>CM046721.1:82741013-83373749 GCA_025584915.1 Monochamus saltuarius | reverse complement strand
GTTGGTGTCTCACGGGACAAGGAGAGTTGCTGCATTTTATTTTAGATACAGTTCTCGATAGGCTAGACACTCCTATATTTGAACGACTCAGAGATAAAATAGATATTCACATCGAACAATCGTTGTTCTGTTTATACCAACATCCGAGCAAAAAAAATAAGGTAACTTCCTAAGTATTCTGTGTATTTCCATGTTTCATAATCCTGATTAGGTTTCTAGGCATCTGGCAGACCACAATGTGGACCCACTGCCATTGTCATGGGAAAGAGCTTTTCAGTTATATGAATTTTATGGACCAGATTGCCTCCCCGAATTCAATTCGTATAAGAACGCCTCTATTTCTGCAGATCTCGAACAGTTATTAAAACGGATTATTGCCCTCGTTCCGCCAGAGTGTGCCCCACAACAGCACTTGCCTAAAATAATGGATTTCATTCACGGCGATAGTGATGTCTGTCCTGATCCCATCGAATTCCCTAATAAAGTCAGGGCTATTTATTATTTAATTGGGGACTTTTATTTTAAACAGAGGGAATTTACTCGGAGTATCAAATACTTTCAAATGGATTTATGCATTAATCCATTGCGACTGGATTCTTGGGCGTGCTTAGGTTTGAGTTATGCAGCTCAACTCGATAGTAAACTTAACTACTGCCAGAAATTTAAGAGTGAAATGGAGTTTCTGGATAAAGCAAAATATGCATCAGTTTGTTTCAAAAAAGCGCTGACCATTTCTCCAGACCATCTTATCTTATGGATTGAATATGGAACTTTTCAATATACTGTACACTCCTATTGTTCCCGGATATTGAAGTATGAATCAGAAAATTTGAGTATGGAAAAGTTAGTATGATATATTTTACTACTGACTGTAAAATAAATATTGTTTATTTTACAGGTTTGAATTTTTGGAAAATCAAAAAAATAGTTATTTAGACAACTCTGGTAATAGTTTTGAAAAAGCTATAGCGTTATATGAAATGGAAGATACTAATGAACCTGACGAAAGATGGTTACAGTACTATATACTTGGAAAAATTGCAGAAAAGAAGCAGAAGGAACCTACAGAGTATTTGCAGTATTATATGACAGTAAGTGGTTTTAAAAATAATTTTTAGTCACATGAAATTTGGTAACAAAAGCGAAAAAGTGTGGCTCAAATGGCTGACATTATTTCAACACTTGAGAGCTCCGAATAATATTTTTTATCCACAATCACTCTGTAATGGGGAAGTTGCATGAATTTTATATTAGTTAGAAATGTATTACAGAGTAATCTTTGATACATATTGTTACGGAAGCTCACCTACCTTTTTTAGTTTGTTAATTATGTTCCTGTTTATGTTAGAATTTATATATAATATTCCAGGGTATATTCTATTTGTTTGTCGACACGAGAAAGCAGACACTTCGAGAACTCCAAAAAACCTATATAAGCGGATCGGTTTCGCCATCACAGTCAGTTTATATTGAGATGTCGAACGTGAGTGACAACCGTCAAAGTAAAGCGCTGACAGTTGTGAAATTTGTTTGAAGGATATTTCTTGGATAATCAAGAGTGAGAATAAAGTTTGTTTGTCTACGTGACGTGTTTTCACGCTAACCCAATATAGAGGTTACAATATTGAACAATACAATAACACCTAATAATATCACAAATGGCAAATTCATTCTTCTAAATATGTGTACTGCGTTGTTTAAGAGCATGGAAAATTGTTCAGATATAAACTAAAGCACACTGCTGTATTTAGGTATACAAGTGCAAACGGTGTCTGACGTTACAGGTCTACGCTGTGGCGGCTATCGTTTTGTGAGAGCGTGACCACACTAAGTTTTTAAATACCGTTTTTAGGTTTATTTTTCCACAAAATGGAGAAATGGCATTTCGATTAAAATAATACATTATTTCTTCTGCACGTATTTGGATAAATCATGTAGTTTCCCCATTGGTTTTATTTCACTGGTCTTATTCTTCTTATTTTACTGTTACTAAAATCAAAGAATAATTAATACAAAGACATTTACAGAAATTTTGACTTCCTTGTCATTGCTAGATAATCATGTCTGCATCTTTGGAAATCACAATGTCTGACATATCTGCTTGTTTGGAAGTAGAAGATTCTTATTGAATTTTCCCTTCTATATCCATGTTATTTGATGCAGAGTTTTCAATGTAACTTTCTGCTATTGCTGAACACCGCCACCCACAGTGACCTTTATTGTTGTAATCTCTGCACCCTTATTTGCTAACAAAGTTGTTGAAGTGTAAGATTTCACATTAAGAAGCTTCAAAAACAATGAAACTCTTGACGGTACTTTTCCTATTGCATTAATTCCAACAGATTATAGTAGTACATTTCTGATTCATATATCGTAAAAAGAATGTACTTCCTTCAAAGGCCCAGAGTATTAATAGAAAATTCCTCACAATGGTATGAACCAGTATCTTGTATGTTATCGATCTTCAAGTTCTTAAATTCAGAATCATTATTAATTTAACCTAAAATAATTCAAAATTTATACTTTTTGCCTGAAAAATGAAAATTTATCTTAACCATCAGCAGCTCTTGCTAGAAATACTTTGATGTGGTTTGTATCCAATACGCTTTCTTTCTTTGTTATAATCGTGTACAAAAGTAGTCAATCTACCGTATTTTGGTATGTGAATTTTCAAAGTAATTTTTAACATGGAATATTTCATCTACATTGATGAAGCGGTGTACTTTTTGTTGATATTAAGAAAATGTGTACACATGACTTCCTAATTAATTACCCGTATTAACTGTTTCTGTCTCCAACTGTTAAATTCTGCAAATTCTTTTCCATAAAGTTGTTTTGATTTGTCTGGTAATAAACACAGACTTGCTTCTTCAGCTTCTGTACACAACATCTTCCATTTTCATCAGATTTTCGAACAAAATTAATTGAAATAATAATCCACCATAGCAACTAGCACGTCTCATATCATGACACTCTGATTCTCACCGAGTTTTTAAAGGACCATTCATGTTGGCGTTTAAAAATGTCATTTTCTTAAACTCGACTAATTTGACATTGTGATTGTGGATAAACCTTTGTATTCGTGTTTTAATATGAATTTTAGTTGATCGATAAAACAACTTTAAATACAGTGCCGTTTCCACTTTCTAGGCTAGTACATTATTGGATGAGAATCATGCTACATACCCCGAAAAAATTTTGTATAATAGCCCTCAGCATCTAGCGGTGGAAGCTTTAGAACTTCATTACAGAATACATGCATCGGTTTTAAAGTACTTAGAATTACACGAGAACAAAGAAATACCTTCTAGTTTAGGAACATTTTTCAAGAAATGCCTAAGCTCTTCTAAATTCTTAAAAAAAGCTGCACCTAAGCCGGCTCCGGAGGTACCAGTAAAAGTTTCTGAAAGTAGTGGTTTGAGTTTCCAAGAACAATTTTTAAATTCTCTTAATAAAATGAATAACGATGAACCGCAAAAAATAGTAGAAGAGAAGATTGATGGAGAGGCAAAGATTGTTCAGGAGATTAATACACCTGAAAAGAGTTCACCTAAGGCTGAGGATGTAGTTAATGACCAAGAGAATAATGTGAAAGAATCTATTCAACCTGTAACTAAAACGATTGTTGAAGATGATGTTATAATGATATCTGACTCTGATGATGAGAAATGTGATACTAAAACGGAGAATAAAAATGAAGGCAAATATTTTAATCTTCAAAAACTATTTCCATTGGATTCCAATGTTTATGTTTTTCAGGATGTCCTGCTTCTACAATTGTTGCAGAGCCCAAAAGCGAAGAAACCACACAGTTACGTGTTAAAGATGTACAACAAATGCTGGATGAAATGATGGTTAAAACCATGAAAGAAGTCGAAGAACAACCTAATGAAATAGATTCAGATTTAAGTGGTACTGAAAAAATCGAAGAAGTGATATGTAAAGAGGAAAAAGATTCTAAACAGGAAGTAAAAGTTACCGAGGAAAAACCTGAAAATGAGAAAATTAAAGAGAAACTTCCAAAAGTTAAACCAAGTGATAGTGAGACTGATACTGACAATATAAGGGTAACGGCAATTGTTTTCAATTTTTTTTTATGAAATAAATTGTTATAAAACATTTTGATATTTCAGACTTCAGTAGATGATGATTCGAGTAGCTCTTCAAGTTCTTCGAGTAGTTCTAGTAGTAGTTCCGACTCAGACAGTGATGATGATAGTAGTTCCAGCAGTTCTTCATCTTCTTCAGGAACAAGTGGCGAAAATATGTCAAACAGTGAAATTTTGCAGTTAGTTGATCGTTGCGTTGCTGGTAATAATTTTCATCAAATAAAAAAAATGCATTGAAATGGACTAATTACATTAGCAATTTAAAAGTATATTTTATTATTGAATTTAATATACAGCGTTGTAGTCATAATGTGATTAATTTTAACCATATATTCAGAAAGCCTAAGCCTACATTCTGCAAAGGTATAACTTTGTAAAAAGTATTTATTGTATTTGAATGAGATGGTTCAAATTTTATGTGCAAAATTTGAGAAATCAATAGAACATGTCGAAATAAGTAGACCTGAAACAAATATCAAAAATTAAAAAAAAAAATTTTAAGACAAACTATCTTACTGCATGAGACACAAAAAGTAATTCAAAATATATATACTGATCTGTATAACGCCTTGTACAACAAACCTAATGGTTTTCAATATTTGTTTATTTGAAAAAATCTATTTATTTTTCAAATGTTGAAAAAATGTAAATTAACATTTTCTGTGTTTTAAAAAAGTTGCAGTATTGCATTGTTTCATTATTCTGGACTGGTGATAATTCGATCGATTGGAAGAACTAAATTCTTAATAATTTTTAGGGCTTGAAATATGCATCATCAGATTGACACAAAATTACAAAGCACTGTATCGACTGGCGCATTTGTTTTTTCATTATAAGGCAAAAAAAGATCTTACTAAATGCAAACAGCTTTTATTAGGGGAATACAAATGTAAGGATGACACGGTCGTCACGGGATTATTCAATGATAGAAAAATGAATAACTTCTTTAATGTGAGTTATTTAATGTTTTTTATTATTAGTTCTTTTTGTAATTTTCTTTTATTTAGGGTATTTGGAGAATTCCGTCAACCGAAATAGACAGACCTGGATCTTTGTCTGCGCACATGAGTCGATGTGTATCACTTTTACTGCAAGTTTTAAGAAACACAAATGATAATAAAATACTCATTGAATTCTGCATGCAGCTGCGAAGAACCCCAGACGCAGATAAGTATGTGACAAATCTTTGAATCGTGTTAAAATTTTTAAAAGTAAAATATTAAGTGGTGTATAATGACAATACAGATCATTCGTGAAATAAGTATGTTCCTTCAAAACAGTAACAATTTTCATTAAGCGACTGTCATGTATTCTTGAAAATTAACCCAAAATCATTGCTGACACTGGATCATCCCACTTAATCAACTGTTGAACTCTTTACAATGCAGTAACTATGTCAAGTTCAGTGTGGTTATTTGCACGTCGTTAGCTCGATGACTTGTTTTGCTTGCTTTTGTCAACGAGATTGATTTACTCTATTTTATTTCAAAATGCCTCATTCAAGTCAAGAATAGGAGATATGGTATTAATTATGGGTAGTGCTATTATAATTTAAATATGACTTAACGTTTATATGCGAATTGTCTCCAAAGACAACCGAATTTCAGAATACTGCAAAACATTAATCAAACACTGCAGAATATTAATAGAGCCAACAAGATAGGCCCGGTCGTAAATACGGAAGAAGATATTCTCTGCATGTTTTTCGAACTGATCGTGGCATGACATAGATGGACAGGACGTAATGATTCTGTGTATTAGTCGGCTCATTATCGTGATATGAATCCTGTAAAGTTTCTTAGTAGGAGATTAATGAAGGAGATTGTGTACTGAACGCTCATTGTCGACCTACCTACCACTAATCTGAAAAATAGAGAAATTTGTTCGATGAATAATTTGAAACAATTTTTGTAGAATTATCTTATGTCGATTTATGTTTAGTTTATTTTTATAAGTTTTTAAATTAATTTCAGTCCCAACAATATTTTTACATTTTCTGACTGAGAGTATTTAAAAGTAAACATTTTGACTAGCACATTTGCGAAGATATTCTTTTGAAATTGCTACATGCACTCTGCGCTTAGAATTTATTTTATTTATTTAATATTTTTGAAGGCCATGTTTGCTTGATGAATATTGTTTATTTTTACTTCCTCTTATTACCCCTTTTATTTCGAAAACACCTTTTTGACCTTCACTGAATGTGAATATGAAATTTTCAGAATTTACATTAAAGATTCCGAAAGAATGGCATTTTCGGAACAAGCTCTAACGATGTGCACGCAAACCTTAAGAAGCCAAATTAAGAATGTGCCAAACATGACGAACCCTCAAATTGTAAAACTGTTACAAGAAATATTTAAAGTGCAGCAGCGGATACACAAACATTTTGGTTCCCAGGAGAACGTCTTCTCAGGCATGCTTGTTGAAGTATACAAGCAATTTATTAAAGAAAAGGTAAATAATTGAAGATAAATTTGTATACGAGTTGTTATTATTAATTTTCTAGATTCCTGATAATGTGAACATATTAGAGTTAGCCATAAAATTCTGTCAACAGAATAGGAATGCAGAAAAACATAAAGCTCAAGTTCAAAATCAACTTCCCCCGATGCCTAGAGGACCTGGAATTGCTAGTGTGAGTATCATGCAGGAAAAAAGTTATAAATTTATGCATAGTTTTTAATATATAGTGTTTTTTTTTTTAAAAATATTGTATTTATTATGATTTATTTGGAAATGATTCATTTGTAAAGTTCAATGTTCATAGACCAGTGACATCAAAGTAAGCGTCGGAACATCATGGATCAGTGTAAATATCAAATATAAATGCTGACTAGATGACTAAACCTTCAGTGTCAGAGTTACTTCTGAGGAAGACAGCATTATGTCTTTTGAAATGTCATAAAACTAAAACGGCAACCATCCTGAAAATCTTTATCAAATACTATGAGTTCAATAATTGACAGAGGTCATTCTTTTCTTACTGTAGACAACATTTTTTAGATTGTATTATTTATTTGTATTATATTTTGGTTGATGCCTCTGTGTCAGACACAAATTGAGATAATTTTTCAGTAGCAATCGATTAATTTAAATCAGGATACAGCCAACGAGTTCTAACCCTTACAAAGAACTTTGTAGATGTATTATATTACTTTCAGTTGTAGTCAACATCTAGATAAAGATATACCAATATTACCAATTGGATAAGGACAGAGTATACTCACTTATACCCAAAGCGACACGACGGCAGTGGCGCTAATGGGATATATTTTGACATGCATAAAAATGACATATTTTACTCTGCACATGAAAGGGATACCTTATTGTAGTTTGCTCAGTATTTAATGTTGAAAATCTCACCATTTCAATAATTATATAATTACAATTTTAGGGGTTAGATTTAGTTGGATGCTGCCAATAAATACAGGGTTAACTATGATTAAGTACAGTAATTTTAGCCACGTGCTCAGCGAGACTAAAAGACAATAAAAAAATCCAGAATATTAGCTCGATATTTAAAAAATGAGGCAAAACCCACTTTTCCTACGGAAAGTCGGCCCCTATGAGAAGCATCAACTGAGATGGGTTAGATCCATCGATAAAGCTTACATCTGTTAACAATCTAAACTACCATTTGGTGCTTTTTTTGTAACGTAAATACAGATACCTGACAGATAAGTAACAGTTAATCCAGTTAGCTGCAGTATTTTCCATTCGCTTTTCATTATTTCGTTACAAACTGGCAACACTACATTTTCACTCATTACCACCACTCGCTTCCGATAAAATACACTTCTCGTAGGTTCAGTTAAATAAAATACTTATTTATTATAAGAAAATTGAACGAAAGGAGTAGGTAGGTACTAATGCATAATAGAAAACTTTTAATGAACCTGTGGCAGTCTTGTTCCATAACCTAGGAAAACAAACCGGCGAACTATATTGTAGGAATATATCTGCACCCGGCACATATTCCTTTATTTAATAATTATAAAACGTTTAATAGTTATTTATGCAAAAATTTTTCTACGTTAATGCAAAAACCAAAAAATGATATTCAGATGACACTAAGTCTAGGAAAATGTGACGTCAATTTGAACGTTTATGTTTGTCATGATGACAAAACGCTGTAGTAGAATGACAGATGAATGCAATAAACATTTTATTGTACTAGTGCAATAAAGAACCACTTTTTCCACTAAATATAGTTCAATAAAGTTTTTTTTTGCATCAACGTTGAAAAAATTAAAAAAGGCATTAAAAACTGAATAAGAACACAAAACTACAACATAAACACAGGAATTCAATTAAGACATGACAGGAAATTTTATCGTTGTGTTGCTGGTTGTCTACTCTGACTCTGTAAAGTCAAACGTGCGGCGAACGGACCGCATAAGTGGCGTTAGATAAGGATTTAATTAAATATCGAAAAACATTTTTGTTTGTTTTATAAATAAGTTTGGAATTTTTTTTGAAGGGTGATTCTGTTAACTCATAATTTTCTCTATCTCCTCTTAAAATATTTGTTCTTAGTCATAGTTAACCCTATATATCACAAATTTGCTTGATAAACTGAAATTAATCTCAAATCCTGCAGTTTTCTTTATTCTTGAATTTAATGAGGATGAATTTCCATTCAAAGGAGGTTTAAACTGGATTCATTCATCTCTTAGCGACAGTCAAACAAATCTTTCATACATTATTTATTTTAGTAATCAAATTCTAATAAGTAACGCACAGTAGCAGAACTACCTCTAGCATCCATTTGCTACTCCATACCGGACTTAAAAGCCACAGACAAGAACGTGAGGTGAGGTGACCTCACTTATGGCATACTGATGAGAGCTGAGGTGACCTCACCTATGGCATACTGGTGAGAACTAATAAGCTCGAAACCGGTATATGTCTGGTGGGCCGCCAACGAATGATTTTAGCTGTTGGTAGATGTTTTGCAGGAGTAATTCAATGCTGGTCAGGATATTAGCTCGCAGAGTAGTTGTTTCCTGGAATTTCGTGTTTGCAAATTATAATAATATATTGTTAAATTATAGTTTCAATTTCATTTTTGAGTTATTTTTGTTTTTAGTTTAAAATAATTTAATGATAAATTTCCAATCATCAGTCAAAGGAAGTTTAAAGTGGATTTAATTAAGTCTCTTAGCAACAGTCAATCAAATCTTTCATATATTACTTATATTAGCAACCAAATTATAAAAATTTTAGTTAAATCACAATTTCAACGTCATTTTTATGTTTTTTTCTTTAAGTTAGTTAGTTTAAAAATTGTACGATTGATTTGACAATTCAAGTTTTGTAAACTAACTTGCTTTATGTACAATTACGTTAGCAGTACTGTACAATTGGGTGTTTTAACCTTGATGTACTGTTCCACAGCTATCTTTGTATCAAGATAAGGCTACCAGTTACTTTCATTATTGTATGTCTTTGTGTCCTATCACGAAAATTTCGGAATTTAAATTAGAACAATGGATAAACATTAAATTTCTTGCAAACACAGCCGATAGATGAAGCTTATTCTACACCACGTATTAAATTTCTTGTTAAACATGGCAAAAGTGGAAATAAAGTTAGGGATATGTTAGTCCAAGTTTATAAGGATAAAACTATAAAGAAAAGAGTATGAAGATTTTTGCAGAAGAGAGACCCGAGTGACCAGAGCGTGAAGAACTGTAAAAAATATTTTAAAAGTTTTTCAATATTATCAGTTTTGCTGCAATTGTGCTCAACTAGATCAAATTTTTCCATATTTTTATTAGTTATGCTCGTTATTGTCTATCTTACTCTCTTTTTAATTAATGTCACTGTTCATCTTCTCCATAAGTTGTTTAAATCATTTGTAAACAGTCGTTTTCTGCATAACGTTATTTCCTCAAAATTGGATTAACATGTCCCTGATTTGGTTTCCACTATTTTCAAGTTTATCAATAAATCCATTGTTTACAACAATAATAAACATCACTTAGTACTAAGGTTACAAAGAAATTACTACAGTACTTCTAATGTAAGCATAAGGTGGTAAGTTTTTAAAATAAACTATTAGACCTCATAAAATCACCGTATAAAATGATCCTGTTACTCAAAAATAGTTTATCATAAAAAATACTGTCATTTTCTAATTTTACAGCCTCCAGTACTTCCACCGCCTTCCAAGGTGACCCCGCCACTATCTGTGCCTCTTAAAAGGCCTGGCGCGGGTAGACCTAGAGGGCGTCCTCCTCTACCCAAAGTACCGGGTCAGATGCGTCAACCTAGAGGAAAGAGTCCTAGTGCCGCTGGAATATCAAAGTCGTATGCTTGGCAGAAATCTTTATTTGATCAGAGTTATGCATACGAGTACCTAAAGCATTATCAAGACGAATTAATCAAACAGTACAGTCAGAATTTAAGCTTGAATCAACTGACACAACTGAGCCAAATATTAGCTCAAGGCCAACTTAATAATCCAGTGACGGCTTCTGCTATAACCAATCAGTTTTTAGCTCAGACTGGTCTATTAACATCTAATAGTAACTTAATGAAACAGATGAGTTCTGGTGCTGGCAGTATAAATCAACCGATGACGAGTAAATTGATGGAGAGTTTAAATCAGTTAACCCCAAGTACTAAGAAAAAAACTGGCTTAGATCAAGCTTTGTCATCTTTAACACCAGGTAATGATTATACAGGGTGTCCAGAAAATCTCCTGACAAACGAAGACCGGAGATTCATCAGATCATTTTAAGATAATTTAACCCAATTCACCTAGTCAGAAAATGCTTCCTAAGGGAACTAGAGCTCTTTGAAGATGGCGCCTTGTAAATAGTTTTGTTTAAATACCTCCCGAACGCTTCTACTTAGAAAAACGAACACTGGTATGCTTGTTTAGCCTTCAGAGATGAATCGATTCCATCGATTGCGAATTTCTAGTACCGGTTATAGGCGCCCGTTTTGGGTAGGTCAACGGTTATTTTAACGCATAACTTTTTGTCTTTAACTTTTAAGCATTTGTGACACTAGATTATTAAATATTCAGGTATTCTAGTACTAAAAGGTACTCTTACTTTAAGTCATTAGGATACACCGTTTTCTAGAAAAATGGATTTGAAATTTTTCGTTAATAATCTAGTGTCACAAATGCTTGAAAATTAAATACAAAGAAGTTATGCGTTAAAATAACCGCTGATCTACCCAAACGGACGCCTATGACCGGTACTAGAAATTGCAGAATTGATGGAATCGATTCATCTCTGAAGGCTAAACAAGCGTACCAGTTTTTGTTTTTCTAAGTAGAAGCGTTCTGGAGGTATTTAAACAAAACTATTTACAAGGCGCCATCTTCAAAGAGCTCTAGTTCCCTTTAGGAAGCATTTTCGACTAGGTGAATTGGGTTAAATTGTCTTAAAATTATCTGAGGAATCTCCGGTCTTCGCTTGTCAGAGAGTTTCTGGACACCCTGTATGTTTACTGAAATTAAACTTTTTTTTTATTTGCATTATATGAGATCTGACAATTAAGTTCTCGAACTTATCTTAGTACACATATGTTGGCTGCACTGTAGAAAGAGTTGGTAATGATCTTTGACCTTGATGCAGTGTTGCCAGACGTCCAACGGAAAATTATCGTATCGATGTCTTAAAATTATCGTATACAATCGTATGGTAAATAATAAATTATTGTATATTCTATCGTATCTGCCGCCTCGTGGTAAGTAGCGGTACTAGTCAAAGTATAGTGAGAAAACTAAAATTTTCATTATAAAACTTTCTATAGGTATTAGGTATGTATTTGTAATATAATCTAGTGTCAACTTTTAACATTAGTTATTAGTTGTTTCACTCACCAGTAGAAATTTCTACTCAGAACTTCCACAAGTTCAAAAACTGTTTTGACGGATGAGTGTCATTATTATTGCAAAAACATGTACAATCGTCGTCAGCTTAAAGGCCCCAGTTCCATGGTTAATTTTTTCTAGTTCATGCACTAGCGATTTGCGAGTTGAGATTAACGATTTTACGATTTTTGAGATGAATATTTTACATTCGTTCATGCTCATACTCGAAAACTAGTTACTTTAAATTTCTTGTTACCTATATAGCACACCCTTGCTATGTGACAGTAATTATAATTTAGGTTGGAACACTAAAATGATTTCAAGTAGCTGCCACTGATTTGCCTAAAAATCTTACTTGATTTTGTTCTTTTACGTCATTTTCCGATTTTTAATATTTATTTAATATTGTAAATACTTATAATTGTGAAATAAATAAACGTTTTACAAATGAGACGAGATTGTGATTGATTTGGATACTTAATTCGCATTTGACATTTGTGTAGCGAAGTGTCAACAGAAAACATAGGACGGAATTGTACATACGCAGTTTGTCCATATTATTGCGATAATCGCTAAAAATTGAAACTATTTCTATTTTCCCGCCCCCTAAATTTAAATTTTGCGATTCTCGCAATAAATTGAAATGAATGAATTGATGTCAAAAATAATTTATGTTAACCAATCAAATTGAAGTCCGCAAATCGCAACTCGCAAATCGCTAGTGCATGAACTTACCTTTACGTTTGTACCGTACGGCTCTTTAAAAATGGCCGTATTCCCCATCTCTACTGCAAACTGCAAATTGTTAAAGACACGTTCTCCATTCTCACATAGATTACTGGATTCTCATGTTTAGACAACCACATACCCCTTGGACCACAAAGCATAATACACCTTGCATCACGGACTAGGCTAGATTGATGAGACAGATTGAACGAACTGCACAAATCACGGAAGAGTTTATCACTACTGAGAAGCAGTTTTATTTTAGTTTATGATCGAAAAGACATATATTTGTTTATAAATATGAAAAAGACTCAAGTTATTATTTAAAAAGTTGAAAAAGGTGAAACTATCGTGAATAATTGTATATCGTACAGGAAAAAATTACGATCGTATTGAACCTTAAAATTGTCGTATAATACGATAATTATCGTATATATGGCAACACTGCCTTGATGTGTCAGTGTTCCACAGCTTTGTTTGCACATCGTCTGCTAAATCACAGCGGCCGTGCTTTATCTATAACCGAGGTCCAAAATAATAAAGAGTGATTCATTAACAGTACTACTTAGATGAATAAGGGAAGTGAGGGTTACTGGGGACAAGATTCTGTAGGCGTGCCACTTGAGAGGAACACAAAATAAAATTATCAAAAATAAGTTGAATTAATCTAGCACTTTAATGGTTTACTATAAAAAGTTTATACTCACCCGTAGAATAACGTCCTTTTAGACGGCGATGGCCTGTCACTACCCACTTAAACCTACCTGATGCAAAGTCCACGGATATCACACGTTAACACATCATCGGCTATTAGGCTTGTTCGTAGAACAGTTGGAAACAGTTTATAACCGTCAAAAGCACGCGCATTGCATTTATAATGTCCACATAAAGCTGAAAATACTTTATTTTAGATACAGTGCGCTGTTTCTGACAGCTGGAAACTGATTCCAGTGTACCGCGAACAAATTTATTATAGAATGCATACAAGCATGACAACAGGTTCGATATATGGCAGAACAGTGCCACACTTTTATCATCAAATGGCCTTTATTTACCCATGTTCTGTCAGTGTTTATATAATCTATAAGTATATAAAATATATTCTTCGATTCAGACTTCGACCTTCTATTTGTCTTAAATGGTTTCTTTCTCATATCACTATTTTGTTTTTTCTATCAGTATACTTTTTTCTAAAATGAAAATTCATTCATAATTCGCAAAATCACCCTTCTAGATATTCTAGGCAATGTTTCATTATGTAAGATGGCGGCCTGAATTTTTTTACTGTTGGAAGCTTATTTTTAAAACACCATCCATGAATTGTTCTCATTTTTTTCATCAACCTCCATCTGCTTCAACCCGTGAGTTTTCAATATTTTCTGTTTTGTAGTTGTTTATGTGGTAATATACATTACTCACAGCCACTTTTGTTTGAACTGCATATTTCAATCGCATCACTTACGCTCATATTTTGGTATCAAACCCTAATTCATACATACAATTTTTTTATCATCTGATGTCCCTTAGTTGTTAGATTAGAGCGTGTACGATTTTGAGAACATGGTGTAGAGCGTAAATTATTATCCATTCTTAAAATGATCAAATTTGTGGTGTTTTATGTTCATTTATTGTTTAAATTTTCCTCTAATAAAATAATAACTTTTTAAAAGCGTTTGTAAAACACACATTAATTTGCTATTCTAACCCCACATTTTAACTATGTATTATTTTCACATACTTAATATTTACATCTATAGTTAGTTACATTTAAAAAATACATATTTTTAAAGATAAAAATTTATTATTGAATCCATTTTCTCCCGTTATTTATTCTTTTTACTTCGGTTTCTTTGAATATTTGCAGGTGGCATGAGATAACATTCCTATTATTTGCTAAGCCCTAGTTTATTCAGTTATTAAATATCTAAAACTATTTGTATTTGCCCATGATAGTGCGGTAGATGAAACGGCTGTATCTATGAAGGCGTCTCTATCTATAGAAATTGCGCATTCCGAACTGATGCAGATTTATTGCAGGCCACCCGTATTTGCTGCAGCAGAAGCTGTGTAATCGGATATGTAGCACTTAAATTGTATAGGATAAATATATGGGCAGCATGTTTGTGTTGACTAAATGGTAAGTGGGTTTATAACATGAACCACTATTATTTTGGGCCTCGACTATAATCTGTTCCATTGCCTGTTTGCAGCGGTTCACCACACGTGGCAGCACTCTACAGTACATATGTCATAGTTGTCAATTGTTTGTATCAGTAATTTGACGTTTCTTAAAAATTATGACAAATTTCAAAAAATATCTGTTGCTGTTGAGTGTGTTTATGTTTAAGTATCACTTTTAAATTTATAAATTGATACAACTTAATATAATGAAGTATTGTGTTTTTAATGGTGAAAGTGAAGTCGCAGTCCATTATTGTGTATGTATTTTATTAACGATCTACAATATTTGGACAGAAGCACGTTCTGTGGAGTACAGTTGTAGTATATTGTCATATAGTTTTAAAATAGTAGATATAAAAAAAATATATTTTTAATAAACCAAATTCGATAAGGAGGTTCTATTAAAAGGTAGGCTATTACAGTGTCAATATTCAATTCTGACATTTAGGGTCGGATACAATTATATCTTTACAAAAACTAACTTTGGAGTCACCACAGTGCAGTTCATTACAAAATTCTATATTAAAATTCAGGTGATTCGACAGACAAGTATTACAAAGGCAACACAACTGAACTGCATAACTCAAAAAAAGGTTATGGCAAAATATTAATTTAAAAATAAATAACTGAGGTTATCTGTCGAAGGTACTTGTATAGATATATTATTTTTATGAGACACTATACCTATGTAGTGAATTCCTTACTTTGCTTTCGTTATAAATGAGCAAAACTTTTATATTTTAATGCTGACATAACTTTTTAGAACAATTGAAATATCTTGGAACTATGCTGCCATCTACATCAAAAACTTCTGCTTTGACTAAAAGTAGTTTACCCCATCCCGTCATAACGTCATCCAGTATTTCATCAAGCAAGCCAAAACCCTCTACGTCTTCAAATATAAAACCAGTTCCACCTTGTGCCGCAAAATCCGTAATTGCAGAACCAAACAGAAACAAACCGGATGGTATAGCAACTAAACCAGGTCCAAATAGTCAAATATTCAAGGTAAACCTAGAAAATATTTTATAATCAGTGTATTGATAATTCTTTCAGGAGCCAACATTAACTAAAATTCCATCACCCGATGAAAAAGCTGCTAAAGTTTTAATGAAGGAAAGACCCAATATATCAATTACACCGGTGTCGGGAGCCTTACCTCCACCTATCACAAGCACTACCAGTTTTGCTAGGTCAATAGTAACAACGACAGTAACTACCAGTTTCGTTCGGCCTACTGTCACCACAAGTCCTTCAAGTAAGATATCTCATTCGCTAAGACTAAACCTCAGCTCTCGTCATCGGTAAGTCATACACTTAATACTGTCAAATATGAGGCGAAACTTTTACATAAGGAGCATTTTTTTATTTTGTAGCATAATTAATATGAAAGTGTGAAGGTCAAAAAGTGAATTGTTTTTAAATGGATTAGTTTATATTTATGTTTTCCTATTTCATTTATAAATACTTCATTCTCTAAAGAGAAGAGCAAATTATTTCCTTTGTATCAATTACATTTTCTTTGTAGTAATTACAAAACGCACGCAAGTCGATTTTTAGATGTTTCAACTTGCAATGACTGGTAACAAAACTAATAGAAAACAATGCACCAGTTACATGTAAAACAGCTTCGGCAAATAGCGTAATTAGACGACATAGCAACTAAATGCTTTGTCAAAAAGAAATAGATGGATCATACCATAAGATTATTTATCTTTGTTTTACAGGTGCATATGTGTAGGCCTGTTTTTCTGGCACATTTGGGTACATTAACATAGTCGATTACTCGTAGGCAATTTTTTCTACGCCGTTTTTGGGGGATATACTTTGGAGGGCACACTGAGAGCAAGAAAGAACAGTAAAAAAATTATGTGATTGTTATATGTGAATTAATCAGCATTATTTGTAACCTTTTCCAAAAAATAATACACATGGTTTCTATCTAAATATGAATTTGTGGCACTGAAAAGTTGTCATAAGCTTTTGCTAATCGTAATACATCATCGTATTAAAAAATAATTTAAAAAATGTTCCTTAATTAATGATTTTACCCTGAATTTGATCAAAATTTTTAGAATCATTAGTATGACTTACATATGGCAGAAGCTGAAGGGTAGGAAATTGGAAAATGTCTGCAGGGCATGATAAATTTTTTTTTAAAATATTGACTGGGGAATATGTCATTGATGTGTAACAGTATTATTATTTTTTTACTTTACACCACGTTTATTTGAAATCTGTTTTATTTTAAACGTTTCTACCATAACCGTAACTTTTTTTTCTATTTATTTACTCTTAGGTGGTAAAACTCTTCAAGAAAAATTAGCGGAGAAGAAAAAAGAACAATTCAATAAACAACAACAGCAACAGAAAAATGCTGAAACAGAAATGTACTCTTCAGATGCCTTATTGAAAAGTTTAAACCTTCCGAACATACCATCTTCCTTAACCGTTTCAAAAGCGTCCTTACCCATATCACCTCCTGGTTTTTCAGGCATATCACCACCTAGAACAAGTCCTAATATTCACAAGTCAATCCCAAACATTCCTAAATCTATTCCTTCGATTCCAAAGCCAATTTCAAATTTATCTAATATAACCCCTAGTTCCATACCCACATTCCCTGTAGATTTAGGTCGTCCCCCAACTAGTTTAACTTCTAAACCAGTTGTACCACAACCAAAATTCACTATAGAACCTAGTCTTCCACCTAGCCTAACAGTATCAAAATCAACGGTACCTTTACAAACCCCCAAATTTCCTTTAGAGTCTGGAATATCCATAAGTCAGGTAAGTTCTCTTTTTTACACATTACAATAATGTTGGGCTTGGGTAGCCTTATTTTCCAGTGCTATTTTCATAGCTTCACCAATTTTATTAAATTTATTATGCAAATTGATTTTTATCATTTGTTTAGAGGTTATTAAAAAGGTTACTTTTTTTTAATTGTGTAACTAGCAAGACAAAATATGTGAATGTGCTTTACTATGATCATTTTGAATCAGTATGTGTACAGAGTGATTCACATTTTTTATTTTGTAATCCACTTGCCATATCATACTTTTTATTTTTGTGGGAGAAATATACTGTAACTACGAAGGTTAAATTACATTCAGTCATAATATCATTAATTTTGAGAACGTATTTAGGAGTACAGATAGAAAATCGAAAAAAATGTATTCAACCTTTCAAAAGATATATGGTGAGTTTCTTTATCTAAATTTTTTTTTATAAGATACACTGTTGCCGGATTGCTTATCACCAAATATGTCTCGGTTTTTGTCGACAACACGAGGGTATTTTGCATTACGTATTTAAATATGAAAACATTTTCAGCCTCTCTTAATAATTTACCTAGCGACTATTGGATTTTATCACTATTTTTTATTATAATGAAATATAAATGGTTTATTATTTGATCCATTCGAGTTTTATAATTTAAATATTAAATATTTTGTAAACTGAAACTTAATTGCATAGTGAGCCAGGAAAAACAAAAGTTTCTAAAATAGTCCATACAACCGTTGATTTATGATGTCCAACACCTATTAGGAAGATATTTAAATTTGGCAACGTTGCATCAGCCAGATACCTGGGAGCTGAGAATGACCTAAGTCGTGAAGGGTCAGTCTAAAAAGGAGGTTAAAAAAATGATTTGAAAATATATTTTTTTTGGTGTAAATATGGATTTATTTTTTTTTATTGTGGCTTCATATTATACTAATTGTTCCTCTATCTTCTCTTAAAATTAATCACTCTGTATAATGAAGGAATAAAATGAAACAATTTTGTCTTGTCTTCATAGAATTTATTTCTTAAAGATATAAAAGCTGCCGTGCATTCGTAGTTATCAAGTTTCGATCTCATAATTGATTTAGGTATATTGGTAAAGTCTTTCCATAATCAATTGGTAGGCTGTACTGAAAAACATACATACCAAGTTAACTCGATATCAAGCACAGCAACAGACATAAAGATTTATTTTGTACTGAACATTCACAATCGACCCATGGCATGATATCCGTAGCATGCAAACTTCTTGACTAGAATAAGTCATGCTTCCAGTCCAGTTGATTTTCTGATTTATAATAAAGGTTTTAACTTTAATTTTTTGTTAACCTTGTAAAATCACAAATAATTAGTTGTTGTGTTATTTGAATTAGTTATGTTGTACTTGTTCTCAAAAATATATCTTGACGATTTTGAGTTTATAAAAGGATGGCTTTAAAATTGTGAATCACGCTGTACATACAATGACCTGTGATGTGCTATATAGTCATTTTTACCATTTCATAAATGTTAATTATTATGCTTGTCAAATTAGGCACCTTTAATAATTTTAATATAAAGTAATTAGATAATTACAATTTTTTTTTCAACTTTAACAAATTTTTGTAAGAAATTCATCATAAAGTGATTTGTCCAAGCGCACTGGAAAATATAATAATCGTTCTCTTGTATATACCTGTATAAACTAATAACGTTTGTAATTAATGTAGTCATCGAAATCACCACAACCATTGAGAAAACCTTACATTTGGAATCCATCATTCTAGAATCTAATTCTCAATTTTAATGTAAGTCTCAGAATGCGGTAGACTATTTAATTAATATGAATTTTGAATGTTTGTCAATTTAGTAGTTCTAAAGTTATTTTCAAGGAATGCTCTTTAGATGCACAAATTTCTTTATAAAAAAAACTTCAGTCTGTTAGTTACCCATGCTGTATAATATTATTTTATTGAGATGGTAGCATTTAGCATTAACAAATTATTATTTACACGTGTATTTATTGTATATTTATTATTTGCTGGAATTAATACATACATAGTTCTTTTTTCAATTTAATTTATTATAAAAGTGCTTTTAAGGTGCTAACGACCCGTGTTGTTTAATCTACTATGATTTTCTGGGTTATTATGTTATAGTCTAGGTAACTGGTTTGTCAGTCACATAATTAATGTGCATTTCCAAACATTCTCAGTCGTGGTGAAGTGATCACTACTGTAGATGCAGACAGTGAAGAGTGATAGAACGTTTAGAAACATAGCACGCGACCAGTTGCAGAGCGTACTATGGGACGGAAAGGCGACTGTTGTCTGAGAAGAGGTTCTGACCATAGCAGTACTAACAATAGGAAACAATATCAACATATGGGAGGCTCAAGAATATTCATAGGAGGTCCGCCCTCCTACAGCCTAGCTCAAGAATATATAAGCATATTAATTCTATGACTAGCAGTGACCAGTTACCTAGATCAGAACATAATAACCTGGAAAACCATAGTAAATTAAGAAATTGTAAAATATTGAACTATAATATTTTTGTCCACGACTATATTATATACATTATATTCATCTGTTTCTTCAAGTATAATGATATACATGATGCACTATAGAATCAATATTCACTTGTGATTAATGATTACTCACATTTCTGCCACCAAATTTAAATTCTTCAGTGTGACAATATCAGGTATAAACTAAAAAAAAAATTATCTAGTGTTAACAATTGAACCAGAACGTCCTGTGTGAAAGCCAAATACCTACTAAGTACACCAATAACGGCAATATTATAATTTTTTTAAATTATGATGTGGGTAGAAGTTTACTTATAAAAGTTTTATTTGTTTTTTAAATTTATCCAGAGAACGATGAATGTCAAACTTGAAAGTAAGGTGTCTTGAATTTTATGTTGTCATGTTCATATTATGATTGTTAAAATATTATAAAAATTTTTCACTTAAAAGTTAAAATATTATTAATAGTCGTGGACAAAGTATAGTATTCCATTTGCATATAATGGCTGTAATTCACTTGGATGATTTACAACAATCGCCTATGGCTCATGACGTAATCTTCATCCTCATGAATTACAGCCATCAATATATGCTCGTTGAATATTATACTAGTATGTACTTTGTACTACATCTAAACCAAGTAAAGATTTGTTAGTATGAATAACTTTATGGATGCGATATTTAAGAATTAAACATTAGGAGAGCTTTTTTCATTTACAGTATAGTGATTTGAGGTAAAATGATGTAGATAGTAGTAATATTACCTAACAGAATTGATTGTAGAAATTAGACTATAACATTTTTTTATCTCTCGGATTCAATTCGGTGTAGTTGTCTAATTTACTTACTTAAAATTGTTATTTAAAAAGTTGTAAATAGAAAAGTCAAGGTTTATAGATAAGGCAGTTTCAGAGAAGATACGAAAACTATTGACTATAAGTGACAAAAGTGAAATAAACTAAATAAATTTTCATTCATGTCACATTTAGTAAAAGATAATTGTCAATAATCCTGTCTATTTCCAAATTAGTTACTGCATGCCTGTATGTGCGTTTATATCATCACATCATACATGCTTCATGTTTTGTCTGTACGTTATAAACTGTCAGTCTTTGTGTTACTTCTAGCTGCAAAAGCAAAGCCAGTTCGAATCTATAGCTTTTGATGTTTGTTACATTTTGTCCAAATAAATATAGCTGAACTGAAACATAAAATAGAAAACGTTGTTTTAAACAAAAATTTTGTACTGTTTTTCAGCGCAAAAAAAGGACAGAAAATGATAAAGATGTGCTTCCAAATTAATGCTTAATTTTTAATGAATCCATATCAACATCCAAATAAAACTTGATACAAGTCTTTAGATAACAAATTGCAGTAATTTTATGATAGAATATAATTTTTTTCCTTTTCCAGTGGAGATGTAGGTTAGATAAAAAAAATTCAATTACACCTTACATCTTATCTACTGTACAAGAACAAAAATATCCTTCATGAGATAACTCTAACAGTTATGTAGAGACCTGAGTCGAGTTTCATTTATACCTCATTTGAACTTATTTAAAAAGTTCACTGCCAATAAAAAACATAATTTACCTCTAATGCCAAATTGTTTACAAAAATAAACTCGTATGTGAAACAATACTAATTACTTTTAACTAATCTACTATGCCACAATCAACACATTGGATTTATTTGCTTCAAATGACCTGTTAAGAAAAAGTGTAGCACACCTTTTATCACACTAAGCATTTTTCAGACATTGTTTATAGGAAATTTGTCTTTAATAGTCTACACTTACTGTTCTAGTTAGGCTACCTACATATTTTAAAATCACGGCAAAACTATAATGCCTTGTCCATAGAATTGTCAGACAGATGCGCATTATACTTATATGCTCAGATAAGATTGAAAATGCATTGCGCATGTATTAGACAGTAGAAAACGGATTCTGGCATATTACGAATTAAGCTAATATACTGTGGAGCATGCCACAAAAATATGGTAATAATTTATAAAACGATAAATTGGTGGTGTTGTATGTATAATTAAACTGGGACACATTTTTATTTTAGGATAGTTAAATTTGGATTAACATTATTGCAGTGATGGCTGGTGACAATCAAAATAGTCATATTTTGATAGTAAAGCATGGAAGCACTCTCGTTTTCAAGTGTTCTTTGTTTGTTCTCATAAAATTAAATTATTTATAGTCACACTTTTATAAATTTTAATTTGATACTAACATTTTATTTCCAAAACTTCATAAGATAAAACTTCAGAAAAGAACTTAAGAAAAATCAAAAATTATGTGAAAAATAATGAAACACCTATTTGTATCTATTAATGGGTTATGAAAGTGCAACCTATTTTAAATTTTATATTCGTCAATTCCTTAGTTATTGCCAAAAATAATTTTATTTATTTATTTTTTTAATTTAAAACTGTATTTTAAACCCTTTACAATTAGAAACATGTTTATGAGGTAAACCCTAACATTTTTTATCTTACTTTTAAAATTTGTAATACACTATTAATGACTAAGTATATCAAAATATGACTATGTATTTTAATTTTTATCACCACTGCAGTATTGAACATTTAGTTGTAAAATAAATGGTAACAAATTAATTGGCATGCAAACATTGAATGGCTTATTTTCTTGAAACATATGCATATTGCATGTTTGAGGTAGAAGTACTTTCAAACAAGTGTTTGGAATAATTAACGTTTTTCTTATTATTTACTGTTTGTTTCAGATTCCCATTAGTTCTACAAAAATTAACGAAAAATCTGTTTTTCCTTCCAAAAAAAGTTCTCCTTCAAATGTAATCAAAACTTATCGTGCACCAACGTCTGTAGACCAGAGTACAAGGACAAATGAAAAGAAATCCATTGTATCAACTGTTAAAAAGGATGTAACCCCAAATATATTAAAATCTATTCCTTCGTCCATGTCAGTAGACATATCTCCAGTTATAAATAAGTCTGATAAGTATACTCTAAAAAAGTCTCACAAGGAAATACTTCAGAGCACCCCTAGAAAATCTAGAGAAGGTGTACCTAAGAAAATCATTGAATTCGGACAAAAACCTATTGGACAAAAGCCTGTGAGTATTTCTGCAAATAAGCCATTAAATATGGATATTGGTAAACCGATAAATAGAAATGTCATTACTACATCTTCTCTAAAAACTGTTAAATATTCATCAACAATATCTCACCCACCATCTGTTAATATTACAAAAATCTCCAACGAATCAAATGTTAAGCAAGGTCCCTCTTTCAAGAAAGATGTTTCAAGTGGAAACCCTTCTAATCCAAACTATCCCCAACCACGAAAAGAATCGTCTGATGATGATATTATTTATATTGATTAATTTAGTATAGTAGTTTAAAATATTTTGTGGATGTAAGATGCATTTTTTTGCTAAAATATATCTTTTAATCGTAGAAAGTGGTACTTTATTTATGATGGTATTTTATAACCTTAAAATACATTAAGGTGAGAAACAATCTAAAATCCTAACAATTAGGATATGAACACGGTAATTATTCAGTTATAAATACTTCTTTTCGATAATGGTGTGGACTAAGGTGAGGAAGGAATTAATGTAGGTCTGAAATTCCGTAGCCTCCACGAAACCACGTGTTGCCAATTTGCACATTTTCTGTTCTAAATTTTTAATGCTTGGGCATGTATACAGGGTCCTTGGCCTTCAATAAATAATTTAATAAACCGTTTCTGAAAAAAACCATTTTAAATACAACAAAATGCATTTAACACTTAAGGTAACATGTTCACAAAAAATGTTCGAAATGCTGTTGTGCCAATTAAGTAATTCTTCTTCGAAAGATCCGACAAACCCTAGTGAATATGATATTCTTTAATTTTGAAAATGAGTTGAGTGAGCGGTTGTTTATTTAATGCAGATTAATGTTTAAGGTTGTGATGTAATGAGAACATTTTAAAAAATGTTGACGATCTTTATTTATGTTCTGTCAAAATTTTCAAATAAGTTTAAAAAACAAAGTTCTAAGTCATTATTTAAAGGCCAAGGACAGTTTAGGCCCTTTGGCATTGGAAAATATGCTTCAATTAAGAACGTGGTTGCAAAGAAACACTAATGATACGTGTACAAAATTAGAAAAAATCAGTAGACTCACAAAAAGTTATTGGAAGAAATTTATAAAAAAAATTGATGCTCTGTAACCCCGCTAATTTTGAATTTTCCAAAAAATGTTATAGAGCTCTGTGGCATTAATTTTTCGTGTAGAATTACCCCGGAATCACAGCTTAAATAACAATCAGCTCACAGACTCTACGGCACCTTTGAAGTATTAAAACCTGAAAATTTGTCCTTGAAGTTTGTTGTCTCTCTCTCTTTGGGATACAAGTCAGGACCGGATTAAAAATAGTTGTCCCAATTTAGAAAGTGTCATACCAAATATAAATTTGTTTTACTTGAAATTGTTTAAAAATAAAATAACATAACAATATAAAATACAAGAAAATCAACAAACCACAAAATGCAGCATTCGTGCGCCAATAACGCAGTCGTTGACGGTATGGCTATAAGGGCATATTTTACAACCACACGTCCCTGCCGCGATTTATCCCAAAATGGCGGCATGCGCAAAGATCTGCGCGAGACGTTCCCGCTCATACGAGTCTGTGAGCTGATTGTTATTTAAGCTGTGCCGGAATATTGACGCATTATTTTTGTTCACCCTGTACGTCTATCGTTTATACAGGGTGTCTGGAATATGACTGCCATAATTTTAAGGGCTTATATATCTCACCAAAACCAATAAAAAACTCATGAAAAAAATGTCTAAACGAATAGTTTGTCTTCAAATACATTTCGAAAATAAAAATACAACTGCAATAATATCCAAAACTATGTTACGAAATTACAAACTAAAGTACAATTAAGGTTAAGTAAAAGCGCCTGTAACGTAATTTATTGTTTGGATCAGTATTAACGAAGTAAACAATTGAGGTTTCCAAAAAACTTGTTAAAACTGTAACATTCGACAACGCTGTGGCAGGCTGCTGCTGATAACCTAAAAGTAATATTAGTCATAGTAGTAAGTATAGCTAGTGTGTTGAATTTTTGTCTAGTTTATCTTTGATGTTTGTGAGTGTACAGAAACAAAAATGGAACAATTTATACTAATCATGACCAGCTGCCATAACATGTTAACATACGAAGAATCTAGGCAAAACTCTTTGACTATGAAATGTTTGTACAGTAAACACTTCTTGCAAGGAACAGAAGTCATTTTTTAAACTTGTAACTACATATTATTCTGTGTTCTGAAAAGAGCTCTAAGAAAACCATTCACAGAAGTACCTATGTTTAGGTGTACATATTTGTAATTATTATAAATACACAACAATCCTAAGATAGTATGTGAGCGATGTCACATATTCAAGACGTGTTTACTGTCATAATTCTGTTACTGTTGGCCAGAGAAAAAATGTTTTGTTTATTACGACTTATCATATAAGGCACTCATATTCCGGACACCCTGTATTATATAATAAATGTAATGTACTGTACTCCAAATTGTTGAATGGTGTAAAGTAAAATAAAATAAATTGCTTGGAATTTCCCAAAAAATAGTTGGACAGGATGGTAACAGTGCACAATCTACACATATTTTCAAATATACAGAGTGCTCCAAAAATTTGAAACAAATCAACATATTTTTTTAATTTGCTCAAGAAATTATATTTTTGGATTTTCTGTTCAAATCGAAACATATATCTGGTTTTGAATTAAACATATCATCCAAAAATGTAGTAATATATCGTGTGATCCAAAGATTGATTTATTATACATTTTTGGAGCACCCTGTATTTTCAAATACACTTTTAAAACATGTCCTGCTAGCGTATTTATCACTGTTTTTTGATAAACTAGCAATTCGTAGTAAATCTTTCTCAAGGATAACTCGGGAACACTGACTTAAATGAAAACAAAAAGAATGACTTTTTCTTTTATTAATAAAAAAAACTTCAAATGACATTTCATTTGTATACTAAAATAAATATAACTATTTTTTCTCACTCGAGTGAATTAAACTTCTGTGCTTATTCAATGTTCCCTTATCTGCAAATTTTTTGTTGCAAGTTGAACATACAAATGGCCTTTCACCCGTGTGGGATCTGGTATGAACTAAAAGGTTACTAGGTGTTGCAAAGTCCTTCCCACATACGTTGCAAATATTTTTTTTAATTCCAGAATGTTTGCGATCGTGCAGTTTTAATTCTGATAAACTAGCAAATGATTTACCACAAATTTCACAAACGTAAGGCTTTTCACCAGTATGTGTTCTTATATGGTGAATTAGGGTCCCTTTCTCTGCAAATCTAAAATAACAGAATTAATAAAATAGCAATATTAAAAAAAAATATATAGGAAATTCAAAAAAATACATAATTGAATTGCAAACTTTACATCAATTTTTAGAAGCATGTGGCTACTTATAAATTGAATATTGATCTAAAAACTTTAACGTGATACATATACAGTATGGACTCTAAATGTATATGTACACATGTAAACGTTAGATTCGCCTGTAACTTTTTATTTAGGATATATCGGAAATTTGGAATGTGCATTAATTTACTCATTTTTCACAAGGACTCCAATTGTTTTATCAAAAAAACAATCGAGCATCGCACTACTGTGATATTGATAGCAACTTGATCAAGTATTGATGATTAAGTAATTCCATAATTAAAATTTTATTTTATTCAGTATATATTGATTATAACATCGGATATTACGTCATATCGGCTTAAACGACCAAATCTCAAACTACCGTCTAATTTCCTTGTAAACCTTAACTAAAACATATCGGTTAATGCGACATCGTTTAAAGCGATGTATCGCTTATAACGACGATTTTACGTCGTTCGTAATCGGTTATAACGACCTACTCATGCGCAGTATTGACATTAGGATGTCGCCACACATCACAGTCATCACACTAGTTGTTTCTTGTTTAGTCTCATGCAGATGTTGAGCGTTTGAGTTCGATAGGCTTTGTTGCGAGGTACATATAAGAAAAGTATGGCTGATCAACCAAAAAAATAAATGTAAGGCTTTTACAGTTGCTGAAAAATGAAATTAATAGAGTGCTTATCAAGTGGAGCAAAGAATTTCATGCTTGCAGAAGAATTTAGCGTACATATAAACAGCCAGTTTGAAAAACTATACATATGATTTTCTTTTATTATGTAATAAATGGTACCAATCTCCTATAGCGAAGATTGATATAACTAATCCTTTACACGGTCCAAGAGCCGGCGTTATAACCGATATATACTGTACTATTAATCATTTTTGGGTGTTGTTTTATGTAATATACAGCTTCTTGTAGTCTATCTTGAATTTCTAAAATAGTGATTGGTCTATTTTTATAAACACTATTCTTTAAATAGCCCCACAAGAATGTCGTATGCTGCTGCCTGGAAAATTTGTTATTTAGATCTTTTAAGTCACAAAATAAATGACTTTGTTATCCAATTTGATAGGTTAATGGGATGATATGGCAGCAAGATGGAGCTCCACCACATAATGTAAGTTACAGAATATTTGAATAATAGTTATACATATAGAATGGTTAGGAAAACGTGGGACCATACAATGGCCAGCAAATACCCCCGACTTGAGAGCACCTGATACATTTTTGTGGGGCTATTAAAAGAATAGTGTTTATAAACATAAACAATCACTATTTTAGAAATTCAAGCTAAAATACAGGAAGCTATAGATTACATAAACCAACACCCAAAAATAATGCATAATTGTTTAAATAATTCGGAAAAACGATATAGGTTTTGCATAACAAAGAAAGGAAACGAGTTTGAACAATTTTTATAAACTTTATTCTTTAAATTGCTTCATAAAATGAATTCAAATATAGTTTTGTATTATTTATAATAATAAATTTAATTAAGGAATTACTTAATCGTCAATATCTTACGAACAGTAAAAAATAACCCATTCCATATTTATATCAATACAACCAGGAAAAAGTGGAGAATCCAAAAATATATGTATAATATGTAGTGTTTCATAAGCAAAACGATTGATATCAATATCTCTGTAGGGCGATATTCAATTTTTTTTATAAAAAATTGAAATTCTTGGGAAAAATTAGCCAATGAATGCATTCTTCGATATCTCTTAAAATAAGAAAGTTACAGTCAAATTTAACGTTTACATGTATCACCCTATATAAATATTCTGAACACCAGTACAATACAGGTATTGTGTGGATTACATACAAGTTTTTTTGTAAATTGGGAGCATAAAAGTTAAATTTTTAATAAATATGTTTGACTTTTTAGTAGAAAAATATCCCTGCTAGGAATATAAGGATATTCTCTAAATATTTGTACCTGAAAATTACTTTCACTGAACTGTACCTGGCAAATACATTATATGTGCATATTTAATGGTCACCCTGTATTTTTAATAATATATGATGATGAAAAATTCACATGTAAAACTAAGAACAAATTCTTCAAATTCAACATGTTGAATTTTGTTATTATATTTTGTGATTTAAAAATATTTATTTAACATATTTACCTCTTCGGACAACTATCACAAGCAAAGGGTTTTTCTCCTGTGTGAGTTCTTTGATGCTTGTGTAAACTAGATGACTGAGTAAAAGTTTTATCACAAATTGTACAAACATATGGTTTTTCTCCAGTATGAACCCTTATATGTTTCGTTAAATTGACACTTTGACTAAATGATTTCCTAATAACAGATTTTAGATTCACATGTTATAGATGTAGGTATTATTAAACTTACAAACAAATGTGGCATTTATATGGTTTTTCTCCGGAATGCATCATATTATGAGCTTTTAGTGAGCGAGGGTCTGCAAAAGATTTATCACATATTTCACATTTCAACGGTCGTTCGCCAGTGTGCTTCCTCATGTGGACATTTAAATAATAAGGTTCAGAAAATCTATAAATTTATGTATAAGACTGATTTAAATTGAACATGAACAATTTACTTTTGTCTACTTAATTTTTTTAGAAAATCAATTTGTATAACTAAAATCAGTATTTTATTATTTAAGTATCTACATTACCATTAATTGATTTTATATTGTAAACATTCATTCATTCTGATTAATTTATTACTTGTTCTTTCATTTGATTAAAAATGTTGCAATAGTTCACCATCTAAATTGTACATGCAATTCCAAACTAACAAAAAAAAGTCTACATTCCTGCAATAGACGATAAAATTGTATTACTTTTTTTTTGTTACTCTAATTTGTATTGCACCTTTCTTGTTTGGTTTATATTTTTCTCAATAGCCATTTTGCTGGTCAGTTAACTCACCAAATTTTAAATCATGTTATTACAGTTTTACAGGCTGATTATATTAGTGGCAAAATTTATAATAAGCATAAAACAAAAGTGTACTAAAATAGTCAGTGACAAAAAATAGTGCACAACAGCAAAATACAAAAACGTATCTGCTTTGTCTACTTTTTACTATTGTGAAGATCATTTTATTGTAAGTATATCTGAATCTATGTACACAGCTGTTGTATCATTAAATAGTTATTTATGTAACAAGTACAAAAAGTAAGTGTTTATTCCGAGTCAGGCCGAGTAGGACAACACGTCGAGCGCAATAAGCACTTTTTGTACGAGTTGCATACAATATTTTTTCTACGTTCATGCAAAAACCAAAAAATGATATTTAGATGACACTAAGTCTAGGAAAATTTGACGTCGATTTGAACGTTTATGTTTGTCATGATGACAAAACGCTGTAGTAGAATGACAGATGAATGCAATAAATATTTTATTGCACTAGTGCAATAAAGAACCACTTTTCCACTAAATATAGTTTAATAAAGTTTTGTTTTTTGCATAAACGTCGAAAAAGTAAATAATATTGTAACCTCTACGTTGGGTTAGCATGGAAACAAGTCATGTAGACAAACAAACTTTATTGTCACTACTGATTACTGGTTAACTGTAATTGTTCATGACAATAAATAGTTAAAAGTGTTACTCTGTAGTTTTATTGTTGCAATTAGTGTGTCTAGTGTAGATCGTTAATAACATTAAGCATGTTTAACGACCCTCACTATTTCAAGTCCTACCAATGTTACAAACACTTTACTGGAATATTTTTTTGTCAAAAATTTATCGGAAATTAAAAAAATATCTTGAAATTTTAAAAATGTCAAGTCGTACTTTTTACTTAATAAAATATGTACTGCGCAACTAGTGACTCACCACTGAAGTATATTTTAAATTCATTAGTGCATAGGTAAAATAGTTCATGTATTTAACTATGAATAATTATATAACTCTATTAACCTTTGAATTAAAAATTGATATATAACAAACTTCAATTAGTTTTATCGATAGAATATGTTAGCAAAGCTTGTCCAAACTTATCGTTAATACCCTGTATAATTAATATCGTTTTTTTTCTTAGTTTTCATTATATACTCGCGTCAAGAATTCAGACGTCACGGCTGACGTTACACATTTGTTTTTATTGTCAACGTAATTTTCGATATTTGGTCGCGTTAAAAACAATTATTTTTTGCAAAACCTATAGTGCAATATATAATGCAAACTTTTAGTGTAGTATATAGTTTTATTACTATCAGCTGCAGTTTCTTAAATATTTTGATGAAATTATAATGAATTATTCATTTGTTTGTATGACGTAAGTCGTCTGAATTCTTGTCGCGAGTATATCATATAATCAACTGCAGAATTTTGTAGGAAATATTTCAAAACACTAATAATATCTCTAAGTAGACAAAGGCAAATTGTGTTAACTGTGCCATGTAATTACAATACAGGGTGTTTAGAAACTAGAAGTATGTTTTTGAATGATAAAACTCGCTGAGTTTTTTCAATAAATAATATATCACAAAAGGGTGCAAAAAAACAATATATTTATATTTTTCGCATTACTTGTCGCTTTATGTTTTCTTCATTTTGTTAAATTATTAGAAGCAATTATCTAAAAAGTAATGAATCATTAATATTTGTCAATGTTTTCTTTAAATTCAAAAAAAAAAGTTAGTAAACATTTTGTATTTATACGTACCCTTGTCCACACTCATCGCAAAAATGTTTCTTTTCCCTTGGAATACCTAGATGCTTCCTCATGTGCTTAGTTAATGAATGAGATTCTGCATAACCTTTTCCGCAATGTTGACAAATATGAGGTTTGTACACCATATGAATTTTCATGTGTCTTTTAAGCATTTGTCGAGCTTTAAAAATATTAAACAAGTTTGAATTAAATAATACCCCATCAGAAGACATAAAAACACAAAAAATCTGCTGCAAAATTTAGGATGTTTCAGAAAATATTATTGGCTACAATATATGTACTTCTATGCACATATTGATTCTTTTTTATATATATATAAAAAATAGAAATATAAATAAGATATAAAATAAAACGTAAAACTTATTTTGAAAATAGTTTTTTTGAAGACAGATTTCTTTTATTAATTAAGTAAGGCAATTAGTAAAAATATCGTGAAACTAATCACTTACTTCGAAAGGTTTTATTACAAACCACACATACTGGATCTCCTAAATTATGTGTAGATTTATGCAAGTTTAGATCTTTTTCCTCAACAAATGACTGAGTACATTGCGTACATTTATAAGGCCAAGAAGTAGTCTGTACTTCCAAAAAAGACATTAATTCATCATCCGAATTTTGAATACAAGTTTTACTAAAACAATACAATTACTGAAACTGTTACTGTGCAAAATATTCTCATTTATGCTTTATAGACTAGAAAGTGAATATCTTTTAATCACATAATATAATTTGGACTTGAATTTGAGCTAATCCTCACAATTAGAAATGAGACATTCTGACAACAACAATGATATAAATTGTTATAGATAGATCAGATGTAGAAATCATTTGTGCTGACTAGTCGTTACTATTTGCTGATAAACCCTAAATTAAATAATCACAATTCAAACATGACACTGTTTCAATTACTTTAGTTTTTTATATCAACAGTAGGACAATGAAATCAACATCTACTTATATGGTATAAAAATTGGGTGTTGCAGCAAAGCTATCCATACTTAACTCAAAATATATGTTTAAGTAGCTTACTTTTCATCAAAATGCATTTTATCATTGTCGTCTGTTTCTTCAGCATCTAGCAATTTTCTGCTCTCATTTACGATCTCTTCAATTTTGTCGTCTTTTAAGATATGCTCATTTAAAAGTTCTTCACTGGAAAATTGCATATTACACTTTGAACATTTGATTTCTCGCTTACAAATTTCATCCTTCTCAAAAATATATAAACCCTGTTCATTTTCTGAAATATTCTCTAAAATTGTTTTCAAAGCCTTATAAGAAACAACACATTTTTCTTTCAATTCGTAACTGTCTTGTACAGACTTATGACATGTTATGCATATGTTGCTAGGCAAATTATCATTTTCGTGGACCTAAGGAAAAAGATTTATAGAAAAGTTTATTTGTATACCTACATTAACCTACCTCTAGAAATTGGCAAAAATTTAGCATGTAAGCAGCATGAGATACAAATAATGATTTTAGTTCTGGTTCATTTTTTAAGCAAATTCTGCAGATTTTATTAAAATCTGAGGTACTGATAGTATTCATTTTCAAAATTTGAAATAACTTGTAGATTAGCAGATTTGTAACACAAATTTTATAGGTTAAATGGTTAAATGACCTTGTAAGGGGGCGTTCGAGTTCTACAAGAGCAAAGCGAGCAGAGCGGGCACAGAGCAGAGTGACGTAATATAGGAGTGTTTGGGTATGGTGACCTACTCGAACGGTGGCGGGTAAAAAACAAAGAAGCTTAACCTATAAATTGAATTGTAATTATTTTGTTATAATTATAATGGATTTAATAAGATTGCACATTATTCATATTGGAGTGGAAATATTCTTTGAAGATGTTGAAGAGGAGTATTTCTCAATTTTAGAGAAAGTGTGGGGCTTTGCTGAAGAAACTGTTCCCAGTTTTAGTAATAAACAGTTTTAGTCACATTTTAGATTCCCCAACATTTGAAAAATTGTTACAAAATATTCATTCATTGAACATTGGAAATGGGAGGATTGGGGAAATCCAGAGGTAACTGCTGAGAAACAGTTATTAATTTGTTTATGGTACCTGGCAAATATTGAAAGTTTTAGGTAAATTTATATATATTTTCCTATATTTTAAAAAAACTAGTGTGTTTAATAATTTGTAGGGGTGTTGCGGATCGGTTTGGGGTTAGTAAGTCAACAGCGTGGCACTGCCTCTACAAGATTTGTAAAAATTGATAGAAGTCAATGCCAGATATAAAATTATTTATTTTCCCAATGATCCAGTTAGATTAGATAATATAATAAATTCATTTAGAAACACTGGTTTTCCAGGACACTTTTTTCTTTAAACCTGAATTTAACATTTCTTCATGACTTTCTACAAGTCTTATTAATAATAAGACATGTTGTGGTGCCCAACGAAAACTGTCTGCACTATCGGTATGTGTATTTTCTGTAACGGCATCCTGCGTTTCTTGTTCACCTATAAGTAGGTAAATATTAATATTTGTATAAGTATTTAATTTAAGTACTTACTTATTAAGTGGTTCAGTAACCCTTGTGCATAGTCTATGTCTTAAAATAGAATAGAATGAATAGAATAAAATAAATTTTACATTTATTTATCTTACCTGCTTCTGCTCTCACCGCATCTTCCGGAGATACCATACACATATACGTAACATTTGTTTCGGGATCTAACAAACTTATCGCTACTTGGTCATTCATATTTAAAATGATCCAAGTAGCTTTGAAATATTTCTTTTGTAACAGATTAAACAAGAATGTTTTGTAATGTAGGATGTGTTTTTTTAGGTTATGTTTTAACGGTTTTAACTGACTCCCTATGCTCAAAGTTAAGCTCGATCTAAAAGCACCGAGTAAAGCGAGCGCGCTCGGTAGGAACGCTCTGACCCGTTTCGAACGCAATAGGAACCACTCCGAGCTTCAAAAAACGCGCAGATTGCGCCCTGAACGTTCGGAGCGTCAACTCGAACAGCCCCTAAGGGGTCGTTCGAGTCTATAAGAGCAGAGCGAACGGAGCGGGCACAGAGCACTCTGACGTAATAATAGAAGTGTTTGGGTATGGTGAATTACTACGCAATAGGAGCCACCTGAGCTTCAAAAACGCGCAGAGTGCGCCCTGAACGTTCAGAGCGTCAACTCGAACACCCCTAAGTAACATGTTCTGTGTAAGTAACGCATCTCGCATCATGAAGTCTGGTTCTGGTACCATAGAAATATGTTCTGGTACATAAACCTAGAAAAAATATAGACGGGTCGGTTCATGCATTGATAAAGATCACGTGACAGGTGCCGCGTTTTCTAGGGACCTATAAGGTCCAGAAAATGGATATTTTATTTGCTTTATGTTGGCGGTTGTGCAAATATGATGGCTGCATTGCAATCTGAAATTAACTAACTTGCTGTCATTTTAAATGTCATTAAAGAATGTGACCAATCAAAGTAAACAAATGAGCTTCACGCTACAATACAACCAACGTAAATTGGCATAAAAACCAAGCTTTAGCGATTCTGGACCTTTTAGGACAGCCATGAACTTGCTGTCGTCGGCAGGGACCCAAACCTAAATATAATAACGGTACAGTAAAAAAAGTACCATTTCAGATTCGGTTCAGTTACGGTCCACTTAGTTGATATTTCGGTCCTATTCTGACCAGCTTTGTCGGTCTAATGGGTTCTTATCGGTTTTCCCTTGTGACGTAAAATAATTACAAATATAGTGAAATTCCTTTGATCGCTTTTGATTTTTTTCTATTTAAATATGCGTATGTGAAATTCTACTAGAAAACTTAAGTACAATAATTTATTAAGTTACTCAACGAGTATGGCAATGAAATATTTTTATACATATATAAAATCATTTTGGGAAGGCGAAGTGGGCAATATCATTGGTGAGACGACATGTATACATTTATTTCATTTTCAATACCTGCTTGTGACAAAGTAGAATTTGCCGACAGCTATACCAACAGTAAAATAGCATTTGCATTTGCGCTTTGCGCCATTTGCATGACTGAATACAGAACACGGCCTTACCACTTACCAACCACCACCAACCACTTCTAACCCACGGATTTATAAAAAATAAAGACTAAGCACTTGTCAGTAGATAAATCCATAGAAACACAACAACAACGGAAGCTTAAGAAATACTGAAATTAACCCAAAAAACCGTTTTAATTTTTTCCGGTTTGGGTTCAACACTTGGAATAAACTAAAACATGACATATGGGTTCAGTTTCGGTTCCGGTCCACAAAAAAATTACGGTTCTGGTCCGCTTTTCTGTCCAAAAACGGTACGGTCCGGGTCGCCGGCAATATGACACTGGCAAAGTCTATATTTTTTCTAGGTTTGTGGTCTGGTATGTTGTATTGGGTCTATTCGACATAACACCTCTTCTTTATATTTTGTGGAACACCTAGAGTCTATTCCTTTGGACAGAAAGTGTAGTAGCAGCTGCACTGAGTAGCCCGAAAACGTTTCTTTGCAAGAGGCAAGAGGAGGTATTTTACACCACACTTTTTTATTCCATTGCCCCGTTGTTAGTTATACTAGTGTAATTTATCTACACCCAGGCCGAGCAGGAGTGAAATGCACTGGACATGCGCAGTCAGCAACCTGCATTATCTTTAACAAAACTTTGAAAGTTTTTTTGAATATTTCACAATTCTTGTAAGAACCAAATAATCAAACTAAATTTTAATTATCCTAAAATATTTTTAAAACAGAATATTTAGGTACAATTTCTTCTACATATTTGTTTAATTTAATTTCGTTTTTAACTTTAATGTTTCTACTTCATCACCACTATCGAGCTAGCCGAGCTTGAATGAACATCTACTAATCTATTGTCTAGTCATCATCACAAAAAACATCTTTGACGTCCATAATCAACAATTAGTTAGGAAACATCTTTCAAATTTAGAATATATCCTAATCTTATTACTGCACACGCCTGGTTGTTCTCTGGCTGGCTAGTAGCTACACCATCTCACACTTCGTTATTAGTTGCGTTCGATTTGCCAATCAACTGAGGAGAAAAAAACTGAGATGATGTAATTCACCTCATCTAGATAAACGAAGTTGTAGAATCAAAAAGAACGGCATAAATGAGGCAAATGCACTAAGTTACTAACCTCAAATATTTGTTTTTATTTATTATTATTTTAACGTCCTTACCAGGCGCTTTTGTAGATTGTAAACTTATGATTGTCTATGTTTATGATTAAAAAATAAAGAATTAAAAATGATACGTGTAAGTAGTATTGATGTCCGCTTCAGCAGGGGTATAGAAAGGCCGCATTTATGAGTTTTTCGCTTAATTTCGAAAACGGTGCATTTCAGCAAAACATTTCTGAAATAAGAGTTAAAACATAACATTATTTTACTATACTCTATACATTTTTTTGCTACGATGTACTGTTTTTGAGATTCTGCTTCCAAAAGTCAGTAATTTAAAAAACATATTTTTTGTCATAGTTGCTCTTGCAACTCTTCGTCGTTTATTTTACATAAAAGTCCCATAAGTGTATGTAGGTACACACTAATTTATCTCCAATCAGTCGAAGTTTGAATTTCTTAAAATTTAAAAATATTAACAACAGAAAATACAAACATAACCTCAAAATACTGTAGTGAGGAAATAATCCTTAGAAGTGATGTAAATCTCGGGGTCACTCAACATCGGTAAGAGGGGAAGTAAAATCCTCAGTTATCTTTCCTCAGTTGTTGTCAAATCGAACGCTTCAGCAACTGAGAAATAACTAAATGAGGTGAGGAACTGAGCACGGGTTGGACACTGTAGTATGCGACCAGCAACACTCGTGGCGTCTTGTCGTTCCAAATACATATTAGTTGGTACAATTGAAACCAGTTATTTATTTATTCTAGGTTGGTATACCTAGCACCCTATAAGCGTCAGTGGGGCCTTGTCAATCAGTCAATTAATTTTGTAGTTTGTTGTGTTTGGTATTATTTGTGTAGTAAGTGTTCTCGTGGTGAAATTGAAAAAGTGTTGTGCCTTTGTGCTGATTAATTAACAATTTTAATATGGTATCTAGTTATTGTGTGCCAAATTGTACTTCCAGCAACAAAATACGGATGCATGTTCTTCCCAAAAAAACGATTCCTTTATGTCTTAATCAATATATTTTGTTGTAATTAGTCAATTATATCTATTATATGTTTTACATTTTAAATAAACTACTGATTTTTTATATTTCTTTTTTTTTTCTCAATCACAAACTTTATAGCAATATTAGAAAATGCAATATAAAAACTTAGAGTGTCAAGTATTTTTATTAATCTGTTGTTGACAACTATTGCTCTAAGTTTTTATCTTGCATTTTTTAATATATTTATTAATGTAGTTGGTACATTAGAAATAAATCTCAATTAAATTTCCCGCTTCAAAGCACTGCAGCGCCGCAGGTGTTGCTGGTCGCGAACTACATACATTTTTCAGTGTCCTATCTTTTTCTTTTCGGCCAATGATCTGTGGTGTGAAATTATGATGACTGGAATGCGCTAAAAGCTGCGCGAATGGATTATTCATGATCAGCGCCATATTTTGTTTTGTGCCTCTAGCAATGGCGGAGCAGTAGGGGCTTAGCTGATTGTGAATTGAAATGGAATTGAATTCTGAATATGAATAATTATTTCGTGCTATATGCTGGTTAATTTTACAGTCCCTTATAAAACATGACATGTTCCAACAATAACACCCACAAAAATACACAAAAAATAACACTGAGGTACAAGATAAAAGAAGAAGCCACACTGTACGCCAATGACGTGTTTACAAACAAAATAATGGGAAATTAAGAACACAATTCATATCGTACGTGCAGATGGTTGTCTCTCTCTCACCCACCTACATAACCAATGAAGTATGTCATTGCTGAGTTTCATGTGCCTCCTTTTGTCTGTTCCTAGGGTTGGTACCTTTATTTGGATGCGCAATGGGACTTAACGCATTCCATATCGTATATTTCAGTGATTCTACCACCACTTTTGCACTGCGCTGAACAGCTGATTTTCAGCGTAGTGTAATTTACACTACACTGAAAACAAAATTTCCTAAAATATGTGTTTATCAGGTTATGTTTTTGTTTTAACGGTGATTCAGTGTATTTTAGTATTTTACTATTTTTAATAATCGTGGGCTTAGTACGAATATAATGAATTTAATAAATACAGACGGTCAGATAAATTTTTCTGATTATACATTAATTATTCCAAGTGTTTCAGTTGGAAATGTTCCTCAATTAACAGTAGATTTATTAATAACTACATATGACTTTAAAAAATATTCTACAATTTGGCACCCAGCGATAATATCGTCGATTGGAAGTGATCCTTATTATACAAGCAAATCGGAAATATACACAGCTTGCGAATTGTATGTTAACGAACAGTTAAAGCTGGCTACTATACAAATAAGATCGACTGTGGAAAATAAATTAGCTGTAAAATTTTTTAATGACTTGCACGATTTGATTGAACATTTAAATTTTAAGCATATATTTATATTGTCAAGTGCATTTGACTATGAGTTGCATAATGTTCTTAGTGAAAAATTTTACTTTGTTAGTAATGCTGAAAATAAAGAAGTCATGAACATTAATCATGTAAAGCCTCTACAACCTGAATTGAGTGGAAAATATTGCTCAAATGGTGGTGGATTTGCTGTTAAACTATTTGAAATCCTTCAGCAAACCTTACGTTGTACGTTACTAATAAAATATGTGTCGGAAGGGGATAATCGACCAGATGCACTTGTGATGCTGCAGAAATTATTTGCTGTACTTGGATCAATAAAAATTCCGCAGAAATTGAAATGTCCTTCTTCATGGCAATTTGTTTTTGGAGGACCTCCGCCAGTGGGTATATATTAATAACTATATTTGTATGATTTGTTAATTTTTCTTAATATATTATGTAACTGTTGTAAATATTTATTAATAAACTTACATAAATAATTTAAAAATTACTACTGAAAAGATCACTTGTGTAACAACAAGAAAAATTAAAATTACTGCAGTCAACCTAAAAATGTAAATTTTATATGTAAAATTAAAAATAAATTATATAAAATGAATGCTTACAAGATTACAAATATAAACACTAATCTAAAATCATTGTTATATTCTTCAAGTAACATGATATGTATTTATTTATGACTTCATAGAACCAAATGTTAATATGACAGATTCATGTATTGTTTTTCTTTCGGAGTAGTAACTAGACTTAATATGTATTGTTAAAATACCTACAAAAATTCTTATACCTACTCCTACAAATCTTAAACAGAAAATAATTTAACATACAAAAGATTATTAAAATTACAATTTCAGAACTCTAATAAAAATTAAGTACCTATTTTAAGTGAGAAATCTAAACATGTTACATTTATCTAGTTATCCATTTAAGTATTATAGTGTGTTTTAATAATAATGTGCCTTTATTCAAATTTAACACATAAGAAAGAAATATGTATTGTATAACACTGATGGCGAGGTTGAACACCTAACCAGTTCCTTAAAAATGATATATTAATATAACTATACTATATAAAATATTCAAAATACATAACTAACTAGCATACATGAGACACAACACAGATTTAACTTCAACTGACCTGCGTTTTAAAACTAAGTATATAAACTAAGAGCAGATTTAATGTCAGAGGGGAGTTTATTATAAAACAGCATTACAACTAAATAACTGAAATTGAGCAGTGCAATGTCTTGGGACAGTGAAGAGACCACGAAATCTTGTTGATTTTTCATGTGGGAGAACCAGAATCATTCACTTTATAAACAAAAGATGCAATATAAGCCATATAATGCCCATTTAGTTTCAATCATTTGGATTGCTCATACTTAACACTAATATGATCATATTTTCTTAGACAATAGGCAAATCTCAAACAAGTAGTTTGGAGGCTGAAGGCTTTCTTTATTTCAAATAGCAGACTAGTAAACTATGTCACAATAGGCTACACTACTAAGAACCAATGATTCACACAATTTTAGTTTAACGTCAGTGCAGGGAATCTTCATTATATCATTGATAAAAGCTGATATTAATTCACGAACATTTTCATTTTCTTCGAGACCATGCAATGTTATAATATTTTTTCTATATTGCTGTTTTATTTAGATGAACCATGTGTTTTATGTTATCATCTACTGACTGAGCAAGACTTTTAAGAAATTACTAATATCAGTAACTTGCTTACTCAAGTGTCAAAGACAATCTTCCTTACTAAAAAATCTCGAAATTCTCTGACATTTGTAAATACAACTTATTTTTTAATCCAACCAGTAAATAAATACGATAAGATGGATCGTGCAAAAAAACTGTAATGTTCGGTAACGTTACAATGTGTCAGACTGCTGCTGATAATCTAAAAATAATATTAGCCATAGTAATATTGTAGTGTAATTCATTATTCTCTAGTTTTTCTTTGATAATTCTGAGTGTACATAAACAAATATGAAACAATTTATATGCCATGAACCCTGACTAGCTGCATTACATGTTAGCTTATGGCAAATCTGGGCAAAACTCTGGCTGAGGCGTTTGTACGTTAAATGTGTCTCGCAAGCAACAGAGGTCATTTTGAACACTTGTAACTTATTCTGTTGTGCAAAAGCTCTAAGGAAACCGTTCACAGTAACTAGTTATGCTTAGATGTATGTATTGTAATTATGTACAAGTCCCTAACATAATATGTGAGCGATATTTAAGACTTGTTTGCTGCCATAATTAACTTAGTAATTCTGACCGTTGATCAGAAAAAAAAAATATATTTTGTTTGGTATAATTTATCATACAGCAAAATTAAGGAATTCATTTTCTGGACATCCTGTATTTTGCAAAATATATAGGGTGTCCTATAACTGTGTTGTCGTTTGAGATACAGGGTGTTAAAGTTTCTTTAAAAAAATACATTTTTTATTAATATCTAAAAAACATTTTGACTGATTCTCATAAAATTTGTACAGTATATCAGTAACTTTATAAAGTATATTTTGTATGAAAAATATCACCCAATAGATTATTCGTAATTTTCATAATTTCGTTTAATTATTATTATTATTAAGAAATAATTAGAGCTGAAGCTAAAAACTGGTCATGCTCTAAGAACAAAAGATAAATTCATCGTATAAATGGCTGATAACATAGTAAAAACAATAAAAAAATTGAAGAAATTGGATGTTGATTAAAGTGATGGTCAAGCCACAGTCTATTATACAGTCCGGCATCTTCACTTCGGCTTCTTTGATGTCGAGGTCCCAGATTTGGTTTTTTTAGACGACCAAAAGACGACTGCGCATTTAGCCGCGCACATTCGCGTGCTCAAGGGACACGGTGATTTGTCAAGAAATATAATTTTTCCCACTTCGTCGTGTACATATGAGTTTCATTGGTGTTCATTGCGCATTTAGCCGAGCTTTAGCCACACCCTCTGGAACCTTTACTCGACGAACTGTATAATAAACTGTGGTCAAGCCTATCTTTGAAAGAATTTAGAGATGGTGCTGTAACCACAGTATCTGCCATCTGGTAAATCGTTCCTTAGATTGAATATCCTGTTGTTGTCTGTTACGTGTACGAAAGCTTTCCTTTTTAGTTTGAATAAAGTTGTTTAAGTCAAACATTACCTGTGGGTAGTACACTTTGTCATGCAGGATGCTATAAGCTGTAATAAGGTCACCTCGAATACGCCTTTTTTTTCTAAAGATTGAATTCGAATACGCCGAAGATGTTCTTCATACGGAAAATATTTAAGACCAACTGGAAGTTTAGTGGCTTGCCTCTGAACACCCTCTAGTCTTGAGATGTCTTGTTTTAATAGTGGAGACCATACGGCCACCGCAAACTCCAAATGGGGGGTGAATGTATGATTTATATAATTTAAGAAAAGTATCCAGGGTAAGGTTACTGAAAGATTTTCTGATCATAAAAATCAATTGATTACATTTCTTCATTGCCTTGGCAACTTCTGCACTCCATGATTTTCCATTATAATTATTCCGAGATTAACGATAGACAATTCTGTATCAACTACATTATATACTACCTTAGCTTAGTTCTAAACGTATGGAATACACAACACAGAAGGATTTAGAGGTATGCATCATTCGGAACACTAATTACTAATAATATCTAGATCATCTTATAGGTGAAGAGATGATGATGAAAATAGTTTAAGATCATCTGCATATGATAATGGGAAGTACACATATTCGCTAGATCAGAAACATATACTAGGAACAGAATTGGTTCAAGGACCGAACCTTGTGGAACACCACTCAATACTTGTCTTCATTCAGAAAAACTTTCAGCGATACAAACTATAAATTCACGATCTTCCAAAAACAATTTTATCCAGTTCAAGTTTATACAATAATCGCTCATGCGGCACTTTAAAAAGCCCGAGAAAAGTCCAAGGACAAAAATCTATAGGTATTATAGAAATAAAATTTAATAAAGGTATTAAAAATACAACTTTTTTGTCTATTATTTTTTTTGTATCTTGTCTTATTTTTGTGGGAAAAAAAACAAAATCCTTCACACTTTCCAAAAACTTGTCCAAATGTTCTTTATGTTAAGCTTAATAAAAAATTTCAAATACACTTTTTTTCTAAAACCTATAGTTGTCGAATGCCTTGATGTCTCATGGCTCACATCACTTCTTTGCTGTACTAGCTGTCTTTACTAGCCAAATGACAGCATCACTGTGCAGTGTCACGTATTATATACATACACATACTGAACGGGCTGTTGTAATTCTGGGATAAAATAGAGTATACCGAAAATTGGGAAGAAATATATTCCAGGAAAATTCCAGTCACTGCAATCCTAAATTAGTAATACTGAACAAATTTTTGAAACTAAGAAATTTTACTATTTTACACACTTATACAATCATTTATTGAAGTTTAAATATAGCTGTAATAAAAAAATATATATTTTAAAATATAATTGAAGAACAATTATTATAGGTAATAAATTTCTTAAGTAATTCTTATATTACATTGCTTCCGAGATATCAACCAAAGTCTTGTTTTCTTCACATTCTTCTTCTATAGCAGAACAGTCAAGATTTTTTGTGTTTAGTAAAGATATAAATTTGACTATATTATTTAAAACAAGACGTTCTTTAACATCCTAAAACCCAAGATATTATTCAAAATTTTTTTGCTACTGCTGTTTTAAAATACTTACATCACGTATTTCATCACAAATCTTCAATAAATCTCTAACGACTAGTTTATCATTAGGTATATCTAATAGCAGAAGCATTTTAGACAAAGTCAAATTAAGCCTACTTCTTGTGTTATCTTTTATTTCAAAACAAATTTTTATCGCTAGGTTTGCCTGAATTTGACTGTACTGAAAAAAAAAAGTCAAATTTAATATAAGGATAACTTTTTTGGCAGCCCAACCTGGAAATATTTGATCAGTTAATATAATGCAATAATTAAACAGACATTTCCAAAAGCTTCAAACTATACTGAACGGCCAAAAAATCTAGAGAGTGACTCATGTTATAAACCCGCTCATAATTTATAGCAGTCGATACAAAGAAACATACATGCAGCCCGTACATTTTTCGGATAACATCGTGTGCCAAATATCTCTGAGAGCATACAAAGCTTCTACTGCAGGAACTACATATGCACCACAACCTTCTATTGGCTGTAACGAATTGACGGATCCATTCCATTTCTAGCGCTATCATGAGCAGGTATATTGTTCAGGCAGGCAAAATTTCGGGTATATCTTTTTGCTAATTTAATTATAAATGTCATTAATTTATTAGTGATTTTGTGTTCTTAAGCATGGAGAATAATTGAAGTTCTACAGCGTATTATCAAAATCGCAAATGTCCTAATTTGACAAGTGAGGAATATCGGATGATGACATGTATCAAGGGTTTAGGGCACGAGGTCAAAATGTCAAGTGATGTTGAAATATGTAGTTCATTGACAAGAATGTACTTGAGTAGCATAAATGTATAGTGCAAAAAAGAGTGGTAAAGAAGTACAACTGCAAAACAGAAAATAGTGAAAACTCGCGGAAAAAAGATGGTATTTTAAAAATGAGTTTTCAACAAAAATTGGGTAGCTAAGTATATCTTACAAGATGAAACTTTGCCTAGAATATATAGATGGCTGCTTTTGCAAATTATGTGTGACATATAAATTATGGCGTGGATTTCCCTATAAATTAAATCAAAAATAGTATACTGATAGGGAAAGACAAAATGATATGGCGAAGAAACTGTTTAAAATAAATATTGAAAGGTCGGAATTTAGATCGATGAATATGTTAACTTGGCTGCAGAAGGCGGTACAATATAAGTATATGTGACCATTATAGTGACCCTGCTAGTAACCAATAGTGAATAGTTTGTATATAGTGCAATATAATCTAAAGCCTTTGGTTCTTTTGGATGCGAAATTCGCAAATATTTGCGAGATTTATTTAATGGTGGGAAAATATCTACTTGTAACAAATTTTGTGAACTATAATATTTTCTTTAATTTTCATCATAAATAATATTTGTAGTGTTTTACTGTTTTGCAAAATTTGTTAAAAGTTGAGATTTTTCTGCCATAAATAGTTAAAACAGAAGTTGTAAAGTTTGTGCAAAAATCCGTGAATTTCGTATCCATATAAGGACAAGGTGTAACTGTGATATCCGCGGAGTGCGCATCAGATAGATGCAAGTGAGTGGTGGTGGGCCATCGTTGTACAACAGGACGGCATTCTAAGGCCCGGTTTTTCAATTGATGGTTACCAAAAATTTTGTAGTTAACTTTTGGTTAAGATAACCTGTCCATGAAGTAGGGGTTAACTAAGGATGTGACAGTTAATTCAGAAATTTAACCTAAAAAATAGTTAATTTGTTACTACTTATTATGGAATACGATATTGATGCATACAGCAGCGACAAAGAAGATATTAGAAGACCTAAAATAATACGAGCTAGACCAAACTACTTCGAAGAATATGACGGTAAAGACTTTTGTAATAGATTTAGATTGTCACCGCGGACAGTTGTTGCAACCTGCGATATTTTAAGAACACACTTGACAGTTGTCATAAACAAATTTGAAAAAGTTAGGTTACCAATTTGTGGGTTTTTGTTGCCAACGTAGTGCATTTTACATAACAATCGTAGCAAAATACATAAAATGTGTCAGCAATTTCGCCAACATAAATAAATAAATTGCAAACCTCCAGATAGTTAACTGAAGTAACAAAAAGTAATGAAAAATGCATTTGGGAATTAACCATTAGTCAACTTGTAGGTGCATGTTACTTAACATACGAGTTAACCTCATATTGAAAAACCGGGCCTAATTTGTGGAGAGGATGGCACAGGTGGCACATTTAAAGTAAAATGTGAATGTGCTAGGTTCACTCGACGTCTACTTATTTTTGATAATTTTGTGTGCTTTGAACCCTTCTCAAGTGGCACGCTTAGGTAATCTTGCAACCCTTACTCTCGGTGCTCATCTCTGCGCTGTGAATTAGTCACTCTCTATTATTTTCGACCTTGGGTAATTGATAGTACAAGATAAAAACTTTAAATTTGGAAATAACTCTAACATTTTTATTATCTAACGCCTCAAAACTGGCAAAAATTGTTATACCACTGTCTTTACTAAAAATAATGGATGTTATGTAATGCAATTATTTTTATCATTTTTGTATATTTTTTAAATGTGATCACCTTCAAATATAGTACGCCTATGATATATTGCTCCCCGCACGCTTCGTATGTCGCGCTTATCTACAAGGTAGCGATGAATCACTTTCTAGATTTTCGGCCGTTGGATGTAGTGCGTGACTACTGCTGGAATAAACCTGTAAGTGCTAAAAAACTTACCTTTGAAGATGTTTTGCACAGAGCAATCATAAAATTTGCAATATTGTCTATGTTTACATCTGAGAGAGGGCTAATTTTAGGAGCGCATGCCAATACTTTTACAGTCGTAAGTACAGCCTGTTCAAGTTGATCGGCAGTAGCTGTCATGGGCACTCTCTCCAATGTAAATCCAATTATTTGTGTTAGTTTCTGGGTCCCATCATTTTCTGAATCTAAAATTTAGTGTCATTGTAAGTAAAAAGCGATACATAGACATGATATTGATAAATTTGTATACCTGAAGCTGGACTACACCATTTTAATACAAGACGAGAAATAAGTGTAGGAGAATGTATTCTGTCGCTTAAAATCAACTGACAGAGACCCCATACAGCTTTCTCTTGAATCTCGTATTGCTAAAATACATAAAAGTTGTTAAGGCACATTTAGCATCATATTTGTATAAAGTAACACTTTGAAAAGTTACATTTACAAAGTCAGGATACTGAAATATTACTAGTTTAACTTTGTTGCCAAAACTGCTTCAAATTCTTAACTCATGTACAGGATCTTTCTGAAATTAGTGGATTTCTTCAAAGGGGTTATAGACTGCATTATTATTCTTAATAAACTTTATTATTGCGTTTTTAAAGCAGTCATTTTGCAGTCAGGATGTGGATGTGAGGCCCAACCCATTTGTTACTGAGTTTTTGCCTGCTTTGCGGAGTATGAAAGAAACCAGATGTAGGTTATAAATGTGTTTAGGGTATTTGGCCTGAAAAAGAGCACAAGTGTATTTCCTTAACAATAAGTGTATTAGGAAAGCAGTTGTACTTGAGACCTCGGCAGAGCAGGTACTCTAAAGCCGTTGGAATTAGGGGTATAAAATAAGTGTTTTGTATTTTTTACCCATATGTAAATATCTTGTACAGCTCGAATAAATTAGTATAAAAGGAATCACCTTTTATTCAGCTACCATACGTGTAAGGTTAACGTGGTAGCGACATTTTGGTCCTTTGAGCCGGATATTGTAGTGATAAAGAAATCATACATAGTAATTGAGGACTTTGCAGCAAGAACGACACAGCTCCATTTTATGACAGATATAGGGTTATGTGCCAGATAGATAATAACAGACATTTAACATTCTTTGGTGCAAGATCGACGCAGATCCGATGATTTTATATACTTTAATAGCAAATAATGGAGATGCGCCACACATCATTTGATGCAACAGAGATGTAGCTCCAAGGAGCTGCGTCACTCTTGCTCCCAACGCACAACGAATTTTGTTGATATTTATCAGATATTCCTTCTAGGTTACTAGGGTTACTACTGTTACTAGGTTAGTCGTTTGTTTGTTTGCATCACGTATTCGACTATCGTCTTCCTAATAGTATTTGCAGTGATTTTGTTGTGTTTTAATATATTCAATATGGAAGTGATGAGTAGTGAATCCGAAGCTTATAGTGGTGGTTCTAGTGATGAATACGTAGCAGATACATCCAATAATACGTCAAGTAGTGAAAGTGATGATTTGGAAGTTAAAATAAAAACTAGAAAGTCGATTGATAAATCACAATGGGCTAGAAATAAACGGAAGAAACTTTTAGCAGCTGGAAAAAGATATTTTGATGCAAGAAGGATGTAGCGCCAGTAAAAAAAAATTACCAACTTCATATTTATTAATTAGTATGTTTTATGGTATTTATTACACTTTACTAATGTCCTTTTTTATCTCGAAAACAAAAAACTGATATCTGATATAAAATTACTGTCTACAACGTTTTTTTCGTTTTACTTAAATTAAACAATTTTGGAGCTGCATCATTATTGCAGCAAGATCCTCAATTGATAATTAAAGTTCAATTAAAATAAGCCGCAATTTTAGAGCTGATACTCCAAAGTAGAGAAAAGTGTGTAAAGTCCAAAAAGTATTAAGATAGTGTTGCACATTGTAGATTTGCTAAATTCCAAAAGAAAAAAAAAGTGTTTCGAACGTTAAGTGAAAGTAAAAATTTCAACGTGTAACGTGAATTAGTGGTTCCTGTTTAGCAGCAACCCAAGAAGTACCAGGTCCAACCCGAGGAAGTGCGTCAGCGAGGTGCAGAGTGTGAGGAGCATCATCGTAGCCAAGACATAGGTAACAAGGAATTGGTTCGTTAGTATGTTTTTCACAGATTCAGAGATATCAGAAATCGGTCCTCAAATCAAGAAGGAAAACATCGACTATAACTGTCTCGCATGGTGGGGGGAAGTCATAACGTATTAGGCATGAATGACGCAATTTCAAGCTCGACAATTGATTGGGCTTAACTGTGGTGGGATTGGCGGATGACTTGTGACTCCTTTTAATGCTGGCTACATGTATTATAAACTTGTGAAAATAAAAACATTTTTGTAGAATTACTTAATGTTGATTTATGGTAAGTAGCTTATTTCTATTATTTACTAATCAATTTCAATCTCAGTGGTGTTTCAACATTTTAGCAGAAAATTGTGAAACAACATCCCTGAAATTGTTATGTAGATTACCACAGTGTGTCCCCGGATTGAGGTTAAAATAGGTGAAAAAGACAACAAATTTTAGAATTGAAATTTTATCTTTTGGGGTTTAGTCCTGCTAGGATAGAAATTAATTTGTGCCTTACTATTAGTTTTGAAAAATCAAGTATGCCCTTGGAAATTTAAAAAGTTATTTTTCCCTAGTAAACTGCATTTTCTGAAAGGCAAAATTACAAAGATCTCTGTAGATTACGCTATAGGGCTGGTTGAAAAATCACCCATTTGAAGAAACCCACTTATTTTCACCAAGTGAAACATATTTTATAGCCATTCTTATAGCACTAGAGGAAAAAATGCATATAAACCTGCCTTCATGAGTAAAAACATTGGTCAAAGTTATGTCAATGTATTGTGGTGTAATTTTAATGACTTTTATGACTTGTGTAAGCATTTTATTATGTAATTAACATCAATAAACTATTACTATTACTATAATTTCTTGGCTCCAAAGCTATACAGTACACTACCTGATAACATAAAAATAATGTCAAGCTTTACCTTTAAACAAAAATTAAAGGGTTACATATCCACTAATCCGAAGCAAATAATTCATGATTATATAGAAATGAAATGTAATTAGTAATAGTTTTTTATTGATGTGCGGATGGTATATATACAGGGTTAACTGTGACTAAGTACAAATATTTTAAGAAGGGATAGAAAAAAAAGAGAATTAACAGAATTTCCTTTCAAAAAATTTGCAAACTTATTTATAAAGCGAACAAATTTTTTTTCGATATTATATTAAATCCTTATTTAACGCCGCCAATGCGAGTATGCAACCAGCAAGCAACCTTCATGCAACAGTCGACCACAGTCGGCAGTCGGTCCAGTCGAGTCGATTCGCTGTCATGTTATAATTTAATTCCTGTGTTTACGTTGCAGTTTTGTGTTCTTCTTCAGTTTTTAGTGCCTTATTTTTATTTTAAACGTTTTATAGTTATTAAATAAAGGAATATGTGTCGGGTACAGATATTTTCCCACAATATAATTCGCCGGTTTGTTTTTGTAGGTTATGGGACAAGACTGCCGCGGGTGTTAAACGTTTTCTGTTATTTATTAGAACCTACCTACTCATCCCTTTCTTCGATTTTGTTTATCGGTAGTGAGTGAAAATGTAGTTTTACCAGCTTGTAACCAAATAATGAAAAACGAATGCAAAATACTGGAGCTAACTGGATTAACTGTTACCTACCTATCAGGTATTATTACTAATAAGAATGTTAATTTTTGTCGTTTCTGCATTTAGGAACACTGCAAACGACCGCATGGTAGTTGTTGACAGATGTAATGTCAACTATGGATCTAAGCTATAAGCCATCCGTCGATACTCATCATAGACGCCGACTTTCCGTAGGAAAAAAGGGTTTTGCCCCATTTTTAAATATCGAGCTAAAATTCTGGAATAACTTTTTATTGTCTTCTAGGGCTCCTGAGCACGTGGTTAAAATTTTTGTACCTAGTCATAGTTAACTCTGTATATCAATATCGGTTTGTTCCAAATGCATAGAAAACCGTACAATGTACAGTTTTGAGTCTGCGCAATAGTAAAAAACTGTTCCAAATTAAAAATTATCGTTTAGTGTACGATTTCCTCAGCATTCCAAATATCTTTAGGACGAGCATTGAACCGTACCACGGTGATAATATCAGTACATGGTCATGTGTAGGAACTACTTGTGAACTGTTTATATAGACATGCGCACTGAGTAATCTCGTTTAGATTTGACATTAAAGCTATTCAATTTAGTCGTTTTTTTGATTGATAAATAATAAATCGAATTTTAAAATGTCCGTACATGACTCTAGTTTTTAATTTTAAATAATCACTTGCATATGACGTTGTTTACAACTTCGAAGTTCAATTCAGAGGTAGCTGGTTAAGTTATGTTTGTCCCCACTGATTTCTCGGTCAAGTAAACGTTCCAAATATCCGCAATTCCATGAACGGTACAAACGTGATGCATGCGCCTATTATCAGTGACATAGTCTCCTGACGGTATCGTGGCCGCATAAAAGTATTTATTTGGAACAAACCTATAGGCAGTGGCCGAAATTGTGGACAGTGACTAATAGATAATATAAAAACACTATTACTATTAAGCGTATAATATTTTTATAAGAGATTACAAATTATTTACCTCATTGTTACTGTGCCGCTTTCTATGCACAACGATACTATACTCACATTTACGACACCAGAATAAAAACTGAAGCTCGATGTATTCTCTATCTCTGTTTATTGCATTGTGGAAAACAATATTTTGGTGTGTGTAAACCGTGAGCGTTAGCATATATGGCTTTGACGAGGTTAGAAAGCCATTAGAATATGAGTAGGTTGGGGGATTTGCTACTATTAGCGTGGTGTTATTTATATAGTTATATTAAATTATAAAATAAATTATTGCAACCGAAGTTAACAAATAACGGTTTAAAATGGATCAAAGTGCCAGTTCTAGTAAAAGGTATGTTAGTAATCGACATAACCTATGTAACAGACAATTAATTGATAATTATAAAAACGTATACGAATGAATTCGAGAGCTATACTCTAACATAACTGTTAGTAAAGCTGTTGATATGTGCTGTTCGTTAACACAAGTGTCAGTTTCTAGTGTATATCGTGCTATAAAAAAGTGTGGAAGTAAATCCAAAGATAAAAAAATAGAAACACGAGGAAGGAAAAAAGCAGAAGTTGATGATGACGTAAAATACGCCATTTGCAGGAAAATTCATGGATTCTTCTTCAGAAATAAAATATTGACGATTAAAAAATTAAAGCTACGATAGCTGAAGATGAGAACATGCCTCAATTATCTGACACAGTTCTTAGAAGAACAATGCATGACATGAATTTTCGGCTTTTAAAACAAAATCGTTAAAGTATGCTCGCTGAAAAAGATGAAATGGCGAAGAGAATATTTATAAAAACTAAGAGAATTTCATGCATCTGGCAAAAAGATATATTAAATGGATGACGCATGGGTAAACAAAGGCCATACTGTATCAAAAGTTTGGCAGGATGGTAACATTTGGAAGTATTTTTAGATGGATTTTCTACAGGATTAAAAGCGTCTTCTGGAAAAAGATATAAGGTTAATAATAATACATATTCGTAGTGATTCGGGATTTTTACAAAATGGTTTGCATGTTTTTGAATCACGTAGACGGAGATTACCATGAAGATTTGAACAGTGAAGTATTTGAAAAATGGTTTGAATCCATTTTATCATATGTAGAACCAGGAGCAGTTGTTGTGATGGATAACGCAAGTTATCATAGCAGAAGAGTCGAAAAGTTACCAACATCAGCATCAAGGAAAGCAGAGATTATTAAATGGTTAAAATTAAAGAATATTGAATATACGGACACCATGCTCAAACCACAATTATTAAAAATTGTCCAAAGAGAACAAGGTCGATATATTAAGTATGTAGTAGATGAGATGGTCAAAGCGCGAGGAATTCATATACTCCGTTTACCGCCATACCATTGTGAATTAAATCCAATAGAGTTAGTTTGGGCACGAAATAATACCACCTTTAAATTAAGTGATGTGAAGTTATTATTACAGGAGGCCATAAATCATGTCACTGCTGAAACATGGCGTAAGTGAAAACTTTGCTACATAGTGGCAGTAAGGCAAAAGTGTTACAGTGAAGATTAAATTGTGATAGTGAAGTGGATGTGACAGCGAAGTGAACGTGTGGTTATATTAATAAATAGTGAACATACAGTGAGAGTGAAGTTTGTTATGATTCTGACGTAATGCGTACTAATTTAGTGATAATGTTAGTGTAAAACAATTACCTATATGTATAAATAGTCAACATCAAAATTGATAAAAACTGTTATATCACAGATTCAACTATAAATAATGGATGTCATGTAATGCAATTATTTTTGTCATTTTTGTATATGCATTCAAATTTAGTACGCCTATGAAATGTTGCTCCCCGCACGCTTTGCCCGTCGCGCTTGTCTACAAGCTAGAGATTAGTCACTGTCCACAATTTCGGCCGCTGCCTATAATATATGTCTAAATTTTTGTGAATGTATTTGAATGTATGTATATTAAATAGTACTCTAAATGTACTTAATATGTGAACTATGGTTTTGTGTCATGTTGACTTTCTGGTGTTTGTATTTTGTTTCTGCACTTTGAAATTATTGATTAATAAGGTGTACCTACTTATGTTTTTATGCGTCCTAATTTACTATAATTTTAAAAACTGTAATTTTTATGTGTCCTCAAAACAAGTGCTTCACTTATCGAGTATTTATTTATTAATTTTTAATCTTTTAACTGTTCTATTGTATTTAGCTGGTGTTATTGAATGGATAAATAATAATAATTATTATTATTTCAGTACCACCCTGCATAAAAAAAAATACAAACAATACAAAATATGCCAACAAACCTCATCGTCCATAAGGTCAACTAGACCTTGAATTAAATCAGTGAGAGAAGTTCCACCGGCAAACACACGTTCATGTGCTTCATCCATACTCTCGGATAACACGTTATCTTCCGGGGCAGCCATCAATTGAGGTCCATATATTCTCAGCAAGTCGACAACGGCTCCTATGCACACAAGAAGAGTCTGTGTGTCACACTCTTCTCCACTTTGATATGCAAATATCTGAAATTATATTGAATTTGATTTGAATTTTATGTGGTTATGTCTGATGGCTTTACCGGTGTTGAAAAAATATGAATGCCAGTTGATGCACACTCTTTATCCACAATGCAACATAAGGCATAGCATCGTAATGCTTTTGCTCTAACGTTATCATTGTCATGTATCAACAATTCTTGAATAACGTCATCTTTTAGCGCCCTCAATGTGGAGTCTAACTTAGTAATTTGCGGCGATAACAGAAGACTCGCAGCGATGTCTAAATATTTTATAACTGTTGGTACGTCAGTTCTTTTCTGTACTTGTTGGGGTACATTTTGTGAATTTTTCAGTTCCTTATATGCTGCGTTAACCTCGATAATTTCTTTTTTGAGACGATCGGCTTCTACAAAGTTTTCTGCTTCTACAGCCTTGTTTTGTTCCTCCAATAAGCAGTTTATTTTTACCATAACTTTGGATAACTGAAAATAATGGTAGCTAGTTTTTAAAATTATTCAATATTTGCTAGTAAAGAGGCCATTTCCATAGCTGATTTTTGCTATGCGAAACTTTTGAAATTTTCATTATATTCAAAGTTGCATAACACAATGGCCATACTCCAGATAGGCACGGTGCACATAAACGATACGTGTAAAAACTATTGTTTACTAGGATGTTTTAATCTGTTATTTGTTGTGTATTATATGTATATTTATGTTTTTATTGTTTTGTGGTTTATTGACGAGTATTGATGGATTAATTTAACTCAATCCAATCTTTCATGAACATAACATAATCTTGTTAGCACTGATAATTGGCAATTAACAGGTTCGCTGCCGGTGGCAGTTTCGATAACATGTTGTCCATGCCAGTGGTTTTCTTCTATAAAATTTGAGATTTGATAGTTGAAAACTATCTAAATTATGTCTATATGAGTTGTAACAGCGAATTTGCTGACTGGACTGTAATTTCAATTTCGACGGCAATTTCCGTCAGTGGCACTGCCCTTCTAACTAAACTGAAAGCTATACACAAGTGACAGTATTTTACGTCGCAAATCTTGTCTATCAAGTTCTCAGTGAATTACTTTGAAAATTTGGATTCGGGGACTATCTGAGACAAGAAAAACGAATTTGTACTTAACTTCATTCTAAACGCTAGTGACCGCTACAAAATGTAGGCACTCTTGGTGGATAAACATAACATTTTTCTCATTGTATGTATCAAAGTAGAATAATATTATTATCCTCTTAGATTTTGTACACAAATATGATGTAAGTACATACTAATTTCAAGTTGCTAAATTTAACCATTTTCAATGTATCTGCTATTTTTCCATTATATTTAATTTATTGTTGAATATTATATATTTAAATTTATTTTTTTTATTATTAAATTTCAATTTTAGACTTATTTTGTAATTTATGTTATAAATAAATTTTAAAATTTTTATTATATATATTAAAACCGACGATGTCATGAAAATTAAATTACAACAAACAGAAAGTGTTGTAGCGCCTCTTAGTGTTTAGAACAAAGTAGGGATTTGTTTTTCAAAGTAATTCATTGAAAACATTCTAAAAATTAAAATAATTTTGAAATCAAAAGTTTAAATTTGAGATCCTGTGTCTTATGACTAAGATAAGTTGGCTAAATGGCATTATTTTGTCGCCATGAACCTGCTTATTCACCTCATCTGCCTCATCTGGTTACCAAGTATCGCTTTCGTCTCCGTTGAACAACTATGTTCTGAAATTTGCAGGAAACCTTCATCTGTATGGTAATGGTTTATTCGGGCTCTCTTTTGAGGCTGAGATAGTAGCAGCCTTGCCAGTATTCCAGTCTTATTCTAATAAAAAGACAAGGAAGGAATTCGAGCTGTGTACCTAAACCTATCTCTTAAAGCCTTTTCCGAATGCCTTTATAAACTGCCGTACTTGCACAAAGTACTCATATAGTGCAAAAATACATGCACACAACCTGATTTTTTCAGAGTGGATGGAGGGCTGTCTCCAACCAAAAAATTACACTAGAGACCCTTGTGCGTTTTTGGAATTTTTTTTCCAACTTGTACATAATAATATAAAGATATTAACTTTGTTGTAACTTACATATTTGGCACTTCACCGCACATTATATGAAAAACGATATTTGTTTATTATTATGATTCAGTAAAGATACAAACAAAAGGCTTAGGAGCTGGTTTTGGAGGGTTCTTAGAGGACTGTCTCCTGAGTGGATACCCAAAAAGCACAGTCTACCCCTTCGGTGTTTTGTAATACGGGTGGTTTCTTGGTGGTGGTATGGGTGGTGGAGTGGAAATGAGTTCAACTAACAATTCACATTACTGAAAACACAAAGTTACTTGGATATTACATCCGCATTGGTTCAAACTGGTTCGATCCCTATTAAATATGCTTAAATGTTTTTAAAACAATAGACCCTCCGGAACAGCAGTAATGACTTTTATTAAGTACATGTACACAAAATATTTTAGAGATGACACAATAATAATAAACCACCCCTATTGCGCAAAACAACGAAGGGGTTGGACTGTGCTTTTTTGGATGGAGACTCAGAAGACAGTGCTTGAAGAAACCTGCAAAAAACAGCTGGTCAGCCTTTTGTTGTATCTTTACTGAACCATAATAAGTATAGTAAATAAAAGCAAAAAACCACAAGGGTGTCAGTGATTTCTTGGTTAAAGACATCCTTTCATTCACTCTGAAAAAATCAGCTTGTCCGCATTTATTTTTTTTAAATATGTTATCTATACTGGGTTAATATTATAACTGATCATTTTACTAAGTTAATTAAAAAAAGACAAGAACAATTTATAAACCGCACGCAGAAAACTATGTCAAAGAAACCTTTTCATAGTGCCTATGTAAATCACCGTTCGTCAAATGCAGTGCCGACGTAAATAACTATATATGTCACCAGAGGAGCGACGGAAAATTCCGTCAGCGGCACAAGAGTGATAGCGAGCCTGACGGATTTTTCCGTCAGTGGCACTGAAGGTATTAACAAGTATCTGGTGCTACCTAATTTCATTTTCCATTCCAGTTAAGACCGCTTTACATTTATGCAATTCTTATTGCATGCAAAGAAATATTGTATGCGCGCATGCGCATTGAAGTTAAAATTAATGGCCTACGCAGTCCATTGCACGATCATAGAGTCTGCTCTAATTTGATTGCATTGCATGTGAAATTCTGGTCCCTTTTCTGGTAATATTCAGTTTTGCCATCCTGCACAAAAGAAACTAACAGCGAGGAATTAGGTAAAAAGTGAATTAAACTCACCAACAATGTGTAAATTAAATTTCTTTTGTTGTAACCAGCAATACCTACTTTTTTTTTGTTAATTAATAAGGCACATGTACATGTAATTATTATAACCATGAAAATAATTTTCTTTATTATTTCATCCATTGAAACTCTGGGTTGATTGAAACTTCACACCGCAGTACACAACACCAGTATGTTTTGATAGTTTTGCAGCAGACCAGCAGATCGAAATCATTTTCATTTTACTAATTTGGCAATGCGCAATATATTGCATAAATGTAAAACAAATGGCACCTTGCAATATTGTATGAATGATTTTGCTGCAAAATAGTTTTCATTGCATTACATGCCTAAATGTAAAGGGACCTTTAAAGTGGTACGGCGGTATTTTGAGTACACATACGGCACACTTTTATCGGGTGCCTATTTGGAATACGGCCAATATTGAAGAAGAAACTTTAGTATGGGTTGAAGAAGTTCCAAGTCTGAACACCAGATATCTGTGTTTGGAACTTTGTCAGATTGAATCGTTTGAGAATACTTTCTTGTAGTTAATAACAATACTACTTATCATTGTTAACTCATTGCTATTATAAGTTTCAGTATGTAATAAGGCCCATTTGTAGTTTTACAATATTTTGTACAGTTTTCTGTACATAAAAATGTATACAATTTACTGTACAGTTTTCTGATGATATTTAGTTTAGCTGTTTGCAATGCTGTACAAAATATTGCATATGAGCATGCGTATTTATGTCATTTTGTATTCATGTGATTAAAAATTCACAAGTTCATTGGTTGCGACATATGTACAGTATCTTCACATATTCTGATGCACGATTTGATGAAATAAAACATGTTCTATATTTTTCTGTACAAAATATATACGGTTTTTTTAACACACACTTTTTTGTTTGCAGCACTACAATGCTGAAAATTGTAAAGCTACAAACGGGCCTAAAACATTTAAATTTGATTATCTCAGAAACGACTGTTCAAAGCGACACCTACTTTTTTTTTTGAGGATGCCAAGAGAAATTTTTAACTAGAAATTTAATATACCAAGGCACAAAAAAGTTAAGCTACTGGTGGCGTCTTCTGCAATGTACAGTGTGTCCCAATTTTGTTGTAATTGTAAAGTATCTCAGAAACTACAAAGGATAGAAGGATGCGGTTTTCGTAACACTATACTACTTTTTCAGAAACTTAGTATGTCAAAATTAGAACATTGATAGACCTCTTCTTCGTATCTCAGAGAATCGTCTAGATATTGGAATGGTAAAAAGTGCTTCAGATAGTTTTTTACGGAGAGTTCAGTGGCACATTTGTAATTTCTCTACAGGATGTCATTTAAAATATGACTCATACATTTTTTTAAATGAAACACTGTGTATATAGGGTGATTCAGAACTTATCTAAAATAAAAATTTGAATGTACAGGGAACCATTACAAATTGAAAGAAATTCCCACGGAAAGAAATAAATTATTAATAGAATTAATTTGTGGTTTTAATTAGTAAAATAACCGGGTTTTAAAGTAAAATCTACGGGAATATAGATTATCCAGAAATATTTATATTTAAACGATAAAGATCAAGTTGATCGTTCGTTTGAAATGTGCAATGGATAAAAAAATACTCATTTAAAAAAAAGAATGAAACAACAAAAATTGTTTTAAAAGAATGTATTTATTGGTTATTAATATTTTATTTCTGTTATTTAGTTAATTATTTTGTAACTAATAAACAGTAATTATTATTTATTTTTAAGCTATCACGGTTCTATTTAGTTATGTGTCTAGTGCTTAGGTATGTGGTACCTCCAATTTTCTTAAGCTTGCAACGTTTGAAACATCTTACCCTATAACCCCTCCCACTCCGTTGACATATCTCCGGGTGATCTTCACTTGGAGTTGGCAATCCTGGTTACAACAATATTTTGGGCCTATTTTACCCAGTTTCTCCAAGCTAACACAAATGTTTTGCTACTTGTCCGTTTTCAATTTGTAAGTTAGCTATGATACATTTGTGAAAAATCATTAATAGTGTTCACTTCGGTGCAATATACTTCATTTTTTAAATATCTCCACAAAAATAAGTCCAAATGATTTAAAGTCAGGTGATCGTGGCAGCCATGGTATGGATATAATTAAGCGTCGTGTATGATTCGCCACACTGCTGCAATACACCGTGAAGGCGCCAACGTTTGCACTACACTTGCACTTACTGCACACCGTTGTAAAAGTAGCTGCACTTGGAACTTGTTTACTGGAAAATCGTTCTGTTAAAGCATTTTTACTTCACCATATATTAAAACGATATCCATCAACTGCGAGTTGCTATAGTTGTAATAGATGATTTTTGAAATTTGAAAAACTAATGGGATATTTGTCTGGCTAGACTACAGTGGCCCAGCAATATAAAGGATGAAACTACTAGAACTTTAATAATTTTTTTCTTGGAAACTATAAGGATTTTACAAAATTTTTTTTACGATATTGATCCATTTTCCATGACACATCTATTCCCAAATTTTTTTAGATAAGTTCTGAATCAGCCTGTATATTTATATCAATAATTGCATTGTTTTCCCCTTCATAATGATATACAATAGTTGATGAAAGTATATTTCATTACAAATCACCAAATACGTTTTAAAGATGCCATTATTATTGCAATAGATTGTACAATGTAAAACAGAAATTATAAAATTGGCAGAATGTTCTGTTGGCACGAAGATAAAAATAATATCCATTTATTTCTTCAATTCCAATAATAAATTTGAATAAAAGTGATAAAATATTGATTTTTGTAATTATGTAATTTTCCTGACTTACCTGAAACTCTTTTTCGCGTTCCTTTCTTTGAGAATCATCAGGATCCATTGGAAACATAATTTCTGATATTATCTCACTAACAAATTGAGTTCTTCTATTAACTTCTGGTATAGAATTTTCTAATGCCTTAATTATGATTTCGATTACGTCTGACATAAGATCTACTTTTTCTAAAATATTGCACACCAATGAATTTAAACATCGCCTATTTATAACATCTGCAAAATCGTAAGTCTTTATAATTAAAAATAATTGTTTGAGGATGAACTGTTTTTCCAAAAATTCAACAGTTGCTGTTCCTGTTCCCGTCTTGGAGTAGTACCTAAAAGTGAAAAATATTTATTTCTCATATACTGGTAACTGGTTTTTATGAGAACTTGTACAGTGATCGATTTAACTAAAGAAATGTGTTTTACTTGTAAATGGCTGACGCAAAGTGAGCGTTAGCAATAAGTTTGTTTGGGCTGACTAAGACTTGAAATTAAGGTAGATAAGGAAACCATAACTAAACAACGCTGGCCAAAAAATTTTTTCTGAGGAGCATACCAATTTTTTTTACGAGTATTGAAAGAACTTTCCATTTGAACATTTTTTCCATACAATTTTTGTCATCTGTTTATAACAATTAAGATCACTTATTGTGAAATTGGAATTTCTTGTTTACCACATCAATCGTTAATTTAGATCAGATGGGCCTTGCCAAAAAAAGGTGTGTTTTAATTTTGTTTTATTTTAATCCCAATTATTTATAACGTAGCCTTTGAGGAAAACTTGCAACAATATAAATCTAAAGCGGGCATTACACTAACAATTTATTGTCGAAGAAATTGATGAATTAATTCACCAATTTCTTCAAGATCACACTTTGGTTTTACATTGGGCGTATTCAGACGAGGTCAGCCGCTGAGCCGCTGAAAAATCCAGGCCAATAAAATGCACGCATTTAGCTGAATTCTTACTCAGCGGCTGACCTCGTCTGAATACGCCCAATTTTGCTGTCAGATGTCACCCGTACCAACCTAAAAGTAATTTTAAATTTTGACGTTTGTATATAAAACAAAAACTGTTAAAAATGAAAAGTAATTTTAATAATTATATTTTAGGGCAAAAAAGCTTCCATTGCATTTATTATTGCTGCTGCTCGTTTACTGGTTAAATATTTAGATTTATTTTAGGTTGGCATTCCTGAATTGAAGTAAAAATTGACGAAAAATTAGAAAAATTTTTAAGTCGTCATAACTTGACGAAGTTCTTCATCGATTTATTTGACGTCCAAATTTTAGTATTACATTTGTCAATTCACTTGATGAAGCCACTTGATCAATTAATTGACAAAGAAATTGTTAATGTAAAGCGGGCTTAATTGTTGACTTAAAAACATATCCCATAAACAAGCAATAATTAACTATAACAAAAAATTAACTACATCAATTAAGAAAAGTTAATTAAAATTGAAGAGTCTGCTTTAATAGATGCTCGATATATGCATTAATATACAGGGGGATTCAGTCATAATGTCATTAATTTTAAGAGAAGATAGGGAAAATGAGTATAATACGAATACTTTCAAACCATTGTTAAACCTCCTTTTCTTACTGTCACTGACCGCCGGCGGCAAATCAACTCGGTGCCGGCCTGACACAACGTTGCCAAATTTAAATATTTTACTGTAGTATGTGTATAAAGGTAAAGGTAATCAAGCTTACTGGTAATTAGGCCATATTTGGCCCTTTTTACCTACTAACTTATACTACCCTCCACCTTTACAATCACAAACATCCATGGGTAGGACAGAAAAATTCCTGCCCTGTGTTGGATTCGAACCAACTTCCGGCCGCTCGTGCTTGCCCTGGCAGCGACTACTCGTCACCGCCTTGACCGCTCGGCTACCGTCAGCCCGTAGTATGTGTATAAATAGTGAAATAAAATCCAATACTAACTAGGTTAAATTATTAAGAGAGGCTGAAACGTTTTTTGTATTTAAATATAGACAGTAATAAAAAAACCCTCGTGCTGTTAACAAAAAACAGTCTGAGACATATTTTTTCAGTGATCAACAATCCGAGTCCTAACCTTGTTTTTAACGTTTATTCAGTGACAACCGCTAAATAACAGAAACAAATAGGCTGTAATCGGCACACTCAGTACAGCTAAAAAGATGGCAATTCAAATTCCCCAGGCGAGCCCGCCGTCAACTGTATTTGGAACAGATGCACACGTCCCTTCTTTATCTATAAGTCATTATCTTTGCGTGGTAGAAGTTAGTCAATTTCATGTGTTTGTGTCGCCAGTGTAGTTTATAATTATTAATAAAATTTGCTATTTGCCTAAAAAAATACAAATCATGTTGGGTAAAGTGAAGTAGTGAAAGACAGTGGTTGTCTTCTACTGAGCAGAGCCGTGGAAAAATTTATAAAATGCATTTTAATAGACATTTACTGTTTTCCGTGTGCATCTGTGTTATTCGGTACCTACTGATCATGAGTAATGGATCTGATTCTGATTTATATTCATAATCAAATGCAATTTGCCTGCTCACAATTTATAGCAGTCAACACAAAGAAATATATATGCAGCTCGTATATTTTTCCTACAAAATCGTGTGTTGCATATCTCTGAGAGCATACACGATTACACCGCTTCTGCTACGCATGTGCTGCAGTTAGTACGCATGCGCTCTTGCTTTTCATTGGCTGCGACGAATTGTCGGATTCACAAGCTGTAACCATTCTAGAGAACCAGTTTTAAGTACTTAAATTTAACTTACTCTTTGACATATCTACAGAAAGAAACTAATTCAGGTACAACTTTATCCCATTCATCTTCAAATTCTTGACATTTACTTAAAAATTGGACATAGGATCTCCAATAACAAGATGTTTCCCAATTTAAACACTCCATTGGTATTAATTTTGTGTCATCGAGATTTAATACTTGTGTTAATTCTTTTAATGGTTTAGTTCTATAAAATCAAGAAAGTAATACAAAAATAATTAAAAACTAAGGCAATTTATTTACATTAGCGTAAAACTCTCCAATCTTAACAAAAAAATTCCTACCCCCCAATTTTCGAGGGTGCTGATCACGAATCTGAAGTCAGATTTTGGTGCTCGCATATAGTTTTCAAAAATTTTTTTTTCAAAATTGTAATCTCTATGTATACATTACATTAGGTTGAAATTGCAATATAACTCCTATAATAATAATAATACTTTATTGGCCAAAAAAAGATACAAAATTTGTACATATCGCAAGTCAAGTATAAAAAAGGAACAAACAGGTGATAAGGTAAAATCACTAACAACAACTTATAAATAACATAAATAAAATATAGTACAAAATAACATACATAGTAAAATATACAGGGTTGGAAATCGGTGATGGTCTATCTGCCGTTACATGAGAGCGATAAAGTAAATTATAGAAATCCGTGCGACAAGGATGACTATATTGACGACGTTCTAAAATCTAAATAGTCACCGCCCGTTTTGTCATTCAACAAATAAAATCCACTCCCACTTATATCTCAGCGACCAATCGCCATCTTCGCTCGGTTAGAAGTGGGAGTGACTGCTCAGATGTTATTCTAATTTATAAAACGTCTTCCTATAGCCATCCTTGTCTATCGCAAGGATTTCTATACTTTACTTTGTCGCTCTCATGTAACGGCAGATAGACCATTCCTACCCTGTATATAAATGCTAGGTGACCCGGCAAACGTTGTTTTGCCATATGAATTATTTCTAGTGAATATTTTGGTAGTTAAATAAAAAATAACTAACTTATTGTAAGTGTGTGGAAATGTGGTATATGACTAAAAGAGGAATGGAGCACTGTGAACGATGCGGGCATTCCTTGTCCATAGCACCAATTACCACTTTTGAAAGAGCATAATATTGAATAATATTGAATATCGGGCTCATACTCGAATGCTAGACGCAGGAATGAATCAATGTACCTATTGGCGTTGTTAGTCATTTGCTCTGCGTCTGTTGACTGTGAAACGGCGTGATTGTCTTTGTTCTAATGTTCAAAGCTCATTTCGTTCAGTTCGTGCATCTTCTGATTCTTCTTGACGCAATTGCGCCATGCCCACACGCGCATCAGTATTTTCTTGCTGGATTTGTTCTTCTGTTCTTTGGGCTCTTCTATTTCGCATGCCTGTAATTTTACTTGTTTGATGGCACAAATTAGCTCGTTTACGTATTGTTGGCATTGTTCACTGTACAAAACAATAGCCATATAGTAAAATAATAGCCGTTGTTGGTGGCACCTCGTGACACGTGTTGAGCACTTTTGAGGTTATGTAGATTACTTAACTAATAGTGAGAACTACACTTAAAATTAATAATTGTATTAATTATTGATAATATAGGAAATACATAATTTTGGCCCAGCAAATTAATAATAAATTTACTTGAGAATTACATTTATAAGGTAAAATGATAATTGTAAACGTCACTACTACGCTCGGCTGAAAACTGTGTAGGGAGTGAGAGAGACAGGAGACCGGCTTCGTTCTCATCCCTACTCCGTGCTGTTTACACTTGGTGAGAAGAGACACCGGTAGACGCCTAGCGGGGATAACTGATCTAGTGATAATCGATCAGTTATCCACCTAGGGTTACCATCCGTCCGGATAAAGCCGGACATGTCCTCCTTTTTAAGGCAAATTTAATTGTCAGGCCGGATTTGTTCTCTGTCTGGCTTTTTAAAAATAAATATAAAAAAATCAATCTGAAATCATGGATCATCTGAAAATATTGTTCTCAAGCATCACCTTCTGACAAAGAGAATAAAATTCTACTTATATTTTGGCTTTAATATTTCATAATATTATGTTTTATTTTTATTATTTCACATTCTTTATTTTTGATATATGTAAGTTCAAAGTTAATACTCATTAACTCATTTATATAACTTTTGTTTTCTTAATAATATATGCATACTGCAATATTTTTAAGGTTACTTGTGTTTACAAGGATTTTATGTTAACTAAATAAAGTAAAATAAAATGTTCAAAAAATGTCCTCCTTTTCCATTGAAAATCATCCTTTTTTGTCACAATTGTCATACTTTTCATGTTTCACACATGGTAACCCTATATCCACCAGGGTTAAAAATAATTAAGTTACTAAAATGGCTATTAAAAAATAGGGGTTTGTGATAGAAGGGTGAAAATTAAGGGTTGTATGTATTTTTTAATGACATATAAAAAAATAAAAAATTTTGTCCAAAAAGTAAAAAATTTTGTTTTGGGGTGGACCACCCTTATCACTTAGGAGTATGAAAAATAGATTACAACCGATTCTCAAACCAGAAATTTTGTAAAAATCGGTCAAGTCATTTTCGAGGAGTATGGCATCTAACACTGTGACACGAGAATTTTATATATATAGATAAAAGAGAACAGCTGATACGATAGAACCACTAACAACAACTTATAATTTACAAATATAATTATACATGTATATATAAACATATGCACAGTTAGCATCACTTACCACTTACAAAATCATCCACACTCTAACTGATAAAAAGTGTTTCGTCTTACTTTTAAATTTCCGGTAAGCAGATTACATCGGATTTCCTTAGGAAGAGCATTATACAAAACTATGCAATTATATGGTGATTTTTTAAAAGCGCTTGTATTGTGAGTAGGAATACTGAGCAGTTCCCTGTGCCTTGTAGTATAGTTATGAAAATTTCTCCGTTTTTTAAAGTGGTTTATGTTATTCTTCGTAAAAAGTAAGCATTTTAAAATATAGATTGAAGGTGTTGTAAGAATTTGTTTATCCTTAAACACCTCCCTACAACTCACATTAACTTTAAAGTTGAAAAGTAATCTTACAATTTTCTTTTGGCATATGAATACCCTTTCACATTCACTACCTCTACCCCAAGCAAGAATGTTATAAGATATGTGACTGTATACCATGGAATAATTAAACATTAATTAAGCCCACTTGATCAAGAGTATGCTTTAGCTGCAATAGTGCAAAGAATGCTTTATTTAGCTGACTACACACATGGTCAACATGCTTACACCAGGAGAGCTTGGAATTAAGGATGGTGCCAAGAAGTTTCACTGAATCTGACATGATACCTTCATAAGACATAAAGTTTGTCTTTGAAGGTGAAAGTTAATATAAATAGTCTTTTTGTTGTTTAGAATTAGTTTATTCCTCTGGCACCATATACTCAATGATTCCACCACGTTACATATAATTTTTCTGAATTCATTTGGTGTATTCGCCGACACAGTAATCGTGTCATCAGCAAATATTGTTACATGACCGTGCTCAATGTATGTTGGCAGATCATTGACATAGAGCATAAACAGTAATTGGTTCAGTACGGACCCTGAGGTACCCCAAGAGCAACACTATGTAAATTAGATTTTTTTTCATTCACACTAACTACTAGAGACCTATTTTCCATGTATGAAGTCAACCAAGCAAGAAAGCCTACCTCTTATACCCAGGGTATATAATTTCTGACTTAAAATCTCTATCGGCAGTGTCAAATGCTCAGGAGAGTCAAACAGAAGTGAAACTACATACTTACTAGCATTCAGACATTGATATACATATTCAAGTAGGTGACAGGATGCCGTATCCACCGATTTATTAGATCTAAAACCATGCTGAGATGTAGTCGGTAGATTATTTTTTTCAACAAAAGTGGTTATTCTGTTATACACTCGTTTTTCAGGTATTTTAGATGGAACACTCAGCAAAGAAATTTGACGGTAGTTTTCTAATTCGCATGGATCACCTTTTTTAATAGAGGTATAACGGTCGCTAATTTAAGACAATCAGGAAATATTCCAGTTTTAATTGATTTATTTATCAAATAAACAAAATGCTCTATGATATTGCTTTCTATATTCTTTATTAATTTAGCTGTTAAACCATCATAACCGCTTGAATCTTTATTTTTAAGTTGTGAAACAATGTCATGCACCTCCTCGACCACAACATCTTCAAAGACCATTGAGTTTACAAAGTTATCGTTAAGTGTACAAGGTATATATTTTGACAACAGTATGACGTCATGAAATGAAGAAGGCAGAGGGGGCAGAGATGTATATTGCAATTTCAACCTAATGTAGTGTATAAATATAGGTTATAACTTATTTTTTCGAAAACTACATGCGAGCGCCGAAATCTGACTTCAGATTCGTGATTAGCACCCTCGAAAATAGGGGGGTAAGAATTTTTTTGTTAAGATTGGAGAGTTTTACGCTAATGTAAATAATTACCAAAACTAATACACTTACTTAAAAATGGGTTTTAAAATGTGTTCGAATAAAGTTAATGTTTCTTCTATATCTCTTTCGTCAGCATCTAATCTTACCGACTTCATTAAAAGTAAAATATTGCCCTGATAGTGGTCCAACCATTTTGGAATTAAGTTTGAGGTCATAAAATCTACAACTTTTTCTGAAGTATCTAAAAAACCACAGTGGAGTATGCATCTTTTTTGGGATATCTAGAACAAGATATATAAGATAATGGGATATTTAAATTTTCATTTTGTAAATACCTTGAGATATTCAGCAAAATTTGAAAGCCTTTTGTAAGCTGCTAACCTAACATTCACATCCACGTCTCTAATTCTTTTAATAATATGATTGAAGACATCTGCACGTACTGCAATATTTTCAATGCAAAGTAGTCGTACCTAAAATTTTTTTAATTACTATATTAAATCTAACTTTAATTAATAATTTTTCTGTAAGATAAATAAGTATCACAAATGGTGTAAAAATGTTGCCTCCAGTCTCGAATTTAGTTGCTAACACAGCGCTAATATTGAATTGGTTTTAGTACTTCAATTACGAGTCATTATTTACTATAGCATAAAACTCCAATTAATAGGAGTGAAATTAACTAAGAATAATTTATTTTAAACAGTACCTTTGCAAAACTATCATAGTTCATCAAACCAATTAACTCTTTAATAATTACATCCTGTGGATTTGTTGGGTCTTGTAAACGATGTAACGCTAAGACAGCTTGTTGTCTTATTATATTTTTGGGATCCTACAAAATCAAAATTGTAATATTGCTGTCTCTATATTAAACCTAAATTACTGAAAATACTTACATGTATACGCATTAATAAAGATTCCTCTAATTTATCACACAATATATTACTAACATCAGATCCGACCAACTGATTTAATATTTTGTTGATTAACTGACATGACCTAAACCGTACTATATCACTTTTCAGTTTAGAAGTCTAGAACATGTGTAAAAAATACTAATTGATATAATTAATAACGTGAAACTTACCTCTAGAAGATGTGAAATTATTTCGAATACGAAGGGATGTTCGATATAGTCATCTGTTTCGTTATTTTGTTCATCAGGTTTAAGTATTGAACAAAAGCAAGCCAAAAAATCCATTGTTCTTTCAATAAATGTGGTACCACCGTCTGCCATTAAGATTACTACAAGAATTTTCTTAAATGCAGTAGTAAACAATTCATCGTTGGACTGAAAATTTAGTTATTAATAAAATTTACATGTATCTGAGGTTCGCTTACATTTTCATAAATTCTCTTTAACAAAATTGCATTTTTTTGATGAATGGCTGCAGTAACTTGCACTGGCTTAAATATTTCGACAATATGTTTTCTAATTTGGTCTACATCATTTAGTATCATCATTTCTTTTTTGCTTCTTGTTATCTTGACAATGTTGTTGTTGTCGCTCTTTAACGGTTTAAAAGCAAGAAGCAAGGTTAACTTTGACTGAATTTCAAATTTCAAAATTTAAATTAATTTGAAAACATAGCAAAGTAAAATGTCACTAGCACACAGACCTAGAAAGAACAAATGTAGACTGCATGTAAGTTGTAAAGTTGGTCACCTAAAATCCATGATTAATAGACCTCAGTGCAGAGTGTAGGTAGCGTCACAGCTTACGCAGACAGAATACACGTGTTACAAGAAAATTTACACCAAAATTTATATGTGAAAGTCGATCTTATGAAAAGATAACATAAAAATCAAAATAAAATGAACAGGATAATACCTACCTACAGATTTTTTTACTCAGTTACAAACAGCATTTTATTTAAATCATTTAGTAGATCCAGGTTGTACATACTACATACATACAAGATTAAGTTAAATTTTGTTTAATATAAATTTAATTAGGTTAGTTAGGGATTAGAATAAATTTGACGACAGTTGAAAAAATTTGTTATATTATAGAAGAAAATAAAAAACACCTTTTGATGTGACATCACGCATGCGCCGATATCAGCTATAAATTCTATGTATAGTCTAATCATTTATAAAAAATGTATTGACAACAAATTTCCTTTTCCAACTATGTATAAGAAACGTGATTGAAGTTTAAAACTTTTATTGCTTTCTTTTATGACACTGATAAAAACCTATACTATTTAAGAAATATATATAAATTTTTTTATTTTGCTGGTGATATAAGGAAATCTCATTTCATTGTTACTAAAATCGAACCAAAAAACAAGACGTTTTAAAAAAAATATATTTTAGAGTAACTGATCTAAATCTAGCAAATAATATTTTTCCATCATATGTTCAGAAGTGCAAAAATCTTAAATGGCCATTAACAGTAAATTAAAAAAAAACTAAATGTTCATTTCGTGAACACCTAATTTGACCCTTAAAGGCAGGTTCCATAAAAATCACTATCACTTTTGATTGAACTGTTATTTACTATGACTCAAAGTACCGCGAGTTGCATAGTTTGCGAATTCATAGCGATGCGGTCCATTCTAGAAAGAATGCACTGAGGCCTAAATATTAATCTAAGAATTTAGAGCACAATTTTTGCGTCTCGCTTCTATTTTATGTTCAGTGACAGTTTTTGACTTTTGTAGGCAGAATCCAGGAGACATTCGTCGTTCCACTTTCGGTGGACTGTATTTGGCTGATCTAGAGTGCTCATAGGTTGTTCTCGCCAAAAAAATCTTGTTTGATTTAATCAGTATATGTCTAATGAGCTGCTGACGAGTGACTTTAGCCCTGGGCTATAGGTTTCTCAAGTGTAATGCAATGCTTGTCGGAGCATTAGCCGGCAGAGTAGTTATTTCCTGAAATAAAGTGTTTGCAAAATAACATTCTTGCCAAACGCAATAGAGGTCGAGAGCTTTCAATGGTGTCTAATCATAGAAATCACAAAATATATAGAACGCCAGAAGCTTTTACATTAGACCACAGACAAGGAAACTAGTTCCTCTTGTTTATGCATTAGGTACACAGAATATTCACACTACGGAGAAGCTTAGAAAGCAGCCATCTAGGGAAAACTTAATGTAGGTAAGCTGTTGCATAACTTGCATATAATCCAATCATACAATTGAAGCCTAAACGGAATGTTTGTAATTGAAAAATAGAAATAAATAATGTTTTGTCGAATTGGACGTAAATTTTTTATTTTTAACTCATAAAAGCTAATGACTGCAATATTACCAGACTCACGATTTCTCCATAGATTGACTATTTTCGGTAATTTTTTGGAGTTCTATATATTTTATGATTTCTATGTGTCTAATACATAAAGTCAATAAGGTCAATAGTGTCTAGTGCAATGTACGAGTAGAATGCTTCGTGAATGTGGCTTTTCACTTCGGCAACAAGTAGCGAATGACCGTTAGATGTAGTTTGTCTGTTTCGTGTAGCGTAGCTTTGATATAAATACTCATAAATTGAGAAGATATTATAGTTTGCAAAGACCAGTTCAATATAATGTCATTTAATGATCACGAACGTCTACATTGGAACAAAGAACGTAATATCCGATTATTTATAAATGGAATAAGAAATGTATAGAAAACTTTACAACTAAATAAATCAGAAAATTCTTCACATTTTAGTGAATTGAAAAAATCTCTCTTCACAGGGGTCAAATCTTAGATTAAAATTCAATTCAATGTGAAGAAAATATTCATATCTGACAACACTGATTTCCACTACACAGGTACCATAGATTACTTTACAGGCATACTCATAGATGGCATACTATTCGCGAAGTTCACAAACCATTAGCAGTTTATTTAAAGTTGTTAGTTAACGGCCTTAGTTGTGGACCATGTCGGCTAGATGGCAGGACTATAATATGTGAAAAATCTTTTAAACGAGCTCTAGAGAAGCCGGTAAACAAAGTCAGACTGACTTTATTTTAAAAATAAAGTCAGACTGACTCTGTTTACTGAATTGCTTGGAGTTCGTTTCGCCATCTAGCCGACATGGTTCACAACTAAGGCCAATTGACTAACTATACTCATATAAACACTGCCATTAGGTAGCGTCACAGAACAGACAAGAAAACTTATGGCCACAAACATAGAAAAAATATAGACGGTGACTGTGCCAGTGTCATATTACCGGCAACCGCTAACTCATGACTGCCCTAAAAGGTCCAGAATCACTAAAACTTGGTTTTTATGCCAATTTACGTTGGTTGTATTGTAACGTGAATCTCATTTGTTTATTGTGATATATTTATTTTCTGGACCGTAAGACCCTAGGAAACGCGGGACCTGTCACGTGACCTATATCATCAACTCACGCTGTCTATACTTTTTCTAGGTTTGTGCTTATGGCCACAGTTTATACAGTGTCGAGTGAAGGTTCCAGAGGGTGTGGCTAAATCGCGGCTAAATGCGCAATGAACACCAATGAAATTCATTTGTACACGACGAAGTAGGAAAAAATCTATTTCTTGACAAATCATCGTGCCCCTTGAGCGCGCGAATGTGCGCGGCTAAATGCGCAGTCGTCTTTTGGTCGTCTAAAAAAAACGAAATCTGGGACCTCGACATCAAAGGAGCCGACGTGAAGACAACGGACTGTATAATAGACTGTGTTATGGCGCTGTAAAATTCAAGATGTCGGGACTCCGGGGTGTAAGGGTAAGGGTGATTCACAACACAACCTTCTTATAATTACCTGCCATAAAATTCTTTATAAGAAAATGTTTACCACATACGTTCATGTATTTTGTTATTGGTTTTCGATTCTCAATTTAATTTTCAACTGCTTACAAATTTTTAGGTCTACGGGAAATTGTGCAGTTAAATATCCTAAGTGGGTACAGTAAGATCAAAAATTAAAGGAAAAACTAACTGAGTTTTCCGATCTCTTCAATAAATTTAAATCTGAAGTTGTAGCCCAGTTTGTGAATGAAATCCAAAGCACCATACAAACTAATTTAGTGGATGTTATTGCTCCAAAAATCGATGAGCTTAAGCCAAAAATCGACCGAGTATCGGAACAGGGAAATACGGAAGCCAGTTATTTCAGTATAACTAAGAAACAGCCATCCCTTGTTGTTAAGCCTAAAATTAAGCAGGATCATGCGACAACAAAATCAGACATGATAAAAACTGTAAATCCTGTAGAAACCAGCGTAAATATTACAAAAGTAAAGGGAGTGCGTGATGGTGGTCTACTCGTTAGTTGTGGGAGCGCTGAAGATTATAATAAGTTTAAACGACTTGTGGATGACAAATTGAGTGATAGCTATACCATAAAAGAAGTTCCAGTTTTAAATCCAAGAATCAAGATAGTAGGATTATCCGAGAAGTTAGAAGATGATGTCTTTATTAACTATGTAAGAACCCAAAATAAAAGTATTATTCACGAAAACAGTGTTCTTAAGGTAATATCTTATACGCAATCAAAAAAAATAGCAGGGTTTATCATGCCGTGATTCAAACAGATGTAACTACGTATAATAAGTTGTTAGATAACGGAAAGATATATGTTGGCTACGACTACTGCAGTGTTTTTGACGCAATTGAGTTACGTAGATGTTATAAATGTTGTGGATATCACCATTTGGCGAAGCGGTGTACATCTAGTGTTGATATTTGCCCACTGTGTGCTAAAAATCATAAACTCGAAGAATGTCCCAGACCAAAGTCTTACTCTTGCATTAACTGCCTTAATTTTAATAAAAGCAATAAAGACCCCGTTAGCGCAGACCATGCCGCTTGGGACAAAACCTGTCATGTTTATAGTATGTCTTTAAAAAAATTTAAAGATAACATCATATCAGCTCAATAGCAATTACCTTTTTCTGAATTGAATAGTCAGAAGTACGAATTTTCTGCCGCTCGTCAGCCTACTTTTAACTTATACTACCAAAATATTCGAGAAGCTCGCACAAAAACAACCGATTTGCTCTCACTGAAACCTGGCTAAATGATGGCTTTTATAATGATGAATTAGTTAATACTACTCGTTATGATGTTTTCCGCTCAGACCGTAATTTTGTTGAAACCAGCACTAGTAAAGATGGAGGTGTTCTATTGGCAACTGATAGAAAATATAATGCTTGCCTGTTTGATCACAAATTGAGTTGTAATCTTTTTGATGGTTTATTTTCTATTGATATCGTCTGTATAAAAGTTAAAATTAACAATCGCAGTTTATATATATTTGTAATCTACATACCTCCGAAAGTAACATCAGAAATCTATGAAACGCTTTTTCATGCTTTCGAATGCATGCATATGATTTATGATTCGGATATAATAATGGTAGGCGACTTTAATTTACCTAATTACATTCAAAATACTTCCACTTCAGAAAATCCTTCACTTATCTCTTGGAATAATTTTATAAATTTTTATGATCTTCGTCAATGCAACGATATTTTAAACCACAACAACAGAGTGCTTGATCTAATTCTTCCTAATTTGAAGTGTTCTGTGCTCCAAGTTTCTGAACTGCTCTTACCTGAGGACTTGCATCATCCAGCTTTGATATCTGACTTTTTTGTTCAGCGAGACGTGAGGGATTTTCCTGCATTATATCAGGACATATCTTTAATTGATTGGTCTATCCTAAAGCAATTTGCTTGTGTCAACGATCTCGTTTTGAAGTTCTATGAAATTTTAAATTCGGTTTTAGCGAAGCTCGTACCCAAAAAAATATTTTCTAATAAAACATATCCGCCCTGGTTCAACAAAGATCTGATTATGTGCATAAAAGAAAAGAATAAGGCCTCACATAAATATCGCTCCACCTTAAATAATGAAGATCACAATTTACTTAAGCGACTTCGGTTATCCGTAATAAAATAATGAAATATAATAATATTATTTTAAATGATTCCAAACAAGTTGCCGATAGTTTTGCCGATTGCCGACTTCTTTGCTTCTTCGTTCATAACTTCTCAAAACTATAACCCTACAGATGACATTTGTAGCAACACTAATACGCTCTCTAATATACTCTTTTCATCTGAAGAGGTGCTTAATGCCATCAAGCAGTTAAAACCAAAAATGACCATGGGACCGGATCTCATACCGGCGTTTCTGATTAGAGACTGTGCTTCTGTTCTGTTAGAACTTCTTCATATTTTGTTTAACTTAATATTATCTACCCATACATTCCCCGATTGTTGGAAAATTTCTAGAATCTGTCCCGTTTACAAAAAAGATGATAATAATGACGTCACGAATTATCGGCCTATTACGATATTATGCAACTTCAGTAAAGTTTTTGAAATTGCTTTATATAATGTCTTATCATTCCATTTTAAGAACATCATTTTACCAGAACAGCATGGCTTTGTAGAGGGACGATCAACAGTCACTAATTTAGTATGTTTGACACAGTACATTAATGAGACCATTGATTGGGGTGGTCAAGTAGACGTCATTTACACAGACTTCTCGAAGGCATTTGACCGTCTTGACCACGGGTTACTATTATGTAAATTAAATACTGCAGGGGTGTGTTCCTAATTGATGAGACTTATGACCTCGTATCTTACTGGTAGAACGCAATTTGTTCAAATTTCAGGAGTCAAGTCCACTGAAATTTCCCAGACCTCAGGAGTTCCTCAGGGTTCTGTCCTGGGACCTCTAATGTTTACACTTTTTATTAACGACATGGTTTCTGATTTAAATGTGCGTTATTTGTTGTACGCTGATGACCTGAAGATATTTTGTTCGGTAGATAATGAACTTGATGCTCTTAATTTGCAGCAAAATTTGGATTTAGTAAAATCTTGGTGCACTGTTAATAAACTAACTCTGAACGCCTCGAAGTGTAATTTGATGACTTTTAGTCGGCAGATGAATAAAATTTCGTATGACTATGTACTTGATGGGTTTGTCCTTCAGCGGCCTGAGCTAGTTAAAGACTTGGGAGTAATCCATTTTTTGATCCCAAGCTCTCCTTTGCTAAACATACTGAAAACGTGCTGAAAGCCGCTTATAAAAATATGGGTTTTATTGTTCGAAATATGATGAATTTCCAAAATTCTGATACACTGATCTTATTATTTAATACATTCGTTAGATCTAAGCTTGAGTATGCATCCTTGGTTTGGGCACCACTCTATACAAATAGTATAATGTCAATTGAAAAGTACAACGCCGATTTTTTAAATCAGCTGCATTTGTGCTGGATGGCCATTACCCGCCGAGAGGTGTTCCACAAGTGGCATATTATGAAAGTTTTAATATGGGCAGTCTACTGAACAGGCGCAAAATGGCATCTGTGGTGTTTTTGTATAAAATTTTGAACAATATAATAAAATGCGAGGACTTATTAGGAATGATAAGTTTCCATATCCCTATAGCAAGTACGCGGCAACAACACCTCTTACATATGAAAAATTATCGTACTAATCTATATAGAGCCTCCCCAGTTTTTCAAATGGTTAGTAGTTACACCGAAATTGAGTCACGGTTGGATATTCTCTGCACGACTGTTAATCAGATAAAGAGTTTGTATAATACACCTGCTTGATTTAGATTTTTATATATAGCTTTTATTATAACATATTTAGTATTTTGACATATTTATTATTTTAACATATTATTGACTTGGTTAGGTTTTAATATACGCTTCTTTCTGATATGTATAATTTACCTACCTATACGTTGCTTTTAATGTTTGAACATATCCATCTTTTTAACATACTATTTTGATACATTAGTTATTTGTTTTGTTTGTTTGTTTGTTCAAGTAGGTACAGACATGTTTGTAATTTATTTTTATTGTTCAAGTTTTATGCGCCTCTTGTTTCTGTAATTGCTTTATTTTTTGTACTATTTTGTTTCTTCCCTTATCCTGTAACTGGGCAACTTGCTCGTTGGATATTGTACTGATAAATAAATAAATAAAGAGATACACTGGGGAACAGCATGGATTTTCTGAGATTTTGTGCAAATATTCTTGCGCATGGTTTGCAAAATTACTAAGAAATTCCCACTTTACCTACATATATACAAAACCTATTTGTTGGATTGGATTATTGTTGTTGTTATCATTGAACCCAATAGAAGTTATTTTTAACTTGTTTAGATTTTTTTTACATGTTGCAAACTGCATTTAAAAACAACCTTCTAGTCTCTAAATTGATAGGGACTCTAATGTTAGTGTTTAAATTAAGGACATCAGCATGATAACCTCCTAGATGTGGACAAAGATGCTACGAGTATAAAGAATTGGCAATAAACGTTAAGAAAGATCAGCTACTGGATACATACATATTGTCACGGAATTTGCCCCACTCACACCCAAACCAATGACTGTAGTATCGCGAAATGCTAAGATTGTCCCGATCGCTCCTACACGATTCTGTTGAACAGAATGCCGCAGATCGAGATGGGACTGGAAAGATCGGGAATCGACGAGAAGTTTTCGAGTCGTACGGGAAAATGGATCTAGAGATACTAGAAAATACCTCGAATATTCGTTGGGTCTATAAAAGAAGAATAAACGGCCGAGTTAGTTAGTCTGGTATTACAGTGTTGAAGTGAAGTTAGAGAGATCAAAGCGATTTAGATAGCGATTAATTAAATAAGTGTTTAGTTGACCTGTAATTAGTAGTCAGTAGTGTACTGAGCAGTTAATAAAGAAGTGATTAATTAACGGATTGTTTTTCTGGCAGTAAGAAATAGACGGATTGGGAAATCCGTGACAATATGTTTCGTTATAGATATAATGCATAGAAATGTATGTTTGATAGTGTTAAATTGTCTATTAATATCTATTCAAAAAATAGGAATAATTTTGCAAACATCTTTCTCTGAACTGAATAAATTATTACGATTTTGTATTTTCATTTGATTTGCAAGTGCCATCAATATTTCCTTCTGGATAACTGACCTAATTTTTTAATGGCTTAGTAACGAGTAATAAATACTTACCACATATGTATAAAGTTGCAACGTACTTATTTTCTCTTTTAGTTTCGATTCTTATATATAAAAATCGAAGTATGTAAGTAGACAAAATTGTGCAAGATTTATTTATTGTGAATGATTCTCGAATGAATTTTTGAAAATATCAGAGATAAAAATATTAACAAGTTATATATTTATTAATTTTTTTGATCATTACAAAACACTAGGTATCTATTAGAATTAAGATTAAGAAACAAGTCGTGCAACTTTTATCGACACTCTTACATTTGAGCAATCATATATTAAAAAACACAAACAGACCCTCTAGACTAATGGGCATGATATGTTTTAATTTCATTTTATTTACATATTTTACATTTTTTTTTATAAAAGAAATAACATAGAAAAAATTTGATTTATTTACACATTTGTCTACTGGCGATTTTCTATATACAATTATGGAAGAATGAACTAAGGGATCTGTGACTCTGAGTTCAGTTTTTTTTCATCTTGTTAATCAACCATTTTAAATCCTTCCGTTATTGATTTATAAGAAAAATAATAAAAGCATTCCCAGACTTATGAGGCAAGTTCACTAATTCTGATGTGTGGATATTCCAGAATTCAAAGTCACAGAATAATGATCAACTAGATCTAGTTCTAAATTAATACAAATTTAAAAAAGTTAAGACAAATAAAACTGGAATCAACATCACAGATGTTTTATTCAAATTTGATGCTTCACTTAGAGCACTGGCATGGCAACTCATGTCTTCTGGTGGTAGTTGTACTATGGGTAGCCGAATTCCTGTGGTCATATCAACACACGTGGCCTCTTTCACCATTTCGTGCATCCTTATAGCTGTCTCAACTTGGGCATTATGCGACTGCAGGCTTTCTCTGGTCCAGCGTCTCAACCAGTGGCCTAACCAAGCAAGATGACAACCACATCGGAAGGGATTATCGGATATAGACAGACCACCTAAAAAAATGTATCTTGCTGAAATCACAATTACCTATTCTTTTTCAAATACTGGTTTGATGCTTAGGTTCGTAGCGTTTTTGATTTCTATAAGGCAAAAGTTCCTTGTAAATCAATTGTTAGATATGAGACAAAGGTGTTTTAATGTTTTAATGCCATATCGTAGGTTATACAAGTATCCCTATTATACATGTTAGAATACACAAAGCACCTTTGTAGGCCGTATCACAGTTATAATTTTTACTACCCTGCTATAACAGTTTATGGATCATATTGTCTCTTTTCTGGCGCAGATCTGATGATAGCGATCGCAATAGCTACTCGATCCTGACAATATACAAACGTCAAAAGTTATGGGCTACATTAATCATGTGAACTAGACGAATACTTGTGTTCCTACATACGAGTATTTACAACATTTCGCTTGACAACATCAATTGTTTGTGTCCCAGATTGGTGAAGGAAAATATGTCTTTAAATCAACGCCAATAACAGAATGGATGGCCTAACCCTAATAGAAAAACAACTCCTCAAGCATTTGGCAAAATGTCAAAACAAGTGCTGCATTTCTCCAATTAAAGGATGCTCACGAATATACTGGACATTTTTCCTTAGAACTTCAGCTACACTATTAATAAATCCAGGAGCTGATATGGACTCTTTTAAATACTGCTTTCTGGAGAAGTATGTCATTTGATATGCAGGAAAATCAATTTTAACATTTCATACATTTCACAGTTGTGGGCCTTCTTGCAAACTCTACAAGGCGTTTTAAATTTAATGCAGAGAACATTGCTTTGCGCTACCAAGTATATCTCAGCAGGCATCAATATTTTTCTAAAATTACCAAGCCTCTTTGAAACTCAAGGAGAATACCAACAACGTGACGAAGGAATCGTCTAAATTGATGAATAAAAAAATATAAAGTAATAAACTTTTGGGTGACCCGGTTTTTTGCTGCTCAGTATAGATGTAATTTCACTGAATTGCTAAAGTCATCAGATATTTCTAAATCAATTGACGAAGTCGTAGGAATAAACAAATGAACTCTATATTAAACGGCTAAATGGCAAAATTAAACTTATGCATGCAGAATCCATAAACTTCAGGGATTCGAATTACAAAATTAATTGGTTGTAACTGTGAAATGTTCACAACCCTAGTTATATCTTGTTCCCTATATTGCCAGTTAAATCCGAATTAAGTACGTCAAAATTTACTCAGGTAGACATTTTATTACCAACAGTTTTGAGGTTGCAGTTAAAAACAAGACCGGGAAGGCATTCATCGAAGTGCACGTTTATGTTGGAGCGGCACGCCAGGCCACAACAAAAACTATGCACCTAGCCGCGACTATTCAATGCATACATTCTCATGGGGGTGTTAAATCATTATTAAATTCATTATTTTTGAAATTGAGAAGTTTTTGAAAAAATCTCCTGGCCTTATGGTGTTACATAACAAACATTTCAAGAAAATAATGTTTGGAGATTTAAAAACTTAATTTTCACAATACTGAAAATAATAAAAATATATGTAAAAAATCGACTAAATTAAATGTTCAAATTGTGCACCATTGGCTGTCTGACAGTAGCCAAGACAATTAATAAATTCTTTTTGGACATCAATAACTTCAGGAGGTATACGATGTATCTCGTGACGAATTCTTGCTTTTAAATATTCTAAATTAACCGGTCTAGTAACGTATACTTTGCTTTTTAAGAAATAATCTAGGGGTGTCAAATCAGGCAATCTGGCTGGACATTCAATCGGCCCCCTTCTCCCTATCCAACGATTCGGGAACAGCTCATCTAAATAAGCAGGGAAAGGTGTTGCATAATGGGGAGGTGCACCATCTTGTTGAAAGAAAATGTCATTTCTTGGAAGATCATGTCACTCTATATCTGGATATAAAGTTATTAGTTCAGGAATGAGGTCGTCTCGAAGAAAATTCAAATATCTTGCATCAGTTAGGTTGACGTCAAAGAAATAGGGACTTAGAATTCTTCCCTCGACTATGCCGCACCTCACATTTACTTTCTGGGGATTTTGAGTGTGATACTCCATCATCCATCGGGGATTCTCGGTAGCCCAATAACGGCAGTTTTGCCTATTGACATGGCCGTTCAAAACAAACGTAGCCTCGTCAGAAAAAATTACGTTTTTTACGAAATTATTATCATTATTGTATAGCTCTTGCATTTGCTCGCAGAATTGATTTCGCCGATCAAAGTCGTCTTCAGATAGCTCATGAACAAGGCATACCTTATAAGGATGATACTTTGCTTTTTTCATAATTTTGTGAAATGCGTAATATGTAGAATGATACGCTCTTTCAAATGTCATGGTCAAAATTGGGGGTTGCTATTAAAAAAATTGTCGATGACGTCATATCTCGAACAACGATGACGTCACAAATGTGGGTCGTATATCAAAAAGTGCCTTTTTTAAAAACAAAATTGACGTGCAAGGGGATTTTTTCTAAAACTTCTCAATTTCAAAAATAATGAATTTATTCGTTACTTTTCGAAAGCACTAGAGATATTCATTCACAGCATTCAAATGAGCATGCGAGGTGAGGTAAAATTGAATGGCGGAAACCACATTCCGATATATTTGTTTAAAAGATATAGGGTGTTTCTAATTTTTTGCATTTTCTATGAAGCTTTATAACTTCCTTGATTAATATATTATTTTTGAAAAAAACATTGTTATTTCAGTGGCATATGCAGTTTTTTTAAAATATTTATTTTTTGGGTTATAATGCAAAGTTACGTTGTTTAAATGGAACTACCTGTATTTTATCTTACGGTTGGATAGTAGTTTTCATTGGCTTTCCAATATATTTTCTATTTCTTTATAGCAGTAAGTGTGGAATTTTTAGTTTTCGTGGTCAACTTCTACTGTTAACTAGTTTATATTTTATTTCTTTACTGTAGAAAATATAATTAAAATCATTGTTAAGTAATCTTAGTAATAAACTTGTATCGCTATCCGTTTAACTTAATGATATACTATATATAGAAACATTTATTTGAATACATAGTACCTTTTAATTAATACTGGGTCTTTCATATTTTTGCACCGTCGATGATTTCTGAGATATGCAGACCTTTTACCAATACATGCTTGACAAAAATAAAATAATAGTAACAGCTTATTCTTTAATATATCATTAAGCTAAAAGAGTAATGATTTAAGTCCATTACTAAAATTACTCAATCATGGTTTTAATTACATTTTTTACCGTAGATATTACTATAGAAATAAAATAAACTGGTTAAGTTGACCCTAAATTGGAAAAACTATGATTTCACACAGATTGCTATAAACTATAAAGAAATATAAAGTATTTAAAAAAAAAATGTGTACGCTACTGAAATGTACGTAAAACTGAATAAATAATGTTTTTACACAAATCTAAAATATTAGAAAACAAGGAAAGGGTCATAGAAGAAGCAAAAAATAGGAAACGCTCTATACAAAATATCTTTTTTGTATTTTATTAAGAAAATATCAAGACACACTTCATTTTGTCAACCCCATAAATAAACGAGGTCATTTTAGTGTCAACGCCTGATGTGGAATCATTGGCCGTCATCTAATACCATACCATAATTTTATGGAGGAATACTAGATGGTAGAAGATATCTGAGTTTTCCTAAAGAAGAACTTCCACTTCTTAAAAATGTGAAGCTAACTCCACTTAACAGAACACATACTATCTGTAATTATTTAGATGAAATATACCATGATCGACGGATAGACGGATCCAGCCATAAAATGGCCAGAGAAGTCTCCAGATATGACCCTTTTACACTTTTGTTTATAGAGTTGAGGATCAGAACCCGCCCCCCCATGGGTTGAGTTGGTTGGGTCATACTCGTATAGGAAATGTCCCACTATAAACCTGCAATCACTCTATTCGCCAAGATTTTGTAACGCGGTCAGTGAACTAGAGCCCCCCCCCATGTCAAATTTCTGGCTACGTCACTGTTTATAAGACCCCCTCGCAAAATATTAACCACTTGAAAAAAAAAAAATTATAATTGCATGTCAAGATATCTATCCAGACATTTAAAAAAAGTCAAAGAGAAGTCCGGCGACGATTGGATGTGTTTATTAGAATAAGGGGGTCACATAGAAAATAATTTAGGGAACAAATTAAACGCTCGTTAAGTTATTTAACTGCACGACACATTTTCCGAATAAAATAATATAGAAATAGGATATTTTACTTGAATTATTTGAATGCGAAATGTTTGGTAAACATAATAACTGTTCGGTTAAAATTATAAATTCTCAGTGAAAAATGTGTTCGCAAACTGGAAATAATAGTTGCACGAGGGAAAAAATACAAGTTCGATAAAAACAACAAATGCTCTCTAAACATATAAATAAATGTGTTCATCACAAATAATACTTGCTAATTAAAAATAATAAATGCTCGGTAAAATATTAATTTCTCGATAAAACTATTCATCGCCGGCTAAGAATATTAAAAACTCGGTAAGAATATTAAATACTCGGTAAAAATATTAAATATTTAATGAGAATATTAAATAAACCGTTAAATATATATATATGCAGTAAAAAACAATAATTACTATCTTAGAAAGTGTAAATGCACAGCTATAAAAATTATTTGCAGAAAATAAATTCTTAAGTTTGAAAAATTGACTGTAAGTTAGGTTAGGTTAGGTTAGGTTAAACAATGAAATCAGCCCGGGACAGTCGTTTGTTCATTTCACTGCTTGCAAATCATTCTATTGCGCACACGCGCTTTTAGATTCAAATCTGCGAACCAAAATTAAATATCGTGCATAAAGTAATGAACACTTTTGAAATTGGTATCGTGCAAAATGAATAAAATATCGAAACATACTTTTAAAACTTATCGAGCATTTAGTATTTTTATTACGTAAATGCTATTTAAGTATCGAGCACCCTTATACTGCATTCATCAATAGTAGTCAAGCATTTCTCCTATTTTATATTGCAAAATATATTAAAATATCGAGCACTTTATTGGGACCCAATAATTTATAGTTGATTTGTTAAAATGTTATTTGGAAGTATTTTTGTTTATAGGTAATTAATTTTCTTTAGTTTTATTGGGTTTTGCCACACTTCTGAAAAATAATAAAGATTAATTAAATAAGCCCTTGCGCCAAACGGAACAGTCAAGGGTTATTTTTTAAAAACTAAGTTTGCCTAACCAAAAATCTCACACTGAAAAAGCAGATAAGTAAAAATAACAAAAATCTGCTTTTTCAGTGTGAGATTTTTTGGTTAGGCAAACTTAGTTACAAAAAATAACCCTTCACTGTTCCGTTTGGCGCAAGGGTTTATTTAATTAATCTTTATTACTTTTTCAGAAGTGTGGCAAAAACTCAATAAACTAAAGAAAAACTAAAATTATGCCACAAATAAATAGCTTCAGACAATAGGTAATTAATTGTTAGTAATTTATTATTCATGCCATTTTATGGTTCTATATTTAGGCTAGATTTATATTTTAAACAAAAGAAGATATCAAATAAGTTTATTAATTAAAGAGTATCAGAGAACTATATCTACTATATAGATAGATAATAAGAGGCATTTTAAAAAGTTGTAAAAATAATATTTTGGGTTCAACTTATCTAATATGAAGGAAAGAGTAGGTATATACAAAAATTAAATGTTCATGTTAAAGTAGTGACATTTGCATTAACATTTAATAAGTTATATAAAATATATCTAATTGTAACCACTAATAATACGAGTACCTAGATAATATTTGGACAGTTTTGTTGATATAGTCTAAGAGCCAGTGGCCGGCAACCTATAAGTAAATGATTATACCTGAAATTTTGCACAGTGAGTCGCTTATACCTATCACTCATGATGTGGGGACTCGCTAAGCCCGGCGAGGCCGACTCAAGAGTTACTCAGGTGCGAGAAGTATGAAAATGTAATCAACTTCGTTATTAAATTAACAAAGCTGCCGTTTGAAAATTTTAAAATATACAATTATTATATAAAAATAACTAAGGCAGACGATTACCGTGCTTCTAAGATCATGGCAGACACTTGTGGAATTGGAAAAAATTATAAATTTCAAATGTATTTGATTAAATTTGATTTTTTACTTTAAAGAACTGTCTTAAATGTAATGCTTTGTAATCGACACTACCAAATCTCAGAACCTGTGCCAGAAATAGAGGTTATTTGTTACTTATATTATTTTAATAAAAAGCTGCTAAATATAATAAATAATAAAAATTAATGCCTAATTTGTCAGATCTGAAATTTTAAAATTTTCAAACAGCAGCTTTGTTAATTTAATAACGAAGTTGGTTAAATTTTCATACCTCTCGCACCTGAGTAACAGTTGGGTCGGCCTCGCCGGGCTTAGCGAGTCATCACATCATGAATGATAGGTATAAGAGACTCACTGTGCAAAATTTCAGGTATAATCATTTACTTATAGGTTGCCGGCCACTGGCTCTTAGACTAATATCTTTATTTACTTAGTTTTATCAATACTAATTTGTGCTAAGTACATCCTAGTTTAGTTACCTAATTTAAATTTTATACTTACAACCTTTTGAGTCCATTGATGTAGAAATTTGAAATATTCATTTACAAATATACCCGTTTGTACTCATAGTTTCGATAAGGAACTTTTTGCCCTATGAAACTATGTCAAATAGCTACGAAATTTTAATAAAATCACATAAATCGCTTTAAATGAATGCATGACAAAAGCAGTTAAAAATTGACACTGTAACCATCTAGCGCCGAAACTAAGCACCATCTACTACGGTATATCGACTTAATTTGAACCAAATTGATATAATTTTGTAAAGATGTTTTCAAACATCCTGTACAGACGTCTGAAAATATTTGCATAGTCCGAAACTAATAGAACGAAAGCAAACTATATATTCGTTCAATGCCTGTTTATAAAAATATAAAAATATTGTGTCACAATATAAATACCTGATATCAGTGTAGTCCCAACATTCTTCCACGTCGTAGAATTCCCATAAAATATTTCAGGGTTTAAGTACGACAACATATTGTACCTTAAGTCGATCGTCAAGTACGATATTTTATACATGTTAGAGAAAAGTCCTGCGGGTAACTCTTCTATTTGCGTGCCATGAATTTTTAAAATGAGGTCTGGATTTCTGGTGAACGTAGCGAAAGCATCTTTATCGATGAATTTGAGATTCCTGCCGGTGATTTCTAGGTGTCTAATTTTCCTGTTTCTAATACACAGTAGTTGGTCGTCCAGTCTGGTTTCAGTGAAATGAATTTTGAGTATCCTTAGTTGGTCCAAATGTGATAACATGTGACAGAACTGATCAGAAAAGTGATCTATTTTTGGCCACGTTTGCATTACTAACGTCGATAATATTTTAAGCTGCAATATGCTCTTGCTCTCAAACTTGTTCAAGTATTTCAAATTTTGTATATTTAATTCTTGGAGGTTCACTAAGCCGTAAAAATTATCCATCACAAGTTCTTTGATCGGATTGTAAGATAAGTCCAATATCTTTAAATTTGGCAAATGTATCCATAAATGGGAGGGAACTTGAAATATGTCGTTGTGACTCAAATCGAGCGATTTCAATTTTGATAATTCTTGCACGGAATTTTTATTAATAGCTTCGATGTGATTATGCGAAAGATTTAAATGAATCAAGTTAGGTAAGGGTAAATGTGGGGTCGAGGTAATTCCGGAATTAGCTAGATTAAGATGTTTCAAACTTTGAGCATAGTGAAATAGTTCCTTGAAGTTGGCACGCAGAGGGTTAAAACTTAGGTCAAGAGTTTGCAGCAACCCTAAACTTGTAAAAACATTGTCGGGCAGTATAGCTAACTTGTTATTACTTAAATCTAGATGTTGTAACGAAGGGATGTCCGGAAAAGTTGTTATGTCTATATGTTCAATGTTGTTCGAGCGCATAGACAAGTGTCTCAAAGTTATACCGACGTCTGAGATGCTCAGACTTGGGACGACTACAAATAAATTATAACTCAGATCCAACATTTCCAGTAATGTATTGCTAAAAATGTCCTTTGGGAGGTAATTTAAACTGTTTCCGCTTAAATTTAAAATACGTAGCTTTGGCATGTTTGCAAATTGACTTGTATGTAATTGGCCTATTAAATTCCTGGATAGGTCCAGGACTTGCAGATTCTGCAAACCGAAAAACGCTTTCCTACTAATAGCCATGATATTGTTCTGCTGCAAACTTAAATGCTCTAATGACGTCAAATGCATGAAACTATTGTGCTCTAAAGAATTTATAATATTAAAATCCAAATATAATTTATTAAGCAACGCTGTCTGTTCCAGACATCTCGGAATATGAACTAGATTATTGTATCTCAAATCCAAAACTTCCACACTCAGAATTTTCGAATCTGAACTACACGATGATATTTGATTTCTGCTTAGATTTAATAAAAGAGGGTTCGATATATTGATGAAGTAACCAAATGATATCTCTGATATTAAATTATTCTGTAAATCCAATTTTGAAAGGGAGGGTAAATTACAAAACGCTCCATGGCTAATGCGACTTAAAAAGTTATTGGAAAGAATCAATTTGTTGAGGTTAGGAAGGTCAGAGAAACTTTCGCTCTGGACATACTTAATTTTGTTACCGGACAGCAGAATCGTTTCCAAACTATTTAACGAACGGAAGGTGCCGGTTTCAATAAACGTTATTTCGTTGTTTGATAAGCGTATGTCTTTTAATTTAGAGTGAACGCTGGACTTGAGCAGTTTGACCGGGATGGATCGAAGTTTATTAGACTCCATATTAAGATATTTCAGTTCCAGAAGGGAGTCGAGGGATAGTTCAGGCGCCGTGTGGAAGTTATTGTGGTCGATTGAGAGCCATTTTAAGTTTGTTAAGGGTTTGAAAATTTCGTGCGGCAGATCCTCACGATCCATCCCGAAGGATATTTCTAAACTTTCTAAGCCTTCCAGGCCAACGAAGGCATCTGTATCAATTATTCTTAATGGGTTGAAGCTTAGGCTAAGTTCCTTTAGTTCTTTTAGGTCGGCGAATATTTGACTTTTTAAACTAGTGATGCGATTATTGCCTAAAATCAGGCTCTTGATATTATAACCCCAATTAGAAAAGTCGTTTTCGTTGATGTCGTAAATTTCGTTGAAGGCGATATTAAAATGGGAAATTTTCGAGCAGTTCTGTAATGTTTCTGACGGGATTCTTGTTAAATGATTTCCGCTTAGACTTAGAGCCTTCAGGCTATGGCAGAAGTTTTCAAAAGCTCCGTCTGGTATCTCGCTAATCGAGTTTGATGATAAGTAGAGGTATTTAAGGGACTTGAGCTGACTGACTGCTCGAGGTATATGCTGAAAGTTGTTATGATCAAAGTCCAAATATTCCAAAGACTCGTCGATACCGGCAAATGCGTTTATGTCAATATTTTCGAGTAAATTGTAGGAAAGAATTATTCTTCCAGTTTGAAGTCCCGAGAAAGTTTCCGCCGCAAGCATTCTGAAGTCGTTAAAAGCCAAATTCAAATCTCTTATACACACAGAGTTGTTGAATGGAAACCGCGGTATAGTTTTGAGGTAATTCTCTCCCAGATCGATTTTCTCCAGCCACAACTTCCTCGCGAATGTGTGCTCAGGTATAGTTTTTATGTGGTTCCCCCGTAAATACAGCCATTGCAAATGAGACAGAGCTGTGATGATGTCGAGAGGAAAGTTTTCAATCAAATTATGCGAGATACTAGCAGTCTGGAGAGTGAGCGGAAGAGAGTGCTTATGGATTTTATATATTCTGTTTCCGTCCAGGTTCAGCCAAATGAGAGACTTGAACTGCCGCAGACCGTGTTGATTTTTCGCGATGTGATCGGACGTCTCGTTCGGAATTTCTGTAATGTCGTTTTCTCCAAGGAAAAGTGTCGCTACTGTATTCTTGATGTGCGACCATTCCCCGTTTATAGACGATACTTGATTTCTGAAACAAAACAATCAGATTTAGCGCGGTGGGTTTCAATTTAGTAATTGAATTCGCTTTATAACGATTCATTAGGTTACACGGAGAGAGCATAGTTTCATCAACTTTATAGTACGTACATTTTAGAGCAGATTAAAATATGTTTGGCTCTTTAAACAATTCCCAGTCAGCCGGTAATGTTTGTATAATTAAGTAATAATCTCTGAGGAGTTCATTCGACGCTTACTTAATGACTCATTCATATTATACAGGCTGTTTTTAAATGAAGTAGCAAAAATGAGACCACAGATTCCTTAGGTGAAAATAAATCGATTTAACCTAAGTCGCATAATAAAAAAGATACAGGGTGTCAAGTTAAAATTTTATTTTCGATTTTTGCAAATAACTTCTTAAGAAATCCAAATTTGTTTTTAATTTTGATGTCACTAGTAGAGAGGGAGCCACTTGTGGCACACCATGTTTCTTTTAAATGGAAGAACTCTTTGCAACTTAGTGTATCCATCTGACTATCGAAACAATCGACTCTCCTGCTTGTTTTATTTGAAAAAGGTATACCTTGCTGAAGTCGGTAGGAGTAACCATTTTTGAAATAATCCGATTTTAAATGCTCAGTACACCGAGTAAAAACTGTTTTGGTTTCAGGTAAAGTGCCTTTTCTGCTGAAAATAGAGCAAAATGTTACTGGAAAAAGTTGTTCACAATGGTAAATTATGGAGAAGTGCAAAATTTCAAGAATATTACGTGTTATAGTGTGGCAATTTATTTCATTAACTTCGTTTCGAAGTAAAGGTCTACGTCGCAACGCTGCAAACGCTATTTGTTTGGAAGCGCGCCGTTATAAATTGTTCCTTTGTAATTTGAAATTTAAAAATATTATTAGATGCAACCGTAGACTTATAGCAAAATCTATGCAACTCATTTTGCTGGGACTATCTCTGACGTTGCATCCTCAAAAAATGAATTCTAAACAAAATTCTACATTGTGAAGAAATCGACCATAGGAGTACTTCAGAAAAATGGGGAATAAAATAGTATGTTTCTAAATACTAACACTGGTGTCGCCATACTACAACACGTTACAGAATTCTAGATTGAAATTCAGGTGAATCGACACACAAGTATTTCAAAGGCGACGCAATTTAGCAGACGAACTATAACTTATTTTAACAGATTTTTCATCATCTTGGATTACTGTAGGACAGTGGTAATTATATGCTTTCATTATAATCACGTTCCAAATGATATAGTCACAAAAAAAAATTATTCAATGAGATAAAGGGGTTATAAGGACAATTTATGGCCTTAACTTGATAAATCAAGCTTAATATTCATGCAACTAATTTTAAACAATTTAGTTCGTTTTTTTAAGCCTTGGAAATATAACGAATTTTGAGTATGTTTAGATTGAGAATGTGATATCTCATTTTTTATAAATTAAGTATCTGTTGGTATAGAAGATAATTTCGTTTGACACTATCGTCTACTTTGGAAAATATCTCTTCTTCATTGACCTCATCGAGAAGTTCAACTTAATTTTGTAGAATCAAATAATTTTACGATCTGAACTAGGGAGTTGTTTGTTAATCACACTGTATATGACTTCATTCAATTCGCAAAGTTCAATATAAAATGTTCTGATGATTAAAGCATACATCTTAGGTATACTGATACATCCAAGTTTGAATCTTTCATGCAAGCCAAAGGCGAAATCAATACTCGTGTAAATTTGATATTGTACCAAGCGATTAACATTAAATGTTTAATACGGGAGCCTTTGAATTATGAAAGTTTCAATTCATTCACGAGGCTTGTTTATTAGCTCATATTGGCTCCAAAATTTTAAATTACTTTTTGGAGTATCGTTCATTAAATATTTGATGTTTGTGCTATTTTAAGATAAATTGCTAATTAAAATGGGGTTAATATAGATATTTTTTATAGTAAATTATATCTATGTAATCGGGTTGGTATGCGCGGTAATTAAAGTATATGTATACCTTAACAAATATGAACACATCTCATTTTCATCTAACGTTTTATTATGGTTCTGAGGAATGAACTTTCTCCTATTCACTTCTTCTTCTTACCTTCATACATTTAAACAACTTAGACAACAAATTAAACTTAAGATTGTCTCGCTGGATACTGATTATACAATGAAGATGGAGTCTAATTTATCACGTGATCCATGAAATTTTTGGAGTTATATTAATACTAAGAATTCTTCTCCAAATTTACCGAACAGTTTTTTAGTTAACGGTGACTTAATTACTGATCCTGAAACTATATGCAACTCTTTTGCTAATTTCTTTCAAGGGGCTTATAGTAACCACTCTATTAATTTGTATATTTTTAGGCATTAACAATATTGTGTGAAACTAACTACTCTGTGAACAAAAGCCCCAACCAGCGTTGAATTACACCCACAATATCTACCCCTATTATTAGCTTTTGTAATATTTTTTACTGTATTCGAAAGGTATAAGCTATATCAAATCTCCTACAATTCCTACAATTCCTATCAATGAAGTCATATGTATGTTCTCTGATACCAAACATCTAGGTATGCTAATGAACAATTCCACAGACAAAGCTCTAATCAATAATTATCTAAAAAAATTAATCTAGCTAAATTTACTAACCTGGTTTAATGAAAACACTCTATAAATATCTAACTTCCCTCTTGAAAATGTGGAAACTCGAAAATTCAATCACAATAGATGAGATCTGGCCTATTTCTGAATTTTTTAGGATTGTTTCATCAGGTAGCCTCCTTTAAGTTGAGTCAAATATCTAACTATAAAAATTATTATACCAATAAATTAAAATTATTTGAAATTAAATGTCGACAATGTCAAATTGTTTAATTTGTCAATGAATTTAAACATCATTGATTAATTGATTAATCTGCCAATGAATAAATTAATAAATTATCGTTTAATGACCACTTATTGGATATTACTTCTAAAGCGTATAAAACAGTTGGATTTATTATCAGGAATACGTCCACATTTAAATCTGCTGAAACTTATTAAATAACCTAACTGATTGTGGTGATTTAATAGACTTAATTTTCATGTTACCAGGGCAGTTTCAAGACACGCTGGTACTTTTTACTTGCCAACGCTAAGAACTAATATTAGGAATTTTTTCCCATTGAGTTTTATGTGCAATACTTATAACAACTTAAATTTATCGGTTGATATATTTCATTGTTCTCTTGCAAGCTTGAAACAGATAGCACTATTATGTTTTTTTTTAAATCTGATGCAATTTCTAGTGTTAATTACATATTGATATAATTTTGTGTATATTAATTTAATTTGCTTTTTTAAATTTTGTTTTGGTTTTTATATTTTGCATCTGTTTAGTATTTTTCTTTCTTATTTCATACATATTGTTTGGTTGTTATTTTTACTGCATATTTTCTTTGTATTTCTTTTTTTTTGTATGTGTTTCCCATTTTGTAATTGGGCATTCGCCTGTTGAATGGTGTAAAGTAAAATAAAATAATTATACAAACATCTTTAATTCTAATGAAACGAAAAGAACCAGTACAAAGTGTTTTAAAAGAGATAAACAATGGCAACAGAACGTTAAATTATCAAGGAAAATGTGTTTCCTGGATGGCATTAATTGAATTCGCTTTTAAAAATCTTTTAAGTTTATTTAGAAAACTATCAAAGGGAAATGCTTTTGTACAACGCCCAATGGAACTGTAAAAGTTGTTTGTGCAATGCTTAAGGAATGGAGAAGATCATAAATTTAGTTATCATATAATTTATTTGTTTACTTAATTAAGTGAAATGATAATAAAACAACATTACAGAGTTGGATACATTTTTTACAAACGTCAGTAAAAGTACAATTTTTAACGCATGCTGTCAGTATATAAAATGTCATTTTAAGGGCGCCGTATTCCTGAAAAGTGTTTTCTACAAATATAAATAATTTTAGACATTTAAGAACTGAATAATATAGAGTTTAGCAAATAACAAGGATGTTATTTCATGCCACCTGCAAATATTCAAAGGTACAAGTAAAATCAATATTTAACATCAGAAAGCGATCTATCCAATGAATTTTTAGGTACTGAAATCTTTCAAAATACGTAATTTTTAAATTCAACTATAGATGTAAACATTGTTATAACATAAACTTACATAGTTCTGCATATAAGATTGTTCACTTTTGTTTATAAGTATGTGAAAATAATTGTTAAAATGGGGTTAGAATAGCGAAATTATGTGTGTCATATAAATGCATTTTAAAAGTTATTACATTATTTGAGGAAAGTTTAAATAATAAAAGTGGATAAACAAAACATCAATAATTCTATTTTTGATATTACTTTTGCTCTACGAGTTTTATTTTCGATATTTCAGTACCTAAAAACACCACAAATTTGATCATTTTACGGCGATAGATACGGGCACCTTTTAAGACACTGATGTAAAAGTAAATTACGTCATTTACTTTTTCTACGTTTATGCAAAAAACAAAACTTTATTGAACTATATTTAGTGGAAAAAGTGGTTCTTTATTGCACTAGTGCAATAAAATGTTTATTGCATTTATCTGTCATTCTACTACAGCATTTTGTTATCATGACAAACATAAACGTTCAAATCGACGTCACATTTTCCTAGACTTAGTGTCATCTGAATAACATTTTTTGGTTTTTGCATGAACGCAGAAAAAATATTGTATGCAACTCGTACAAAAAGTGCTTATTGCACTCGACCGGTTGTCCTACTCGGCCTCACGGCCTCGTTGGACAATTTCACGTCGCGTGCAATAAACATTTACTTTTTGTACTTGTTGCATAAATAACTATTTATACAAGGCCGTTCGTTAAACTGCATTTTATAGTAAAATGTTTTCTGGGCGATAATTGTCAATTTAAAGTTCGTCCTGGGGCGTTAATTACTGATGAAATGCACTAAATATTAACTCCCCTTTAACTAATGGTGTGTACTATATTTTTTATTGAAGGAAAATATCATTTAGTGTACCACATCTTATGAAGAAAGATAATGAACTACAAACAGATACAGAGTACCTACTAGTTGAAGGCATATTAGTGCCAATATATTTTTTTGCCATTTCCACGTTGTTCGATACTGAATTTTCAATATAGCCTTCAACATCAGTGGTTGCAAATTTACTTGTTAATAATACTTCGACGTAAATGTGCCTTAAAAAGGTATTTTAGGGAGCAAGCCTCTTGTATTCAGACAGATCTTCATGCAATAGGGTTTTGAAGTGGTTTTGTGTTTTGGCGATCTGCAGTTAAAATATTGTCACGGAATTTGCCCCGCTCACACCTAATTCGATGACTACGATATCGCGAAACACGAGATTGCCCCGATCGCCCCTACGCGATTCTGGTAAACAAACAAATAATGCCGTGTGTCGAAGCGCAACTGGAAAAGTGGAGAATCGACGAGAAGCGTTCGAGAGTCGTTCGGGAAATGGACCTAGAGATCCGAGAAAATACCTGGAATATTCGTTTGGTCTATAAAAGAAGAATAAACGGCCGAGACAGTCAGTTTTAAATTACAGTTTTGAATTACAGTTTTGAATTGGAGTGTTTAGTTAGAAATTTCCTGGAGTTTTAAAGTGAAATAGTATTTAGTTGAGCTGTAATTAGTATTCAGTAGTGTACAGAGTAGTTAATAAAGATAAGTGATTAATTAACGGATTGTTTCTCTGGTAAGAGAAAAAGACGGGTTAGGAAAACCGTGACAATTTGGTGTCGGAAGTTAACTTAAGTGGAAGTTTGAAGAACTTTCTGAAACCCTGTGCGTGAGGGGATTTAAGTGGAAGTTTGAAAAACTTTCTGGAACCCTGTGCGTGAGAGGATTGAAGTGGAAGTTTGAAGAACTTTATGGAACCCTGCGCGCGAAGCACCTCATGCGTTCGAAGTCCTGTGTGTTCGAAGCGCTATGTGACCGAAAGCCTATGAGCCCGAATACCTGCCTGTTCGAATAGAGATGTGGGCGCTCCCGGCTGACTGGCAGAGAGAGAAGACCATGATGCAATTCGCCTGGATGATTCGTTCTCGCGCTAAGAAAATGACGCAACGGTCTTCACAGAGATGTATCACTTTCCACAGAATTTAAGAAACATTATTAATTAATTACCATAATGCAGTCTTATGTTAAGATGATTCCACACGTTTAATTATTATATGGTGGGTGTGAAAGTAGACATGGAAATTAATCCACGGTTTTCAAATTAAATTTATATGCATAATCGTTGATTCCAATACATCTATCACAATTTCTATGAAAATAACTATTAAAAACAGAGGCTGTTAATAAATGAAATATTTAAATAAACTTTTGTGGAAAATTCTGTGGAAAGTGATACATCACTGTGAACACCGTTGCGTTATATTCTTACCGCGAGAACGAATCATCCAGGCGAATTGCATCGTGGTCGTCTCTCTCCGCCAGTCAGCCGGGAGCGCGCACATCTCTATTCGAACAGGCAGGTATTCGGGCTCATAGGCTTTCGGTCACGTAACGCTTCGAACACACAGGACTTCGAACGCGTGAGATGCACTCGTTGTCAGTGTAGCGTTTTACGTTTCTAAAGGAACACCATTTAACAAAATCATCATAAGTTTTGTTGTAAAGTTTTTTCGATTTTCTCGGCAAGAGGTTTCCTTTCGCTTCCTCCACCGCTTTAAAAATTTCAGGTGGCGTACTCGGAATATCTTCTGTACTACTATCACTATTGAAATTTATATTTTACCACTTATATATGAAAAAATCTATCACTTTACTAGAGGTTGTTCGCGTATTAAATATGGCGTACGTGGAGTAACAACAGCATTTGTTGATATTATTGCTAGGCATCCGTCGTAACTGTTAACACACTAAAATCCACAAATACATATAATGTATAACAAATTTATAAATGTTCTAAATAAGCATGTAATAATATTATCTTAACGCGTTTTAAACGACTACTTAACGCCGTTGATATATAAATAACTCAACATGGGTGCGAAAATAGAGAACAATTAAGAAATTTTAAATCAAAGAAATATTTATGTACTTAATTAAATGTACAGTTAGAGATATTACAATTAGAATAAGTAATTCCATGGCCAATCTAATTAGCAGCTGTAGTAGTAATTATTTCTGAAAAACTTGTACCAGGGTAGTTATCCACCGAAGTTTTGAACAAAATTTGGACCGCAATGTTCTTCTTGTTTTGTAACGAGTCTTCTATGTAACCCTCCGCTACTGTACTGCACTTCCATCCACCATGTCTTTTAATTATAGTAAGATTAGCACAAGACTCTGCCAACACACTAGCCGAAGATCGTCGAGTATAAGGGTGAGAACTGAGAATCAGGCAACTTTAGACATTCAGCAATATTACAGGTTCTTACCAAACGTCTTGATGCCAACTGGAGTCCGTAGCACATTTTTTATTCGTAATGTAATTTATGAAAATTCTTCAATGATTAGCGTTCGCTGGAGGAAGGATTATGTATTTTTTGTCATAATAGTTCGTACCAGTAACAACAAAAGTTCGTTGTACATTAGCTTTTGTGCCTGGTATATACACAAGTACTAAAGTTGACTTACAAGGCAATAACTCGAAAGTGGCTTTATTAGCAGCTTTCTCGATTTCCGCAGAGAGAGAGAACGAGATTTGAAGTTACTCATCAACAAACGATCGAACTTTCATTACTTTAACAACAATAAACTTCATGCACAATTGGATCTCTAAAATGATAACTTTTAAATTTAATTAAGTAACAAATGTGTTAATCTGTACTTTTAATGCTATTTCTAGAAAAAATAGTGTATAATATATGTATGGGCCACAAGTGATTTTATTTTATTCCCTTCTTACAAAATAAAAAATCATCTTTAGCACTTACATCACAAATAACTATTTAACGCTTTGCGAATATGGTCGAAAATTTCACTTCTCCACTTTAAAACCAATAAGATGCTTTTATTCTGACTCGTTACCATAACAACCAGAAAAATATCCGAAAATTTTTTCATGGCGAGGCGATAATTAATTGGAAATATTTTGACAGTTCAGAAGGTAAACTTATATGATCTACACATTGGCATCTTATCTATATACTTGTAAAAAATATATTTCTACCACGTTTAGTGACCATAAGTTGGCAATGAACGATAGATTGAACTATTACCAATCTGAGTAAGTTGGTAATTTTTCTATTTAACGAAAAATGGATATACCAACCTGCAAAATTCAATAAATTGTTTCCATACACTTGCTTTTGATTTTCTAGTGTTATCTGGTATTACGTTTTGAATTTTTTTCCACATTTCAGTATACACTTATTAAACTCAACGTACATACGCTTCGAACTAGTAATTGACATCTACTGTGACAGAACCGTAATTTTAAAAATATTCGTGACCTCAAAAAATATAATAATAATATTTAAGCTCTGGTGATATTATAAGTGATAATACGAGTAGAATCTATGCATGTGCAAGTACATCTTTATATTTAAAATAAAACAATTGAAAATTTTCGGTATAAAGACGGCCCCAACTAGATATTTTAACTAACTTTCTTTAGGTGTCATTATAACAACTTTACTGGAAGATAATAAACTGTTACGTTGTCGAGAGATTGGCCTTCCCTCCATCTGTTCATTTTCTCGCATGAATATTTCATTTTCCTTATTATTACCTCTAAAGACTTGCATTAAATGAGTTTAATAACGTCGATTAGAACCGTCAGATTTTCTAATCTTCCGTCTACTTAAAAATTCACACAGAAATATACAATCCATAATTAAAGCAAGAAAGGTAACTATAAAGTAATTTGTAAAGGTAGGTAGTTAAGAACGTATAAGAATTATTGTAATTAGCTGCAAAATTTGATTTACAGGGAGCTCAAGTTGGATCACTGTCATTGACAATAGTTAGAGATACTAGGCAAAATTTACTACATCCATTTTTAAAGACAAAATGCAATTGAGCACTATTTTATTTTTAATAATATTTTTAAAGAAAAAATATTTTTTAATTGGTTTAAATGGATCGATCACGTGTGCTCTGTAGACTCATGTTAATTACAAAACCAGAGGCATGTGAAGTATGAAAAGTCTGACTTTAAGGTATCCTAACTAATACATTAAAATCATTGCATTTTTAATACAAATAAAAGGGATAAAATAATGCGAATTCGATGATATATCCTTGTCTTAGAATCTTGGACCTGTAGGAAACATATTACTAAAATTATCAGTCGTACATACCTCTCAAAATTATTTTTAATGTCTTAAAAATGTCTTCTGTTTTTTTTTTTACATAAAAATACATCGTATTCATCGGTTTGTCGTATAATTTATCAAAATTAATAGATAGGAAAAAAAGAAAGAATAATAACTATATTAAAAAGTAGAGCACTAAACCCTTTCTTAAAAACAAAAAATATTAACTTCTGCTTTCCTTAAGGTCTACTATTGATTTCGTACGATACATAATATGTAAAAAGTGTCACGAAATCGTCATCAGTTAAAATTTGCTGTAGTTTATCAGCCTTAGTTACGGCGATTGCTATGACAACGGAGAGGCGCATAGTTAAACATAATTAACAATGTCGCGGAGGTCGAGAGCTGCTTCACCTATTTGTACGAAATGAACAGTATTGTCACTGTATGATCTCGTTTGTGTTTTGTTGGTAAATACCATTACAATGCCTTAAAACAAATTAAAACTAGTAACGCAGAGTAGCACAGCTACATCTAGGGGCCATTCGTTACTCCATGCCCGACTAACAGCCACAAACACGAAGCGTTCTGCATCACAGTAGAAAACCATTGCAAGCTAGCGACCTCTATTGCGATTCGGCGATAACGATATGTTGCCAATACGGAAATCCAGGAAACAACTACTCTGTGTGCTAATGCCACGACTGAATTACATCTGGAAAACCTATGGCAAACAGCTAAAGTCATTCGTCAGCAACCCACCAGACGTATACCGGTTTTGAAATTATTAGCTTTCATCAGTATGCGAAGTGATCGACGAATAACCGTAACTGTTTTAAGTCTGTCTAACGCGACAGTAGGGACCATGAGTAATGCGGAGTAGCACAGCTACCTGAGCCACAGACACGAAGCGTTCTATATCACAGTAGAAAACCATTGAAAGCTAGCGACCTCTATTGCGATTCGGCGATAACGATATAGCAACAGCGATGTAGCAACAATATGTATTCAACTTAAATTGTACGACTGCTTTGACTTAGCTAATTATGACTAGCTATAAAGTTCCAGCACTCTTTAAGAAAAATGTAGCCCATTAAAATAGGTAACCTAATTTCTTAGATTCATATAAATTTTTCGAAAGCAAATATCAGTGCCGTATGCTTACAAGTCTAATTGATTGGAATTCGGAAATTTATGCATAAAAAGCAAATTGTAGGCAACTGAAAAAAACAAACCATTTAAGTGAATAAATAAGAGATTTTACAACAATTACCAATTTTGTATCCAACAAATTGGTGGTCATGGCACAGAAAGCTCTGCACTGGTTACTGCGTTTTAGAATTTCTGCTAAAGAAGAGAACGCGATATGTACAGTTATTAGGTATACAGGGTGATTCAAAACTTATCTAAAAAATTTGGGAATAGATGCCTCATGGAAAATGTCAGTCAATGTCGTAAAATTTTTTTTTGTAAAATCTTTATAGTTTCCGAGTAAAGATTATTGAAGTTGTAGTATTTTCAACCTTTACATCGCTGGGCTCTAGAGAGGCGATTCCGAATATTAAAATCCGATTACTTTGTGTAGCATGTACAGTTTTCGTGAGGGAGTCTTTACATTAGGTTTTCAAGTGTCAACAATGGCTTACGTCTATAGTAACTAAAGGTTAATAGAAATCGTTTTAATTTATGGCGATGTGAAAATGCTATAGCTGAACGATTTCTCGATAAACATGTGGCAAATGCAGCTATTTTTACCACGGTGTGCAGTGAATGCAAGTGTAGTGTAATGCGAGTGTAAGGCGGAAACCGAATCGTGGAAGATATGGCAGTCCAGGACGTGTACGGCGTATCAGTCATATCCGTATCATATACAGTATGTCCAAGGATTAATACCAAAGGATTGGACGAAGAGGACCGGTACCATGGCCGCCACGATCTCCTGATTTTAAATCATTTGGACTTCTTTTTTGCAGTATAAAATAGGTGTTATAAAATGTTATTTATATCTTTCCATTTTTTGTCCGGTCGCTGATTGCATATTTTGCTGTTTTATCAGGTTTTACAGTGGACTAGTTTCTAGTGGCGTGCAGAAGTGTATTTTAAATCATTTTCGAACTGCCCTTTTTGATTTTTTTTACAAAATTGTATATGCAAGTCCCCTGTACATTCAGATTTTTTTTTAAGATAAGTTCTAAATCACTCTGTAGATAGGCCACCTGTTATTATCGTTGTTCTTAGATACAAAATAGTTTCGAATAAAAGTACAGTGGGTCCAGAAGGTGAAAGGTACAAGAAGTATTAATATATTTTTTAATGGAACGCCCTGTGTATTGTTGGAATTTTGAATTACTCTTCTTCTTCTGATTTTGAAAATATGACACATGATATTCCTATCTTTAACCGTTTTCGAATTATTAAACATTGAAAATGGTATTTAAGCCACATATTTTTTATAGGAACGAAAATTACAATTATTAAATTCATTCATTATTCTGAACATTATTTAGTTATGTATTACTGTGTCTTCTATAATATGTTATATTATCTATATTATTCGCCATTTTACATTTTTGTATTTTACACAGAAATTTCTTCTGATTGCCCTGAAGAAGGCTTAAATACAGGCGAAACGTAGACGTACCAATAAATTGGTATTCTTTAACTTTGAACTACATTTATTTTCCAATAACATTTCTGAAGACAATAATTATTAAAGCAATCTATAAAAATGACAAATATTCTATTATCAAAAAGATACTCTTGTTCAATGTCGCCAACATGTACCGTTCTCTTTAAAATTTGCAAAATTTATTGTCGTGCACCCGACAACAAGAATACTGTAATCAAGAAGGCTATGCTTTATGAGGTAACTGGGTATGGATTTGGTTTGTAAATTTGTTATAACAAATAACATTTATTTTTAAATTACAACATAACAAAACTACTTACTACAAAAAAAAAGTTATTTAAGCATATGTTGAAAGTGATCACAGTTAGCTCTAATACATGCTCTAACTCTTTTTAAGAAATGAAAGGGGAGCTTATTCAAAACTTCTTCATTCGTCTTTATTTCATTGAAAGTGTCCGTTATTCTTTGCCTTAAATGATCCTCGTCTTCTATTGGAATTTCATACACTTTAGATTTTGCGTATCCCCAAACAGAAAAATCTAAAAGAGATATATCTGGGCTTCTTGGTGGCCATGGCTGAGGAGCATCCCATCCACGACCAATCCATCTATTTGCAAAAATATTATTTAAATGTCGCCTTACTTGTCGAGAGTAGTGACATTAGCATTAGCCACATATTTCTTCTGGTTTCCAAATCAAGGTCTTCCAAAACTTCAACAAAGTCGTTGTTCAAAAAATGTAAGTAATTTTCCCCATTCACATTTAGAGGAAGTTCAATTGGACCCAAAAGTTTTGCCAATTATTCCCGCCCATAAATTGATTTTAATTTTGTATTGTGAATGTCGCACAACTGTTGCATTTGGATTTTCATCATTCCAGTGATGACTATTTCTTAAATTGAAAATGCAATTTTTTGTGAAACAACACTCATCAGTAAACAAAATACGTTTGGCAAATATCGCATCAACACGAACCTTTTCTGACATCCAGTTGCAAAATTGTAGTCGTTTTGGCAAATCTTCAGCAAGCAATTCTTGTACTTTAGTCATATGATATGGATGCAGTTGTTGTTCCCTAGCAATCCTCCATACCAAGGAATGTGGCGTATTTTCGGCGAAAGCAATTCTTCTGGTGCTTAAACTATCATCTTCTTCAAAACGTTGGAGAACACGCTCTTCAGCTCCTGGAGTTCGGATCGTTCTGGGACGGCCAGTGTCATAATGACTTTTTAAAAGTACCTGTTTCTCTAAGGCGCCGGTCGATGGACATAAACAATTTTCGAGAAGATATTCTTCTATTTGGATAGGTTTGTTCATATAATCTACTTGCCATTCTTGTATTACAGCCACATTTTCCGTAAATTAAATGCATATCTGTAAGTTCTCCAAAGATGTATTGTTCTGCACTAACAACTTTTAATGAGTACCGCCAGCTAAATTTTATGCTATCAAAACTTACAATTAACTTTTTACAGGAAAACTGAAAGGTTATTTTAAATTTCATGGCTACTATGGTGACGAACTTCCACTGCTACCTCTATCTTGTCGGGTGCACGACAATAAATTTTGCAAATTTTAAAGAGAACGGTTCATGTTGGCGACATGAACAAGAGTACCTTTTTTGTGACATATTAGTTTATTTTTCAGAAAATTTGATCAATTTTCCGAAAATGCAAAGGACAATTTTTTTTTCATAATAAAATCCTATGTGCTACCCCGGATCTCCGCTCCTGGGCGATGGGAATAAATTGTTTTTGCACGAAATTTAGTGTCTAAGAAACTGCACCAAGATTCATTTAAATTGCCTAACTTTTGTAGAAGTTATTGCGAAAAATTGTTTCTCAAACTGTACCTTTATCACCCTGTAACTTTTTTATTATGCATTTTCGGATCTATGTTTACATGAAACTTTTTGCTCAAAATGACATTTTCTATCTGTCATATTCATTTGGCACCATAGTTTAGAAACACCCTGTATAATGTTTTGTAGATTTCTTAATAACTTATTAATTTTTAAACTAATTTGGAATTTGTTCTATTTCATTTTAAAAAAGTGATTTTAATATTAAATTCTTTTATAAAACAAAATAGTAAAAAAATGGTTTAATTAGGTACGCCTATGGAAAAGCCATAAATCACGCTGCTTGTTTCCGAATCGAGGTCACAAATTGAATGTCTCCGACATCAAAAGCGCCGCCATAGAGATATACTTCTAGTTATTTATTTATTGTGTCATAACCATGCAATAACTAAAAAAATGTAAAGCGAATTTTACGGAGGATAGATAGAATAGATGGAGAGCAGCGAATTCCAGCAAAAATAAGCGGGACTTAACCTTATATCCTCAATTAAAGTAAACGGAACATCCAAGTTTATGGAAACGTTTGTGCTTGAGGCATGCGACGACGTAGACGCTGTCGGTTACAACCGACTTTGTATCACTTAATTTTGTTTGGTATGTCAAGCGTAACATGTTACACCATTCACTCCAGGAAACCGACTTTGTACTGCGTACTAAAATATTTAAATCGTGAATAATTAATAGAGCCAATTATGAATAGTGTCTCTGTATCTCTAGTCCCCTTCCGCTTGAGGTAATTTAAAATTTACTTGTGCAGCGCTTGCATAGTATTATCCATGGAAATTGTTAAAAGGTGAAAGTTGACATTGGGATCGTTGGTAGGTACTCTTTGCAATGCGGAAGTTACATGAATTTTATATTGCGTACGCGGTGTAGAACTAACTACATCTATCGGCCGTTCGCTACTCCATGCCGGACTGAAAATGTCGCAGGCACGAAGCGTTCTACATGCAGTAGACACCATTGAAAGCTGTCGACCTTTATCGCGATCGGCGAGAAACGATATTTTGCAAACACGGAATTCCAGGAAACAACTACTCTGCGGGCTAATGCCCCGACCAGCATTGAATTACACCTGGAAAACCTATAGCAACAGCTAGAGTCATTCGTCAGACGCCCACCAGACATATACCGGTTTCGAGCTTATTAGCTCTCATCAGTATGCCATAGGTGAGGTATCTGACGAATAATCCTAGCTGCTTTCGTCTGTCTAACCCGACAGAAGGGACCATGAGTACGCGGTGTAGAACTAACTACATCTATCGGCCGTTCGCTACTCCATGCCGGACTGAAAATGTCGCAGGCACGAAGCGTTCTACATGCAGTAGACACCATTGAAAGCTGTCGACCTTTATCGCGATCGGCGAGAAACGATATTTTGCAAACACGGAATTCCGGAAACAACTACTCTGCGGGCTAATGCCCCGACCAGCATTGAATTACACCTGGAAAACCTATAGCAACAGCTAGAGTCATTCGTCAGACGCCCACCAGACATATACCGGTTTCGAGCTTATTAGCTCTCATCAGTATGCCATAGGTGAGGTATCTGACGAATAACCTAACTGCTTTCGTCTGTCTAACCCGACAGAAGGGACCATGAGTACGCGGTGTAGAACTAACTACATCTATCGGCCGTTCGCTACTCCATGCCGGACTGAAAATGTCGCAGGCACGAAGCGTTCTACATGCAGTAGACACCATTGAAAGCTGTCGACCTTTATCGCGATCGGCGAGAAACGATATTTTGCAAACACGGAATTCCGAAACAACTACTCTGCGGGCTAATGCCCCGACCAGCATTGAATTACACCTGGAAAACCTATAGCAACAGCTAGAGTCATTCGTCAGACGCCCACCAGACATATACCGGTTTCGAGCTTATTGGCTCTCATCAGTATGCCATAGGTGAGGTATCTGACGAATTGCTTGCTGCTTTCGTCTGTCTAACCCGACAGAAGGGACCATGAGTACGCGGTGTAGAACTAACTACATCTATCGGCCGTTCGCTACTCCATGCCGGACTGAAAATGTCGCAGGCACGAAGCGTTCTGCATGCAGTAGACACCATTGAAAGCTGTCGACCTTTATCGCGATCGGCGAGAAACGATATTTTGCAAACACGGAATTCCAGGAAACAACTACTCTGCGGGCTAATGCCCCGACCAGCATTGAATTACACCTGGAAAACCTATAGCAACAGCTAGAGTCATTCGTCAGACGCCCACCAGACATATACCGGTTTCGAGCTTATTGGCTCTCATCAGTATGCCATAGGTGAGGTATCTGACGAATAACCCTAGCTGCTTTCGTCTGTCTAACCCGACAGAAGGGACCATGAGTACGCGGTGTAGAACTAACTACATCTATCGGCCGTTCGCTACTCCATGCCGGACTGAAAATGTCGCAGGCACGAAGCGTTCTACATGCAGTAGACACCATTGAAAGCTGTCGACCTTTATCGCGATCGGCGAGAAACGATATTTTGCAAACACGGAATTCCGAAACAACTACTCTGCGGGCTAATGCCCCGACCAGCATTGAATTACACCTGGAAAACCTATAGCAACAGCTAGAGTCATTCGTCAGACGCCCACCAGACATATACCGGTTTCGAGCTTATTGGCTCTCATCAGTATGCCATAGGTGAGGTATCTGACGAATAACTAACTGCTTTCGTCTGTCTAACCCGACAGAAGGGACCATGAGTACGCGGTGTAGAACTAACTACATCTATCGGCCGTTCGCTACTCCATGCCGGACTGAAAATGTCGCAGGCACGAAGCGTTCTACATGCAGTAGACACCATTGAAAGCTGTCGACCTTTATCGCGATCGGCGAGAAACGATATTTTGCAAACACGGAATTCCGAAACAACTACTCTGCGGGCTAATGCGACCAGCATTGAATTACACCTGGAAAACCTATAGCAACAGCTAGAGTCATTCGTCAGACGCCCACCAGACATATACCGGTTTCGAGCTTGTGGCTCTCATCAGTACGGCATGGGTGAGGTATCTGACGAATAAACTTTCGTCTATCTAACCCGACACTGTTGCTATAGGTTTTCCAGGTGTAATTCAATGCTGGTCGGGGCATTAACCCGCAGAATTCCTGGAATTCCATGTTTACAAAATATCGTTTCTCGCCGATCGCGATAAAGATCGACAGCTTTTCAATGTGTCTACTGCATGTAGAACGCTTCGTGCCTGCGACATTTTCAGTCCGGCATGGAAGCGAACGGCCGATAGATGTGGTTATTCTACGCCGCGTACTCATGGTCCCTTCTGTCGGGTTAGACAGACGAAGCAGCTAGGGTTATTCGTCGGATACCTCACCTATGGCATACTGATGAGGCTAATGAAACTCGAGAACCGGTATATCTGGTGGGCGTCTGACGAATGACTCTAGCTGTTGCTATAGGTTTTCCAGGTGTAATTCAATGCTGGTCGGGGCATTAGCCCGCAGAGTAGTTGTTTCCTGGAATTCCGTGTTTGCAAAATATCGTTTCTCGCCGATCGCGATAAAGGTCGACAGCTTTCAATGGTGTCTACTGCAGGTAGAACGCTTCGTGCCTGCGACATTTTCAGTCCGGCATGGAGTAGCGAACGGCCGATAGATGTAGTTAGTTCTACACCGCGTACTCATGGTCCCTTCTGTCGGGTTAGACAGACGAAAGCAGCTAGGGTTATTCGTCAGATACCTCACCTATGGCATACTGATGAGAGCTAATAAGCTCGAAACCGGTATATGTCTGGTGGGCGTCTGACGAATGACTCTAGCTGTTGCTATAGGTTTTCCAGGTGTAATTCAATGCTGGTCGGGGCATTAGCCCGCAGAGTAGTTGTTCCTGGAATTCCGTGTTTGCAAAATATCGTTTCTCGCCGATCGCGATAAAGGTCGACAGCTTTCAATGGTGTCTACTGCATGTAGAACGCTTCGTGCCTGCGACATTTTCAGTCCGGCATGGAGTAGCGAACGGCCGATAGATGTAGTTAGTTCTACACCGCGTACTCATGGTCCCTTCTGTCGGGTTAGACAGACGAAAGCAGCTAGGGTTATTCGTCAGATACCTCACCTATGGCATACTGATGAGAGCTAATAAGCTCGAAACCGGTATATGTCTGGTGGGCGTCTGACGAATGACTCTAGCTGTTGCTATAGGTTTTCCAGGTGTAATTCAATGCTGGTCGGGCATTAGCCCGCAGAGTAGTTGTTTCCTGGAATTCCGTGTTTGCAAAATATCGTTTCTCGCCGATCGCGATAAAGGTCGACAGCTTTCAATGGTGTCTACTGCATGTAGAACGCTTCGTGCCTGCGACATTTTCAGTCCGGCATGGAGTAGCGAACGGCCGATAGATGTAGTTAGTTCTACACCGCGTACTCATGGTCCCTTCTGTCGGGTTAGACAGACGAAAGCAGCTCGGGTTATTCGTCAGATACCTCACCTATGGCATACTGATGAGAGCTAATAAGCTCGAAACCGGTATATGTCTGGTGGGCGTCTGACGAATGACTCTAGCTGTTGCTATAGGTTTTCCAGGTGTAATTCAATGCTGGTCGGGGCATTAGCCCGCAGAGTAGTTGTTTCCTGGAATTCCGTGTTTGCAATTTTATATTGGTTTCAAAAAATGTTTACAGGGTAATCTTTCAAACACATTGAAAGGACCGAATTTGTGTCCGGCGGCAATAATCACAATAATTAAAATATTAATGTTAATAAAATGCCACGGAATGTGGTTTATGTTCCCGTAGATACAGGCGCAATGTTGCAGACGATTATTTATTGTGTTTATGAGTTTTTGTGTTTTAGGTCATAGAGAGTGTAAGTACTATGTGGGTAATGGTGTGCATATCCACGATGACGGAAGTGGGTTTTGTGTAAGCATAATCGGACAATTTTCCACCAGTCATAATTTCATCAGTGCAGAAATACGTGTAGTCAAAGCAAGCAGGTGTCTATTTTCCGTTTTAACATTACCATCATTATTAGTGGTGATGTAGTAAACTTATTGTATTGTTAAACGTTAGATCCGCTCGTAAAAATTCTGGCGACAATGTTGTTGATTACGTCTAGATGAAGGGTTTTACTTGACGTATTTATAAAATTATACCATCTGATTTCAAATTAAACTACTTGTTTTAAATTTACCTTAAAAAAATAAAAGTAATGGAAGTGATTAATTTATATTTATTTAAAATTAATACTTTTTTTTTAAAATCCTTATTTATTACTTTTGTTTATTACATCTTCAGATTGAAACATGTAGTTTAATGTAGTGAAGTCAGATAGCAAAGTTTTCTAAATGTCTCAAATAACATTCTACATCTCGTAAATGGTAGAAACAAATACATGTTATTTAGAAATAGAATGAACCCCTGAAAAAAGTTAAGTTTCCTTAACGATTGATTCTCGAAACGCCCTGTATACATTCTGGTAGCTTATTAGAAAAGTTAGGCGTTGCATTTGTACTCCTTCCATTTGTCCGGTATAATGCGATTTTCTGCTAGGAACAAGGACTTGACGACGTGAAGAGAGGGCCACCTTTCAAATTTCAAAAAGGTTGAGAAACGTCAAAAAGAATTTTGTATTTTGCGACGTTTGCCGGGTCATTCGAACGAGAGATCGGTTTTATATCTTCCAGGATCTACTGAAGTCATTTGAGGATGATATTGTAGCTTAAAATCTTAATTTGAATATTTCAACAGTTTTTTTTTTCAGTTCTTGGTGAATTGCACACAATAACAACTATACAGTGTGGAAGAAAAGTATGGAATAAATTCATTATTTCTAAAACAACGAAGTTTGATGAAATTTCCTCGGACCCGTCAATTTACAAGAATCCGAAAAAATATAGCGGTTTTATTTAAAAAAATATCCGATGACGTCATCACGCGCAAACAAATGAACGTCGGAAATGCGTTGGTATGGAAAAAAGAGTCTTTCTAAAATGCAAAATCGATGGGTCCGAGGAAATTTCATGAAACTTTGTTGTTTTAGAAATAATGAATTTATTCCATACTTTTCTTCCACACTGTATAAGCACAGTTTTAACATTCTAAAAAAAAATTTTATATTTATCAAAGAGATGCCTTTATGAGGAATTACACATGGTAGTTTGCAAAACTAGGTCAGGTTCAAATGGAAAATTTGCTTTTTCTTATTTATATATTGATAAAAAAATACAATTTACTAATTTATCAAATACCTTTTTAAGGCCTTCTGTACATAGTGTTTAATAAAATTGAACCATATCATTTTCGCGATGAAAGAGTGCAGTAGACAGAAGGTAAAGGCCAAGTCGACCTATGCTGACTTGCCTGCCTTTGTAGTTTCCAATTAAAACAAGTAAAACAACAGTAATGGTTTTTTATTTTCTTGGAGCACCTCGACTTTTTCTAATTATTAATTTTTGGTAGAAAAAATGTCCAATTATGCATGGCTGAATTCATCTTCTTTAAGCTCTCTTCGAAATCGATCAGAAATAGATTATGATATATTTTTTTCAGAAAATTGAAAAGCATAAAAAAAATTGGAATAGATGCCTTATGAAAAATGGAGTCAATGTATAAAAAAAATTGTAAAATCCTTATAGGTTCCGTGTAAAAAATATTGAAGTTGTAGTTCGATTACTTAGTAGGTATTAACGTTTTTGTGATGCTAGTATTTACATTATTTTTTCATGTGTCAAAAATGGCTTACGTGTATAGCAACTCAGAGTTGATGGATATCGCTTATGGCGAAGTGAAAATGCTTTAGCAAAACGATTTCCCGGTAAACATGTGCCAAATGCAGTTACTTTTACCGCGGTGTGCAGTGAGTGCAAGTGTATGCAACGCGAGTGTGATACGGGAAATTTGAATAAAATCGTGGAAGAAATGTAGGTTCAGGGCGTCTACGGCGTATTGCAGCAGTGTGGCGTATCATACACGAAGCTCAAAATTGCAAACACACGACTAAATCGCTCGACTTAGCAGCACGATAAAGTTGCAAATAATGTGAGTAAAGCTTATAAAATTAATAAATCTTTATACCTATTTATCTAAAAAATATAACTTTAAATAAAAAATGTTAAGAAACATAAAAGTTTGTATATCAAATTTGTTATCAAAGAAACGAGTTTCAGGATCATAGGCGTTGAAAAATATTTGTGCCAATTTTCAAATTGTTATGTTTACAATTAAGGTCATTAATTAAAATATTGTCCAATATTTATATGAATGGGTTTTCTTATTCTATCACTTCTAGTAAAGATTGGTCCCGGCAATTCAGATCACGCCTATAACATAATATTGAATGTAATTAACATATGCTTCAGTTAAAGTAGTGTAAAATACAAGTAAAAGAAGATAAATACGCGTTGCTTTTGTAGCTGCAAAGTTACAATTACCCGTTATTAAAGAAAAACGGAAAAAACGGCACTAAATGTTAATAAAAAGTTTATTAACTTCTAAGGTAGAACTCGGCAAAAAGTCAACCTTATTTCTTATTAATGAAACGGGGTGAGACAAGGCGAATATTTTATAAATATATTTATTAACTTGCAGGGGAGAAATTGACAGTAAGCAGTTTACACTGCTTTCTTAATTTTCATTGTAGGTACATTGTAGAGAAAAAATTTAAAATAGTCATTATGTCTTACTTTACGCAAAAACTAATTAAACCGGACCTGATAATATTTATTCATTACTTTCATAATAGTTTACATTGAAACATACTTAAATTTGAAAAGGAATGTATTATTCTCATGTAGTGACTAGTTACTTAAAAAAATGCATAAACCAGTGACGGTTCGTGACTTTTTAAACTAGTGAGGCAAATAGGCTGGGATTGTTCCAAATACGAACTACAAAATTAAATTTTTTGGAAACTTTTTTCTTAATCATTATTTATAGGTAAAACAGAAAATACAGGATTATTTAGGCGAATAATTTCATACGATTTTAACGAACTTTCAATTTAATTAATTTTTTATTTTATTTTACGCGCATCGTTCAATTGCGTTGTAATATTTCATTTACTTGTACTTATCAAAGTAAATTTACAATTTGCAAAAATACAATAAGTAATTTTATTATGAAATATTATTAGATCTAGCGACTTTATCTAATTAACTGAGCTTGTTCGTCGTCTGTCCTAACCTACTAATAGTACTAATAATCACTGTTCGTTTGATCTCTACTTGTACCAGGTTGAGGTTGTTCCGAGAAATCCTCCCAAGGTCTGAATATTCTCTCCGTATCTTATTAGATATTCAGTATCTAACACCACAATATTTTTAAGGCGGAAAAACGAATAGACAGATACTATAGAGCCAATAATAGATAAATTAAAACAAACACTCACAACACTGAGTACTCGAAATACTAATTTATTATTCACAATACTGTTTAAGCAATTATGTATTCACAAATCTAATTTATAATCAGCCAGAGATAACAATAATTAAGAAGCGCCTAGTCCAAGGTATATGGTGAATTATTCCTTTGAAGAATTGGCCGACATACATTTTAAGTACAGAAAAGCATACGGAAACTCAAATGAAGCAAAACGTCTCTATACTCGCGTCAAGAACTCAGACGTCTTACGTCACGGCTGACGTTACACATTTGTTTTTATTGTCAACGTAATTTTCGATATTTGGGCGCGTTAAAAACAATCATTTTTTGAAATTTAGTGCAATATATAACGCAACCTTTTCGTGCAGTATATAGTTTTATTACTATCACTTGCAGTTTCTTAAATATTTTAATGAAAATTTAATGAATTATTCATTGGTTCGTATGACGCAAGTCGTCTGAATTCTTGTCGCGAGTATATGAAGATGCATTCCCTGACCGCCAATTACCTTATACAAATACTTTTTCGAATATTCATTGACTTATTTAGTAAAAAAATGTATTAAAAACTAACTTAAACACTTCAAAAACAAGTTAGAGTCGACACTTTGTGTTATCTTTTTTTGTTTAAGTCTGTCATGGAATTTATGACAAACTGACATATGCCACCTAGATTATTGTTTTTATTTAGCATTCCAGTTGGTCTGTTGTAATGATTAATAAATTAATTTTTATCTCGAAAACGGTGTGTCAGGAGAAAATGTCCAAGCGACATTTTTAAGCAGAATTAACTTGGCTTTGAGCGAGCGATACTAATGTGTCCAAAAATCACTGACGTACAATTTTTTTTTGCTAAAAATTAGTATTTAACGCCTCGAACGCCACTCATATTAGTATATTACAAGAGAAATTTATACACTTCTCATCTCAATATCCCGATCGGATTTTGAGATATGAAAATAATTTAAAATTTAAATTAAATACTACTCGTGTCTAAGATAGAAATTTTTAAACAACCTGTATCTCGAAAACAAAGCATTTCCGGACCTGTGTTTATATAAACTTTTATTCCTATTTTTAAACATAGAACCTGCCCCTAGATTCTCTTAACATTATTCTGTAACAACCTATATATAAAACTTACCCGAAAAAAAGTGGGAACGTTCAACATACAGGTACAAATATGGTAAAACAAAAAAAATATTAATATATACATTCTGAAATATTTAATTGCATTCCACTGTATTCAGGTCTACTGTAATGGAGTGACAATGCAAACTGGCGATGTCACATATCGCTCCAAAAAAAGTTCTGTGTTTAAACTGACACCAGCGCAAGTAAGATATGCAGCGTTTTTACTTTAGAATAAACTTAAAACTAGGCAGATCTGACCAAAGTGACGTGTCTTTAAAATTAATAAAATTTAGTTACTTGAACTGTAATAGGAACATGAAATTTATAAAAAGAATTAGCACACCTTATTACAAAAACTGTTCGAAATTTTGTCCCTTGACTTGTACACACATTTGGGCGTGCCTTGTCCAATTTTGCCGCACTAAAGCGATGTTCCTTCTGGTTGCTGTTCTTGTAAATGCAAATTATTCGCGATAGCTGTTATACGCCAGCCTCGACGGTTTCCACTTCGGTACCATACATATAAGTTTTTAAATGGCCCCACAAAAAGAAGTTAATAGAGTTTAAATCGGGAGACCTCAAAGGCCATGCTACCGGTCCACCTAGTGCAATCCACCGTTCTTAGTGCACGGACCACATTCAACACTTGTTCTTCAGCTGCTAAAATACGTTGTGGTCAATTTCGTTCACGATTGTTACGTACATTACCAGCATCATGTCCACGTTGCAGCACTGCCGTAAAAGTTGATGATTTGGCGTGTGTCGATCGGTAAATCGATCCCCATACAAGCGCTGCCAATGCGTTTTGTCTAACTCCACCATAAAATCATGTTCATTAACTCAGCATTGCTGTACACATGAGCCATTTTGAAAATTTTAAAGACTGACACTCCCATGATAAATAAGACAACACCACTGACCTCGTTCGACTAGAGAACATATCCCCACTCTAACCCTATTGGCCAGGCAGGCGTGTTGACACGCGCCTCAGGTGTAAAAATTTTTTTGTATCAGATGCTGTTTAGATACAGTTGCCCAGCTACGCATTCCTTTATGATGTTAGAACTTTAAACATTTTTTATACGAAATCTATTAAACTTTTATTAGGTAATTTTTTTTGGTACTATCGACTTCTTATTTTTTCGGATAACTTCTGAATCACCCTGTTCATGTACAAAACAATATTACGTAGGTATTTTATAAAATTACTATTTTCATATAGACTTAACATGTGCGTGCGGATATTCTCATGCCTCTTTGTGTATGGTTTAATTATAAAAATGTTAGTCTGAAAATGATTTCAATCTTTTGTGACAAGTTTGTTTTTCATGTTTACATGTTCTGCCTGTTTGACAATAGATGTCAAGCCACGCCTAATTATACATCAATGAACACAAGAAATTTACTGTTAAGCTTAAAGCCATCAAGGATTTTATGTATGTACTTGCTAAAAAATATATTGTTTTTTCGTTAAAAATAATATTTATACAGGGTGCCTTGCAAGTCGTTACAATAATTTTACGAGGTGATAAAATACGTGATTCGGAGTCGATTGAAACAAACATGCCTATGTACCAAGTGCTACAATATTTATGAGAATTAATATATAATTTAACCGTGCTTTTCTACAATTATCGAAGTGCAGAAGAAAAACAAACCTATTTATAAAAAATATTTCTATACGTTTTTATTAGGCCTGAATGGATTTATATTGGAGTGGATATTTAAATGATTCAACCAATAAAATCCAAAGTGGAATCCAAATCTAGAACTTCATAAACATGGTTTTTATACTTTGTAAAAGCGAAGAGTCAAATTTAAACGTGGATTTTACCTTTGTGTGTATGTTTATTAAGATATTATTAAAAATTTACCTAAACAATGCTCTTGCAGTTATTTGGGAAAGTTTCTTGATAAACATTCTAAAAATTGATCTTAACATGTTTAAATATGCAGGGAGCGCATTCGCTCATATAGTTTGACAGTTAGTCTACATTTACGGTTGCTATGGAAACTAAGGACAATTGTTTTCTCATGGCATACAAAGCTATTTAATAGAAACAGATTTTAAGATTTGAACAATTGAAATAAATATTTCTTTTCAAATCCCCAGGTATTTTAATAACTTCAGTATTGTCTAAAGGCTGCGTTCTTGTTAGCAAATGTCTTCACTTCTTAAACCATTTTGATACATACTAAATTAAATTAAAAAATTAATTATCACAAATATTGTAACACTTGGTATATGGTATGTTTCAATCGACTCAAAATCAAGTATTCTATCACCCCCTAAAATTATTGTAACGACTTGCCTGTTTAAAAATATATTATTCTCTTGGTTCTTCTATTCAATCAAGATTTATTATTTTAAGAAAAAAACAATTATTTTGTTCAAGATTATATTATGCTAGGGATTAGAAAATTGTATTATTATTATCTACATATGTAATAATATATTAAAACATAATTCTATTTGTATCTATTGAAGTGTCAGGCAACATAAAAAACGTAATTATATTTAGATTAATCATTCTTCGTCCTAGTGCATATTTTATGCCTGCGTGATAATAAAAAAATTGCATGACACGATCTGATATCTTTATCCACAAATCAGTTGCTATCTTGGCAGTATCTTGATAGATATTTTGAATATGAACATTTCTACCGCAGAACAAAGAATAAACAATAATGTGATAATAGCTTAATTTTTATACTACAAAATATGTAACAAAACAAAATTTTCCGTGATTTACGTAAAATACTTTATTTGGACAAACCAAAGTATAGAGCTATCTATTATACAGGGTAACCCACTTAGCACACTAGCACAGAACAGGTGCAACTGTTAAATCCAAGTGGCGTTATAGACCTTCAGAGTGAGGCCTCAAATTAAGAAAAAAAGTAATATATCTGTAATGCTTTAAAAAATTTAGACATAGTTTAGATGCATCAAAGGTTATAAATTGATAATAAATTCAAGCTTGAGGTATAACACGACAATAATGTTAATGATAATTACTGAATACTCACCCTTCACATCGTATTTATTTTTTTGTTCTTTGGCTAATTTCAAAACGTGTTCATTATTGTATAAATGTAGTTTATATTTGTATACAAGGTGAGTCAATAAGAATGGTACATATATAACTTAAGGACATATTGTTCACGTCAAAATAAAGCTATTGAGCTCAACGTGCCTTATTCAATTGTTGCTCCCTTACATTCTACAGGGTGTTAAAGTTGAAAAAATGTGTAGTAAGCGTGGAAATAATAAGTAGACACCTGTTACTACAATACCATATTGTTTCTGACAATGCCACTCAATTCATAGATTAGGCAGCAATGATTTTTATTGTTATTTTTTATATTTAAAATGCCTCGTCATAATAATTTTTCGAATTTTTCGAACATTGAAATGGAAACATGATATGTGTATATGTCTAAAAAAATTTTAGTGATCCCGCGCTGCAGTGAGGTACTTGGAATTATATCGAGATAACAGACAACAACAAAATGATTACCCAACATTTTATAATAAAATATTATTTACGGACGAAGCTACATTTACCCGACGAGGCATTTTTAATTGAAAAAAATAGTAATGTTTGGGAACTAGAAAGTCCTAATCTGCCAAAAGAAGTACATTTTCAGCAAGAGTTTTCTATATTGATGTGGAATTCTCTCCGATAATATTGTGGGGCCGTTTGCACTACCACATCCACATAACGGAGAAAATTATTAACATTTTCTAATTAAAAACTTGCCACTGCTTCTTGAAGATATTCCCTTAAATTTACGGCAGAACTTCTGGTTTTGCATGATGGTGCACCTGCATATTACCCCCGACGAGTAAGATAATATCTTCATAGAAATTCTCCGTACCGTTGGATTGGACGCGGTGGCAAAGTTTCTTGGCCTGCACGTGGTCCTGATTTAAATCTGCTGGATTTTTTCTTTTGGAGCTATATTAAATTTTTAGTTTACAAAGATATTATTAATAGTCAAGAACAACTGCGGGAAAAGTTTCAAGAATCGCTTAATATTATCAAGCAACATAGAACTTTATTCAACGTCAGAAAAAATTTAAATAAGAGGCTAAAATAGTGCATTGAAGTCGCTGGTAGTCACTTCGAGAATGTTTTATGATTAATAATTTGTTAAGATATGCATAATACAATTTTCAGTTGTAGTGTTCGTCTCATTGTTAATTCAGTTTTGATATCTCAAGACTCCTTAATTTTCTAATTAAATTCGCGCTGAATTTCAAAAACTGAAATCGTGTGTATCGAAAACGGTTGAGTTTATCGATTTGTAAGGGGTATACCTTTTCTATTTATAATTGAGGGTCGTTCAATAGTTTCTTATTAAAAAATTCAAAAGTGTAAAATCCAAAAAGTTAGGCATATTTTTACATCGACCGTACAGTATAACTAGCACCCCCTAGTCATGACCTCAACACTGTTTCCATATTCGTAATTGCTACTTCAAAAAACATAAGACTACAAATTTTCAAAGCAATCGGTCCATACGTTCTTAAAATATAGAAAAATCGAAAACATGATTTCAACTTTAACACCGAAAAGGAACAACAATTGAATAAGACATGTTGGGCTCAATCGCTTTATTTTGACGATAACAATCTGCCATAAAGCTGTGTACCATTATTAAAGTATTTCTCTGATACTGCAAAAAAATCCTAAATCATTAAGACCAAAAAAATAAGTGTACCTACAGAAAGTTACCTATGTTGTTTAGCCGCTCGAGCGTGTGGCAGTTATAAAAGGCCATCGTTTAGTGACCATATGATATTGATATCACATTTAGTATGTGTTACAATAATTAATTGTATTAAACGCCCGTGGAACGATTCCACAGGACGTACAAATTGTTAAAATGTATTATGAAAAATGCTGTAACTGTTAATGCCGAAAAATATCGAACAATGGTACTTGAATATTTGTCATTCTATCTGGATGATATGAACCTTAACTTTATGTGCCATACTAGACATGAAATCATCACTTTGTTAAAGGAAAGATTTGGAGAAGATTTTCAGATGGTGGTAAATTTAGATAGGCCCCACGGTCCTTAGATTTTTTCTGATGAAATAAACGTAGTTTCAAAGAAATTGTAATCTATAGGTATAAATTCGAGTCATGTGCTGTATACAGCTATTACATTAGATTAAATCATTTGCTATAAAGTCTGCATTCTAAAATTGCCGAAGACCGTTTCATCGAGAACTAGTACCAGTACGCAGGCTCTTCGAAAATCCATGCAATTATTTTTGTGTGAGACAATTAGTATACCTATTTTCATATTTATTATTTCTTCTATGTAATATTGCGTAAGCGTCAAAGAAATTGTGATTTTTTATTTTCTCTTTCTGATTCGATATAAGTACAGATGAAGTCTACAAGAGTTCTAACTATAGGGTAAATTTACAGTTAAATAAATTTTCAATTCTTCAACCTTTAAATTTCAAAACCAAACATAATGTAGATGTATAAATACTTGTAAACTTGGCAGAAGCGTGCTACCAAAATTTGTGTGGTTAATAATTTTTATGTTTTATCGCTTAGAGGGTAAAAATATATGGTATTTTACTATATTTGCTTTGTTATGTACCACGTTTCAGGTATACATATGTATATGTAGGTAATGCTAATTGTGCTGTTGCATATGCACTCGATGAAATTGTAATTTTTATTAGAGGTAGGTATAAAATATGTTGCTTCTTATATCTACATGGTGCCAAGTAGCTTGTTCAGGCTGAAAGTAAGTTAAGTTATTATTTGTAAGATAAACACATAACACATCTGAACCGAAATCTTGACGCATACTTTGTAGCTTCATCGAAAAGACTTTCTCATGCTTTCAATTGTTAATAATACTGTAACGGTATTGGTGAGCATCATATATCTACATATAAATTACTAAAACAACTGAAAATTCAATTATAACTAACACTGCGTTGGATAGTGATAATCAAATTATGTATCAATGACATCATCCTGTCTTAGAAATGCTGCAATGCCATTGGCCCAAAGCTTGTAGGCAACCTCCTTAATTCTTGTAGATTTAATGAATAATATTAGTCTCTAGGATAAGGTAAAATCAATCATTATTTCATCTGTCTCTTCCAACCTCTTAGGTTTATCATGTACGTATTCCTTTTCTTTTTGTAGTTAGCGTTGTAATTAAGCTATTGACTAACACTGTATGTCTATCTGCTGTTCGAGTGTTAATTTGGAACAAGTTCTTCAAAAATCTCAAAGCATATTTTTCCATATTTCACGAAATTGTGATATTAAATTAATTATGCATTTGTAATTTTAGTCGGTTATGTAATAAACGATGTTTAAATTACTGCCGTATCATTCAGTTTAGACAAATTTCAGTTCGCAATCCTGTTGGGCAGAATCATGTGTAGAATATTTGCAATTGTAAACACTGTACATCAGAGATATAAATACGTGAACGTGGAATTCCATAAAGGTGTTTCTATTATTCATGTTTGTATTTTATGGAAATCGATAAGGCGACATGTTCCATGCAATTTTGAATGTTACAATAAAATGTCCACATATTGAATGACTAATACAGGCCGACTCCAACAACTCACAATTAAAAGTTCAAATAATTGAAACTTTTTCTGATTTATTGTTAATTCTACATCCTACCAAACGTTCATTGAAATTTAAACAGCAGCTAGAACGGTTTATCAAAAAATATTTATTTAGATCGCGACTAAAAGGTTCAATATCCTTATTTATATACAGGGTGTTTCAAGACAAAGGCGAAACATTTTAGGGGGTGATTCCTTGTTGAAAATAAAAGGTAGTTTATTATATAAACGTTGGGTCACAAGTCAACCATTAGGGAGATATCGCGTTGCAAAGATGGCGGAAAAAGAGTGTTTTTATTGTTTTTCCCGGAAACGAAAAGCGTGGGAATGGTAAAATTTTGTGGAAGTGTTACCATGATCAAAAGATACTTGTGACATATTTTTTCACTTTTTGAAAATAATTGGAAAGGGTTGAAATAAACTACCCCTTTCAGTTTTTTTAACTATACTTTCAAAAAACTTCCTTAACGACGTAGAAAAAAATAAATTAGGTTAAGCCGATTCATTTAGAAACTTTTTTCTCTCTTATATTTTTTTGATAAAATTAACTGTTTCGACGTTAAAAAATAAAATGTAAAGTATTGCACGTCGGGAAGAGGCAATTTTACTACACCCATTATTAGGAAAAACTAGTTGGCTGCTGTCAATTTCCGGATATTTCCATTGTTGCTTTGACAGAAATAGGTAATTCATCTATTGTGATTGAATTTTCGAGTTTCCACTGTTTCAAAAGTGAAGTTAGATATTTATAGTGTTTTCATTAAACCAGGTTAGTAAATTTAGCTAGATTAATTTCTTTAGATAATTATTGAATAGAGCTTTGTCTGTGGAATTGTTCATTAGCATACCTAGATGTTTGGTATCAGAGAGCATACATATGACTTCATTGATAGGAATTGTAGGAGATTTGATTTATATTAGCTTAAAATACCTTTCTCATACAGTAAAAAAACAAGACAGGATCTTGCAAGATGGAGCAAGAACAAGGCTTTAAAGTAACTATTGTCTTCTTGTTTCGCAAGACAAGACAAGACTTTTTCAAATTTTGCCAGATTTATTATCTCAGCCAACACAAAACAAACAGTTTTAATAGTTATTATTGCCTGATAGTAAATAATAGCTATTTAGAACGAAATATATGGCAACATATTTTGTTCTCCACGTTAATAATTTAATAATAGAGTTAAGAATTTGCAAATGAATTGCAGTAACCATTATTATTATCATTATCTTTAAGTCTGCTGATAATAGTTAAATATGAATTAATTATCTATGAAAATGGATTCAACGCTTCTCGTCCAGATGAATAGTTGCACTGCAACCGGTTATGCACCTATACAGTGGCCTGTTCAATCTCCCGATATAAATCCGTTGGATTGTTTTTTATGGAGCAGTTTAAAACAAAACGTCTATAAGTACGTCGTTTAAAAATACATTCGAATAAATTAGAAAACAAATTTTATAGAAGTGCGATACTCTAAAAACAGACAGGAAATAGTGAACAAAGTGGCAGTAAATAATTTACTCAACCGATGCCGAGCATTGACGTTCATGGGTGGCATTTTGGGCAACTACTCTGGCTTATACTTATCATTAAATTAATTTTTATAGTTTGTTCTATCACACTCTGTTATACTACTTAGTAAATCTCCGAGTATCTGAAAATTAAGTAGGAGAAAAGGTAATTTTACAATAGATACATATTTTCCCCTATGGCAGTTTTTACCATCAGGCAAAAATAATAATTATTATTATCATTAAATATGTTTTTGCAAGATACAAGAACACTGAAACAAACAAAAAGTAAAATTTACCATGTAACATATACAAATCTGGTTTAGTTATCTCCACTACTTTGGTAACTATACAAAAAAGTCCATATCTCTTTTTAATTTTCAACACACACACCTTTATAAAGCCCTAAAATATAAATAATAATTTTTTGTTTTGCTGGCTCTCAAAATTTGTTCATTTGAAACTGCAAATTTTTAAATATGAATTGTTCAAGACCTATGAACTGTTTCCTTCATATTTTGTTCCTTTACCGTTATTATAAACATTTATATCATAATCCATCATAATGCGTCTATATATAAATTTCAATTTAAAGTATCCCAGTTGGTAGGTTAGAAAATTTCATGACCACCTAAATAAGCGATTTTGTCATAATCCATCATAATTTGTCTGTATACAAATTTTAATTTAAGATACTCTTCTTGTTAGATTAGAGTTGAAAAATGATGGTAATTGGATATTATTGATAAAGTACACAAATAAATTCAAACAGGTAATAAAAGTTCTCATAAGAAAATTTGTTTAGATGAGTTTTAATGCAAAATGTTTTTCTAATTCTTTTTACGTATTCAACTCATAACTATTTAACTTCCTAAAAATATGTAATTACTTCCATCTCAGTAGTCGCAATTGTTTTGTATCTGTTTCATGTGTCCATTTGTTATATAATTTTCAATTGTTATTAACTTCTTGTATTATTATTTTTTAATTATTAGGGAGTATAAGAACACAAAATGGTTGTATACATTTGTTTACACGAATTTAAATTCGTAGGTTGTTCTTCAATTTACTAATAAATATCATTGAAGCCAGTATGCAGCTATTTTGCTACTACTACTATGAAGAGCCCAATTATTTACAAACTTTTTTAAGGCATCCCTATGCATTAAACATTCATGAGTTTGAATATATTTCATACAGTATGTCCCAGTAAACATTTCCAAATGAGAGATGGGTATCGATTTTCCAAAAATAAAATATTCTGTAAATAAAAATCTCTAAAACTGGCTTCGAAGGAAGGTATTAACCTATCATTTCATTTAGAATTATTTTTTTTTTAATTTAAAGATATATGTTGTGGAAGAAAAATGAATACAGCTTAAAAAAAATTAACTTACAGGTATAAATTGTTGATCAACCATTTTAGTAATATTTTGCCTTAATCTGAAGTCTATATCGTGCAATTGATCGATAAAGACCGTTCTATTAAGTACTACTACCAGTATGCAGTATGTAGAAAATGTATTTAGCAAGATGAACATATTTTTTGCTAAAAATTACTAGTTGAACAAAGACAAAATTTTATTGATAGTGATTTTCAATTATTTTTAGAAGCCATACAATAATAATTTTAAATTATATTAATTTATGATTGTTTGAAAATGTACTAATAGATTTCAGTGAAAATGACAATTCACAAAATGTAAATAACTGAACTTTCAAAGCAAAAGACGGTAAATTCATTTTTGTTTTTTACAACCTTAAAAAAATTGAAAATATTTACTATTTCGTTTCCCCAGTATTAACGCATCCACCTAACATTATTTTTAGCTATGCTACAAATAATATAATAAAAGTATAAACATTTTGGGTATAATCAAATTACGATTCTTGAAACTTATTTTGGTAGGAATTTTAATTAAAATTAAAATTGCTTCAAATAAAGCTGGAAATTATTCGAATAATTGATTTTATAGCTGTCTGAAATAAATTATCAGTAAGAATGTTTATAGAATTGATTATTTTAATTAGAGATAATTAAATTTATTTTCATTGTTGAGGAAGCAAGAATATGACCCTTTAGAGTTTTAGAGCTATTAGCTTTTTACATAAACCGTAACTTTTATGTTCATTTTAAATGCTAATTCAAATTTAAATTAAAAATTCCTAAATTCTTAACGGTACACTCACATTTCTCAAATATTAAATATACAGTAAAAACATTTTAAATAAAGAATAACATTTCCTTGATATGCCTGTTCAAGTGTGTATAATCCTAAGTTAAGTAATTTGCTATTCAGTCAATATTTATTTATTTACGAAATTTTAATTAGTTCAAGAGTATAATGTACTCGAGCATCTGTAATATTTCAGTCAAATACATTTAACATAACTTGTAGCAAATCGAAATTGTTATATGTAAGAATATTTTTAAATAAGGTGCAACGAAAATCAAGATCGACGGTTAATATTTGGAATGAGCTAATTTTAAATGAATATAATTCATTGGTAAAAATTTGTATCTAAAGTAGCAAAAATACGGGTACTAAGAAATTACAGATAATTCCAATAAGTACTGAAAATTTCAGAAAAATGCCAAAAAATTCCAAAAATTCCAAAAAATACTAATTAACAAAATATATTATTATTTGTTACATCTAAACCCCTCTTAGTTTGCCAAATATTTAAATAATCAGATCCGAAAACATCAAAGGTGGCGACAGAACTGTCGTATCTAGAATTGGCATGTAATCTGTGAAAGTATAAATAAGACCAATATGGCATCTGATACAAATTAATTATACTATTTACCAATAAATATTAGTAAAATACTAATAAATTTTTTTGTTATCGACTATATCACACACACTATATTGCAACAATAATAATGGTTTATTTTTTATTGTATTGTAATAGTATATTATACACCAAGGTAGACAAGTTCGGCACCTAAAAATCCTTTGCCTGCGGCTCGATATTTTAATCCCAAGCCTCAACCATAATGGCACTCTTCTCTACCGTGGTTTATATAGTATTTTTTCCACTACTAGCTATTACACCTTATATCGAGTATCAATAATTGACATGCAGTTTTACGAAATATAATAAATACTCTAAAAGCGCTGATATCATGTACAAGACACAAGTACAACTCTTTTGTTTGAAATCAAACTTTGTGACATTTCACACAAATAAATTTACAATTAATTTAATATTTCGCATAAAAAAATTGCAATTAATTTAATTTAAGGCTATAAATCATGGAAAGTGAAAGTGAAATGGGCGGCACACCCCTAAAGTGAGGAAAATGGTAGAGAATGTTGATAACCAACTCCTGCCAGAAAAGTCCAAACATCTTTACGTAGAAGCATACAGTTTTTAAAGATAGGTGTCTTGCAAAAAACGTCGTTAATCTCTGAAAATGTCCTACTAGCATAAATTAAAGAGCACGAGGAAAAAGGCATCCAGTCTGTGGTGTACTTTTTCAATATTAAAGGCAATATTGACGTTGGAAGGTACTATAAATTAATTACATACCTAAAGCGAAAGAACGCCTCTTACAGAGCCAAGAAATCGCCTGTGTTTTCAGAAGAGGATATTTCTGACAGCAAAGGTATTTTTTTAGTAAACCTCTAAAAACTCAATAATTCCATACTCTACAGGTAATTCTTGGCATTGGGATTGCAGGCGCTTGTAGAACTGATGAAACCTGCAAAATGTTGACGAGTGATGTGGATGTTCGAAGCAATATATTTATAATAAAACTACCTATCAGTAAGAATGGTTCAGCCAGATAATTTGTCGTGATGAAACCCTTGTGGATTGAGGTGGTAAGAAAGTTCTTGGGGAAAAGGCCTACACCAAATTTAAGAAGATTATTTATTGGCTTCCGAAATGGGGTGCCAAGATGACCAAATATGGGGCACAACACAATTAGCAATATGTCTAAACTGATCGCAAAGTTCTAGAAACTCCAAAATTATTTTTACACCGGTCATGCTTTTCGCAGAACTTCAGCTACCATATTGACTGAAAATGAATGAAGAATCAATAGCCGATAAGAGACGCATTGCCTGAATGGTGCAGGGTGTTTAAACGTCGTCATTTCTTGTTACCCCTTCTGCCTCTGCAAGTATTACTAGTGCCACTGTCGAGTGTGATGTTTCACCCAATTCGCCCACTCCGAGTACAATTCCAAGCACTTCGTTTTTTCTAAGGCACTCTGTGCCCGGAAACCAAGCTGATAATGCTACTGGTGCCACTACTACGTCGCTCAACATTGGAGGAGCAGGCATCAATATGACATGCACAGTTACACTATTATTTCCGATAAGTTCGTGGTACCGATAATTATCTCTTCCATTATCTGGATATTTTCTATCTATTAAAAACGTGTTTCATAACCTTCACGTTCTGCGTGCTGTGGTTTTGTACTTCTATAACTGTCAAATGTCAAAATTATTAAGTGTCATTTTCATTATTTACCTTGGTTAATAAATCAAAGTCATCATTATTCGAACAGGTCAAAAAGATAAAAGTTTACGCATCAAAGATAGGTCGATAATGGTGGGCTTATAGGCTAGTAGTGGAAAAAGATATTTAAGCTATTATAAATCAATTTTGGTACAATTCCTATCAATGAAGTCGTGTGTACTATGTATATTTTCTGATATCAAGCATTTAGGTATGCTAATGAACAATTTCATACACAAAACTGTATTAAAAATTTATCTAAAATAAAAATCAATCTAGCTAAGTTTGCTACAAAAAAGTCATACTTGGATTAATGAAAACAGTCTATAAACATCCAATACTTAAGTTCACTTTTGAAACTGATGTGGAAACTCGAAAATTGAACCACAGTAGATGAGATCTAACCTATTTCTGCATTTCTAAGATTTTTTCTTCAGGTGGTCTTATATAAATTAAAATTACATTATTTACAGTATTTGAAATTAAAATTTCGATAATGTCGAAGGTGAGAAATGTAGAAATAGGTCATATCTCATCTATTGTGATTGAAATTTCAGTTTCAAAAGTGAATTTAAGTACTGAATGTTGTACAGAACAAAAACTCTTATGGAATACGTTAAAACTGTAACATTCGACAACGTTGCAATGTCATAGTCATAGTATTGCAGCTAGTGCGTTTCATTTATCTGTAGGTTTTCTTTGATGTTTATAAGTACACATAAACAAAAATGAAACAATTTATAGTAACCATGACCAGTTGCATGACATGTTAATTTAGGGCGAATCTAGGCAAAACTCTCTGGCCGCGAGACGCTTGTACGGTAAACGTAAACACAAGTCATTTTGAACACTTGTAACTATTATTTTGTATTGTGAAAGGAGCTCTAAGAAAGTCATTCACAGTTAAGTACACCTATCACAGTTTAGGATATATTCCTATTTGTAATTATTATGTACAAATACATAACAATCCTATCATAGTAATATATATTCAAGACTTGTTTGCTGTCACAATTCTGTTACCGTTGATTAGAGAAAAAAATTGTCAAATATGTTTATTTGTTGCTACTGACCTTTAGTTTAATGTAGAGGAAAATATTGCCTGGTGATAAGTCAGTAGATTTATAAAGAAAAATAATTTTTACATACTGCCAACGTTGCGGCCCATATTGGGCCTTCTTCAGGGCTCTACAAGTTGTTTAATATATAATTGTAACTTGTAGGGTCCTGAAGAAATTCCAATATAGGCCGAAACGTTGGCAGTATGTAAAAAATGTTTTTCTTTATAAATTTACTGACCTATCACCAGGCAATAATTTTCTCTACAAATATGTTTAGTAGAAATTATCATAATATGGAAAAATTAAAGCACTCATATTCCAGACAGACTATAGAAGGTTTTCATTAAACCAGGTATGACTTTTTAGTAGTAAATTTAGCTAGATTGACTTATTTTAAATAATTATTGAATAGAGCTTTGCCTGTGGAATTGTTCATTAGCGTACCTAGATGTTTGGTATCAGAGAACATACATATGACTTCATTGATAGGAATTGTAGGAGATTTGATATATATTATTAGTTTAAAATACCTTTCTAAAACAGTAAAAAATGTTACAAAAGCTAATAATAAAGACTGTATGGGTAGATATTGTGGGTGTAATTCAACGCTGGTTGGGGCTTTAGCCCACAGAGTAGTTTCACACAATATTGTTAATACCTGAAAATATATAAAAAACGATACATAAAGAGTAAAATTTTGTTATTTATTTTAGTAGGTCGTTATGATGTTTAAATTCATTTACAGATTAATCAGTTTGACATTGTCGACATTTAATTTCAAATAATTTTAATTTATTGGTATAATAATTTTTATAGTTAAGATATCTGCCTCAACTTAAAGGAGGCCACCTGATAAAGCAATCCTAAAAATGCAGAAATAAGTCAGATCTCATCTATTGTGGTTGAATTTTCGAGTTCCCACTGTCAGAAGTTAGATATCTATAGAGTGTTTTCATTAAACCAGGTTAGTAAATTTAGATATATTAATTTCTTTAGATAATTATTGAATAGAGCTTTGTCTGTGGAATTGTTCATTAGCATACCTAGATGTTTGGTATCAGAGAACATACATATGACTTCATTGATAGGAATTGTAGGAGATTCGATATATATTAGCTTAAAATACCTTTCTAAAACAGTAAAAAATACACCATTTTATTGATTGTAGGAAAATTGATTTAAATTAGCGTAAATATCTTTAAAATATAGTAGAGAATTTATAAAATCGAATAATAAAGTATATATGAGTAGATATTGTGGGTGTAATTCAACGCTGGTCGGGGCTTTATTCCGCATAGTAGTTAGTTTAACACAATATTGTAAAAAATGTATATAAAATCCCCCAAATTTGTATTAAAGAGTACTATTATTATTGCAATATATTGTACATTGGTAGGAATAGTCGACATGATGAGTTTTATGGGTAAGGAATATATTTTCCTACCTTCTTTTAAGAATTGTTTGGACTAGTCCGACGAGAAAAATTCCGAAAACTACCAAGAAAGTACCAATAAATATCTCCCATAACCAAAATTGCCAGACGATTGGCAAACAACACGAAAATATCAATAAAAAACGTTCTTAAAATACTAAAAATGCCAGTACTGTGTACACTAAATTACCGCAGTGGTTTACCCTTCGCTAGGACTGGGGTCTTTGGAAGGTGGATACGGCACTTATTCAACGGATGAATTTTTATACCGTCTGATAGATCACTTCCCGAGTGTGTCCAAGATAACAAAAGTAATTCTGGCCTAATCCAATGAAAAATCCTCAATAATAGCGATATTATTGATAGCCGGTGGAAGAGCAAATAAAAAGTTGTGAAACTTCCAAATCCCCACAGGGTATTTGAGTGAGAGGCTCCGAGCAGACAATAACGATTGAGAGTTTCATAAATCACGGGCCATCATACTCTAAACTTAAAGTTAATCGAGGGATTTAATATCAAATTATAATGATTATTGATTTTCCCCAACTAAGCCTCTCCGGAATATATGATTGTCTGGAGTCAGCGAAGCCTTGCAGTTTTTGATTAGATATCTTTTCTGATATTTCACACACCGATGGATATTAATAAAGTTGAAGATGTTATTCATTATTGACTGATAAATAGAACGCCTATGAAAGTACGATCCTTCGTCCTATTATATGTAAAAGCTGGAATCCAATGCAGCTTGATATTAATTTTCCCTAAGGATTATTTTTGAATTTTTGTCCTTTAATTAATTTTGCGCGCTATAAAAGGCACTCTCATAGAAAAGCTAGTCTTGACAATATTTTTCAAAATTAATTATTTAGTTATTACTCGTAATTCTATTATATCTTTTCCTCAGTCAAAATTACCGTGTCTCAGTCTTAAATACATTAGTTTCCGATACAGTAGAAGTTTGTTATAATACGTCTGATGTCGTTAGGCAAAATAAATTTATTTTTTTGTGTAGTGTATTATCTGGTTTAGGGCACAATAACAGTAAACTAAGTTTAAATAAACGGTTTTGTATTGTAATTTATTAAAAGCGTTTTTGTTGTTTCTGTTTCTTACTTTATATATTTTTGTTCTTGATGTTGACATATGTTTTTAGTAGGGTATTTGTGGTATAAGTACCATATGTAATATAACTTACAGAAAAAAATCTGAAATACGAAGTGGCGGCTCGTCAGGTGACGCACCCCTACATCTACCGCTTAAAATTATTTTTAATCTAATAAATTTTGTAATTTATGTCTTTAGATTAAAATACATGGTTTATATTAATTGTAAAATTTATCAAAATCAGTAATAATAATAATTTTAAAACGAAAAGCGCTGAACACCTCACAGAAACAGTGCCTTCGCTGAGCGCGACTACTGATTTTTTATAATTCAGAAGCGACGGCCGCGGAACCAGCACCAATGATAATCCTCTGCAAATCATAAGCTTTATTTACGACGTAGTCCATTGAAAAGTTACATTTGGGGTTGCATTTTTTGCAGGACGCAATTTTATTGTTTAGATGTGAGGAGGGGGTCAAAAAAAGCTTAACTTGAAGTTCGTGGGGTCACAACCCTCCAGCTTCGGCCGCCATCTTGGAAGAGGGGGTTAAATTGTTTTTAGCATTTATCAGGTAAACTATTGGTCATACAAAATTTTTTATTGCAAATTTAATCCTCTACAATTTTATTTCAGTAACTTTTTGTTGTAAAATCAAAAATAACAAAGATATTAAAGAAAAACAATCAAAATTTTTGGACAAATTTTCTTTTGGACGCCATAATTTGTTTATTTTTTTATTTATAAAAAAATGACATCAGAGCATTTTTGTAGAGTGGTTTTCAACGAAGAATTTGTAGAGAATTCAATTTGTAAAAAAAAATGTTTTTAAAAATTTTTTGTATGACCAATAGTTTACTTGATAAATGCTAATAACAATTAACCCCCTTTCTCCAAGATAGCGGCCGAAGTTGGAGGGTTGCGATCCCACAAACTTCAAGTTAAGCTTTTTTTAACCCTTACATCTAAGCAATAAAATTGCGTGCTCTAAACAATGCAACCCCAAATGTAACTTTTCAATGGACTATAGGGAAAATTAGTGTTCACTTCGCAGCGCTGTAAAACCCAAACTAATGAATATAATAAAAAAAGTATATAATAAAAATTCTTCGTTGAAAACCACTCTACAAAAATATTCTGATGTATTTTTTTTTAAATGAACAAATAAATAAATTATGGTGTACAAAAGAAAATTTGTCCAAACGTTTTGATTGTTTTTCTTTAATATCTTTGTTATTTTTGATTTTACAACAAAAAGTTACTGGACTAAAATTGTAGAAGATTCAATTTGCAATAAAAAATGTTATTAAAAAAATTTTGTATGACCAATAACCCTTTTCCAAGAGGGCGGCTGAAGCTGGAGGGTTGAGACCCCACAAATTTCAAGTTAAGCTTTTTGTCACCCCCCCCCCTCACATCTAAACAATAAAATTGCGTCCTCTAAAAAATGCACGCTAAGGCCAAAATAATGTAACATTTCAATGGACTAACGGTTGTCATGACACATATTTGACTAAAACCCGCGGGTGCCGCGGAGGTAGACAGCTGCTTCGCCTGTTTATACAATTAAAATAAAGCTGGTATGAGAGTATGTGAGGGCAGATTAAAATAAAAATATCACTTTTGACACATATACCATTACCTATTGTTTCTATAGGTACATACAATTAAGAGTACAAATCAACGCATATCTTACGTTATTAAAATATTGTTATGTTATTTTTAAATCCAATTGTCCATAAAGTTTGTTGTTGCTAAGGCAATGAAAGTTTGATAGTTTGTTTACGCGTAACTTCAAATCTTGTGGTATGAAAAGTGATTAAGAAAATGAATTTCTCCTGACAGAAATCAAACAGGCTGCTAATAAAGTCACTTTCGAGTTTATTGCCTAGTACGTCAAAGCAACATTAAGAGTTTTCATACTTGATATATAGTGATCTGAAAAGTTCAGTGAAAAAGTGCATTTGGCATAATTTGAAGAAAAGTCCAAAATATGGAAATCGTCAATGCTTTGGATCAATGGGCGACGATGAACATAAAGAATCGTAAGCAAATATTACAAGTTTCTTGCTATTTTGAAGCGATATCGACAGAAAAAGACGAAAGTAGGATGGCCTAGGGAACAAATCGACAAATTTCTTGTAGAAGCGCAGGATGAAACCTATCTTATGCAGAAGCTTGATGTATTTGGAGCCTTTTTGAGGATTTGGGGACTTTTCTAGTTATGCATATGCCAGACACAAAAACTGACATGCAACGAACTATCTTTATTACTGGTACATTCCATTTGAACTGTTACATAAAGTACATAGCTCTTTGTCCAGCCAACACTATGTATTCAATAATTTTCATAAAATGCATTAAGAATAAATGTGCCATGACTTCAACACATTTGGTAAAATGCCTATCAATATTGCTGAATTTCAAAATTTGCCTGATTCACATCTTTATATACTGTACATTGCCTCCCCTCCAACGATCTTCGGTTAGTTTATTGACATTTTGGCTAATCTTACAACACACGGTGGATGGAAGTCCAATACCGAAGGGATACACAGGGTGTCAGGAATATGAGTGCCTTAATTTGGCCGTATGATAAATTGTACTGAACAAAACATTTAACACTTAACCATGTTTTTTCTCTCATCAACGGTAACAGAATTATGACAGCAAACAGGTCTTGAATATGTGACAACGTCGCTCACATACTGTCTTAGTTATGTTTTATATATAATTATTACAAATAGATACACCTAAACATATGTACTTACTGTGAATGGTTTTTTAAGAGCTGTTTTCACAACACAGAATAATAGTTACAAGTGTTTAAAATGACTTATGTTTCTTGCAAGAAGCGTTTACTGTACAAACGTCTAGTAGCCAGAGAGTTTTGCCTAGATTAGCTTTAAATTAACATGCGATGCAGCTGGTTATGGTTACTATAAATTGTTCCATTTTTGTTTATGTACACTCACAAACAACAAAGAAGAATTAGACCAAAATGAATCACACTAGCTGTACGCACCAGCACCAATATTACTTTTAGGTTATCACCAGCAGTCTGACACTGCTACGTTGTCGTATGTTACAGTTTTAATGAATTTCTCAGAAACTTCAATTGTTTACTTCATTAATACTAATCCAAAAATAAAATTATGAACAAATTACGTTACAGGCGCTTTTACTTAACCCTTAATTGTTCCTTAGTTTGTAATTTCGTAACATAGTTTTGCATATTATTGCAGTTGTAGTTTTATTTTTCAAAATGTATTTGTAGACAAACTATTCGTTTTAGAGATTTTTTTCATAAGAGCTTTTTTTATTGCATTTAGTCAGATATATAAGCCCTTAAAATTACGGCACTCATATCCCGGACACCCTGTATATATATATGACTCGTTACAAAACAACAAGAGCATCGCGGGCCAAATTTTGTTCAAAACATTGACCCCTACCCTGGTACAAGTTTCACAGAAATAATTACTACTACAGTAACTAATAACTGTAGTTTTATTCATTGCGCATTTTATTAAATAAATAATTATTTCATTTGATTTAAAATTTCTTAATTGTTGTCTATTTTCGCTCTAGTGTTAAAGTAAATCACTTCATCGCACTGATAATATGACTTAAAAATTATATTTTTACTGACGTTTGTAGAAAAAAATATTTACAAAATTTGAACATAGTTTGTGTATTCTGATTTGTTAAACATCTACGTAGTTGAGATATAATCAGCGGGAGTAGTTTCAAACCCATATATTTTGGAAATAAAGTCGGGTATAAAATTATGACATAGTAGACGTTCTAACATCTAACAATTTTCTTAATTTCTAGGAAAATTGTATTTAAATAAAGTTTTTTAATTAGGTACAAATTTTAAAGAAATGTAGTAATACTAATGCAATCTTAACTATGATTAACATCACAACAACTTATAAACAAGGAAGAAACTTAAAAATATTAGGAAACATGTTTTTAGCTGGAGATGAAGTTTCATTATTACGGCGCCGCTATAAAAATAATGGAATTTTAATTAGAAAGCCACAATCAATTTAATTTTGCCTAGAGAGATGGTAAAAAGTTTGTGGATATGAATACTAATTTTAAGAAATCCGGCTTTAAAATACAATTATACATATTTTTTAAAGTTCTAGCTTTCAGTAAAAATCGTGGCTTTTCTGTAACGATTTGAGAAATTATGAATTAAGGATTTCATCTAACTTCTTGCAAAACTATGCGATTCTTATCAAGATGCGTAAAAAGTTTCCCCTCGTTTAAATCGTTCGCAAAGTTTTCATGGACTGATATATTAATAGTTTCATTCAAACGAGCAAGTTCAGTGCTTTGAAGGGATGATTAATTTCCAAAAGATTAATATCCGGAGGGGAGATTATACCTCACATTTGATTATACATATTATTTCACAGTCAGGATAGGAGACTGTTTACTTAATAAGCCGAGTAAGATATTCTTTACCATTAACAGTTAAAAAAAATAAACATTGCATACCAAAGCACAATGTTTTTAGTACAAGAATATTAATTAACAGACATTTATGAGGAGAATAATTCAAATAAATTTTCGTTCAAGGATTTAAGGTTCCAACATTGATCAACACATCGACGTATCTGGGACCTAGGAACTTAAATCTTTCTGTATAAAGGTTCCTGTTTTTTTTGACATAAGTATGAAAATATGAAATCAATTTTCATAGAAAGAAAATTTCTACGGCTACTAGTTTCGGTTATCCAACATTAATTTTTTTTTCTCTTAGATGCCATCATATTGGATCTTGACAGTAACAGATGTAGAATAAAATCAACAAACAATTTTGATAGATGCAATATTTGCTAACTGTTTTTGTTGTTAAAAGTCTTACTTCTCAGAAGTATTTAAATATTTTAAGATGAAAATGGAGAATGCACTGATAATCAATAATTAAATTATAAGTATTAGAAATTTAGAAATGGTTCAACAAAATGGCGCAGTGCCTTATTGTTCTGCAATGATGTTCCAATATTTAAATCGACACTTCCCAAATATGTAATTGGATTGGCATTCATGGGCCTTTTGCTTGGTCTCCACGGTGTCCTTATCTCAACCCATTAAATTTCTTTTATTTGGGATAGCCCGAAAGATATAAAAATTAACTAAAAATATAGACATATGTGACAGCATTTCTACTGCTTTTAGGCCTATTTCACAAAGTACTCAAAAAGTTGTGGGCAACATTCGATTATGAACTGAGCTTTGTGTGCACGGAAAGTGGCGTCACTTCGAAATATTTATGCAAGATTTGTAGAATATTTTGTGTATTTTATTAGGTTCAGTATTGAATTTTGTTTTACGTCAAGAACTAGATTTTTTATTTAAATCATTGTATGTAAATTTTATGGGATATTCTTAAAATAAAGTAGTAGTGCTACATATTGACATGTTCGTAATTTTATTTTACATCTGTTACTGTTAAGATCCAATATGGCATCCATAAAGGATAAAAACAATTGAATATTACATAACCGAAACTAGTGACCTTAGAAATTTTTGGCATGTGCGACCTCAGCTCATGTTTACCTTATTATGTTTCGTAGGTCTTCTCTATTTTGAAACCTATTTTTATACACTTTATCCTGCCCCCAAAAATGAGCCTATATGTGTCATATCAGGAGACCGTGGTGACCACTGTTTGCTACAGTTTATTCTAATTCATTTATTGCTGAAATTCTGATCTAAGCAATTCCTCACTTCTAACTCCCGGTGCCTCTGAAACAACCTCGAGCGTAGTGTCAACTACACCCGTTTGTCGATTACCAGCCATCATCCACAGGGTGGTAAAAGTAATAATAAACTGTGATATTTTTCTTAGATTTTATCTTTATCTCTATAACCCTTCCTGTGGGGTGTGCTGATGAAGACAACTTAGTTTCAATATTGTATTGTAGTAGGTTGATGTCCAAAATTTTAATACAATTTTTAAGTTGTTTTCATCAGTGCACCATTTCACTAATAATAAAAAAGACTTAGCAGATCAACCCTAACGCAAAGTTTCCACTGAAGCTGTCTTATTATAACTAAATGTTATAGTATTATGGATAAAGTGTATAAAAATAAGCCTCAAAATGGAGAAGACCTACGTAACAGAATAAACCAAGTATGTGCTGAGATGTGCACTGCAGAAAAATTAATGTGTATCTACGGGAGCTACATAAATTTAGATGAATTAATGTTCATATTTGATTTCATTTTGCAAAAAAAATTAAAGTTATGGGGGCTCCAAAGTATGCTGATCAACAATGTACTATCAGTATGTCTCTAAAAAATAAGTTTTCTCCTATTAAAAAAGATCCAATGTAGGATCGCTGCAACGTATTCAGATTTGATTGAAATCGTACATCTAATAACTAGGATTCGACTGCATCAATAATGAAGTGTTGCTCGATAAGTTGTTGGTTTATGACATAAGAGGACAACCGTTGCAATGGGTGCTTGATTTTAGGTTCTTTCCAAATAGCAGTAATTTCCAGTAATCGAGCTATTTGCCATGCGCAGTAGCAAAATTATAAATTATAGTAGTCCGCTTTTTCAATTTCACTTGAAAATCAAAATATTACTAATAATTACCGTTCAACCAGTTGTAGTAATATATATATATATATACATGGTAATTCTAAACAAGCAATTATTTCATGTGGAAAAGACATTTTGCTACTTTTTGCCGATTACTGGAAATTACTGCTATTTGGAAAGAACCTTTTGTAAACCATTGTCAACAGTATGTATTGATAATGTAAATTCAAAATCCGTTATAGGAATAAATTCCAACAAATTTGTTGCCACAGGAGTCAGTTCTTGGTCCTATACTTTTTATTTTGTACGTCAATTCAGTGGAGTCAGTTTTAAATTATACATTTTTCATCATGTACGCTAATGACTTGGCGTTAATGTTTTCGTATAAAAATATTGACGATCTGAATGGAAACATAAATAGAATAATTATGTAGATGGTTCTACAAACATAATTTATACTTTAACGTTGACAAAATCCAGATAATAAGGTTTCGTGCTGCACAAAGGAGTTGCGATGATCTGACACTTTCTGCAAATAGTTGTGACGTAGGGAACTGTAAGATAAGTGTTAACTTTTTTCGGCATGCCTATATCTTGATAATTGGACAACTCATTGTAATATGTTAGTTTCAACTCTGTCATCTAATTGTTTTCTGTTTAGAAATATGAGGTGGATCTTAGAAGGTCAGCAATTAATTAACTTGTCAAAATTACTACTTTGGGCATTACTATACTCAAATTGATAAACGACTGCGGTATAGTATTTGTTTTTGGGGTAACTCAACCTCGGCGGAGTATGTTTTTATTTTGTAAAAACGTATATTGCGTATTATTATTGGACTTAGCAACTTGCAGTCATGTAGACCTGCCTGCAGGAAACATAAAATTCTAACTGTGGCATCATTATTTATATTTGAAATGTCGATGTATAATTTTAAAAATGTAGATAAATTTTGTTTGAATAGGAATATTCACATCATTAATACCCGATAAAATAATGAAATACGTATACCTTTCACAAAATTATCAATTGTATTCCCTTTGACCAAACTATTTAGGACCCAAAATATATAATCATTTGTCATACTAAATTGGAGAGTGTACAAAAATTGGTCAATTCAAACGAAAATTAAGATTGTATTTGTCAGTTAAATGTTTCTATTCTATAATATGACTGAATACTTTTGCTAGGCTAGTTCTTTTCTTTTCATGTTTATAAATGATTTTCTGTTCCTTCTTTAGTTTCTAGGTGTTCTGTCTCTAAGGGTACAGACAGAGTGGAAGCAGGTTTTCCGTTTATTGGTAGCCTGCGCCTAATACGTACTTATAAGCTATTAAATTGGTAAGTGTATATTCAAATTGATATAAAAACAGCAGTTTAAAGCAGGCTAAAACGTACACAGTGGAAGCGGTTTCCTGCTTACTGGTACCCAACGCCAGTCCGCGCTTATATGCTTGGAAAATTACAACATACTTTTCAATGGATACGTACACAGTGAAAGCAGGTTGAAACTTTTATCAGAATTCAAAATTAGTTTTTTGTACGCGCTGGTCGTGTATAGAAAAATGGACAAATAACTAGTAATATCTTCAGTTTTTCAATGACCTATATAGGACAAAATCAACCGATATATAGTACGGTACGGTAGCAACAGATTACGTTGCAGGAGCTTTTACTTGATCTTAATTGTGAATTAGTTTGTAATTTCATAACACAGTTTTGCACATTATTTCAGTAGTATTTTTATTTTTGAAATGTATTCGTAGAATTATTAGTTTTAGACTCTTTTTTCATAAAAAATTCTTGCTGCTTTTGGTGAGATATACAAGCCCTTTTAGTATCGGCACTTATATTCTTGACATTCTGTATATTAATAATGTAGTAGTTTCCAAAAGCATTTTTATTTAGTATTAAGGTTGCTGGATATATGTGGCTGACTAAATGTTGGTACAATTTTGTGAAAAGTGAATTCTGAAAATCATTTAATGGCATCATTTTCATGCCATTATGCCAGGTATGTTTTTTCTTTTTTTTACTGTTTAAGAAAGGTATTTTAAGCTAATATGTATCAAATCTCCTACAATTCCTATCAATGAAGTCATATGTATGTTCTCTGATACCAAACATCTAGGTATGCTAATGAACATCCACAGACAAAACTCTATTCAATAATTATCTAAAGAATTTAATTTATTTACTAACCTCTGGAGTGGGAACTCGAAATTCAACCACAATAGATGAGATCTGACCTATTTCTGCATTTTTAGGATTGATTCATCAGGTGGCCTCCTTTAACTTGAGTCAAATATCTAACTATAAAGATTATTATACCAATAAATTAAAATTATTTGAAATTGTATGTCGACAGTGTCAAAATGAAATTAAATATCGACAACGTCAAACTGATTAACTGTCAATGAATATCATAACGACCTACTAAAATAAAAAAAATTAATAAAAAAAATTTACCTTTTATGTATAGTTTTTTCATATATTTTCAGGTATTAACAATATTGTGTGAAACTAACTACTCAGTGGACAAAAGCCCCAACCTGCGTTGAATTACACCCACAATATCTACCCATATATTCCTTATTATTAGCTTTTGTAACAATTTCAAATAATTTATTATTAATTTATTGGTATAAAAATCTTTATAGTTAGATAAAGTTAAAGGAGGCCACCTGATAAAGCAATCCTAAAAATGCAGACATAGATCAGATCTCATCTATTGTGGTTGAATTTCGAGTTCCCACTCCAGAGGTTAGTAAATAAATTAAATTCTTTAGATAATTATTGAATAGAGTTTTGTCTGTGGATGTTCATTAGCATACCTAGATGTTTGGTATCAGAGAACATACATATGACTTCATTGATAGGAATTGTAGCAGATTTGATACATATTAGCTTAAAATACCTTTCTTAAACAGTAAAAAAATATTACAAAAGCTAATAATAAGTAATATATGGGTAGATATTGTTGGTGTAATTCAACGCAGGTTGGGGCTTTTGTCCACTGAGTAGTTAGTTTCACACAATATTGTTAATACCTGAAAATATATGAAAAAAATGTTTTTTCTTGTTAGAAAATTTAGCTAGATTAATTTATAATTTAGATACTTATTGTATGCAACCTTGCAACTGTATACAGGGTGTCCCATAATTATTGCGACAAATTGATAGGGGTCGTAGAGAGCATGAAAATAAGCAACTTTAGCTTATAAACCCCTGTCCGGAAATATGTCATTTAACCGCTACAGCACAGGTGCCCCTGACTCATTAGCTTGCTGTATTTACTTCATTGTCGGCATAAAGTCGTTACACCGATTCAGTTCAATGGTTGGCTCTCATCATATAACAAAAAAGAACACACACACCGATTCAGTTAGTTTCAGTGACTGGTGTGCAAAACGTAAAGAGCATTAATTTGGTGTTACAATAAAGCGTTATTCGTATGAGGAACTTGCTGATATGCATATGATTTACGGAGAAGCTGGTGGTAATGAAAGAAGAGCCGCACGATTGTACACCGAACAGTTTCCAGAACGTCATCATCTTCATCATAGCAATATTGCTAGAGTTCATGGACGTCTTCGTGTCAGTGGCAGTGTCAGACGTTCCGAGGGGGCAGGGCGGCCCTTCGCCATGCGGACAGTAGAGTTTGAGGAAGAGGTTCTGCACCATGTAGAGGCCAATCCGTCCAAAAGCGTGCAGGCCATTGCACATGATATGGGAGCGTCACGAAGTACTGTTTGGTGGGTTCTCCGGGATCAACAACTACACCTGTACCGACTTTTACAAGTCCAAGCCATGGGTCTGGAGAACCATCTGCCGCGTTGCCGTTTTTGTCGTTGGTGGTTGCAGGAGTTGAGACAACCACACTTTGCTTGGTACGTTTTGTTTACTGACGGGGCCTGTTTTACAAGGGATAGTTATTTTAATAGTTATAATAGTCACATTTGGAATGAAAGTAACCCCCATGTCATAGCTCTCCGTAGAGACCCACATATCAGTTTGTAATTAACATCTGGGCCGGCATTGTGGGCGAGCAGATCATCGGGTCATATTTGCTCTCACCATATTTGAATGGACACGTTTATGCTCAATTCCTGCAGCATGTGCTTCCAGAACTATTAGAGGATGTGCCACTGGACATAAGAGCTAACCCCAACCAACAAAATCTACTGGGAAGAGTGATGGCCGCGTCCGCACAAGTTCAGGACATACCGGAGATATTCCATAGAGTTCGCCAATCAATGAAGAATCGTGCCCAGCTGTGCACTGAGCAACGTGGAGGACACTTTGAGTTTGAGCAATTCTCTAGATCTTTCAATAAACTGGTACTTTTTCAAATGTATCTTTTTTGTTTTGCTGTAGAGGCCAAACGGCATATTTCCGGACAGGGGTTTATATGGCAAAATTGCTTATTTTCATGCCCTCTACAACCTCTATCATTTTGTCGCAATAATTATGGGACACCTTGTTTATGGCTTAATTAATAGAAATAATAAATAAAATTGGATTCGAATTTTCCTAAATAGGTACCTTTAAACTAAAGTAAATCAATTACTTACCTCAAAGTAATAACAAGTCTTTCCGATAGAATAGCTTGCTTATGTAGATTACATCAATTTTTCATTATACCGCATTTCACTTTATCTAAAATGCACTGAAAGATTTTCTATGAAAAGAACTTTCCTTGGAATTTTAAATAATTGATGAATTCTTCTATTGCGATTATTAGGGTGTACTCCAAATTGTTTTCTCTTTGACTTAGTAATTATAGAATCCAAAATGATCAGTTCATCGTCAGATGCTGATATTTTGCAAGCAAGTACCTAAGACACATCGAGTAAATTTTTTGTCTCTTCCCGCTTTTAACAGATTCTACTGTGTGCAGTCTCTGCGCGAGATATCAGCGCCGATAAGAGCGACTTGCCGGTAAGCGAAAAACCCGCTTCCGCTCTGTCTGTACCTTTAGCGTTAACTAATGCTATATTTTGTAATATCTTATAAGAATAATAAAGATTATTATTAATAACTAGGATATTGTGAGGAGGCCATTATACGTGAGACACGCTGTATAACCATCCTGACGACATTGTTACTAAACAATTTCTGTTTTTTTTTTTTTATGAATTTATATCATATAAAGTGGCACAATGAAAAAAATACCTCATACAGTACGGTTACGATGTGAAACAATTAATAAAGAAGGCGAAGGTAATAGTATAGCTATTTTTATGCAGATGCATTTAAAATAGAAAACTTTGTATTGTAAAAACTTGGCAAGTTACGTACCCGTGCAAATTAATCCACTGCAAGCTCCGCAGCTCTTTGAGTGCGACGAAAGGAACGCTGTCTAGTTGATTATAGCTGAGATCCAGGGAAGTGAGGCTTTTCCACAGCGAACTGGAACAGACATATTACCACGTATAATCACCTAATACGACGCCGAGGTGTGAATAGGAGAAAAAAAGAACGGACATTTTTATAACTTTTCTATTACGGACCGGGTTTATTACCTTATGCTATAAGGTTGCTTGGGGCTTGATTGAAATATACAGCCGTATTTTCTAATTTGGTTTCATGAGGAGAGCATGGAGCTCGCATTATTTTTGTAATAAAATTTAACTTTGCGACAAAATTATAATATGGATAACAGGGTTGTTGTAAAATGTATAATAGCATTATGAAGTATGTATATGAAAACCGACGAGGTTGAGTGAAGTGCTTTAAGTATATTTTTTCTGCATTATATAAAGCATATTAAATAAGCATATTTCATTTTAGAGGGTGAATTTATTATAGAATAAATAAAATTACTCAAAAATACTAGGTTGTGAAAATTAAGCTGCTACTCTCAATTAGTCCAGTTACTGTGGCATTTTCCCTCTAAATTTTTTATAACTGCACCGATTTGTCTGAAATTTTTAAAGTTGGTAGGAAATTACTCAAAAAACATAAGTTATATGGTGACGATGTATGCTTCCACCCCTGGGGTGGTTGACACCCCATCTCGGGGGTTGAAATTTTTACACTCAAAAATAACCCGGGAATTGATAGAAAATCAAATTTTAAACAATAAATGTCATATAAATATTTTTAGGTAGATCAATACTTTTTGAGTTATTCGCACTTGAAAAAGTATACTTTTCATTAAAAAACGCGTTTTCAATGATTTTTTTACGAATAACTCAAAAACTAAGCGTTTTATTAAAAAAAGTATAATAAACCAAAATAAAGCTTATAAAAAACAAAGAGATTGTTTTTTTATTGAGTTTTCTAAGTACAATACTAAGCGATTTATAATTGGTTAAAGATGACTTTTTATTTTTGGGCTACTATACTCCATGTATTTATCGTCAAATAACGGAAAATGGAAATCTTCTTCTATAAAAACTATACAACCTTTTTTAAAAGGCTTGAAAAAACCTTTGAAATGAGTCCTGTTAAAAGTCATTTCGATTAAAACAAAGCGAGATGTGATGAAATAAAGTTGCATAAGTCTAATTTTTGAAAAAAAAAACGAGCAATATAAGTAACACTATTTTTATCAGAATTAAAATTAAACGTATATCTTCGAAAATTCATTTTATTTTAGTGGTATTTATTAGGTCCAAAAGTTTAGCTGGTTTAGAATGTGTATTTTTCGAAAAAATCATGTTTAAATTATATTTTTTTTGTAATTATCTCAAAAAATAAATAAATTTTGGAGCACGTAAAAAATTTGTATTTTGGATCATCAACATATTTTCTGCATACATGAATGCTTTATTCACAGTATATTTGAAACGCCGGTGACACACACATTAACACACATACAAATATATATATTATTTTTATTAAAAGGGGTGATTTTTAAAAATTTTCAAGGGTTGACAATTTGCACAATATCTATTATTGTAACTGAAAATATTAAAATTGCATAATTTAACATAATTAAAATCCATAAAACGCTTTACTATTATTTTTTTTTCAATTAAGGGCGGTTTTCACCCCATAAAAATAAAAAGCTCACCTAGCGCGTATACAACTTTTGAAGAGGGGGATAAGATAAGCAAAATCGATTCAGTTATAAAAAATTTAGAGGTATTGACCTGTTTTCCTCCACAGTGACTGGACTAAATTCATTTTACCTAAACTCCCTGACAAAAAACCTTTTCGGTACTTACCTAAAACCTCAAACATTTGTATGCTTTAGAATTGTTGTAAATCTTTATAGATTATAGAGATAAATATATTTATATATATTTATTATATAGAAGCCGGTATATGTCTGGTGGGCTGCTGATGAGTCACTTTAGCTGTTTCCTATAGGTTTTTCGTGTTTGTAATATACAGGGTGTTCCATTTAAAATAGTAAACACTGCATGTAGCCAACTTTTCGGTCAGTATCAGTATCACTAGATGCAGGAATGTAGTTCCCGTTAACTGTGACTAAGTACAAAAATTTGACACACTTGCTCAATAAAAAAATTATTTCGATGTTCAAAAAATGGAGTAAAACTCCCTTCTTCCTCGGAAAATCGGCACCTATGACAATCAGTCATTGTCCGAGATGGCTTAGATATGTCAACTACCAAGTGAGTGAACGTTTTTTCCAGCATTGTCAAATGTAGAAATGATGAAAATAACCATTTTTATTAATAATAATACCTAGGTATCTGATAGATAACAGTTAATCCGGTTAACTGCAGCATTTTGCATTCGTTTTTCGTTCTTTCGTTGGTCAGAATTATCCACTAACATGCGTACTCTCCAGACATCATAGAACAGTGCTCAGTTCTTAGAATATAATATTTTATATTCTATGGGGTGTAAAAACACCTTGTACTAGTGGCCTACAGATGAAGTAGTTGTCAAAAAATATCGTATATGGTACGATGATTAGTTTGAAATAATTTTTCAGTACTTCCTTTTCGCAAATTTAATATTTCGCGTATTTTATGTGTATTTACAAACATGTCGTATTCAAATACTTGAATGATGGATAAAGAGCTGATTTGTGGCAAGTGACGTATTACCGTGTGGCTAATACTAAAAACATTTTCCAGGTAGACAAAGAAAAACGGTCAAGGGAAGGAGAAGTTGCCAGTAAGTTAAAAAATCTTTGCATTGACAAGTTTCAATATAAACAAGTAAAAAACAGAAAATCATTCAACATTTTTGAAATATCTCCAAATGTCAATCTTGGATATTCAGTAAGGTAGGTGCTACCCTATCATGTTTTTGTGCCCTGTCACTACCTTTACTGATACCTTTGACTTTAGCGCAATATACCTTACCTTACGACTGACATAAAGCCATAGTCGGCGATAAATAGAGGTTTAATAAAGTTCCGAAAACACTTTTTCCGCTTTATAACTAAGTTTGGAATTTTTTTGATAGAAGATTTCGTTAATTCTCTATTCCCTCTTAAAATATTTCTACTTAGTCATAGTTAATCCTGTAGAAAATTAAATGGGAGTATAAAGCACTTAGCCCTTAGATTTGCCGAAGTTAGTAACAGAATTCAAACCGTTCTCGATTAATTTGAAACTAAAACAAGTTTAAAATAATATATTGTATAAGGCTAATTAGCTCTTGCCATTAGTAAAAACTCACAACCAGTGCTGTATTATATGGTAAAATTGCTCGACTGTTATAAATCAAATACGATTTCGATTAATAGGACGTAACGGGAGGCTTTGATTGCGAACGAAAGCCGAATTTATTTATTTTTATTCCCATTTGAACTTTTTATTTAAATTTTCTGCTTTCATCAGTATAATAATGCAGCCTGAATGAACGGGACTGTATTTCCTCAAAAATTAATGAAATTGGCGAAAAGGACGGGAACAGCAGATTTGGAATTACTCTGCGGTTTCAATTTAGAAATGTTAAGCATTTTATTCTAAGCGATTTACGCACTTGTTACAAATATTCATTTAATTATAATTAAAAGTTAATTTAGTAAATAATATATTTAACTGTAATTAAATTTAAAATCGGAATTACTGTTTTTAATTAAACATTGCTTCCTTGGTACATAAATAATATTAATTAATCATTTACAAACATCATTCCAGAGACTAAAATATGTTTAAGCTAATATAACTTCATATACAGTTTTCTCATATTTGGTTTCCTTACGGATATACAGTGCTTCCAAATAAATAGTTAAATATTGAATTTCAGTTATAATTTCTAAACCGTTACCATGGCAACCTTAAAATTTGAGTGGTAGTTACCTCATAGTAATACAACTTTCTCTATTTAAGGTGGCCATATTTGAGGCCCAAAATAGTGCAATGTCGATGTAATTTTAAAGTTAGGAATTTTAAACCCTGTTAAAGTTACCAAAAATAATTATACTATCACGGATTTCCCAATCCGTCTTTTTCTTACTGCCAGAAAAACAATCTGTTAATTAATCACTTATATTTATCAACTACTCAGTACACTACTGAATACTAATTACAACTCAACTAAACACTATTTCACTTTTAATCGCTATCTAAATCGCTCTAAACACTCAAATTCAAGACTGTAATACAAGACATTTTCCCGAACGACTCGAATGCTTCTCGTCGATTCCCCATTTTTCCAGTCCCTTCTCGATCCACGGCATTTTGTTTGTTTAACAGAATCGTGTAGGGGCGATCGGGGCAATTTTAGCATTTCGCGGTACCACGGTTGTCGAATTGAGTGGGGCTGTGACGATACATTATTCGATAATGGAAAGTACAACGTGTTAGTATTTATATTGCCAAAATGTAGCGATTTTATACTTAAAATATTTATTTTTACATAAACTTCAACAATGGAAGAGCAGCATGTGTTCAATTCCGCCATTCGTGTTTAACCTATTTTTTGTATACTGTTCTTTTCACTGAAATAAAGAAATTTGATTATTGTCATATTTAACCATAATTAAATTAGTTAATACAGTTATCAATATTTTTTTAATAATAAATAGTTTAACTATTACTAGATAGCAGTATATGTAAATGTTTCTGTCCCATAGACTACTCTGCTAATACACGGTGACGGTGCCCTTAAATTAGAATTTGATATGTACCTTGTTTTGTACAATATTCCTGTTGTAAATTCATATTACAAAACTTTAACTCTCGTGTTGTAATATGAATTTTTACAACAATTATATTATAAATAATTTACAATACAATAAAAAATCTGTAAAAGCTAACAGTAAAGAATATATTGATAAATATTGTGGGTGTAATTCAATGCCGGTCGGGGCTTTAGGCTGTAGAGTAGTTAGTTTCACACAATATTATTGATATCTAATAAAAAATTAGAAATGATCCCATCGAACACTTTCTCTATTGAAAATTATTAATTAATTGAAAGAAATTTTATAGTAGGTATGTATACGCTTAAGAAGTCGATCTAACCGAAAAACTGTATCTAAAATAGAAGAGGTATCGTATCTCTCACTAATTGCATTTAAATAATAATCGAAATATGTTAAAATGGCCCTAGGGGGAATTGCTGTTATATTGATCTCAAGCATTTGAGGGTTCGGCTAGTAAAGCTTCCGTATAATTGATGCGATGTTATCTACTACGCTCAAGATGCAAGATAAACCTATCCCTTACAAGCCTCCGTGATTTAAGATAACGAGATTCGATGTCAACAGTAAACCGAATTGAAGAGTCTCGATACACCACAGACAATCTAGAAAAATCTACCTATTATTTAGGGTACGTCGCATGCTAAAAAAATAATATATTATGTATACCACATTTATTAGATATTTAACCAATTATTTTCCTTAACATACATTATATAAAATTTATATATTTTTGGTTTATTTTGGTCCTGTAATTGGTCAAAACAAGAAAAAAAATGAACGTTTCGGCCTGCATTGGGTCTCCTCAGAGCGCTAAAAAATTGTTTTCAACAGTATTAACAGTATGTAGTACTATTTAAAAAATGTACTATGGCGGCTCTACACCCTGAATAAACTTAACATATTTCTTTCTGTATATATTCACGTCATATTTTCATTAGTTCTGTACTCACATATTTCTGTACACTCTGTATAAACTAAGATATTTCTTTCTGTATATAAATTCATTTCATATTTTCGTTAGTTCTGTGTTAAAATCTGGACGTCTGTTTTTAAGTGCCAGATGTACATATCATGTTTTGTAAATATTATATAAGTAGGTATACGACCGACGCCGACGTCCCCATAAAACTTATCTTAGGGTTCTGCATGGTGAAAAGTAACAGAAATACTTGTTTAAAAAATTACCTAAATTATGGGGACGGCAGGCAGCAGTCACAAATTTGTAACCGGTCAATAAACATCGACTCATGGTATAACATGGTGGGTGTTAACCAACCGCAAGCAATAATAAATATTAGTACACAATACACTGTCCTTATTGAAATCACACTACCCCACAATACATTAAATTATTCTTTTTTAATTAATTTTACATTAAAGTTATTATCACAATTACAAAATTACAACAATGTAAGCAACGCAATATTGATAGTATGATTAAAAAAACTATTTTTTAATTATAAAAGTAATTACCTGTAGAATGCTCGTCTTCTATTGCCAAAAATGCGAGTTGTAAAAATCAAATTCATATATTACAGGGCGGTCAAATGAAAACGAAACGGAGCCATTTTCAGGAACAGCGTCAAAATTGTAGAAACAAGCTCAAACCCGTCGATTTTAGATTAAACGGGGTATTTTTGACTCCGCCACTTTCACCCCAAGCAAGGGTAAGCATCACCCCAAAATATTTAAATGGCATTGGGGGTTGCGTAATATTTATTTTGAAAGCTTCAGCTACAATTCTCTTTACAACATACTTTAAATGTTATAATTCCGCCGAATATTTTGAAAAAAAATTATATTTTAAAATTTAAATTATGTATAGTTGCTTACTTACTACTTTAGTTGATTAAATGTTCAAACTGATGACCGCCTGCTTCCATACAAGAATAAAGATTTTGTTCGAAATATTCGCACATATTCTGAAGCATTTCCGGAGTGAATCGACGACATTCATCGACGATTCTTTGACGCAAATCTTGCAGCGACGCTGGCTGTGTTTTATAGATTTTTGCTTTTTATGTATCCCCACAAAAAAATCAAAGGCGATAAATCCGGTGATCGTGGAGGCACTCAATCCTGCATCTTCTCCCAATCCAATTCCGTGGAAAACGTTGGTCCTAATCCTGACGGACAATTAACACATAACGCGGAGTAGCACCGTCCTGTTCAAAAATCAAATAATCTTCATCATACTCTGCAACATTTTCAATAATAGCAGTCAAGGCAGGGTCAATAGAGTTTTCCAGTAATTGCAAATACATTTGGCCAGTCAAATTACCAGGTAGAAAAAAATAACCCACCAGCCGGTGACCGCAAATTTCAGTCCGCTTGCTGTGTATGCACCTCGTGAAAAACTATTGGATTTGAATCTGAGCATTAGCAGCAATTGTAACGATTTTGCGTCCCGTTCAAGAAAAAAACTGCATTAATCAGAAAAACAGATGTTAAAAAGGAACTGTGGATCGTTCCCTGCTCGCTCACTCATTATTTCGCAAAATTGCAAACGGCGGTCATGATCATCCTCATGAAGTTCCTGGACTAAATGTATTTTGTATGGATGGAACTTATTCTTCTTCAAAATGGTTTGTATGCTAGTTCGATTCATTCCAAACACAGTTGTCATCTGCCTCGTACTTAATGTAGGATCAAGATGAACTTCTCCCAAAACTGCAACTTCACGAGCTTGATTAACTATAGGTTTTTCAATTTTTTATTAGCTACCTTCCCTGTCTCTTGAAATTTTTTTTACTAACTCTAGAACATACTTCCTCCAGACATGTCAATCTTGATGTTGTACATTAAATAGCTGAGCTGTTCTACAGCACATTTACTGTTCATAAAGTAAAGATATCTATCCTTTCCGCAATGGAATAAACCATAGTGTTTAATTTTCAAAAACACAATTAGATAAACTACCAACCAACGAAATTAATTCGAAACTAATTAAGAAAACTGTTGAAACGATACTTCCATTTCTTACCTCATTAATAAATGCTTGCTTCAATAAAGGAATTTTTGCACATTGTTTTAAGCTGACAAAGGTTCAAAACTGTTCAAAAAAGGAGATCCAAATTTTACAGACAATTATCGTCCAATCTCTACTATACAAATTTTTGGAAAAATAATGGAAGCCATATTAAAAGTGAGATTGTATACATTCCTTGAAAACAATTCCGTTTTATGTGCGAGTCAATTTGGTTTTAGACCAAATCGGTCTACAACCAATGCAGTGCATGACGGAGTTGTGAGAGACGTTGTCGCAGGGCTTGAAAAGGGTGAACACACAGCTATTGCTTTATGGACACAGGGATCCATTTTAGGGTCAATTCTGTTATTGACATTTATTAATGATTTTCATTACTTTTTATTACCTAATAAATGTACATATATTATTCGCTGACGATACTACTTTGCTGATATCACACAGATACATTTTTCAGTTAAACATGCTATTTAATCAATTAGTAAAACAAGCAGAGCAGTGGTTTTCGTTTAACAAACTCACAGTAAATGTTGAAAAAACCCAGACGCTTACAATTTCTTCAAACCGAGCAAATGTGAAAGGTGAACAAGTAAAGCTGCTAGGTATAGTTTTGGATGATGATCTAAATTGGACAGGTCATGTCGGCAGTCTTTTGAAGTCACTCGCGAGTATTGTTTTTTTACTACGTTAATTAAAACCTGTAGTTAGTCTTGAAACTTTGATTTCTTCCTATTTTGCATTTTATTATTCCCGTTTGTGTTATGCGATATTTTTATGGGGTACCTAACTCTGGCCAGTCTAGTAAAATTTTTTCGTTGCAGAAAAAGGTTATTAGAGTTCTAGCTGGTCTGAGCGGCAAACAACATTGTCAATCACATTTTATTAATTTTGGAATCTTACCTTTACCCTGCCTATATAATATTACACATTAATTGAAATACATAAAAATATTAATAATTTTTGTCTTCAGTCAGACATTCACATATATAACACAAGAAATTCTAATGCAATCAGAGCGGATCGCTTCCAACTTTCAAGGTCGCAATCCAATTCTCTTAATGTTGGACTGGAATGCTGGTCAAATAAACTATCTATCTATCTATAATAACCCCAGCACGTCCAGCACTACCAAAATCATATCACTTGATTTTCTAAAAATATCTTATACGCTCTGTATCTCAATGAGGCTCTAGAACATACGTCTATTAAGCAAATTTCACTTTTGCTCTTTTTTATCGTATTTTTTAACATTCTGTATGCCATATTAATGCTGGTCTGAATATTAATATTTAGATTGATTGTTTCCCACGATATCATAAATAATTATAAATAATGTTTTTGTTATAAAGGAATTACTGTTCCACTTATAACAGCAATCTTCTGCAAACACGGTTGAAGAGAACATTATTAATAAAGACTGCTGGGTTCTGATATATACATACTAATGCGTTTCCTAGTGGTAGTTGGTACACTGTAGGAGGTAAAACATTTTTATTCCCCATAAAAACAAGTGAGTAACATTTTCACTAACATTTTCACTTACTGTGTAGAACAGCAGCGGTTATGGAAACTTTAGTTTTAAAATTCTTAATATCGCCACGGGTTTATAAGCCAGTTGTTGCTTCAAGCTGAGGATTTATTACTATTTAGCATCTTACTTCTATGCTTTAATTTTAGTATGAGTAAGATAAATGTTCCACATGACTGGAATTTTTAATTGGGAAGTTACAGCTTCATTACAATGAACAATCTGAGAGCTGCCTAACGGAGTGAATATTTCAGAAAATAATGCAAAATTCCGTACATTCTAGGGAGTGTGGCAAATTAATTAAATCTGCATCTTCAGGGCGTAAACAACGATATATGTAGCAACAAACTACAAAAAAATATGTTACAGTTTTAGTCTTTTATTATTAGATATCATTATTATAAAATAAGTAAAGGCACAGACCTATGAACTCTACATAAAAAAATATACTATACAAACAAGTAATAACAGTGAGAGATAAGGCAGTAAAAATACAGCAAAATCACTTAAATCGAAATTAAGGCCCCTATTAACAACCATAGCAAGGAATAATAATTGAAGAGTGGAAATTAGAAAAGGCCTAAGTGCCATATTTTCCGAAATCAAGTTATTCACGTAGAAACGTTCTATGTACCATGCTTTACGTCCTATGAAAGGCTCTAAGTGCCAAGAATAAAATTTAACCTTATAGGAACCTCTCGTGTATGTCGATAGTTGCATGTGAGCAAGCATTTTCCTTAGAAAGGTTCTAAGTCCAATAAGTTATAACATCAGTAATGTCTAGACATTTGCACGTGTACCTTGTGTCTCACAATTTCTGGATTTGTAATATATTATAATGGAAGAAAGCCAAAGAAGAAGGAGAAGGAAAGGTAGTGGTTCAGTCCGAATTGAACAAGCAAAAACCAAGGTATCGGAAAATAAAAAAAATTTCGTCGAAGCATGATTCCTTATCTTAAAAATCCAGAACATCAACGCTTCTATAAACAGCTACTTCAGATTGAAGACAATAATTAGTATAACAAAAGAAGAACGAAAATGTGTTTTATGTATGTTTCTTTATTAAACATCAGTAGTTATAGCACTTGGTCCTTTCCCGTCTTTTCCTAATGTCACACTTGTATAATATGTTGTAATACAATGTTTAGTTTGGCAAGTTTTGTTAATAAACTCATTGTTTCAGTTTGTTATGTTCATAAAAGTTTACTTATGAAAGTTATCTGAGCTTTATTTTGTTGTTCTTGATTATCACAAAACTTTGTTTTTGGCACTTAGGCCCTTTCTAATTTCCACTCTTCAATTAGAAATACATTAATAAATTAATACAAAATAAGCAGTGTTATAAATTAAAAAGAATTTCATTAATTTAATTTTTTAATGCATAGAGAAGGGGCATTAACTACTTCATTAGATAAATTATTCCATACCGTGAAAACATGATTAGATATGAAGTATTCTCTACAAGTAGTACTAAAGTTTTCACGACCTTATAATTATGCCCACGTAAACGGAAGTTTGTACAAATATTTTAAGTCTACCGAGAATAATTCATGGAAAACCTTCAAGTCACTTAAGTCACCACGTATCACAACTGAGGTAGCAAAACACAGATCTGAAGCCTATTTTCATAATTGGGTCTCGTACTACCGTAAGGTAATCTGGTAGCAGGCTTGCTGTAATTGCTCCAATTGGTTTTTTTCACGCACAAATATAGGACACCAAATCCCAAAGCCATACTCAATAATTTGTCTTATGTATGTTTGTAAACTTGGACAGTAGTTGTTACATCGAGACGGGATATTTGCAGTGAATTTGTGCTTTCTTGCAGGTGTTATATATTTTGACCAGGGTAGGTCGTGACATATGGTAATACCAAGGCCATCCTGAAGTGTAACCGTAGGAACAACCATGTTATTAATGAAATAATTTGTTTTCAGATTTGAAAGATCAAAATGGAGAACATTGCATTTACTAGAGTTAACAGGCACCAGTCATTACACCGTTCTTGAATTAAATTTAAATCTGACTGAAGTTCTGTAGAATGACGGAGTCGATTTGCATAAATCAGTATATCATCGACGTATTGAGAACATTTATACTGTATTGAATGGTTAAATTGGACGAGTACATTAAATATAATAATGGGCCTGAGCCGAATCCCTGAGGAACACCACCCACAACGTCTAAGGTAGCAGAATAAGGGTTACCTATCCTGACGCTACACTTTCTTTCAGATAAAAAGTCTGCTATCCAATGAAGCAGTTTACCACGAATGCCACAATAATCCAACTTATCAAGCAGTCTCCTAGTAGCAACCTTATCAAAAACCATACGACATAAATAAGTTCAAAATTGTCAAGTGATTTAGTCAAATCATTCAGACAATGAAGAAAGTTGGTGACAGTAGACCTGTCTGGCAAGAAATCATGTTAATGTAGAGGAATAATCTCGTTACTAAGTAAACAGTTTTGCAAACTATAATTCTCTCTCTTCCCATAATTTTACATTCAGTTGCAGTGAGGCTAATTTGCGGGTAGTTTTCAACAACTTTATTACATTTTTTTAAATATTGGAATTAGAGAAGCTACTTTTCAAGTACTGGTAAGCAAAGATGTTTCCAGTGAGCTTTGCATAATTACTTAGGTATAGAAAGCGGTAAAATCCGGGAAAGAGAACATGTCTTCATAGAGGTAAGAAGGCCATATCCAACCAAAAATGTACGAAATATGTTCCTCCACGAGGCATTTCAATGATGTTGTTGCCAACGACCCTAATCTACCTATTTGTAATCTTTTTTCGAAACATTTTGATCGGTAGATAACATTGATACTGTTTATACTATTTCTTCGCATTTCGTGTAAGTAGGTAATTATAAGCAAATAGTGGTAGATATAAAAGCATTACAAAGTTAGAAATTTAAAAAAAATCGTAGAAGGTACTTGTGTAGGATGTTATATATTAATTATAAAAACGAGCTTTGCTACCGAAAACAATTTAAAAAATTATTCTGAACTCTGAGTTGCTACTATTCACGTAAGCTATTCTTGACACTTGAAAAACTAATGTTAAGACTGGAGCCACAAAAAAATTTAGTGTCTACAAAAAGTAATAGTCTAGAGACTACAGTGGCCCAGCGATGTAAAGTTTGAAAATACTGCAACTTCAATAATGTTTTACTCGGAAACTATAAGAGTTTTATAAAAAAAATTATACTATTCTGCCGCCATTTTTCATGACGCATATATTCCCAAATTCTCTTAGATAAGTTCTGAATCACCCTGTATATAAATAAAATAAATAAGTAATCTTTCAAGCTGACTGCTGTTTTTAAAACAAAAATAATACAGCTGCAACAATTTTTTAAAAGGTTAAGAGTTCTATGATCAAGAAACAGTGTCGCTAAAAAGAATCTTTCTATTAGTTTTAGATTTTTAACCGTGAAAGTATTTTACCATTAAAACTGGTTTTATTTCACCAGATTAATTCATGTCTTAAAAAAATAAACTTTCGTGAAAATTTATTTGAATTCCTTTATTACATTATAACAGTTTCATTAGACCAGAAGGTATACTTTACTTCTTTGGAGGCGGAAGATTGAAAATTGGAGTAAACACAAGAAAATCATTTATTAATGAAGTACAGAACACGAGCAAACGCAGTTATTAATTTTGTCAGGCTTTGGCTGCGTACAAATTAAGAAGAGAAATACGGTTATAATGAAATCGTTAAAAAATCATAACACCTTGTAGCAAACAGCATAAAATGTATTATCAGTTATAATGAAAGAAGAGGGAACTTTTTAATTACAAGAAAAAGTCAAACAACAACAAAAACGTGACTGGTATAATAGAGGGTGTATTCACTCAGAGTACATAACTTTGGCCCCTCCCGTTGTTCGGCTGAAAAAATATTTTATAAGAAAGGAATAGACATTATTTCTGTTGCCTTGCATTTAAATATTGGATACAGTGCTTTCGAAAAGTAATGAATAAATTCATTATTTTTGAAATTGAAAAGTTTTCGAAAAAATCTCCTGGCACGTTGATTTTGTTTTTAAAAAGGCACTTTTTGACATACGACCCATAGTTGTGACGTCATAGTTGTTCGAGATATGACGTCAACGACAATTTTCTTAAATAGCAACCCCCAATTTTGACCATGCCATTTGAAAGAGCGTGTCATTCCACATACATACATCATGGAAAATTATGGTGTTACATAACAAAAATTTTAAGAAAATAGATAATGTTTGAAGATTTTAAAAATTAATTTTCACAATACTGTGCACCTCCCCATTATGCAACACCTGTCCGTGCTTAATTAGATGAGCTGTTCCCGAATCGTTGGATAGGGAGAAGGGGGCCAATTGAGTGGCCAGCCAGATCGCCTGATTTGACATCCCTAGATTATTTCTTGTGGGGATACTTAAAAAGGAAAGTATATGTTACTAGACCGGTTAATTTGGAAGATTTAAAAGCAAGAATTCGTCACGAGATACATCGTATATCTCCTGAAGTTATTGATAATGGCCAAAAATAATTTAATAATCGTCTTGGCTACTGTCAGGCAGCCAACGGTTCACAATTTGAACATTTAATTTAACCGATTTTTTACATAATCATTCTCATTTTCAGAATTGTGAAAATTAAATTTGAAAATCTTCAAACATTATTTTCTTGAAATTTTTGTTATGTAACACCATAATTTTTCATGATGTATGTATGTAGAATCGCACTATTTCAAAGGGCATGATCAAAATTGGGGTTTGCTATGTGGGTCGTATGTCTTTTAAAAACAAAATCGACGTGCCAGGGGATTTTTCGAAAATTTCAAAAATAATAATTTTATTCGTTACTTTTCGAAAGCAATATATAATAATACACACAACGTCAAAAATCTTGGACTCCCCCTCGTTCTTGTTAAAGAAATCTTTTTGTCAGAAAAACCAAATACATTTATAACAGTATATTATATTCTGAATCTTTTTTCTGTGAGAAGAATATGTTCGATAAACTGAGTACTTTGAAACTTAAAAACCAGCAAATATGTGACATTTTTGACAAAATTTATTAAATCAAAGAGAAGTAACAAAGCATGTTCTCTACTTGGCCAATAGTCGGTATGAACTCCACCACGTTCCAATAGCATATTGACACGTCTCTGCATTGTGATAATCAAGCGGTAAACGATATCTTGCGAAATATGATTCCATTCCTTTTCTGCCGCCACGAATAATTCGTCTGCAGTCTGAGGTAGAAGAATATGGTTATGAATGGCTCTAGCAACGAAATCCCACATAATTTCAATAGCATTCATGTCAAAAGAGTTGGCTGACCAATCTAATCTATTGATATGTCTTGCTTTGAGTGTATCTTGGACCCTTCTTGCGCGATGTGGTCGAGCGTTGTCGTCCATAAACACAAAATGTTCACCTAATTCATTACGTAGGGGTTAGATAATGGACCTAATAACCTGTTCGATGGAAATTTGACTGATCATATTCTGTAGTATGCGAATTAATGGGGTGCGGCGATTGAACATTATTCCACCCCAAAACATTACGGTACACCCTTCATACGGAGCAATTTCACGAGAAAAATGAAGTCGCTGTTCACGGTCTGGTTCTCTCCAGAATCTTTGTCGATTGTCATCAGTAACCAGCTCAATTATTTTGGTTTTGTCTATAAACAAGACCCACCGCCACTGGTGTAAAAGCCAACCCCTATGCTCTCGCGCCCACTGGAGACGAGCAGCACGATGCCTTGGAAGTAGAGTGGGGACCCGTAATGGTCTTCTGGCACCTAAATTTACGTTGTGGATTATTGAACGTGGGCCCTGAGAGCTGAAGATGTGCAGTGTCTACGGGCATAGTGCACCAAATACCTATCCTCCCTTTCATTAGATACTCGAGGACGTCCACTACGTGGACTTCGTACAACAGATGATATAGGAATGTACAACATGTTCGATATCTGATGATTAGAATGTCCCGCATCATGTAAAGCAGTCCTGCTCGGTTAAACGCAGAAATTTCACGTCCTGGCATTATAATGTACAAAAATTCAAAGGAACACTTGGCTGAATACACTGCCAAACTGACTAGATTTGTAAAAACATTGGTAATAAAGTAAAGGTTCATGGTCTGCAATTTTCTATTGTCTTTTTTGTTCCCTTAATGTGGTAGTACATGTACTTTTTTACCACATTAAGAAAAACGACTAGGTTTAATCGAATCATTTTATATACAGGGGGTTCAAAACTTTTGATTGTGTGTGTAATATACTTTATTCATCCTTTTGATCATTTGATATTGTTCAAGTCAACAAAAACACATAGTCATTACGTAAAAACTAATAATTAAAACCGACTCTTTAGGAAATTTAATATGTCATATATACATTCACATACAAGAAAGTTTTTGAGTTCTAATTTAAAAGCAGTCAGGTTATTTTCATGTTTTATGCAGAGGGGCAGATGATACAGAAATTGAATGCCTCTTTATATTGGGCTTTTCTTGAACCAAGATGGTAGGGGGGTTAGGAGGTCGTATAAATTTCTTGTAGAATGGCTATATTCACAGAATGTAAAGTTTGACATTGAGAAGGTATACCGTTTTGATGTAAAAGTGATGGAAAAGGAGATGTTGCTATCAAAAAATCAAATTTGGTTGCTCTATATTAAGATATTGTTAAAATTTAACACTCATCTTCAGAGGCCAATATCTCTTCAACGGTTTATCTCAGAGAAAAAAATGTTACATGTAACAAAACAATGTAACAAAGCGGCATATTTTAAGATCCCCTACACATGCCGGCTCTGTGTCGGCAGAGTTATGAAACACCCTGTATATCATTATTCCGTTTACGTCCAAGGGATGCAATATAGAGAAAATACAATTTTATTTTATCGTTCAATCCTCGTCTCACTGATACGTATATGCTTGAGTGCAATTATTTATTATCAAGCTACGAACATATGCGTGTTTGTCACGTCCACTTAAATGTGTTTATTTTTTCACGTAACCGAAAAGAAAGAAATTTACGGAAAGTGTACATATATCGCAAGGCGGAAGCGGATGGGGCGTAGCTGAGATGTAAATAAATCTCAGATATAAATAAAACTGATTTCTAAAGTAGGCACATACGCGTTATTATTATTCCATGTCATTCTATACCGCACCCCTTAAATAAATATTTCAATTTCCATTTGTATCTCTGCTACACATCTTCAACTAGTATACAGAGTATCTATTTTTAAGCAATAATCATTTCTAGAACTAAACAGTTCTTCTTCTATTAAATTTCAAAATGAAAATTAAATTAAGTTTTAATGGTATGTCATAATTAATTGCAAAAATTGTATGGAGTAATTCCATAGGCATTATCCACAAAACCTTTCGGTTTATGTGATGAAGAAGTAAATAATAATAATTATAGGTGGGCATCTATAAACTTCACAAAACAAATATGGACACATTTTCTCATCGGTAAGATACCTATTATAAATTAAATAAATTTTCACCTAAAAAGCTAATGTACAATCGTTTGCAATTGTAATGACACTCACTAAAATGAATTTTGCGCGTTATTTAGAACTTCTGACGTATTAATATTGAAATCTACTTTAAATTTTTAACATTAATTATTATAAGTGGTTTCACTCACCAAGAGAGGTTTAATGAAATTTCTAATCAGAACATCCAGAAGTTCAAAAACTGTTTTAAGAGAGTGTCATTATTATGGCAAACGATTGTACCTACCACATATGCGAAAAGTTAATAATTAAGAAAATAATGATTTCTTATTTAATAATCATAATTAAAAACAACATAATAGTTATAGTTACGGCAAGAATTCAGTCGACGTTGAGTAATTATTTTTATTGTCAACATAATTTTCCATAGTTTGTCGCGTTAAAAACAATTTTTTGTAATTTAGTGTAATATATAGTGCAAACATTTAGTGTAGCATATAGTTTTATTATTCTCAGTTGTAGTTTCTTAAATATTTTGATAAAAATATGACTAATTACTCATTTGTTCAGATGACGTATATAAGTCGTCTGAATTCTTGCCGCAACTATAAACAATTTACTTTCGAAGTAAAAATGTTAATATGAAAGAAAAACCAATTCCCTAACTTAAAATAATAATACCTACACAAATTTAGCCCCATAAAAAGTTAGTTCTCTGACTTTAATTTTTCTCATGTTTCTAATCAATCTAGCTATACCTACACGGCGTTCCGAAATTAGGGGACAATATTTCCCCAGATATATATATTTTTTTCATATAAACGTGGGTCCATTATGATGATGATTTTTTTATTAATAACTCCAAAACCAGATGAGGCAAATTTTTGAAAGTTGGTAATTGACTTAACTATTATGTGCTCAAATCTATAAATGATACTGCAGGAAACAACTACTCCGCGGGCTAATGCCCCGACCGGCATTGAATTATACCTGCAGTATCTGTGTGAAACAGCCAAGAACCCTTGTCGGCCACTCCACCAGACATAGACCGGTTTCGGGCTTGTTAGCCCTCATCAGTATGCCATAGACACACATATCACACACATATAAATCGAGTGCAGGTGAAACTACATATGAAGGAACAGTCAGTCCAATTGTCGGTCATCTCACCTATGGCATACTGATGAGGGCTAACAAGCCCGAAACCGGTCTATGTCTGGTGGAGTGGCCGACAAGGGTTCTTGGCTGTTTCACACAGATACTGCAGGTATAATTCAATGCCGGTCGGGGCATTAGCCCGCGGAGTAGTTGTTTCCTGCAGTATCATTTATAGATTTAATGGCGCATCGCCCGGGGCGAGAGGTCTGCGGTTAAGTACCTACGATATTGTAGGTCGCTTTCTGCAAGTCGAGCCGCTTAGGCTGAGCAGGAAGTAGCAGACCAGTTACATCTCTTATGTGCTCAGTTTGCAACTATAAACTTATAATGTTTAGACTTTCGATTTTTAACTGAAAAATATGAAAAAAGACTTTTCATTAAACCTTGGCCCTCATTAATAAAATATATAATTTTTTAATAAAACCCGTTAAAAATAATGTTACATGCGTTAAAAACGAGAAATCGAACTTATTTTCTATGATAGCAGGTTATGCAAAAATGAATTTAGCGTCTATTACATTGATATGTAGTTCAATGATTTACCTTTATTAATTGCTGTTCTGACAGAAATGTATTAAATTATCATTTGACAAAGTAAATCAAATCAATAGATCTAATTTGAAATTATTCTATTAGTTATAAATAGTAATACAATAAATTTCTAAAAATTATTCAGTACCACTTATCTTTATTTGATCAGTAAGTAGTAGTTTTATAGCAAATGCTCGTCAAAAAAGTTTACTAAATACATTTTCTATTTTGCCGTCAATTTGCTCGAAAATATCTAAAAACAAAAACAAAATTATATTGCCTTTTTGCTTCGCTGTCAAATGAATCCTATATTACAATTCTTCGAAAAATAATAACAATAAGAGAAAAAGAGAAATATTTTTTTCTGTAGCGTAAACTACAGCCTTCATCCTACCCCTCGGAAAGTAGTCTATAGGATTTAGATCTCAAGATCTCCCTTGTTTACCAGTACGTCGAAAACATTCATGATCTCAAATTTCTGTGTACATTTTCTAATACTTTGCGATTAGGTACCCCTACGCTGAAGTTGTGCAAAGGTCTGTTAAATTAACACGAAATGGTGTAATTTTAACACATAATTGGTAAATATTATTCAAATTTAATATATTTTATTGTAAAAATACTTACTAGTAATTTTAACACATTTTAAGTAAATTGCTTAAAAAAAAACAGAGTGTAAAACTATTAACACGAAAATTTTACTTATTTCCACTGAAACTTTTTTTACAGTGTAACTTTTTGTAAGCTATTGTTTTGAATGTAGTTGCCTTCAATTTAAATCTTAAAGATTTACTGTGTTCTTAGGCTTTTCATATTTATTATTATTTTTTTTAATCTGCTACTAAATGGAAATAAATATTTAGAATCGTAATAAATAAACAATTAAGTATTGTTTGCACCAACAATGAACCATTGTTGTTTGAATATACCAGTAACATGGATTGATCCAATAGTATAGTGTTTCATAAATGATTACAAGCCACGTGATCAGGGTCCAGATTCTCGAATCAATCGTAAAGTCATTCATATGCGAATATCCTTTTCCTCACTACGGCAATTGAGAGAGACAAGAAATCTATTTGCATACGAGTTGTTCTTCGAAAATCACAATCGTGGTCACGTGGCTTGTAATCATTTATGAAGGCACTGTATGAGGTTTTGTGGTACACGTGCATTTTTTGAGAAAATAATAAGATTTAAAATCTGAATCTACTATTGATCTGTCCAATTTTTTGATAAAAGTGCTTAAATAAAGGGAAACTATAAATAAGATCAGACATGTAATTTTCAAGCTTTTAAGTTATGTGTTAATTTAATGGTAGCAGGAGAGACATTATATTTTTCACCCAGTTTTATCTTGATTAAAACCATGTCGAGTTTGCGGGTAATAACATGGAACACAGCCAATATTGGGAAGGGATTAAATAAGTCAGGAACGTACAGAAAATTAAATGATCAGAAGGTAGAAAGTACAATTTAAAAAGATTGTTGGTTGAATTATATTTCGAACTGCAGTATCAAGAAGTTCATATATTTTCTGGATTAATATGTTTTCTACTTTATGTATTGCATCAGATACATTTTTATACAAGTAACTATATCCAGTAATACTATTCAATAAGAATTAATTTCATTGTAAATGAAACATACACGGATATAGTATACATAGTGTACTGTCAATCAGTTTATGTAGATATAAAAATGTCTTACATAATTTCAAAGAAATATAGGAGTACTACAAATGATATAATGATCATGAATAGATATGAAGCTATTTGTACAAGAAACCGTATAAAACATAAACAATTTAAGAAATTTCTCTGTTTGGTACAGAAATCTACGACTTTCGGCATATAAAACTTCTAAATTTAGATGCCAACTTTATTAGCAAATTAGTTTGACTGTTTATTAAATTGCACAAATGTTGATAACGCAGGACAAGAAGTATCAATTAATTTAATTCACATTTTACGTGTTGCTGGTTTGGAAGCAATTATTGACTAGACCTAGATCTCCACATCTTAACCTACTTTATTTTCTTATTGGACGAGGCACTCAAGAACCAGGTCAACCTTGGTCGCCCAGATCACCCTATATGAATCCTATTGATTTTTTTGTTTGGGGACATCTCAAGACATTGGTTTACAAGGTTCACATTGAATCTGACGAGCATTTACGTCAACAAATTATAGCTGGTTGTGACGTGATAAGAGCTACTTCTGCAATTTTTGCACGTGTTCGAGCTGCAATTTCAAGAAGATCTGAAGCATGTATTTTGGCTGAAGGTGACCATTTCCAACGTTTGTTATAATAAATCATAGTAAAGCAATTCCATTGTTAACTAATGTAATAAGTATCGTAAAAATGTACTTGATCAAATAAAATAATTTTGCAATTAATCGGTTTGGAATGCAAAAAAATGTAAAGAAACAAAAAGTGAAGATAACACAATGGTGCATATGATGACCTATTTTATTTGTAGTACGAGTATTATACAGGGTGATATATCTTTTCTTAGAAAATAATGATCGATGATACCCACACCTACGCCACTAGTAAGTCTCTAAAGCTGACAACTTTTTCTTTCATTTTTCTTTCATTATCTTCTACTGTGATACTAAATATGCACACGGAATTTGGTTAAATTATCTCAAGCTTAGAAATTATTATTTTATTTTTTATTTTTGACACGCTGTAGCTGGACAATGGCTAACATTTACATAACAAATAAGAAGTCAAGAAAAACCCTATTAATGTGGGAAAGAAAGATCTTAAGAATAATTCTAGAGAGAAAGAAGACGGAGCAACGTTATGTAAGGAGAAATGATGAGGAAATATATGCAATGTACCAGGCACCAAAAATAGACGAAGATGTAAAACCCAGAATAATGCAGTGACTAGGGCATCTAGAACGTATGGACATTTCTCGGCCGTGTATCGTACAACGTTTTATTTCATACTGTGTTGTATTAAAAATTAAATTTTAATGTTTAATTTTACATAACCTGCCTGTATGTAAGTGTTAGCGTGGTTTCGATTCTTGTTTTATCGCATAGCTTTTGATTTAGCTTAGTGATGTAAAAACAAATATAACAAATTTGACTGTTTGTCATCCCGTGCGTATTTTGCGGTGATTTTCGTAAAAAATGAAAGAAATCGAGCTAAAGTGTGCTGAAGCAACCAGTAAATTGGTGCCTACTAAGTCTTCTGCTCGTTATGAGAAGGAATACCAGCTCTTCAACGTGTGGAGAAAAACCTATAAGGTGGAAAACGGACTGAATGAGAATATCCTCTTGGCGTACTTCTTGGATATCTCCAAAAAGATGAATCCTGCGACAATGTGGGCAAAATATTCGGTGCTCAAGTCTATGCTGATGGTAAAAGATGAAGGTGATATTTCAAAATATCCAAAACTGGTGGCTTTGTTAAAAAGGCAAGCAGTTGGTCATCAGGCAAACAAATCAAAAGTTCTAACAAGAGAAGAAGTTAATAGATTCATCCCATCAGAAGAGTATCTTTAACCTTTTCATTAGTTTTGAATTAAACAATGTGTATCTTGAATGAGAGAATGAGAGAAGAGTTATACCATATGACCCTAAAAGACAATGAAGGAATAAACTTTCTGGAAATATTCAGAGAATACGTTAAGCTCCGACCTAAAAATATGAAGGAAATTTTTCTTTCTTTGGATTATAGAAGAGGAACATGTGTTTCCCAAAAAACGGGCATACATACCATTGGGGGGCACAAAAAAATTTGCGGGATATTTGACGTTGGAACACCCAGAAAAATATACGGGGCATTGTTTCCGCAGAACATCTGCCACTGTCATGGTGCATGGAAAAGCTCATCTGTTGCGGAACAATACATTGAAGATTCCATAGAAAACAAGACAAAAGCAGCAAGGATGATTCAAAATGGAGAAAACTTTATACAGGTTCTTCAGACCAAGCAACAAACTATATCCACCACCACCACCGTGTCTAGTGAAGATTCTGTCCCTTAAGGTATTCCTGCATTCAGCCTGCAAGGAAATTCACATTGCACAGTTACTGTTAATTATAATTATACCTAATTAGTTTTTATAGGGTTGATTTTGTAGTTTTAAAGATAAAATTATTTGAAAATGTGAATATTGTGTTTTTTTAAAGCAGTCCGGGAAGTAAACATATTCCGGACTCATTACAGTACAGTATAAAATAAAAAATGTAACGGATTGGAAAAGAATGGCGAATAACAGAACGCAGTGGAAGAAAATAACGCATAATAATAAATTTACGCAGCCTAAAAGGCTTTATATATGTATAAATAAATAATTGCTTATTACAGCTTATTAAAATAAAACATTTCTATCATTATCATTCAATATTTGGTTATCTGTTATTGTTCGAACGCAGCTATGGTCTCGCTGTCCCAGTGAGGGAATGCAGCACTTGGACTCCGAAGTGTATTAGATAATAGTCCTAGCAGCCCTTGAAACACGGGCGTTTGTAAAATAAAAATAATAGTAGTTATTGATATGTAAATGATTGACAGACATTAAATAAGTCAAATTCTTCAATTACAGTCCACTTATTTCCCATTGCGGGACAAATACAAACTTACAAGCAGCAATTCATCAAACATAAGTTTAAGCAGCCTCTCATACATACATTTTTGGACCTTTCGAGCACGGATATCAGTAGTTTTCCGAAGAATACATAGTTCGAGCTACAATCCGTTTGGACAAGTGAACCCACGACCAGGACAGAGTCGATTAGGGACCAGGGAAGGCAGACAACACGTTTCCCAACCGTAGACAACGCGTGAGGCAAAAAGAAGCACGTGAAAACTCAAATAATACGAGGTCAGACCTAGCTATTTTATACGCATCCTTATTAGCGCACTACTTACTTGGGCTAATAAGGCATTTGCATTCTTATTCATAATATTTGAATAACCAATAAGGGATTTGCATTCTTATTCATAATATTTGAATAACCAATAAGGCATTTACATTATTCTTCTTCAATTCATAATATTTGAATAACCGGAAGGATTGGTAACATCTATTTACAAATATCAAAATGACAGAACAACAGCTTCATATTTTAGTGACAAAACGGGGTATTTTAAAGGGACAACTGACCAGATTCGAACACTTTTTAGATAATGTAGACGATTCTCCTACTCAGTTAGTAGAACTACAAAAACGTAGTAACAAGTTAGATTCAATCTGGGACAGTTTTAATGACATTCAAGCTGAAATTCAAATCTTAGATAATAAACCCGAACATGATACCGAGACTGTAGATTTCGAAAATAAATATTTTAAGCTTGTTGCAATTGCAGAAACCAAAATTAATGCGTCACAAGTACCTAAAGTTGGTTCAGATACGCCAACAGGTCTAAATCCTAATTCTAGTTTCGATTCTAACACTACATTAAATATAAAATTACCTGATATTAAGCTTCCAGAATTTGCAGGAAGTTACGATAACTGGGTTCAATTCTATGATACGTTTAAAGCATTAATAGATGAAAATACTAAGCTAACCACAATACAAAAGTTCTATTATCTACAATCGGCATTAAAGGGTGACGCCGCGCAAAGTTTGCAAAATTTAGAAATAACAGAAGCCAATTATTCAGTGGCGTGGGAACTCTTAAAGGACAGATATCAAAATAATAAAATTATTATTCATAGCCACATGAAAACCTTTTGAGCTACCTAACGTTACAAAAGACTCACATACGTCATTAAGACAACTTTTAGATGCCTTTGTAAGACATTTTCGAGCCTTAGAAAATTTAGGGCAACCTGTAACAACATGGGACACCATTCTGATTTTTGTTGTCATCCAAATTAGATATTGCTTCTAAAAGAGAATGGGAGATAACCACAAAAAACGAGCCTTCTCCAAAAATACAAGATTTTACAAAATTCTTACAAAGCAGATGTTTATTGTTAGAAACTTTAAATAGTAAAGTGTTAACAAATCAAAATAATTCAAATCCAAAAAAAGATTACAAATCATATTCACATGTAACATCAGTTATAACTCCAAATTGTATATATTGCAATGAAAATCATTACGTATTTTCATGCAATAAATTTCGGGCTCTAACGCCAAATGAACGATTTCAACACATAAAATTATTAAACATTTGTATAAACTGCTTTAGGGCTGGTCACAGTTCTTCAGTATGTCAAAGGGGCACTTGCAAAATCTGCAAGAAAAAACACAACACGATGCTTCATTTTGAAAACACATCGCATTCCAATCAAACGTCCGAGGCCGTCTCTAAGACAAATAATAATGCAAAATTATACACACAAAATAATACTAATCAGAACTCTAACATTGCAACTACTTCCCAAAATATTACCGTCACGCAAGCAAATACTGAACAGACAAGTTCAAATGATACATTAGCTTCTACTACTTTAGCTCATTATTCAGACGTCAATCAAAATTATATTTTGTTGTCAACCGCTGTCATATATGTACTTGATAGTGAGGGAAATTTAATAAAATGCAGGGCACTATTGGATAGTGGCAGCCAATCAAATTTTATGACAAGAAACTGCTTTAATAAATTAAAGCTAAAATCAAACAAATTCAATATATCGGTTTCAGGCATAAACCAAAGTTCAGCTCTTATATCAGATAAAGTTCATTGTGTAATTAAATCCATACATAACAATTTTACTACCGATTTAAATTTTTTAATCATCGATCGCATTACTGAAAATATTCCTCAGATTTCAATCGATTATAATTCATTGGAAATACCTTCGGAACTGTCGTTAGCAGATCCTGAATTTTATATCTCTAATCCAGTAGACGTTCTGTTAGGTGCGAACATTTTTGGACTTTATTACGCGCAGGTCAAATAAAATCGAATAAATGCAATCCAATTCTTCAGAATACAGTTTTAGGTTGGATAGTTTCAGGTAATATACCTCACAATCCAAAACAACAAACAATTTGTAATTTAATAACATCTGCAAGCGTTTCAAATTCGCAATTAAGCGAGCAACTCGAAAAATTTTGGATTGTTGAAAATCCGTATTCTTCACAGGTTCATTATACCGAGGAGGAACAAAATTGTGAGACACATTTTTAGACAACTTTTTCGCGACGAGACAGGTCGATTCACAGTAAGTTTACCGTTTCGAGAAAACCTACTAGGAGAGTCAAAAGAACAAGCAATTAGGCGATTTCATGCGGTTGAACGTAAACTACAAAAACATCCGTCATTATATTATACTCGATACAGAGATTTTATGGAAGAGTATCAAACTCTAAATCATATTAAAGAAATAAACGATCCCCCCGAAGATGGTTATTATTTACCACATCACAGTGTGCTTAAAGCGGACAGTTTAACCACCAAACTGCGTGTTGTATTCGACGCGTCCGCGAAAACAGCAAATAATAATTCACTAAACGATATACTCATGGTAGGACCCTGTATACAAGATAGTTTAATTTCAATATTAATTAGATTCCGAAAACACAACATGGCATTCATTGCAGACGTGGCCAAGATGTACCGTCAGATTTTAGTAAATGAAGCAGATCGGAAATATCAAAGAATCGCCTGGCGCGACAATCCGAATGCAAAATTAAAATATTATGAGTTACAAACAGTAACATACGGCACAGCGCAGGCAACGCGGTGTTTTCTTAGACATATCAAACAAAGTGATAAAGAGTTAAATGAGGTTACGTTAAAATTAGTAAAAATGGCACAAATTAGTGAAGTCTCATCAGAAATACAATCCTTAAAGCAAGCTAAACGTGTAAGCAATAAAAGCAAATTAATTAGTCTCAATCCATTTTTGGATGACAATGAAGTGATCAGAGTTGGTGGTAGGCTAACACATTCTCAACTAACCTTGGAACAAAAATACCCTGCAGTTCTACCATCAAACCACGCATTGACAAAACTATTAATTAATCACAAACACATTAAAAATTTGCACGGTGGCTTTCAAGTTACTTTATCTAGCTTACGTAGACAATATTGGCCGTTAAGAGGAATTCAAGCGGTCAAAGGAGTTTTAAGGAAGTGTATTACTTGCTTCAGAGCAAAACCCTTAACTCTATACCCGCAAATGAGTGATTTGCCAAGTTATCGAGTTACCCCATCTCCTACTTTTCATGCAGTGGGTACTGATTTTGCAGGGCCGTATCTTGTAAAAGATGGAACCTTAAAAAACAGGAAAATGATTAAATCTTATTTTTGTATATTTATCTGTTTGGCCACTAAGGCAGTTCACATAGAACCTGTTGGCGATCTATCCACAAATGAGTTCTTGAAAGCATTTAAACGGTTTGTTTCTAGGCGAGGATACTCTGATAATGCTACAAACTATGTAGGCGCTAAAAATGAATTAAATCATATTATTAATTTAAATGAGGATAGAGAGTTCCAATCCTTTCTGAGTGACAATCAGATCGAGTGGCACTTCATACCAGCTCGATCACCCCATTTTGGCGGTATATGGGAGGCGGCGGTGAAATCTTCTAAATATCATTTGAAAAGAATAATGAATAATATGCATTTCACATATGAGGAATTCCACACCTTATTAGCCCAAGTGGAAGCTGTCCTAAACTCCCGTCCACTTACTCCATTAACCGATGACCCATCTGACCTCGAAGCACTTACTCCGGGACATTTCTTAATTGGTCGTGCTTTAACTACATTACCTCAAGAAAATCTAGAAGACATCAAATTTAGTCGATTAACCCGGTTTCAACATCTTCAACAAATGCTACAACAGTTTTGGACTCGCTGGTCTAAGGACTATTTGCAAACGTTACAAACTCGCACTAAATGGCAATTTAATTCTAAAGAAACTGTACCAGTAGGCGCGTTAGTCATGCTGAAAGAAGATAATCTGCCACCTCAACAATGGCGTCTTGGTAGGATTCTAGAGATTTTTCCTGGAGCAGACGGAGTGGTGCGAGTAGTGTCGATTAAAACTAAACATGGTATTGTGAAACGCGCTGTTACGCGTATTTGTATCTTACCGATAGATAGTGACATTTAAATTTCGTTTCGAAATGAGAGCATTTCAACGGGGCCGGCATGTTCGGAACGCAGCTATGGTCTCGCTGTCCCAGTGAGGGAATGCAGCACTTGGACTCCGAAGTGTATTAGATAATAGTCCTAGCAGCCCTTGAAACACGGGCGTTTGTAAAATAAAAATAATAGTAGTTATTGATATGTAAATGATTGACAGACATTAAATAAGTCAAATTCTTCAATTACAGTCCACTTATTTCCCATTGCGGGACAAATACAAACTTACAAGCAGCAACTAATCATACATAAGTTTAAGCAGCCTATCATACATACAGTTATAACGAATGAGTGGATAATTTCGCATTACAAAGTTCCACGGTAACTAAGATTAAAATGAAAAGACGTTAATTTTCAAAGCATTGTGCGCTTTCACAAATTTGCGCATGTCACAAAATGCTGCCTGAACGTCAACTGTGGAAGGGATATCTAACTTATTTACAAATCGAAATAGGACAGTTTGTGCTTTGTGAAGGACAGTTACATCTTTTTCTTTGAGTCCATCAGTAAATGACGACGGCAGCAAATATGAATACTATTCTCAAAAATTATAATTTCGTAATATTTAAGTTCTTCAAGGTTTCTATGATTATTAAAATTACATATTTGTAATTCTTGTACCAAATAAACATTTGATATTGTGTGAAGTTATTTATGAGTGGCTTAGTTTTAGTTCTTATTTTGAGCATTTCGATATTTACGAAAAAATTAAATTAATTAAAGCAATCCTTGCGTAAAAATACTCGAAAGATCAATCATTAAAATAAACAATTAAATTAGGCTTTCTATTTTTTTTAAATAATCTAGATGTCAAGATGTGCTTATTACGAGTGCTAACATTATTTTTTAAGAAATAAGCTCCTTATATCTTTACTGCTTCTTGCCTATCTTTTCCGAAAATACAAGAATCCTCCAAAAGCACTGAAATTAAATCAATTAGTGATGTAATTCAATCGGGAAATTATATAGTTTTTCCAAATACGTGCAAAAGGAAGGATGTATATTTGAATCGATATGGCGTTTGTCCTAGACAATTTCGTGAAAAAATAAGCCTAAAAACGGTATTTAAAAATTTTGTCTGATTAGGCCTTCAAAAAACGGTCGCCGCCACAGTGTAGACCTGTGACGTCAGACGCCGTTCGCAGGTGTATATCTACCTAAATACCGCAGCGTGCTTTAGTTCATATCTGTATACGATTTCCATGCTGTCGGACAACTTAGCACATACGTTTAGAAGAGCTGTGTCGAAAATTGAAAAGAAAACTGTGGTGCAGGGCGATGAAGCGCGACGAAAGGAACCATTGCAACATTGTTTCTGTATTTGCTACTACCATTTACGTTATGTAGAAGGTTATTTAAGGCATTTATAAAATTTTGCTCTCTGACTTCACTTAAATAATTCTTCCGTCATTGATTTTGTTAACAGTCTTCTCTATCCCTTCAAAACGGTTGTTTAATTGACTAATAACGTCAAAAACTTTGTAATAAATATTTACTTTAAAATGATGCTCTTGATTATAAAGTAGAATATTTACATCACATTCTTCATATTGTTTTTTTGGCTTATGCTGACTTTTTCCTGTAAATAAAGGATTAATATTCTATCTTTTAGCAATAGTTATTGCGTTGAAATTTTCGTAATTAGTTTGTTAATATGATATTTTCTAGAGACGAATTTGCCTCCATTCAATCAGGAGTTTGAAGAGCAGCAACACATGAAAACTATAAACGGTTCGATTACATAGAGCGCCGAAGCACGTGGCAAAGTAACATTTGAATAGAGGCGGGTTAATTATTACCGAGTTATAAGCGTGTATTTTTTTCTGATAAGGCTAATAGTGACAATGCCAGTTGGCCTTTAAAATCTTGTCGGAGTTGTTTGATATTTTTTGGGCCTCTTTGACATCAGGGCCCCCCGCGGTCGCGGGGTTTGGCGGTATGGTAGCTACGCCACTGACTATTTATTAATTATTTGGGTATTATTCCATGTGTTAAATAATAATTAATTAAAGAAACCGCCACAAGGAATACAAAAACAAGAAAACATTTTTGTAAATAAAACAATTATTTATATCACAAAAAAACAGTCAGTTGAATACCTCTGCCTTTACCTCTTTCATAGATAACGAGATGTGATTATTAATGTTCAATTTCCAAAAGTACCGAAATTGGCCTCAAGTATTTATTTAAAATTATTTCTCCTGATTTCTCTTATTATTATCTACGTTAAGTCCAAATAGTTTAAAATATTTACCAGAATCAGTTTGCAAATAAATATATTATAGAGTTGGAACAGACAAATATCATATTTAGATAACCATAACCATCTCTACATATTTATTATTTAGGTAGCAGTTTCGTTTCCTTAATAATTTATGAACATGGGCAATATCTTTCTGGTTAATGTCAGCATATGTGCAAGTATCGCTATAAATTACCATGATTTGCAAGAACAAAGTGAGTTCTAAGGATGCACTGTGTGTGAAATGGATATTTTTACAAATAACCACAGCCGCAAAACGTGCGCTACAATCTTAAAATATAATGCAGCCAGATATTACAAACCACGGTGGAATATTGCAGGATAATATATCTTCTTATTATTCCCATATTTTCGTATGCAGATGTATATTTTATAGGGGATTACCCGAAAAGAAGCTCAGTGCATAGCAAACAACCTGCGCACCTTATCATAGTCGGTGAGTTTTGGAAAATTATAATTGAACTATTTGTAACATATTATAATCCATACATATCAAGTCAAATTATGTTTTTGATCATAATCTTAACTTATTTAATCAGATAAGTCTTCTTACAAACATAAACAGACAGAGTGAGGGAATAGTAATACAATAGCTACTTCCCTTTGGCAAGAAAACACATTCTCACAAGTGACGTCATGACTCACTTAACTGAGTGTTTCTCAGAAGTGAGCTCGAACTGAGAACGATTTTCTATCTGCATGAGCTCGAGAGCTTGTTCACTTGTCTCATTTTATACTCAGTTATTTAAAGTAAGGTTAGGTATGTTTGTCAAAGTTAGAAATAAATCCGTATCATTAAAATCTTTGTCTTGTCATGCATATTTTAATAAAATGCATATGATTCATTTATATATTTATAATTATCTATCATAGAACACTACTTATATTCAATATAATTTTTCTAAAGTGTTAAATTTTTAAATGAATTTATTTCATATTATTTATATTTAAAAAAACTAATAGTTCTCTTGTTTATGTTTATATTTGAGTCATATGATCGTTTCTTTTACAAGATAAATCACCTGAAAAAAACACATCACATCACATGTCAGTTGGCTGTGTGTAGAGCGTTAATGCCTATACCAACATCAACCGTCTTGCAAACGCGAATATTTCAAACGCTAAGTTGTTACTTCTTAGCAGTGCAGCCTTTATAGAGTGTGTATCCATAATATTTGTATCATTATGCACGTCTGATTGTATCATCAGCCACGTGTTTGTGTTGCTTCTAGAGGGAAACTGGGATATATATGCAGTTGAGCCATAAACAGAGCGATTGTTTCACTTGACACTACTTCATAGTCCATAGAGCGTGTGTAGAGCGTTATTAAATTTTTTGATAAAATGTAAAAAACAGTTTAATTTAAGGTGATTTATAATTTTCTTAATTTAAAATAAACTTTTCAAATGATTCTTTTTTAGAAAATTCTCTTTCAATTCAAATTAGTTTACTGATGTCTAATTCCCTTTTCAAATGATAGTTCAATTTGATCTTTGTGAAATTCTATACTATGCAAATATGCCTAATGAGAATTTTACACTAGCCAATGAGCTTGAAATATCAAAGTCACTTGACAACAAAACGCCTGATGAGGTTAACGTTTAACAAAGATATCTTAAGATTTCACCGTTCCTTCTACTCTCAGGTAAATTATTGTTCCAAATTAATTATTGTTATAAAAACCTTATCCAAAGTTTACTTATTTTTTCGTAGTTTCCTGATGACGTACTGGCCTATTTTTCCCTAGATGTTTTTACTCCAACGGTGGACGAAATTTCCAAGTTGGTTATCTGGTAAAATTCTACCAGTTGGGTTCTACAAATTTCAGCTATTGGAACTGCAGCACTGGTTCTGGAAACTCGTACCGAAGTTTCGATGCACTGCACTTTGATTTTATTCCCCTTTGGCAAACATTGCCTAATGAGGTTATGTTATTTATTTTTGAAGCTTTCGCTTTTTCACTATGGAAACTTTTGTTAAAAAAAAAACACTGTGGCTTTACTTGCCTTTTACAATTTTGCTTTTTAGGTTTGTGCTTTACACTTTTTCAAAATCTGACTTTTTACTTTTCACAAAACTTGTTGTTTAGGTTACGAGATATTCAATTGTTTTATTTTTGACACTTGAGTTGAGTGACTTGAGAAATTGAACAGAACTCCTGATGAATTTCATGGTGCCTATTTATAGGATTTTAAAAAACAATTGAATATTTGACACTTGAGTCATTAGTAACCAAATTTAGTTTTTATTTTTGTAATTTCTGCCCTTATGCTAAATAAAACCTTAAGTTTATGATTGCAGTTTTATTCCTTATATTTTTATACACATTTTGGTGTTTGTTTTCATACCGTACCACTTTTGAGTTTGTTCACGATTTCTCTCGTTAATGTCTCTAACTTCCGAAATCTCACCTTTTATGTATGCAAACTATACTATGACTATTCTTTACACCTGTCTTTAAGTCTTTGTTGCCTTATTACTAATCTACACAAATTTTTACACTATTTTTCAAATTTAAAGTTCTAACGTTAAACATTTTTTTATATTCAAATTTCATAACAATTTGTCTTTGTCCATCACTGTTGTACTTTCCTAAACCTTTCTGTCTAAAGAATCTTTAAATTATTTCATATTTGTGACATTTTTCATCGGCGTCGATATCAAATTTATGTTTTCGTGTAATTTTGTCTGTGGTGTAAATTTTATCATGATTTTTGGTGGCATGCCGGTACATTCCAAAACAACATACACTCATATTTGTATGACACTCATATATACGCACATAGTCACTACACTGTGAGTGTCGTGAGCAAATTATATTTTATGTGAGGATACATCATGAAACTGACAACCTGAAATATACACAATGGATTTGAAACTGAAAAGAAACTTCTGGTAGAACGGCGAAAACCAATTTCGTTAATAGTTAGATGAATTTCATTTAGGTGGAGCTTGTTAACAAATCAGTTTCGAAGTAAACAATAACACTTTGACAGTTTACCAAACTAAATTACAGTTAGGTGCAGCTGCTGGAACTTACTTTCTGCAATGTTAATCAGTTTGCGTTTTCGAAGGAAACACTGTGAAATTTCCTTGCGCTACGACAGGAACCTTTCGATTTATTCAGAAGTTTAATGAAAAGGGTTTAATGTCAGCACACGGAACTCGTTATAACATGTCCAACAGATTTCCGTGATTTAATTAGGGGAAAATATTGGACATTCAGGCAGACGGTACACTTTCTATATCTGGCGACAAGAAAGCTTATCTTCTAGATATTTTAGTTTATTGTCCTTAATACATTTTTATCTAAAACGATTAATAATAATTAAGGTGCAAACACGGAATTCCAGGAAACAACTACTCTGCGGGCTAATGCCCCGACCAGCATTGAATTACACCTGGAAAACCTATAGCAACAGCTAGAGTCATTCGTCAGAAGCCCACCAGACATATACCGGTTTCGAGCTTATTAGCTCTCATCAGTATGCCATAGGTAAGGTATCCGACGAATAATCCTAGCTGTTTAGTCTGTCTAACCCGACAGAAGGGACCATGAACGCGATAAAGGTCGACAGCTTTCAATGGTGTCTACTGCATGTAGAACGCTTCGTGTCTGTGACATTTTCAGTCCGGCATGGAGTAGCGAATGGCCGATAGATGTAGTTAGTTCTACACCGCGTACTCATGGTCCCTTCTGTCGGGTTAGACAGACTAAACAGCTAGGATTATTCGTCGGATACCTTACCTATGGCATACTGATGAGAGCTAATAAGCTCGAAACCGGTATATGTCTGGTGGGCTTCTGACGAATGACTCTAGCTGTTGCTATAGGTTTTCCAGGTGTAATTCAATGCTGGTCGGGGCATTAGCCCGCAGAATAGTTGTTTCCTGGAATTCCGTGTTTGCAAAATATCGTTTCTCGCCGATCGCGATAAAGGTCGACAGCTTTCAATGGTGTCTACTGCATGTAGAACGCTTCGTGTCTGTGACATTTTCAGTCCGGCATGGAGTAGCGAATGGCCGATAGATGTAGTTAGTTCTACACCGCGTAATAATTAAGGTGTCTCAAAGTCGATAGTATGGGCCTACTGTGAAGATACAAAAACATTAAATAAAATTGGAGACACGTGGTGTTAAATGGGATGAGGTAAGCTCCACTTTCAATCGCAAGTATTGTCTTTGGGATATGACAGAAACGACTAATGGCGTCATCAACTATATTTTTTTCGAGAAACATACCCAATTTTTTTCTGTTAAAAAGCTCCCTTTCTTCTAATAAACTTTTATTTATTTTTTTTGTATTGTCAGTCGTTGGAAAATAATTGAATGTTCATTGTTTAAAGTGCATAAATGTCATTAAGAATAAATAAAAGAATTACACTCGATAATTTTTTAATACAGTTAAAACAAAAGGTGATGATAACAATAACTAAACTTAAGAAATAAGGCAAACGCAATCATACTACATACATATTAAAATCTATTCTCTATTATTTTTTAAAACCCTCCATACAAAAATCAAGGGGTGTTAGATCTGGTGATTTCCGCGCCACTGAAGAGGTCCATTAAACTCACAATCTTCACAATCCTGGCTTTGTGGGGTGGAGCTCCGTCATGCTGAAACTACAGGTTTCTCGTTAAATGCAAAGACACATTCTCCAGAAGTGCAGGAAGTTATTATTATTATTATTATTATTATTATTATTATTATTATTATTATTATTATTATTATTATTAATTAAATGCCTACTGATGGTGTCGCATCATACATTTATTTCAAAATGGCCTTGGTTTTGGACTGGATTGACAATGTGGGGATTTTCAATGGACCAGTAGTGTTTGTTGCGCTTGTTTGGCAAACCATTACTGACTTTTGTCCATCCAAAGAACGTGAAGCGAAAAAGGTTCTGCATTTCTGTTTCTACATTTACTACAATTTGAGCTATAAAATTAGGTTCGTTTTCAATGTGATGCTCAGGCCAATAATCCAAATTGTGAAATTTGTGGCCATGATACCTAGTAGTTTAAAATTTGCTGAACGGTTGATTTATTCAAATGCAAATCCCGGTTAGCCTGCCACATAAAATTTCGTGGATTTTGAGAGAAAAACTGTAACAATCTAGCTGTATTAACATTGTTTCTTACCTTTTGGTCAATTATTTGATTCGTCCGAACAGAAAATGCATGTTCATTACGTCACAAGATCGTCTTCAAGTTTGTAAAAGCTCTATGATCAGGAATGAGGCGCTCTGGATACCTTTCTCGATATAACTCTACAGCTCTTCTTGAATTTTTTTGTAACTCGCCGTTTGTAATTAGCAACATATTGTCACGGATTTCCCAATCCGTCTTTTCTCTTACTGACACAAAAACAATCCGTTAATTAATTACTTCTTTATTAACTACTGAACACTACTAATTACAGGTCAACTAAACACTTATTTAATTAATCGCTATCTAAATCGCTTTGATATCTCCAACTAAACACTTTACTTAAACACTGTAATACAAGACTTATACAAGACTAACTAACTCGGCCGTTTATTCTTCTTTTATAGACCCAACGAATATTCCAGGTATATTCCAGTATCTCTAGATCCATGTTCTCGTACGACTCGAATGCTTCTCGTCGATTCCAGATTTTTCTAGGCCGATCTCGATCACGCATGTTGTTTGTTTACCAGAATGACGTAGGGGCGATCGGGGTAATCTTAGGCAATTCGCGGTGCCACAGTCGTCGGTTTGGGAGTGAGTGGGGCAAATTCCGTGACACTGCACCTTAGGACCGATCGTCCCGATCGGATACACCTCTATACGGGGACAGACGCTCCAGATGGACGACCTTCATCTTACTCCTGGGAGTCCTCTGTATCCGGTAGACGACATCATTGATTCTTTTAATGACGGTGTAGGGGCCCTCCCAACGGTTCTGTAGTTTAGGCGATCTTCCTTTCTTCCGCGTGGGGTTGTACAGCCACACCAGGTCACCTTGTTGGAATCCGACTGTATTGGCCCGGACGTCGTATCGAGTCTTCATGCGATCGCTCTCTAGTCGCATTCGAGATCTGACTTGATCGTGTACGGCTGCTAGTCTTCGTTCTAGCTCATGGGTGTAAGTGTCTGGCTCTGTGGGCTGTTCCGCAGGACGACCAAATACCAAATCTGCTGGAAGGCGAAGCTCTCTTCCAAAGATGATCCTTGCGGGAGTCTTCCCAGTAGTTTCATGGACAGCTGAGCGGTAAGCTAACAGGAAGAGTGGAATGAGCTTGTCCCAGTCTGTCTGGTTCTCGTTCACAAACATCCTCAGATTGGTTTCTAGTGTGGCATTGAAGCGTTCCACCATACCATCTGACTGGGGATGCAGTGGGGTGGTCCTGGTTTTTCGGATTCCCATAAGCTCGCAGACCTTTCGGAACACACCTGATTCGAAATTTCTGCCCTGATCTGAATGTAGTTCCATGGGCACACCAAATCTGCAGAACAGGTTGTTGACTAGCGCTTCTGCTACGGTTGTGGTCTCTTGATTGGGAAGAGGGTATACTTCCGGCCATTTACTGAAGTAGTCCATGGCTACTAGGAGATATCGGTTCCCACTTTGGGTTTTCGGAAATGGGCCAGCGATATCAATGGCAATCCTCTCGAACGGTGCTCCTACGATGTACTGGCGCATTTTGCCTCTGGAACGGGTCTTCGGTCCCTTGCTGGCTGCACATACGTCACATTTTCGGCACCAATCTTCTACATCCGTCCTACAGCTCAACCAGTAGAAACGCTCCCTAATCTTCTGTAGAGTCCTATTGATACCGAAATGTCCACCCCAGTACCTCCATGTACTTCCTGCAGCACTTCCTTGACCCGGGACCTCGGGAGTAGTACTTGTTTCTTGACCTCCGTTCCGTCATTGTTCTCCCATGCTCTTTTTAGGACACCGTCTTCCAACACCAGAGAATTCCATTGAGCCCAATAACTATTTAATGCTGGGCTTTACTACTGACTTCAGCCCAAGACGGTCGCTTGTTGGCTTCTTTCCAGTCCAGTAAAGGTTTGATGTCACAGTCAGCTTGCTGGTCTTCCCTGAATCGCCGCTGAACTCCATCTGTCTTCAGGTTGGGCTACTACTATCTTGCAAGGAACAAATGATATGTCCTCTTTCCTTTCGAGATTACTACAGTGTTTGTTGTTGTTGGTAGGACAAGGTCTAGACAGGGCGTCTGAGTTTCCATGTTCCTTGCCTGCCTGGGAGTCGCGCCATTGTCGATCCGCGACTGGCGCCCTACACTGTGCCTTTAGGTGACCCGCCCGCCCACAGTTCCAACATTGAAGTGGGCGTTCTCTTCGTCTATCGGGTTGTCCTATCTTTGGTCTGGTAGTTAGGCTGAATTTATCAATGGCTTCCTTCAGTGTTTTGATTAACTCTCCATTTCCCGTACTGTTGCTATTGGCACTAATGGTTCGCACTTTAACATGTTCCCTGGAGACTGCCGCTTGGGAGTCGCGCCTTTGTTGATCTGCAACTGGGGCTCTACACTGCCTCTTCAGATGTCCCGTCTGCCCGCAGTTCCAACATTGAAGAGGGCGATCTCTTCGGCTTCCAGGTTGTTCTCTCTTCAGCTTGGCAGTTGGGCTGAGTTTCTCAATGACCTCCTTCAACGTTTTGATTATGTCTCCATTTCCCATATTATCGCTGTTATCACTGATGGTCCGAACTTTAACATGTCTACCGGATGCCATCTTTGCTGCCTCAAATTCCAGTGCATGCGAAAGAGCGTCATTCAACGTTTTAGGTCTAGCGAGCCGTAGTGCCTGCTGAGTTTCGCAATCTCTTAGGCCGTCGATAAACACTTGGATGGAGAGCTGGTCTACAAATTCGGACGGGGCTGTTGGATATGCCAATCGAACCAGTCGAGCAACGTCTGTCTCAAAGTGTTGTAAATTCTCTCCACTCTGCTGGTGACGATTTTTCAATTGTGCCTGGTACACTTGCTGCAGGTGCTTATCACCATATCTCATTTCCATATGCTGTTTCAGAAGGTCATAGTTACTCTGCTGCCCAGCAGGAACTCCTTGCAAGACGTCAAGAGCTTCCCCTCGTAGAGCAACTATTAAAGCAGTAGCCTTTTCACAATCAGACCATTCGTTTGCTGCAGCTGCTGCTTCAAACTGACGCAGATAGACATTCCAAGAGACCTTGCCGTCGAATTCAGGAGGCTTTGTTTTCTGCGTTCGGATAACAGATCCTTCTGATTTTATTACGCCTTCCTTTCTTATGTTGTCTAGCTTATGTCGGAGTTCTTCACAGGTTTCTCTAACCAAGTTTATTTCTTCGTCTATTTCCTTTTTTTGTGCCAATAGTTTCTCTTCTACTTGTGTTTCTACTTTATGTGACTGCTCCTCTAGTTTTTCTTCTAGTGTATTCTCCAATTTTTCTAACTTTGTCTGCATTTCTTTCGTCTGGTTTTCCATTTTACGCCCTTGTTCTTCTAATTTCTCTTGCATAGTCCGTCCCTGTTCTTCTAATTTATTTTGCATCGTTTGTCCTTGTTCTTCTAATTTCTTTTGCATCGTCTGTCCCTGCTCCTCCAATTTCTTTTCTAATTTTTCCTGCATCGTTTGGGACTGATCTTCGATTTTATGCCCTTGTTCTTCAAATTTCTTTTCTATTGTTTGTCCCTGTTCTTCTAATTTTTCTTGTGTTGTTCGTCCTTGTTCTTCCAACTTTTCTTGCATCATACGTCCCTGTTCCTGCATCGTTTGCATCATTTCTAACAGCTTTGCTAGTTGCGCATCCATGTTGCCTTGACTTCTAGTTACAGGCATTCACTCTATTTGGAAAGTTCTAGAATGTCCAGGAATGTGTTTGTAAATGTCACCGTTGACTTCCTTACAATGATACGAGTGCACTGATATGCCACACTTGGGTCTTTGTCTCACTTCGGTAGAAAGTTCTAGAATGTTCGAGAATGTCCTTCGCAAATAACACCGTTCACTTCCTTGAGTCACGACGAGTGCGGTGATATGCCACACTTGGGTCTTTGTCTCACTCCCGTACAAAGTTCTAGAATGTTCGAGAATGTCCTTCGCAAATACCACCGTTCACTTCCTTGAGTCACGACGAGTGCGGTGATATATCACACTTGGGTCTTTGTCGCACTCCCGTACAAAGTTCTAGAATGTTCGAGATTGTCCTTCGCGAATAACACCGTTCACTTCCTTGAGTCACGACGAGTGCGGTGATATATCACACTTGGGTATTTGTCTCACTCCCGTACAAAGTTCTAGAATGTTCGAGATTGTCCTTCGCGAATACCACCGTTCACTTCCTTGAGTCACGACGAGTGCGGTGATATATCACACTTGGGTATTTGTCTCACTCCTGTACAAAGTTCTAGAATGTTCGAGATTGTCCTTCGCGAATACCACCGTTCACTTCCTTGAGTCACGACGAGTGCGGTGATATGCCACACTTGAGTCTTTATTCCACCCGCGCACAGGGTTCCAGAAAGTTCTTCAAACTTCCACTCAAATCCCACTTTGTGGACAGGGTTCCAGAAAGCTCTTTAAAACTTCCAGTTAAATCCCACTTCTGACACCAAATTGTCACGGATTTCCCAATCCGTCTTTTCTCTTACTGACACAAAAACAATCCGTTAATTAATTACTTCTTTATTAACTACTGAACACTACTAATTACAGGTCAACTAAACACTTATTTAATTAATCGCTATCTAAATCGCTTTGATCTCTCTAAATAAACACTTTACTTAAACACTGTAATACAAGACTTATTACAAGACTAACTAACTCGGCCGTTTATTCTTCTTTTATAGACCCAACTAGGGTTACCATCCGTCCGGATAAAGCCGGACATGTCCTCCTTTTTAAGGCAAATTTAATTGTCCGGCCGGATTTGTTCTCTGTCCGGCTTTTTAAAAATAAATATAAAAAAAAATCAATCTGAAATCATGGATCATCTGAAAAATATTGTTCTCAAGCATCACCTTCTGACCCCGAAAGAGAACGCGGAAGAGAATAAAATTCTACTTATATTTTGGCTTTAATATTTTATAATATTATGTTTTATTTTTATTATTTCACATTCTTTATTTTTGATATTATATATAAGTTCCAAGTTAATACTCATTAACTCATTTATATAACTTTTGTTTTCTTAACGCAATATATGCATAGTGCAATATTTTTTAAGGTTACTTGTGTTTACAAGGATTTTATGTTACTAAATAAAGTAAAATAAAATGTTCAAAAAATGTCCTCCTTTTCCATTGAAAATCATCCTTTTTTGTCACAATTGTCATACTTTACATGTTTCACACATGGTAACCCTAGACCCAACGAATATTCCAGATATATTCCAGTATCTCTAGATCCCTTTTCTCGTACGACTGGAACGCTTCTCGTCGATTCCCGATTTTTCTAGGCCGATCTCGATCACGCACGTTGTTTGTTTACCAATCGCGTAGGGGCGATCGGGGCAATCTTAGGCAATTCGCGGTGCCACAGTCGTCGGTTTGGGAGTGAGTGGGGCAAATTCCGTGACAATATCAACTTTTTCTGGATGAGAAAACATTTTGTAAGCATAAAAGTTATACGTTTGACGTTCGTATTGAGCATAACAATTATGTTGTGATATTTATGCACTTTAAACAACTAACATTCAATTATTTTCCAAAAACTACTTAAACTTTCCACCGCTAATGTGATTTTTAGGTGGTATTTCTTTTGAGACTCTTTAAGGGCGCCGTTACCGTATAGCAGAGTAGTCTACAAGACAGTAAGATTCGAGGTAAGATTTTAAAGCCTTGATAGATACTGCTATCTAGTAATAGCTAAACTATTTGTGCCTCAAAAAATACTGCTTACTGTATATTTTATTATCTTACCGTGGTTAAATATGGCGATAATACCTTTTTCTTCTACAAAAAATTTAACACTTTTTTCGACTGCAGCAAAATACACATAAAGGACGTACTTAGGAAAGGTTTGTGTTCATTTTTCTTAGTTTGGCTTTTAAATGTGAAAATTAATTGTTGAAGTTTATCTAAAAAATTCCATAAAAAGAGCCACTTTCAATAAATATTTTATGTATAAAATCGCTACATTTTCGCAATATAAATACTAACACTACCTAAGTTGAACTTTCTAGTATTCAGTAATTTATCATTCGTTTTGGTAACTTTAACAGGGATTAAAATTCCTAACTTTAAAATTACATAGACATTTCACTATTTTGGGCCACAAATACTGCCACCTTAAGACGATATTGCCTATAACTTTTAAACAGGAAGTAATACAGAAAAAAAACTGTAATAAATGTTTATTAGAAAAAGAGATATTTTTAACAGGAACAAATTTGAATATGTTGCTGGAAAAAATATAATTGATGACGTCATTAGTCGTTTCTGTCAAATCCCAAAGGTAATACTTTCGATTGAAAATGGAGCTTACTTCACCCATTTAACACCACGTGTCTCAAATTTTATGAAATTTTTTTTGTATTCTCCCAGTAGGCCCAAACTATCAATTGAAAACAAAATTATTTTGAATAGAATGGTACAAAATATACAAAAATAAATATTTTGAAATAAAAAAATAAGTACTCTTTTTCACTCTGGAAAACGATATTTCTTCCATATACTTTAAAAAAGGAGAAAGTCAGCATACCTTAACAAAAGTTTTGTTGGACCTATCGGTAACAATAAGGGAGATATGGTGAAAAGATTAGGCAATAAACGTTAGTTTGTTACACTTCTCTTACTTACTGAAGATAGACCTACTAAATCCTATGTCACTGTAATATTTTTAACGTCGCCGTATTTCTCGCCCGAAAATGATCAAATTTGTGATGTTATTTAGTTACTGAAATTTCGAAAAATAAAACACGTAGAGCAAAAGCAATATCAAAAACAAAATTACTGATGTTTTGTTTATCCACTTTAATTATTTAAACTCTCCTAAAATAATATAATAACTGTTAAAATCCATCTGTATGACATACATTATTTCGCTATTGTAACCCCACATTTTAACAATTATTTTCACATAAGTACTTATAAACATAAGCGAACTATATGCAGAACTATGTAAGTTTATGTTATAATAATATTTACATCTATAATGGAATTTAAAAAAACCGTATTTTAAAAGATTTCACTACCTAAAAATTTGATGGATAGATCGCTTTCTGAGGTTATATATTGATTTTACTTCGGTACCTTTAAATATTTGCAGGTGGCATGAGATAACATTCTTGTTATTTGCTAAACTCTATATTATTCAGTGCTTAACTGTCTAAAATTACTTTGTACTATTTGTAGAAAACACTATTTCAAGAATACGGCGCCTTTAATGGGTATTTCATACGAATAAATTATGGTATACGAATGATAAATTTTTTAAATGCTGATTAAATCAATTTGTCATCTCTTTTCTATTTATTTGTCAATAGTTTCCAAGATAATAGATTAGAAAATCCAAAAACAATTCTATTAAAATATTAAATGCTGTGCTTTTTGAAGACAAAAGTGTCTGATGTCTGAATGAATAAATCTGTTTATAGTAATGAAGCTAAATTAATAATACATCTCAGAATAATTCAAACATACATTTGATATAAAGAAAACATTTGTTTAAATTTCATGTGTGTGGGTGGTAAATTAAATTGCTCAAACAGTTAGGTAAAAGCATGAAAAAAGAACTTTCATTTCAAATTAGTAGGTTAATGAATATAATTCCATTAATTGTATATTCTGTAGGAGATAAAATTTCGCTCCTAATTGCCTGAAAATAATTAAGTTTTTTCATAAGCTGTAGAAATCAGAGTCTAAAAGTCTTTAGAAATTGATTTGAAACATTTATATTACTTATGGCAATACTGAAGGTAGTACACAGCAGAATTCCATTATTCATTCAAGGGATCAAAACGTACTTCAAAAATTAAAAAAGTTTATATAAATATATGTCTAGAAAAGTCGCTTCTTAGAAATCAACTTCAATTTGATACAAATAAATACGTCTGAATGATTTCAGTTTGACGTTGTTGATATCTTTTTGATATAGGTACTAAAAATCTAAAAAAATCTGAACGTGCAAATTGCGTTTCTTTTGCTGCCACTTTGAAAGATCATCAAAAATTAAAAAAGTAATGTGTAAAAAATTATACAGGGCGTCCGGAAATGATGCGTCAATAGTCCAGGAAGTGATATTAGTTGAAAACTTAATGCCACAGAGTACTATAACATTTTCTCAAAAACATAAAATTAGTGGAGTTACAGGGCGTCAACACATTTTTCTTTAAGAATTTCTTCTAATAAATTTTTCACTAGTGTTCCTTTGTATTCATGTTCTTGCTTTTAAGGCATGCTTTGTTAATTTTGAAAATGACACATAAGAGGACCTTTTTTATTTTTTTTGCCGATGTTTAATTACAATCCATATAAATTTATAAAAATGTTCAAACAAAAAAGTTCTAAGCCACTTCTTGAATGTCAAGGACAGTTTAGGTCCCTTGGCGTTGAAGAATATGCATCAAATTAAAAATGATGCAAAGGTACACTAGTGATACGTGTACAAAATTAGAAAAAAATCGGTATACTTATAAAAAAGTTATTAGAAGAATTCCATAAAAATAAAATTCTTTGACGCTCTATAACTCGAGTTTTCGAAAAAATGTTAAACACAGTCACAGTGTACAGTAATATTAACGCATTGACAATTGTATTTGGTAACTATGCCATCTCCAGTACATCAGATACGCACAAAACAATCATCAACAGTGTCAGACAGTAACAGTGTGTAATAGTGAAAATAAACAGTGCTTTATAACTATGCTTGGGAAATAGAAAGAAGCGAATGGTCACACTATGATTCATGCTACAGATGATGCTGACACAATTATTGTAAAAACTGACGTTAGCAGAATAAAAACATGTAGCAATACACGAGACATGCTTGTTCAAGTTATCTACGTTCAGTGATAAAAAAGTGATATTAAATTGATGCAACATGTGCTTGGCAAAAAGAGATTCAAAATTATTCTATTTTCACATGTTGGATACGATACCACAAGCTTCTTATAAAAGTAAAAGTAAATCGGTAGCATATCGACATTTTTAAAATGTATGGAATTGAATTAAAAAATGCACACAGAAAGAAACTCACAGATATTGGCACCAAAGGATTGGTATCATTTTATGGTGGAAATCCAAAGACAGAAATTCTGAACTTACTATGACATAATTGTACAATTAAAAAGAAATCAGAAATGCTAAAAGTGAATTAAATAAGTATTGCAAGATTGCCACCTACAGAAAATGCTACTGTTCATCATCCTTTTCCGCGCATTTACAATGTCTTTGTTGGAAAACCATGAACACCAATATTGGCAATCTCGAAGAGTGGGATTGGATAAAAGTGGGAGACCAACTACGAACCATCACATGTGAAATGAGCTGTGCACCATAGTTATTACCAAGTAAAATCCACTACACCTGCAAAACGGATACAAATGTGTAGTGGTAGATGTGATGTACGTGTTGACATTGAGATATGGAACGTACTGAATGTTGTAGCTGGTCCGGTAGATTGCACAAATAGTGCAAATAGTGCACTGGAAGAAAGTGTTTTAGAAGAAATGAAAGAAGACTATTAGATTTAGCTTTTCTCTTATGTAAGATTAATGAAATGCAAAATGCATTTTTATTATCAAACGCATTTTGATTGAAGAAAATATTATTTTCAACACTGCATAAGCTTTTAGTTTGTCAGCCACTATTTTGATATTTATTTTTATTTTTTTAAAACCAATATGATAATCTTTTTCAGTATGAAATTTTACGATTTTTAAGTTATTTTTCAAGATGGAGCAAAAAATGGAATTTTGCATTTTGCACATTCACATTTTCTAGACTTTTAGTATATCAAAAAAATACCAACGAACTAACAAATTCAAACCCCGACTTTGTGGAGACATATTTTTTGCATATATCTACTGTACTACTGTTATGTCTGCAAATCAAACTCAATAATGAATTTAACTAAAAAGTAAAACCTACGGTCCATTTTAACTGCATACGTATCAACGCCAGTGTTTTTTAAAACAATAGAAAATAACTGATCCAGATCATTTAAACCTTGATTATAAAATGAATTACTATGCAATTTGTTCAAAATATCGATCCTCAAACGCGTGCAGCCATTAATAGTTTAAAGCGTTTAAAATTCTCTATTAGAGCGTTCCAACCGATACTTCAACGTAACAGCCCACTGCGGTATTAAGCAATTCCATTACTGCAGTTTCGATTTAATTCATACGGGTTATTTTAAGACCACATTGAAAATAATGCATAATGGTATACATTCTTAAAGTGACATAATATGAAACTTGAAATTTATTACAGCCATCAATATTTTTTGTAAGAATTCTAATGTGTTTTTAAGTTTTACCGCTAAGCCGTCGAGCTGATATCTGAATGGGATCTAACTGCAATCTTTTCGTTCTGATTAAACTGTATTAACAAATCGATTTGACATGATAGTTTATTGTTATATCGTTTGCAATCAGTCATGAATTCTCCGATTTCCTCAAGTACATAATCAGTTTGCTATAACCGAACATTTAAAAACTGACGTTTTAGTTGTACATTCTAAAAAGACTTTTAAAATCGCCTTCAGAATACAACACAACAGAGTCTTCAAAACAATATAAAGTTTTTTCATGTTTTTTTCTCTAGCAAACATTTCATATTCACTATCTTGTTTAAGAATACTCCTACTAGGTACTTGTTGAACTATATCACTATCGCTGCTACTGCTTTCGAGCATAATAAATACATCCATACATCCTTTTAAAATAGGTAGGCATGTCCTTATGCCCACTCATTTTGTTTATGTCCTGTGTTGAAATTCTCTTTTCAAATAACCATAAGGAAGGATCAATAATACGGTTAATGTTAACGTCAATTGTTAAATGTAAATGATTTGTTCTTTTGCAACCCACCACTCAACTGAAATAAATCACTTTCTTTATACAGGGTGTTTCAAAACAAAGGCGAAAAATTTCAGGGGGTGATTCCTTGTTGAAAATAAAATGTAGTTTGTTATATAAATGTTGGGTCACAAGTCAACCATTAGGGAGATATCGCGTTGCTAAGATGGCGGAAAAAAGAGTGTTTTTATTGTTTTTCAAGGAAATGAAAAGCGTGGGAATGGTAAAATTTTGTGGAAGTGTTACCATCATCGAAAGACACTTGTGACATATTTTTTCGCTTTTTGAAAATAATTGGAAAGGGTTGAAATAAACTACCTCTTTCAGTTTTTTTAATTAAACTTTCAAAAAACTTCCTTAACGACGTAGAAAAAAATTAATTAGCTTAAGCCGATTCATTTAGAAACTTTTTTCTTATATTTTTTTGATAAAATTAACTGTTTCGACGTTAATAAATAAAATGTAAAGTATGTCGGGAAGAGGCAGTTTTACTACACCCATTATTAGGAAAAACTAGTTGGCTGCTGTCAATTTCGGGATGTTTCCATTGTATCTCCCTAATGGTTGACTTGTGACCCAACGTTTATATAACAAACTACCTTTTATTTTCAACAAGGAATCACCCCCTGAAATTTTCGCCTTTGTTTTGAAACACCCTGTATAAGTTACATCATTTAAATCAGAATGAAAGAAAACTAGTATTTGGTTCCATTTAGATCATAGCTTTATCGTGATATAAAGTTAATTTGCTACAAGCAAATCAACAGTTTATGTTAAGGTCTTCTATATTTTTGATGTTTCAATAATAATACTGGAGAAGTTGCATGAATTTTATATTGGTTTGAAATATATTACAGGATAATCTTTGAAACATATTGAAAGGTCAGAACATGTGTCTGGGGGCAATAATCACATAATAATTAAAATATTAACATTAATAAACTGAAATGGAATGTAAACAAAACCACGGTGTTGATGATATAAACAGGCACTTGTTTCTTGTGTTTTTCCCTTTTTGTGGCATTGATGGGTCATAGATACTGTAAATACTATAGGTAATGCTGTGCAAATTCTACAATAGCTGAAGCGGGTATTATGTAAGTATAATTGGACGATTTTGATTAAATTGTGGATTCATTTAATTTTATACTTATGAACTTCACTGAGTTCATTGGAGCTAATCCCAACTTCATTAGTGCAGCAAATACGGGGAGTCAAATCAAGCAGGTATATTATTTCCCGTTTTTAACACTACCATAATTATTTGTTGTGATGTGATGAACTTCAGTATTGTTAAATGTAACTTATTTCTTTGTTTACAATGTAGATCCGCTCTTGATAATTACGGCGACAATGCAATTGGTTACGTCCAGAATGAGGTTTATAAAATTATGCCATCTGATTTCACATTAAACCGCCTTTTTGAATTATTTAAGAAACTGCAACTAAGAATAATAAAACTATATACTACACTAAATGTTTGCACCATATATTGCACTAAATTACCAAGTCATTATTTTTAATGTGACAAACTTACATTAAAATGGTGTTCACAAACAAAAAATGATGTCGTTTGGCGCATTAGTAACAAAACACTATACTTATCTATCTTCTGCGCTACAATAAAATTTGTTTGTGCATTTTTAAATGAATGAGGATAATTGTTCGTATAATTTTTGGTAACAGTTTCCTACATTAAGCTGCACATATAACTGGTTAAATAATTAATTTACATTCTCTATTTAAAAAACCCCTGATTAAAGATGGTATGGATACTTCATACGATCTTCCATTTAATTAAATGAAATATCCTGGAAATTTGCTCTATTAACTTCGTTCAAGAAAACTGTAATTTCAAGAAGGTCTTGCTCCGGAGTTATGTATACATTTTACTTAAACGGGGCGTAGCATATTATTTTAGAAAATTAAGCTGAGAGAATAGGATAGCTTTTTGCAAGGCTGATAATATGAAAATATTTTCCCTTAATAAAATCCTGTGTCACTGCATAAAAAGTTCCTAATTCCGGGCATAAAATGCGAAATGCGGCAATCTAAAGACCGTAAAATTTACTACGCTCCTGGTTATTCTACATAAAATCAAGTTTGAGAACTTCTCTGTTGGCTGGTTATCGGTAAACAATTCCCTCGTGACTCAACCGTAAAAAGATATTTCCTTTGCAAACAATACCTGATTGAATGAGAAATAGCGTTTATAGAACTATTAAAGTCACTGTTTTGCTGTCTCCGAAATTAAAATACTTTATTTATTTGATCTTAAAATATCCATCCGATATAATCCAGTTAAAGGATAAGTTGCTGTACAAAGAAAATAAATACAATGAATAGAAAAAGTGTTTTAAGAAATACATTATTTCAAATAAATATAGATAATAACAAATTTTAGAATTTGTATAAAACCTGATAGTTGGATTGCTAAATAATAAAAATCACAACAGAACAAAAATAAAAGAAATAAAAACAAAAAAGAAAGGAGAGTACACATAGGCAAAGACATCTTGAAAATAGGTTTTTATATATCACACACTACAAAAAGAAAGTCTAAATCATCTCCCCTTTAATATTGTACTACTGTTCAGCAGCTGATATAAAGGCAACTTTGCTAATATTTCGGTACGCCCACAGGGTAGCATGAACAAATCACAGTTTCTAGAATTTAAGCGGAGAACTAAGATTCATATTTGACTTCAAAATTAATAATTTTATACAAAAATATTTCACTTCTTACTGAAGCAAAATTATGTTAAGATTTAATCGCATTATTTTTGTTCAAGGAAGCTTGACATATGGCCGTTTTTTACTGAACTCCATGTACACATACAGGGTGTAACAAAAAAGCAGGTCATCATGCCAACTGCATAATTTGGCGGCAAAATATGACAATTTAATCCTACGGATAATGCTATATATAAAAATGACTCCCGCAAAAGATACGAGGTGTTAAAATTGGACCTTTAAAATTATTTTTTTGCTACAATTTCTTCAGGCTCTCACGTATCACTTTGAAATTTTGTATACTTCTTGTTATTAATCAAGTCCTTAAACAAACAAACGTAGAAACGAGGAGTAGGGGTTATTTTATCCTACCACTTTTTCTGACGTATGCCTATGGATGATATTTTGTGTCATAATGTAAAATTTCATTTAGATTATTTTATTACCCGATAATTTTTCGTACACTCTCCATTTTCTAGATAGGTTTTTGAGTATGCAATGTTATAGATAGTCGCAGCAAAATGAGTAACTTTTTTAAATTACAAATTACAAAAAAAAAACTATTATTAATATTCCAACATGCTGTAAAGTATTCTAATTTATTTTATAGTGTCTCTGACTATATGGTTAGCCAGATGTACTATTATTACACGAATAAATGTTTTTATCAATTTCGTTTATAAAGAAAAATAACAGGGACTTAAGTAACATATTAGTTGGTTTTTCAAAATATCTGATCTGAAACTTTATTTAAAAGAGCTCGTTTATGCATTTCAGAGACAGGTGGACATGTGAAGCTATTAAAATTAGTAAATTAAAATAAAATTACAATTTCAAATTAAATTTTAGTATAAATCTTCGGCCCAGAGACACCGATAGAGGGTCTGTCCCCACAGAGCCTAGCCTAAGAACAACCAGGGCAGGTCAAAAAATCCCTGCCAATGCTAGAGATGTGCACTTTAATTTTGTTTCTGGCAGCGACCAGTTACCGAGGTCACGGCATAACAACCCGGAAAATCACTATGTATTATCACAAATTGTTCCTTTGTAATTTGAAAGTTCGACTCATTTTGATGCTACTATCTCCAACGTTTCATACTCAAAAATCTAATTTATGTCGAAAATAAAGTTTTACAAAAAATTATCAAGAATAATAAAATTTTACATTCTGACATTGTAAAAAATCGTCTAGAGGCGTACGTCAGAAAAAGTAGGGGGATAAAATACCGCTTGCTCCCGTATATGTTTGTTTTTAGACATCGTTTACAATAATACCTCTTGAGAGTTTGGTTAGTAACAAGTATCTCTACAAAGTTTTAAAATCAATCGTGAAAACCTGAAGAAATTATAGAAAAAAACTTTTTTTAAAGTTTCAACTTTAATAGCCTGTATCTTTTAAGGGGGGCATAGGATGTCCTGCTTTTTTGTTACAACCTGTATATCTTATTCATTTCTTAATTGACTCAAACCGTTGCCACAATGGTTGCGTAATTAATATTTTTTATTCTCAATTAATAACAATTCTATGTTTTACAAAGAAAAATATGTAAAATGAGTACTTTTTGCAGTTGGGTTTCTGGTCCATTTACTGAAATTGAAGATTTATACATACAAAGAAAGGCAGGTTTATTTTATTTGTTTCCTTTTATTTGCAAGGTTCAATAAATGTCCATGGCCATATCACTGTATGTGTAAGATTAGGAGAAAGAGCCTTTGGAGAACCTACGATGCGGAGATTTTTCGGTAGAATAATAGATCTCTGTCAAACTTTCAAGCTGATTCGATTGCTCCTCACATTTTGAAAGTTTAGGCCTTTCCCTCACAGTAGAGTCAACAGGTAGGAACGATTTAAGAGATTAAAAAGGAATCTAATATACAGGAAAGTATCCAGGTAAAGTAAAATAATATTTCTTATTTTTTAAAAGCTAAGTGAGATGAATTAAGGAATATTATTTCAAAGTAATATCTATAACTATAATTTTATTACAGAACAGTAAACATTATTATGCAAATTAAAAATGCTATAATACATATTAAATGTAGTAAATTTGTTTGCATATTCGAGATTTTTGAGGAATCTACTAAAGCAAGGTAATTTAAATTGTGTAAATTTCCAAAACGTACTTAGTTGAAGGGAAATGGCAGTGGCGTAGCTAGGCGTGGGCGAAGCGGCCCCTCGCCCACGGCCTCGCACATAAAGGAGCTGCGCGGGAGGCCCCCTTTGGGGTGATTTAAAACAGAACGCCATGAACTCTAAATAGTGCGAATAGCACCTTTAAAGACCTTAGTAAGAATAAGCTTCACCGAGGCTTTACCACACGTACTATAATAATTAATTTGCACACCCTGCCGGGGGACATATTTTTTAGTACTAAAGAGGTTACAAAAAATAATTATTTTTAGCATTTAAACACCTCATAATTATGAAATTTTCAGATCATCCAGACTTCACTACTTTAACTAGTTTCATCATAAATTAATAATTTTGTAAACAAACTTTCTGATTTTTCACCAGTCTTTTCTTGAAAATATATTATAGTGACATTGAAACAACTACAATGTATAGTATCACGCGATAGAGGACTAAAAAATAATAAATAAAGTTATATACACTAATGCCCGATCGCCTTTTGTTTTCAAGATACAGCATTTAAAAATTTGTTGTAAAATTTATTTTTTTTTTAATTTAGATTTTTTTTATTTCTCCCGATTGTATGAAATATTTGAACTAAAATTGATACACACTGTGACCTTGCATGTAGCTATTATGTGTCACAATATTCAGTTTATTCAACATCAAATGGTGGAAGAAAAGAGCCTTGCTGATGTGACCTCGCCCACGTCTAGATTAGTCCACGCTACGCCACTGGGAAATGGAATTTATAATTTCGTAGTAAGTATAGCATTTTATAGCTCGTCGCATCTTTTGCCCCGGTTACTTGGTAATTCAGTAATGTTTTTCGCATTAATACAAATATTTTTAAATGTTTCTTCGCTCTTAATTCAGAAATTTTTCGACTAGAGATTTTAATTTGATTAGAGCAGTAGTTTATATCTAAGTAGCACTTGGATATAAACTATGTGTACGCGAAAATTTCGTGGTACATCTTGATCAAAATAGTAAATTCAAAGTCTTGAAATTGTTTTAAAATCCTAGAAATACAAATATTGTGTGAGGGATTCATTATTATCTATCGACGAACCTATAGATAATATACTTATATGTATTTATATTAAGTATGTTAAATTTACCTTATAAGGATATTATTTTGTATTTACCTACTTTAAATTAGGATATCTGCCTTGTTTTTAAAAGCTTACCAGCTAATATTTTGGAATTTGTAAGAAATCACATTCAGTTTATAGCATTGTCTGCTAAATCGTGTTGCCTTTGTAATATCTACTGCTGAAATTCAACATAAAATCAGCTGACGTTCAACATAAAATTAAGTAACGTGGCGACTTCATTGTTTAGAAACATTAATATCAGGCTGTAAATGTTAGAATTTGACATTTGATATTGACACTATGATACCTTATCTTTTAATAGAACCTGCTTATAAGTATAGCATTTTATAGCTCGTCGCATCTTTTGCCCCGGTTACTTGGTAATTCAGTAATGTTTTTCGCATTAATACAAATATTTTTAAATGTTTCTTCGCTCTTAATTCAGAAATTTTTCGACTAGAGATTTTAATTTGATTAGAGCAGTAGTTTATATCTAAGTAGCACTTGGATATAAACTATGTCCGTGTTTAGTTTGCAGAATTTGGAAAATTAAATCTGTGTACGCGAAAATTTCGTGGTACATCTTGATCAAAATAGTAAATTCAAAGTCTTGAAGTTGTTTTAAAAATCCTAGAAATACAAATATTGTGTGAGGGATTCATTATTATCTATCGACGAACCTATAGATAATATAATATGTATTTATATTAAGTATGTTAAATTTACCTTGTAAGGATATTATTTTGTATTTACCTACTTTAAATTAGGATATCTATCTTGTTTTTAAAAGCTTACCAGCTAATATTTTGGAATTTGTAAGAAATCACATTCAGTTTATAGCATTGTCTGCTAAATCGTGTTGCCTTTGTAATATCTACTGCTGAAATTCAACACAAAATCAGCTGAATTTCAACATAAAATTCAGTAACGTGGCGACTTCAGTGTTTAGAAACATTAATATCAGGCTGTAAATGTTAGAATTTGACATTTGATATTGACACTATGATACCTTATCTTTTAATAGAACCTGCTTATTTAATTTGGTTTGCTAAAATGTACCCAGGTACTTTTTATATACTATTTCAAAACATTAAAATATGCGGCACTGATACCTTTCTAAAGTAGTGCACACAAAGTTTTTGTGTCTAAATATTTTACATTTTTCATAAAACTGTGTACATGGACTGCTACTCTTGCACTTTCACCATAAAAACACAATACTTATTATTTTAGGTTGTATCAATTTATAAATTTAAAAACGGTAAGTAAACAGAAATATACACCTTAACAGAATGTTGATATTTGTCATAATTTCTATGGTTAATCGTAACACACATATTACGTCGTCCTATTTGTCAGCAAACAGAGCGACAGAAAGCAAGAGGCGTCAGAAATCGGGCTTCACACTAGTACGAAAAACATCGATGTCAACCATCTTAAGCCGCGTACAGATTAGGTGCAACGTGCAACTAAGGCTGGGCGATATATCGATATTTAGAGGTATCGATACTTTTGCTTTCGATATTCGGTATTTTGTATCGATACTAGCGGCTTAGATATGTACAACGTATCGATACTTTTATGTGTGTATTGTATCGATTCGATCATATTTGGCGAACCACAAAACATTTAACGCCTAGAATTGGCATATTTTAGTACTCCTTTGATCGAACCCACGGTCTCTAAGATTCAGATTCCGAGCGTCATCTATTCCTGTATAGCAAAGAGTTTGTGGCAGTTATAGTACCTGCAGTAATACAGATATCTTACCTACCTACTGTTTACGATTTACAGCGCTTGCGCTTACAGATTCTCTGTGACAAACTGTGAATGTAGATAATTGGACCTTCAGTTCCACCTGAAAGATTATTTTCTAAAGCAGGGAACATAATGACCCACAGTCGCAATAGTCTTAGTGGAAAATGTTTATCTAAATTGTTTTTTTTTAATTCACTAGATTCATGCAATTGGCATTTGTAATATGATAACTAGTAACTGAAAGACTGACCTGTTTTTCTTTTTTTATTTATTACCAAAGTTAAATATATTTAGTAACTGACACACTACGAGAAAGTTAAATGTATTTATTATTGTTAAATTGTGTTTAAGTTGTTTCCTTTGTTTTGAATAAATATTTATTTCTATCTTCTATAATTATTTCTAAAATTAATATCTAAGCAACATTCTTGCCAAGAATTTGAAAAATAAAAAGCAATGTGTTTTTTATGAAGCACAAATACATATTTTTTTTTTCGTTTCAATTTTTTATTTGCCAAAATTTTTACTTCAAAATTTACATATTAAAGTTTAATTTGTAGAACATGTAACGAATTGATTTTTCGTTTTAAATATTATTAATAAAATATCACCTGACCGCCGATATGTGTTTAATTACCGTCCAAGACGAGCGCTAGAATGAACGCGCAGCCGCTACCGTTCTCGCGTACCGGCCAGTGAGTTCCATCAGGGCTGTCCGAGCGAGCAGTCCTACAGCGCGACTCCACAGTCGAAGACGAACTTAGAAAAATTCGACGCGCTGACCGCCGACTAAAATTATTTTGAGTCGCTGATCGACAATAATTTCGTGAGGACTACTAGCAAGGTAAGATTTTTACAAGTTTAAAAAGAAGACCAGTGCGCCGCCGCCGGCTTGTCAACATCACCGAAGACTTTCAAACACCGCAGAGAGAATTCAGTTCCTGGCCAGTCGTTGTCGAGACGTCTGTCCACCACTCCAGTACCAGAGGAGATGTTCGAGATTTTTCTAAGTTGCTGATGAACTTGATGAATAGTTTTGCCAGGACCACTTGCCGTAGCTGTTGGTAAGATTTTTACAAGTCTCGTCTTAGGACTACTGCGCAGCCGCCAATCTGTGACCAGCACTGAAGCCGTTCAAACAGCGAGGAGACGACTCAGTTCAGTCTGTCTTTATCTATGGTCGAGAGCAGTCCTGTCTGTCCGCCACTCCAGTACCAGAGGAGCTGTTCGAGATTTTGCCAGAACCACTAGCTGTAGCTGTTGCACCGAAGCCGTTCAAACACTGAGGAAGCGATTAATTTCCTGGCCAGCCGTCCATGAGAGCAGTCCTGCCTGTCCGCCACTCCAGTACCTGAAGAGCTGTCCGAGACCACTAGCCGTAAATATTTTTACGAGTTCAGCCCGAGGACCACTGCGCAGCCGCCAACCTGGTATCAGCATCGAGGGCTTCCAACTTACCAGTAGACGATCCAGTTTTCGGCCAGCCGTCCACGAGAGGAGTCCTGCCTGTCCAGCACACCAGAGAAGCCGCCTTTGGTGACTGTTCTAAGTCGATTCTGGGGACCAGAGCGTAGCCGCCGACTGTCCAGCAGCGTTAGGTCTTCCACCGTCGAAGCCGCAGATCTAGTTTCTCACCAGTAGCAGACCAGTTCAGCCCCGCCAGGAGATCAGTTCAGCATCAGCACCGCCAGGAGACCTGTCCAGCACCGCCAGCCAGCATAGTAAGTAAATTGCGCACACGTTTACTGTGCATGTCCGCCAAGCCAAACGAGGGCTTGAAGAGGTAACTACCGTTTGTCCCGTAAAAGTTGGAGTTGTAAATATAGGTTTACGTTAAATAAATGTAAATATTTACCAAATGTAATTTGTTTTACTGAACACGAAAAGTCTAACTCTTCCCTCACGACCCTCTGGACATACCGTGTCTTCACTGTAGCCGCCCGAGTAGTGATGTTTCTGCACTGTAAACAGAAACTGGCGCCCGAGGTTACCGCCGCCACCGCTCAGGCGCATAGTGACACTGTGTCGTATTGCAATCACGACGTAGGTACGTCACAAACAGAAAAACTACCTATTTATTTCAAATATATGAATGACAACTGACTGACAGCTTTGTTCGTATAGTATCTGTCTATAGTACATAGTACCTACATAGATAGCAAAAAAAAAATGCTAAAAATATAAAAATAGTATCGATATCTAACAATATCGTAATTTTTCTAACGATACTTTTTCAAATCGATACTTTGTATACAATACATATCGATATGAAGTCCTATTGTTGGTATTACGACTACGGGCGGAATCGTTCTTCGAATAAAGGTGGATCTCCGAGACGTTCCATAGCTCCGCTATAACTGGTCACATCCCATGCTTCCAAACGTTTCGCCGTCCTTCACTGTCGGCATCTTCAGTGATGACTCCGCAAAAGCTTCAAATGATACTACCACATAATCCAATGGTCAAAATGTGTTGATCTAAATTAAGTTAAGTCCGAAATTTTATAGTTTCCGAGACACAGAATTTTGAAATTATAATTTTATTTCACACAAAATTTATAACGATCAAGTGAAGTACTGTCGGTGGCACCTCTCTATTATTGACAGCAAATTTTAGGCCATATTTCAATTTCTTGTGTCAGAAAACTAACCACTACTAAGTTTTATGTATTTATTACAATTATAATACAGAATAAAAAACATAATAAAAAACTAAAATACATACTTCAACATCTTGTATCGTGGAAATTATAAAAATTACTATAAAATGATATAAAATTTTGGACTAAGATAACTTGATTTAGGCCATCATATTTTGGCCCCCGGAGCATGTGGTTTTTTTATCTTCACAGATGCCTTTTATAAGTATATCGAGTTTTTTTATCAAATGCGAAATTCTTGGAAACTCCTTGAAATTGTCCTAAATTCCGCGAAATCCCTTGGAAATCTCTATTTTGCGAAATCTTGTAACAATTTTGACCTCGTGGTTACCCTCTCTATAAATGTGAAATATAAATTTATAGGAGGATCTGTCTTCATGCGTGTATTCGCCGCGGATCGACTACACTCAAACGCATACAATGACGCTTTGTCCCGTTCCAAAACTTTCCCACCGCTAATAAACAAACCATTATCCCACTCCAATACTTTAAACTTCCTCTTAAGTTATTATCCCTGCGCGCTCCTTTAACGTCGACTCCGACTTTGTAAATAAGTTTAATAAACTTGAACTGCGCTCAGTAATTGATAATTAAGTAGTTAAAGATGAGACACTTCAACACAGTCTGATAGCCCTCCTCACGAAGAATTCCCCGATGCTCAATTATTTAGTGCAATAGTTCGGGGAGCCGACTGGGAAAATTTGCATCGGCGCCCGGACGATTACGCTTCACCTGATAAGGAAGGAACGCCGGGAACGGAGAACAAACGTATTTAATGAAATTAATGGTCAAATGAGATAAATCTGGGAAGTTGAACCGCTTTAATAATAAAACTGGGTTCTAATTCTTTAACTTTTATTAGGTAATGGAGATACTTAAACGACTTGCGGCTTAAATGGAATTTTCGCGGTTAAATGCTTGGCAAATAAATTGTTGAATAATGCACTGATTTTGCGAGCTATTCCACCCTCGATTCCACCTATCTGATATTTTCGTTGTAACAATTTTATAAATTTTATAAGTAAGAATTCTTACTACTTCTTAATCTGTAAATAGGATTAAATATGAAGTTCAAACATAAATTATGTTTAGACTGTGTATATCGTCTCCCTGATGCGAGTTGCAGATCTTTGCACATATTAGAGGTTACTTTACTGCAGTTTTAATCTCTGTGGATTGTTTTCTGTTGGGGCGACTTTAACATAAATTTATTAATGAAGTTAACACCAGATTACAGGCATATTGAAAACTTATCGGAAACAACCAATCTGACTTAAATAATAAATAAAGGCTTATAGTATCGTACGAGATAGTAGAACTCTTGTAGATTACCCGAGGGGGTAACCATTCATGGAAGTCTTGTCACAAATCTTGCGAATTCTGCGTAATTGAGCGAAATCCCGATAAATCGTGCGAAATCCCGAGAAATCGTGCGAAATCACAAGAAATCGCACAAAATCCCGAGAAATTCCGTATCATTCGGAGATAAATGTATATGTAAAGACTAACAATACTGTCACCTTGCGTCATTATCGACGTTATTATACTTAGTCCAGTTTCAAGTTCGCGAATAACGCAGATCTCAGCTCGCATTATTATGCCATGACGTATGACAGATGAGTCGAAAGCATGCGTTGCGCTATACGTATTACGATTGTTTGGAACTACTGGAAAGCTGATTATCTTCAAAGTTTAATATTTTTTTGTTTCATTTTATTGACTTTGCTTTTCGACGTTAAATTTTGAATTGGTGCCCCCATCCACTAGTTTATCTAAAAGTTTGTAAAACCGGACACTCTGTATCTGGGGGGCGTGGGAAGTTTACGGTTAACTCAACTCAAGAGTTAACGTTGGCGTTTCGCACCTTGTGAAACAATTTAACTATTGTGCAAAACTTAGAACAAAAAAATCGTTATTTTTAAGCTGTTAATTTCACATTTTTAGTCAATCTGAGAGTTTCAGCCAATGTCGTAAGTCGCCATCTTTCGAGTCTTCGCCACTAGCATCGAATATTTTTTTATATTTTTTTTCTTGTTGTAGAGGGTGTGCAAAAAAATCAGTTTTTTGACCAAGAATGTCACAACTCTAAGCAATCTTAAAAAGATGCATTTTTGTTGAGTTAATACATCGGAATATTTTTTAAATATTTTCGATATCTCTCGTATACGGTGTCTGTAAAAGATTGGGAAAACATACTACCACATATTCCGAGGGCCAAAATATGATGATCTACCATAAATTAACTGCTGATCATGGTTACCATAAATCGTCCTATTTTTGTTTCTGTAGTCACAAGCATCAAAGAAAAACTAGAGAACAATTAACCGCACTACAATACTACTATGACTAATATTACTTTTAGATTATCAGCAGCAGCCTGACACATTGCAACGTTGTCGAACGTTACAGTTTTAACGAGTTTCTCGGAAACTTCAATTGTTTACTTCATATTAATACTGATACAAAAAATAAATTACGAACAAATTACGTTACAGCAGCTTTTATTTAACCTGAACTGTACCTTAGTTTGTAATTTCGTAACATAGTTCTGCATTTTTTACTGTTTAAGAAAGGTATTTTAAGCTAATATGTATCAAATCTCCTACAATTCCTATCAATGAAGTCATATGTATGTTCTCTGATACCAAACATCTAGGAATTGTAGGAGATTTGATACATATTAGCTTAAAATACCTTTCTTAAACAGTAAAAAATGTTACAAAAGCTAATAATAAGGAATATATGGGTAGATATTGTGGGTGTAATTCAACGCAGGTTGGGGCTTTTGTCCACTGAGTAGTTAGTTTCACACAATATTGTTAATACCTGAAAATATATGAGAAAAAAATAATTCTGCATATTATGGCAGTTATACAATATTTATTTCCGAAATGTACTTGTAGACAAACTATTCGTTTTAGACAGGTTCATAAGTTATTTTGTTGGTTTTGGTCAGATAATAAGATAGTTTTTGGCTACTAAATTTAATACTAGCATGACTAATAACTTGTGACAAGGTGATAGTAAGTCACAAGTGTCAGATATCAAATTGAAATTTTTGCACATAATATATAGGTATACACGGAATTTTAAAATTATATTGGTTTTAGTCGCTCGAAAATAAAATGTAGCTTTTTGCCTAGAACTTATTCTAGGAATTTGAAAACAGAAATGACTTGATAGCGACGGACAATCCAAATTATTGTGGAATAAATTAAAAACAATTTTTAAACTATCAACGATACGACGTAACTCCATAGGCATACAATTAAATCTATTAAGTAATATAATGATACAACGTAACTCCAGTTAAACCTGTTAAGTGATAAAGAATGGTCATATCCTCTTGTTGGATAAAAGTTACCAATTTTCAAACATAAAGACTTGGGCAACCTTCGCTGCACACTTACAATGGTGTATTTATGATTGTCATAAAGTGGATACCAGACAAGCGAGCAGTACTTAAGTTTAGACTAAAACAATAAAAAGAGTCTTCAAAGCTACCCCGTAACAAAATTCTTGATAATTTCTAATTATAAAACTCAGCATCCTTAGAACTGCATCTGTGGCATACTCGATGTGATTAGAAAATGTTAACCTACATCAAATATTACTCCTAAATCTATTATCGTGTCGAGACGTTTACATATGCTACTATTCTACATATTTGTTTGCATTTAGATTTGGGTTATTGGTATTACACTAATTTTCTAATTCGCTTAATTATTTTTGTAACATTCTGCCGTCATCAACAGTTTTTATCTTAGAAAATAATTTTAAATGGCAGGTTATTATGCTAACGATAGATACGAAAATACGGATTCCTGGGAACAAAAATTCTTATATCGATAAATCCTATATTCACGTTTTGCAAAGAAAATTGAACTTCAATTATGTAATGGAAAAATAAATCCTAGTACGGCTCTGGACAAAATGTCACCGTTCAATAGCTATGACCGATGCCTATCCAAAGGCCGAATCAGTGTTGCCACATGGTATAATTTTACAGAATTTGTAAAACAAAGAAATAAAGAGATACAAGATTTTCATACACTAATTAATTTTGAATTGTATTTTTACCGAAATTTACACTAGTTAATAAAACCTGACACAACCTTACCGACACAATTATTTTTATTGTTTCTTCAAGACTAGAACTTGTTCTCTGCGAAATTCGCAAAAATTGTCGCGAATTTGGCAAATATCATCATCATGAGGCCTCAGTCGCGGCGAAGCTTTTGCAGAGTCACCACTGAAGATGTCGACAGTGAAGAGCGGCGAAACGTTTGGAAGCATGGGATGTGACCAGTTACAGCGGCGGCTACAGAACGCCTCGGAGGACCACCATTATCCGAGGAACGGTTCCGACCGTAGCAGTCGTAATACCAACAATAGGAACCGAAATCAATATATGGACGGGCCCAGAGACACCGATAGCGGGTCTGTCCCCACAGAGCCTAGCCCAAGAACAATCAGGGCAGGTAAAAGAATCCCGGCTAATGCTAGGTATGTGCATATTAACTCTGGCAGCTACCAGTTACCGAGGTCACGGCACAACAATCCGGAAAATCACCATGTATCAAAAGTTTAACTTGAGCTAAAACTTGAGACTTTTCCCGCTATTAAATAATTGACGTAAATTATCGCGTTACTTACTTACTTACCGTTTTTATAGAAAATGATATACGTCGTAGGTTAGGCACTAAGACGGGCCTGGCAGCGACACACCACATTTAGATGAACAAATAGCATCTTAACACTTTTTATTTTTTATGCAATGTAGTTTACAATAACACTATTATACACTTTTCTGTTGCTCAAATCAAAATGAACTTGTATTGACAATATTTCTTCACATAACAAAAACCTCAATGTAATAGCAAAGACAATTGCAATAATTATTTAAAAAAGCAGATTTGATGCAAAAGCTCATAATACAGTTAAATTTATGTCACTTTTTGTAATTTTTATAAAATATTTTTAATATTCACTTCATTTTACTTCATTAGCCGTCAGGAATCTAGGTTTCTCTATTAAAGACACAACGCCTTGTATCTTAAAAGTTAAACCCTGAGTATACCAAAATGGATAAAACTAATGCTCTCCAAATGTATTCCACACTTTTTTGTGTCTTCAGCGATACTGTTGTAATTGCCCAGTTTTTCCACACTCGTGAGAAAACCTTATATCTCCAAAGCGAGATGGAACCTCACGAACGCGTTCTGTACAAAATCACGATATCTATGCAGCATTCCGATGGCATTCACCGCATATTAACAACTTTATTATTGTTGTAACAGAGTTTATCTAATCGTTATTATGTCACTTAGTTAAGTTTTTTAAAACAATATAAAACTCCAATTTATAACTTTGAATTTACATAATTTAATGCTATATTGAGAGTAAATTCGATGTGTACATACCTAATTCGTTTGAATATATCTAACATCTCGATTTATAATATAACTATTTATTTTACTTAAATTATATGTAGGTATCGATAAACTTTGAATAATTGACCTGATTTAAGCATTACATGTAACAAAAACAAAAAATTAATATTTATGACGTCGCCTTCCTAATATTCATTGTGGAATGTAGGCTGATCTCTGATAATGTAGAGATCCTAGATTAGCTATACAAAATATAGAAAATCGTGTGCACTTTTTTAAGTTTCCGACATTTTTGTATACGATCTATTATCTAAATAAAAATAATATTTATGTAGGTAATAACTACTATTTTCATTTATGTATGTATAGTATAGTTTATGTCCTTGCTATTGATTCAATTTCTACTAATACATAATAGAACAGCTGCAACAATAATTTCATATATTTAAATGACCGGCTTCCATGAGTGTTACAAGCAAATATTTCCATTAAGATATAATTAAAAAACCATTATCACTTGTATAAAGTGTGCGACTTATGAATATTAATAAAAAAAGTATGTTGTATCTTCGTAATATGTTAATAGTAATATGTCGTGTTAGAAACCTTCTGCTTATGAAATTTACTTATATCTTTCGATGAACATCCAGTGCGATTTGCAATGTAAAGCCACCTTCAGAGAACGGCGTAGTGTTGTCAGCAACACTAAGTCACGTGACTTTCAGCCAATGAAATTAATTGTATTCGTTGTTGAAGTCGAGTGAAGTTCAAAATTTCCAACTTTGACTATCCAGAAGAGCAACATTTGTACATAACATAACCAATAAAAGCAACAATGTTAAATAATGATACAACTTAAAATAATAAGTATTGTGTTTTTATGGTGAAAGTATAAGAGTAGCAGTCCATTATTACGTATGTACCCAGTTTTACGAAAAATGTAAAATATGTAGATACAAATGCCTTGTGTGAAGTATTGGAATGGTATCAGTGCCGCGTATTTTAATGTTTAAAAATAGCAAGTAAAAAATACGTACATTTTGCAAACCAAATTAAATAAGTGGGTTCTATTAAAACACAAGTTATTAGTCTCAATATCAACTGCCAAATTCTGACATTTATGGCCTGATGTGTATGTTCATAAATACTAACATAGGTGTCGCCACACTACAGCACATTGCAGAATTATAAATTGAAATTCAGGTGATTCGACAGACATTACAGACAAGTGTTACAAAGGCGACGCGATTTAGCAGACTATGCTGTGACACTACAGCACAAATGACGTAGCCGGATATAGTTGTCAATTGTTTTCATAGAAATTTTGACAAATGTCAAATATCTATTAACGGTTAACTGTTAAGATGTACGTTTCTGTTTAGTTATCATTTTTAGATTTATAAATTGACACAACCTAAAATAATAAGTATTGCGTTTTTATGGTAAAGTGTAGAAGCAGCAGTCCAATGTTAATACGTATGTAAAATATTTTAGACATGAACTATTGAAATGGCAGGTATCAGTGCTGCATGTTTTCATGTTTTAAAATAGTAGACAAAAAATGCACGTAAATTTTTGAAAACTAAATTAAATAAGTTGGTTCTATGGTAATTATTTACAACAGCATGAATCTACATGCGAGCGCCGAAATCTGACTTCAGATTCATGATCAGCACCCTCGAAAATAGGAGGGTAGGAATTTTTTAGGGTAAGTATTTACAACGTAAAATTCTCCAATATTAACAAAAAAATTCCTACCTCCTATTTTCGAAGGTGCTGATCACGAATCTGAAATCAGATTTCGGCGCTCGCAGCTATAGAATTTTTTTTTCAAAATTGTAACCTCTGTAGCGCCAAAATCTAATATCAGATTCGTGATCAGCACCCTCGAAAATAGGGGGGGTAGGAATTTTTTTGTTAAGATTGAAGAGTTTTACGCTGTTGTAAATAATTACCAACATTTTTTTTCAAAAACTGAATATGACATCAAATTCGTGATCAGCATCTTCAAAAATAGGGGGAGGGAGATTTTTTTGTTGATTGGAAAGTTTTACGCTGTTGTAAATAATTGTCTGTTTCTAAATACCTACTTACATTGGTGTCGCCATACTACAGCACATTACAAAATTCTAGATTGAAATTCAGATGATTCGATAGACAAGTATTACAAAGACGACGCGATTTCGCAAATGAAGATCTAAGTGTTTAGTTTGCAAAATTTGGAAACGTTAAGTCAGTGAATGCGAAAACATCGTGGTACCTATATCTTGGTGAATTATTTAGTACCTATGTTAAATTTAGTCTTACCTTGTAAGGAAGTTATTTTCTATATACTTAATAGGTACCTGCCTTATTCTTAAAACTTTATCACTTAATCTTGAGAATATCTAAGAAATCACATAGTAACAATTACTCAAGGACTGGAAATTCAAAGCACAAACATATACATCAACACAATCATTTGCCGGGAAACTGAGAGTGAGAGTGTAGAGAGAACAAGAGGCGCTAGAAATCGGGCCTCAGACCGAGAATGCGAGAATGTGACTCGGGACCAGTGTTGCCAATTGGTGTATAATTATACGAATTTTGTATCTTTTATCCTTATTGTGTATAATTTTCTAACCCTAAGAAAAAGCGTATAATTTTTGTATCATTTGAGCTTGTCAGAAAAAGATTTTTTTATATATTATTTATTAAATAAATACTTATTTAAAAAATAAAACAACAGAAGAGAATAACTCAATTATTTTTATCATTATAGTAGTTGCATATACGAGATCCTTGCATCACAGTTTACATTATAAGTTGCTTTACTAGACGATATTTCCAGTGTCTTTCACTTATCATTTCTGGTACACTTTGTTACCCAAACATCGCGTTTTAGGTGTTACGCTTCCAAAAGTTTAAAAACTGTTTTGAAAGAGTGTCATTATTACTACAAAAGCGTGTACATACGTTATAACTATACGACGGCTACAATTGGAGCAAAATTATGTTATTTCGCTATATTGATTTTTGATAAATGTAATAGGTAATTCGAAATTATGGGATAGGCCCAGCCTCAGTTGCTTGATACGACGAGCCGTCACTGCTATTACTAAACTTACAAAACCCATTTATATTTTCTTTTTCATTTTAAATCATTTAATATCATTGTTTTAACTTCACTTATTCTTGCTTTGAATTCAAATACCTTCCTATTTTAATTTCTTATCTTTAATTTACGTACTGCTTTTTGTCCTAATTATCATGTTTTACGCCTCGTAATAAGTGCTTAATACATTTTCTTTCATTACAATATATATTTTTTGTTTTTATATGTACGTAAATATATTTATTCGAAAAGTAGTGTCACTAGTTCCGTATCGTGCAAAACAGTTCCCTTTAGTAATTAATAATAATAATAATAATAATATATTTATTTTCCAAAAGACAATACAGCATTGTATAGGAATAGTCAAATGAGAATGAAATCCAACAGGATTTTAAAACATGTACACATTAAACTAAATTTAGAATGACAAAAAATCATCTAAAGTATAAAAACATCGTTCTAACAAAAACGATTTTAGATTGCGTTTAAAAAATGTAAATTTTGCTCGATTTTATATAATCCGGCAAATGGTTAAAAATTCTAGTACCACTATGAGTCGGAGAATTTTTTACGATTTTATACCTTGCAAATGGCACATATAAGAGATCTTTTTGCCGTGTGTTGACATCATGGAATTCTTTATTAAGCCGAAAGTCGTTTTTGTTAGTATATACATACACAGAAATTTCTAAAATATAAAGTGAGACAAGGGTTAAAATTTTATAATCATAAAATAAGTTTTTACATGTATGAGTCTTGGGAATATTTCCAATACAACGTAACACGCGTTTTTGAGCTATAAAGACATTTTTGCCATGGTGGAGTTGCCCCACAAGCAAACACCGTATCGCAATCTAGATTCGACCTGAGCGTAATATACGCTTATTAGTTGATCTTTGTGTAAAACTAATCGTAAGTTTCTGAAGATATATGTTATAGAATTTAGTTTGGAAATCAAATGTGAGCATTGTGATTTCCAGTTTAAGCATTCGTCAATGTATACACCTAAAAACTTCACATCTGAGTTTTTGTCCTGCAGGATAGTGTTGTTTATATTAATTTTAAGCGGTTCGATCGTTTTATGTGCGTTATGAAATCGCAACACTTGTGTCTTACCAGTATTGAAATGCAGACCATGTTCATTGAAATAATTAGAAGTCGCAGTTACGATTTGTTCACATTTATTTTGAATGTTTTCAATATTCTTTTCCGAAATAAGTAACGACACATCATCTGCATACATAACCATATGAGAGTGTGATATCGATGCTTCTAATTGATTTATATATAATATAAAGAGAATGGGGCCTAATACAGATCCTTGTGGGACACCCATCTCAACTGGTCTTATTTCAGATATTGCATTTGATATTACATTGTCAGTTTGATATTTTAGGGAAACATATTGTGAACGATTTGACAGGTAAGAAGAAATCCAGCGTAGAGAAACTCCTCTTAAACCACAAGATTCTAAAACACACAGCAATTTTTCATGATTTACGCAGTCAAATGCCCTGCTTAAGTCGCAGAATACGGCAGCAGGACATTCTCCTGCGTCAATAAAGTTTATTAGATCATCATAAAAAGCAAGTAACGCTGTATGCGTTGATTTTCCTGGACGAAAGCCATGTTGCCGCGGTGTTAAAATATTTTGTTTGTTAATAAATTTTAGAAACCGGTCCCAAAACGCATATTCAAAAACTTTGGATAAACTATCAGGAGTAGTCACTGGTCTATAATTTTCCATTAGAGTTGAGTCATCTTTTTTGAAAATAGGTGTCACCTTCCCCCTTTTTAGGTTCATGGGAAAGACACCCGATAAAAAGGAAAAGTTAGTTAAAAATGTAAGTGGTTCAATTATTGTGTGTAACACTCTCTTTAAGACAAATACGGGTATATCATCGGCTCCCGCCGATTTCTTATTTTTCATTTTATTATTTAATAAGTTAAGAAGCTCCTGCTCAGTAAACGGCTGCAGAAACATAGAATCAACAACAATATTTTTATTGGGCTCGCTTTTTGCACGATCATAAGTTGAGTTTACCTGTAAATTATTTACTAAATCGAGAGGTGTATTAATGAAATAATTGTTAAATTCAGTAGCGATTATATTAGGGGCATCAATAATGATATCATCTTTTTTTATGGTTATATTATTTATATTTTTATTTTTATTTGTAAGTTCAGAAACTACATTCCACATAGTTCGAATGTTATTTTCAGAACTAGCAATTTTTTCTTGATAGAATACTTTTTTAGTTTTGTTAATTAAAGTTTTATGTTTCTTTTTTGTCTGATTATATGCATCCGTTAGGCAGGATACTTTTTTAAATTAAATAGATCTTTTAGCGAGGAGCTTGATGCCCTTATGTCGTCGTTTATCCATGATTTATTATTGATGTTTATATATAGCCTACGTTTGGGAAAATTTATATCAAAGTGATACATTAATGTTTCATAGAAAAATGTAAATGCCTCATCAAAATCATTCAAAGTGTAAACATATGACCAATCCTCATTTTTCAAAGAATTTTCGAAATTAAGCAAATTTAGATCATTGAAGGATCTTCCGATTTCAGTTTTATTTGATAAGGTCTCTTTTTTTGAGAAAGTATCCAGTTCCAAAAATATAGTTCGATGGTCTGATATCTCATTATCAAAGACGTAACAAGTGCCATGATTTGTAAAGTTCAGAAATATTTGGTCAATTAGTGTACAACTAGTGCTTGAGACCCTTGTGGGCCAACTCACCATGGGACAACAGTTAAAACATGACATTAAAGAGCACATAGACTTAAAATTTAAGTTTTTATAGAAATCGAAATTAAAATCCCCGCAAATAATAAGATTTACATGCGGTCTATACAAATAGTTTAAAATTTCTAACATTTTGTCAAAAAATACATTTACATCTCCAGATGGAGATCTGTAACAGTTCAAAATCACATTTTTACATTTATTGTATACATAGGAAATTGCACAAACTTCAAAATGTTGTTCTATGCAGAAACTATTAACATCCAAAGCACTCGCATTCATACCGTCTCTGGCCCAAATTGCGACACCCCCGCAATGTTTATTAGGTCTACAATAGAAATTCTTCAAGCTGAAGCCAGTCAAATTAATACTGTTCAGATAAACCTCTTTAACACCAATAGAATGCAATGCAATTGGTTTCCTATTCAGTTTACAGAAGATTGTACTTTTTCCATTGAATGGTAAATGTAAATTCGAATCAGCGTAATTGCACCGGCTCCAAATTGGGTTTTTATAAATCACCCGATCTACTCACGAATTACGTGTTTTAATTTATATCTATTTATATTCCATAGACAAATATATAGCTCAATTGCGTGCTCCAACCATAATAAATTGACACTTTTGTGGAGATTAATTATTTACAACTGATTGCTATAGTTCACTAAAGCTTTTGTATACTTTTCATGGCGTGATCTGAACTTTAACCACTTTCCTTTGCTGATAAATTATTCATTAGCTTTTCCACTGAACGATTTTGTGTAAAAAATGTATTTCTGTGTTCACTACTCCACAAGTTACAGTTTATCGCTGTGTTAGGGTACAATATAGATTAATAAAGTTTAAACATTGTGTTTATTCTAAAAAAAACGAATTATACTTATTAATCCTTAGAGCTAGAGACAGACCTCTTGTAACCTCTTGTTTTGTATTGCATTGCGAGTAAATAAAGTTTCATTTATAACTAGGACATCAGCAGTAAATTGAGGATTTTCAGCATTCTGCTGCAACGGAATTACTTAACTCGTAATGGATAACTCACTGGTAACAGTGGCTAACTTCACCATTAATAAGAATCATGTCTATTAACTCAGCATTGCTGTACACATTTTGAAAATTTTAAAGTTTGACACACTCACGATAAATAAAACAACACTACTGACTAACCTTATTCGCCAATCCGGTGTTGATATTCTCCAGGAACAAAAAACTTATTCACTTTTTTGTATATCAGATGCCGTTGAAGTACAGTTGCCCAGCTACGCACTTCTTTATAATGTTAGAACTCTAATCATTTTTTACGCGAAATCTATTAGACTTTTATTATATATATATATTTTTTGGTGGTATCAACTTCTTATTTACGGGTGCACATATCCTCAACATTTTTCGGATAAGTTCTAAACCACCGTGTATAAATAACTACAATGGAAATACTACAGTTTGGTTTGAATCTTTCATTGTCGTCAAAACCTTTTTTGGGCTTTGAGGACCGCAAAAGCTCAAGTTTCTCATTCCTCGATTCACTCTATAATCATCATTATTAGCATGCGACATATCCAAAACCGAAATTAGCAGTGAAGTAACGAATAAGCGACGTGCAAAAACCGACCAGCTCGTCGCTGCTTTATTATTCTGAGGATAAGATCGTTCGTCATGCAGCTAATTAGAGAGATAGAGGATCCGCCGCATGTCCAGTCCTTGCCGTAAAACACTGCAACCATGTAGCAGAAAACATAAATTATATATGGAGAATGTGGCAAGGTAAAATGGGAAAGGTATCTCTGGCAGGGTTAATTCGACGCCGCTTCGCCGGATGTATTTATTCACACGGATGAAATCAATTTAACATTTTAATGAATAATTTCGGATGCACCGGAAAGTTTTGGTCGGTGCGGATCCATTTGTTGTTGCAGCGCACGTGATTTTTATATATAAAAACATTTATTCAAATTTGCGCATCAGTTTACAATTCCGATATACGAAAACTGAAACAATGCCGAATGTGAAACGATATACAGTATGTTAAACATTAAGTACAATAATATTGATATGTTGGGCATTTAAAATATTATATACAATAATATACGAGAAATTCATTACAAATGTAACGTACTGTAACATTCGACAACGTTGCAATGTATCAGGTTGCTGCTGATAACCTAAAAGTAATATTAGCCATAGTAGTATTGTAGTGCGGTTCATTGTTCTCTAGTTTTTCTTTGATGCTTGTAAGTGTACAGGGTGACCCAGAACTGATGGTTGGCCGTCATTACGTAAAAACAGAAAGGGCAATCGAAAGACCGTAAACGGGGGAGTTTATGGTATGATGTAGTGAGAGTTTACCATAAAATACGATATTGGTAAAATTAACACCCAAGGGACAGTGACGTCATCGAAATAATTTTTCCCAATTTTATACCTATTTTTTTTACATAATATAAAGGTCCTGATTTTTATCAACAACTTTTATTAAAACTTTTTTTTGATATCACCTTTCGTGTAAAAGATATAAGACCATATGTATAGAAAAATTAAACAAAGTCACGTATGTTGATGATTTTGACAACGTTACCATGGAAATATCAATACTGGCAATGTTACTCATATTTATCGATAAAATTTACGTGTCAATTGTTGTTGTTTTAATTATTTATATGCAGATTTACTGTTTACTAAGATGAATAGTCATAATGAAAAGGGTAATTTTTGGAGAAAAAATTCAAAATTGGCAGCACGGATTTACAGTGATGATGACCGCCAAGTACCAGATTATAGAAGGTTCTTGAGATTGGAACAAGCACTAAGACGGAACAGAGACACTTTTAAAGTCCAAAAAAACATTGAAAAAATTAAATCCGATTGCAACAATAATGTGGTGGCTCAAGTGTGAGTATTTCAATAATAATCCTAGAAAATCAATACGAGATGCCAGCCGATAACTAAATATTTCTAATAGTTCAATTCAAAAAATAAAGAAAAACAATATCACGTTATGATCGTCATATAATAATACAAAAATACGCACTATTGGGCAATTGAAAACCCTCACAAAATTAATCAGGTTGAAAATCAAGGACATTTTGGTATCAATGTATGGTGTGGTATTATGGGCAGACACCTAATTGGTCCATACTTTTACAATAGTGCACTAAACGGAGAGCGTTATTTAACATTATTAAGGAACCAGTTACCAACTTTATTAGAAGAAGTGCCATTACAACTTACAAGAAATACGTGGATTCAACAGGATAGCGCACCAGCACACAATGCGAGAGAATAAAAAGATACCTCAATGAAAATTACAATGGCCGATGGATTGGTATAGAAGGTTCTATTCATTGGCCTCCGAAATCCCCGGATCTATCCCCAATGAATTTTTAATTATGGAGTAGCCTGAAAAATCAGATTTATAAGAAAGAATGTCATAATTTAGAAGAATTAAAAGAAAAGATTAGAAACGCATGCTGGAGGATAAGTAGAGATAAACTTCTAAAAGTTACCCATCTGAAAATCCGACATAGACTAGAAATGTGTTTACAACAATTTGGTGGACATGTAGAAAACTTAACATTATTTTCCACGATGATACGTACCTAATATTGTCCTTGTTTTGTTCATATTTTAAATTTTATATAATGTTGTTATTAAATAATCGTTATAGCTTTTATTGTGTATTATTTGAACCAAAAATACTTACTAAATTTGTTTATTTTTATACTCTTTTTGGGTATAGGTACACATAATAATAAATAATTTTGTTGGAAAATTGGAAAATTTTGTTTTCCATGGCAACGCTGTCAAAATCTTCAACATACGTAATAGAGACTGGTTAATTTTTCTATACATATGGTCTTATATCTTTTACAGGCAAGGTGATATCAAAAAAACGCTTTAATAAAAGTTATTGATAAAATTATGTAAAAAATAGGTATGAAATTGGGAAAAATGGTTTCGATGACGTCACTGTCCATTGGGTGTTAAATTTACCAAGATGGTATTTTATGGTAAACACTCACCACATCATACCATAAACACCCACGTTTATGGTTTTTCTATTGGTCTTTCTGTTTTTACGTAATGACGGACAAACATCAGTTCTGGGTCACCCTGTACATAATCAAACATGAAGCAATTCATAGTATCCATAACCAGCTGCATGACTGAGCTCTAAAGAAACCATTCACAGTAAGTACCTTTGTTTAAGTGTACCTATTTGTAATTATTAAGTCAAATATGTTTTGTTTGGTACAATTTATCTTGCAGCAAAATTAAGGCACTCATATTCCGGACACCCTGTAGATAGTCGAAAGTTATATTGTTACAAAAGTTGGTGGAGGACATAATAGTGTACAATATTAACACTACAAAGGGTAACAGAAAACACACGGAAATATACAGAAATACATATAAACATTGCCACACGTTTACTGTCAAGGTATTACAGCAGTTGCAAAGAGTATTCGGCATAATATTTTGTCCACTCGGAAAATTTCTTTGGTATTACGCTGCCACACGATGATTCACTTGTTTTATGAATATTTCAACTAAACACCGTATACTTTATTTTTGACAGAATCTGATGCAGTCGTCATCTGTATCCCACTAGTATAAGATGTACTTCACGTCAATAAATTGTTAAATTTCTTATGCTGTTGGGGAGTTCTAGGTTATGGTTCATTTTTAGTAACTAATTTTTAGTTTTAAACATTTTATAGTAATTAAATAAAATAATTTTTGTCACGTAAAGATATTTTGCCCTATGCTATGTGTTGTTTGTTTTTCTACAGTTGAGGGTAAATCCAATGGAGTTACGGTAATCGTACAAGATTTTATAATTAAAGACTGCCGGGAGTGCATCCCGAGTTTTCTATACGTAGGTATTTCTTACATTAAATTTCAATTTTCTTAGAATAAAAAAGCATTTGATTTAACTGAATACGGACTATGTATTATGTTAGTGGATAATACTGACGGACCTGCAATGAGTGAATATATAGATTTGGCAGTGTGCAACGAAGCTGATAAGTTCACTGAACGTCAACTTATTTTTTGTAATTTTGTGTTTTTGAACCCTTCTCAAGTGGTACACCTACGAATCTTATACTCTGCAACCTTCACCTCCCTTATCTATGTAAGTGCTGTAAATTAGTCACTTCTACTATTTTGAAATTATGGTTCAAGTACGTACTACTACCACCAAAAAGCTCTCAAATAAAGTCACGAAAATAAGAATAAGAATTTATTTTCTTCCGAAAATTTCTAGAAGTGCAGGTTAGGAATTTCTTTAATTTTTATACGGCATTTACGTACATACAAAGCATTTTCCGAGACCCTAATGGCCACCCCCGAATTTTGAATTTGTACAGAAGTAAATAAATTGTTCTACATTCAGCTGAGGCGTTTATGTTTTTGATATTGACAAATATTTTGGTTTTAACTGCTATACTTTTTTACCATTTGAGAATAACAACAACAAATATGTCATATTTTTCATAAAATTTAAAAATCCTCTTTACAACGGTACTTTATTCTGTCTATAATTTCTCACATATTTGAAAAACTTTTGAATTTGCTATTATATGTGCTTGCTAGCACAATTATCTTTTTAATTAATTATTTTTAAAATTGCTATCCAGTTGGAAGAAAAATTAGGTACAAACATCAAAATAAAATGTATAATGGAAGCAGATAAAAAAGATGCCGCGTCAAGAGGTAAATGAAAAATCTATTATGTATTCATCTCCTGTTCCAGCGAACTCTGTTTTGAGAGTGACGGGTTGTAGAGGTCAAGTTAAATGGCAACCCTAAATAAATCATTATTTTAACCTCTCTATCATCCCAGGCAGCGAAAACTATTATTTTTAAAGAGAGGCAAGATGTTAGGCAATGAAGCGTACTAATAATAATCAATCGTATTCAGAGCAGTACTGTATAAATGATACTGCAGGAAACAACTACTCCGCGGACTAATGCCCCGACCGGCATTGAATTACACCTGCAGTATCTGTGTGAATAGCCAAGAACCCTTGTACCCCCAGGTCTGCGTGACAAATTGACAATGCAAATTTGCACGAAAAATTATTATTAATGTATAACTGTTTTATTGATTTATTTATTGATACTTCAAATATTTTTGTAAAAAAGTATACAGAGTGTTCCGCATAAGAACCGACATAGAGCAGGTGTATGTAGTGCATGATGTAGGGTATCTCAAAATATTTCAATTTAACCAAACATATTTATATATAAAGTTGTCATTGGCAGATTGCCATTGTGACCAATTGTGACAGGGTATCGTGACACTTTGCACCCCACGATTTTGTCGCGATTGCTTGTGACGGACACCGATGACCGATGAAAAATCACGAGGTCTGTGGTCGGTTTAAGGTTATCAAAAGTTTGGAAGGGACATAATTTGTTTTAAAAAGTTTTAGGTTTTACTAGAAAATAAATTGTGACAGATAACACATAAAAAATACGGTTTTTTACTGAGGTATCCAGTTTAAGGCATTTGTTAATGTTGGTAATTAACATTAATTGCATCAGGAAAAGTTTTTTATCAATATATTTGAATATATCAAATTTAATTTTAATTGTTCAACGCTTTTCCGTTTTATAACCGGTTATTGATATAATAATAATAATATCTCTATATTGTTTCAAAAACTTTGCCGCTCCCTAACGGCTCATTTTTGCATATAAGTAAATTAGCATAAATCGTCATATTTTGATCTTAAGAATCTAGAGTATTGTACGAGCAACAGTAGTACACAACTATAGGTATATAATTTTCATTGTATTTGTCAAATTATTTAATGTTAGTAAAAAATAATATATATTGTTACGACTGAGTTAATATTAAATTGGTCATCAATTGGAACATTATGTTAAGCATATTAATTGATCTGCGTGACGCGACGGACTCTTCCTATTCGTAATCCTAATATGATACAGTGATATACCTAATTTTCCTAATTCTAATGCCATCCGTTTAAGTCTGAGTCCTACTCTGTCGAGTGAATGTCGTTTTTTACTGCAACTCAAATAATTTATTGCTTCGAAGGACTCGCCCACCGGTCAAAGAGTCCCCCTTCCGCGACTGTAAATTTGGACCACTCCTAAGACGTATTTAGCTATATCTTCATATTTTGCCCCAAATATGTCGCCTCTGCTGTATGGTCCTTTAATAATGGTTCACTCTGTATATTAATTTCAAACAATTATTTTCAAAATGATGAGAATATTGTCCACAAAGAGTATCTTAGAGAGATGGTTTACAGCTGGACACATATTTTAACTATTTTAAATTAAAAACCTTTTGGAATACATACGAATATCAAATTATTTTATTGAATCAAAAGTATATACATATTTACAATCGATAGTGTGTCAATGTTACACAAGTGAATTTCAAAACAATAAAATGTGTCAAGTTGCAAAGGTTACTCTCAAATCAAACTATGTCTCTCCTTCTTGCTCTCTCTAAGAACCAAGCGATAGACTTGCTGGCTGTTCACATAGTTTCAATAGATAAAATAATTCTGACGGAGTCAGCATTTTCCGAATGTGTATAAATACTATTGAAACTGGGCCAAAGACAGCCAGTCCATGGCCAAAGGTCGGCGGTCAGCCGTTGGCTGGCTCTGATCCCTAGAAGAGATACTCCCCAGCGCAAAGGTCCATTCTATTGTAAGTATGGTTGTTATGTTATGGTTTTAATAAATTTGTATTAAAAGGTGGAGTTTCTTTACCTCTCGCAGAAGCCAAGCGAGTACCCCAACACTATAAGAGAGGTATTATTTTTATATTTTTAAAGGTGGTGCAGGACAGTCACACTTTCCGTGACATTAGGTGGAAGTCCCAGACTCCCACTATAGAGTCACACACGCGAATTACGTGACAATATCATGTATAAACTCGAATATAAACCTCGTTTCCATTCACAAGCGCAAAAAGACAAGACAAAGACAAAGTTAGAAAATATATGGGTAAGATGATATTTTAACTCTATTATTTTGAAGACTAAAATCTGTTCTAGAAAGAAAATTTGTGGTACAGTAAATTATATTTGCTTATATTTAAAAAATTGTTACATTCTACAATATTTTGTCTTAAAACATGTACTTTGCAGTATAATTTATGTTGACTACATTAATATATCGTTCCTTCAAAGTTTTATTGTTTGTATAAGCTTGCTTCCAAGTTATTACGCTCATAGTTTATTCATTTTGTTGAAAACTTTCGACACGAGTTTACTTAAAGTTTAAGTACACGTTAAAAAAATTTCTGGCTTCCTCTGATTTCCCACAGTTACCTTACAAGCCGCAAAAGAAAACTTCCCGCAACTACAGTGTATAAGTGAACCTGCTGGGTTGTCGAAAATTCATTTGGTTACAGTGAAAAAAATACAATGCCTCTTCAAATAGTTCGGTAATACTTTTCGGCGGATGAGGACAAACTGTGATTGAGCGTATTTTGTCCAATAAATAAAAAGTATAAAATGGTGACAGGACTACGGGTTCTATGGTCAGAAAAGGTAGCTTAACAATTCCCTAAAGGTTTTACCCTTACTTTCCAGGCTATTGATATAAAACCGCTCAGTTGGTAAAAGGAGCTGACCCTTATGTTAGTGAATATGCCTTTTAAACCACATCTATAGAAGTTGCGGTGCCAATTTCTCCTATAATAATCCTTCTATATAAGGTTGAAACTTAATTTAACTCAAATTAAGCCAGATTTAGCGCCATTCTCATTTAAAACTGAAAGCTGTCCATAAAGTGCGCTGCCCGGAATATGAAAGCATGTAATCCGGCATTACAAATTTTGTGAAACTTTTTTGCGTTGGCAAGTCCAAAAATTTACCTTGTTACTTTTACAGGGTGTTTTATTAGGGAATGCACGGGTACTTTGTTATTTTAAGAGATATCGGAAAATTGCATTGACTAATTTTTTACAAGGATTTCAATTTTCTTATCAAAAAAACAATTGGACATCACACTACAGAGATATTGATTTCAACTTGGGGTTTTCTTAAGAAACACCGTGTATTTATTATATTATTATATTCTCCGCTTTTCCTGGTTGCATTGATATAAACTTGTAATGGGTTATTTTTTACTATTCGCGAGATGATTAAGTAGTTTCATAATTATTTTATTTTTTTATTATACAGGATGGCATTGAAAAAACTACAATGCATAGTACCAGGCGACAGAGAACTAAAAAATAATAAAAAAAGTTACATACACTAATGTCCAATCGCCTTTTGTTTTCATGATACAGCATTTAATTTTTTTTTGTAAAACTTAGATTTTTTTTAATTTTAAAAAAGTTTTTTCAACACGTTAAAATTATGATACTATTCTAACAAATTCAAGTACTTCAAAGTACCTTCTTAAGTCAAGCAGACAAAATATTTTTTGCAGAAAATTCGTAAGGATACGACTAAAACTCTAATGTAACTTTTTGTACAAAATAAATTGCTCTTCAGAAAATGGGAGAATAATTTTTTTTACAGGGTGAAACAATGTTATTTATGCTGGTTAAAGATAGAAGACTCTTAAAGCCGCTGAATGCTGAATGAACTAAATATTGTGACAAATAATAGTTCAAATATTTTCGTACAATCGGGGGAAATTAAAACAGTCTAAATTTTACAAACACTTTTGAAACGCTTTATCTTAAAAACAGAGGCGATCGAACATTAGTGTAGGTATATAACTTTTTTATAATTTTTCGGTCCTCTATCGTGTGGTACTATGCATTGCAGTTTTTTTAATTTCATCCTGTAGAGAATACAATTTATGGAGCAATTTAAAGAATAGTTTATAAAAATTGTCCAAACTCAGTTCCTTACGTTTCTATGCAAAACCTGTATCGTTCTGTATCTGTATGTTTTTCCAAATTATTTAAACAAATATGAATTATTTTTGGGTGTTGGTTTATGTAATCTATAGCGTTTCTATCTAGAAGTTGTAAAATAATAGTTGGTATTTTTATAAACACTATTCTTTAAATAGTCCAAAAAAAAGTGTCAGGTGGCGTCAAGTTTGGACTATTCGCCGGCTATAGTATGGAGCCGCCATTAAAATTTAAACGGCCAATGTTATTTAGATCTTTTTGGTCACAAAACAAATGATTTTGTTACCTAATTTGATAGGTATGGCAGCAAGATGGAGCTCCACCACATAATGTAAGATATAAGTTATGGAATATTTGAATAATAGTTATATAGAATGGTTAGAAAAATATGAAACCATACGATGGCCGATGAAAATTACACCAACCACTATTTTAAAATTTCAAAATAGAATACGCGAAGTTAGATTACATAAACCAGCACCCAAAAATGATGCATAATAATTGTTTAACTAAAAACCATATAGGTTTTGCATATACAAGCAAGGAAATGAGTTCGAACAAATTTTATTCTCTAAATTGTTTCATAAAATGAATTCAAATATAGTTTTGCAGAGGCAGTTTCTTAAATATATGTTTTAAATCTAATAACTTTTAATCATGACAAAGAATCTCGCGGTGTAAACTATTAGCCAGTTTGATTTAGCTTAGACATACGAGTATTACGTTTCTGTTTTGTTTCTTTGTAAATGTTTTTCAAATTAGAACCAATTATATGTATTACAATTACCGCCTAAATCACAATTATCTTAGCGTTTTCTGTAATATAAAAAAAAACGTAATATAAAAAACAAATACATACTTTTTTACTTGAAATTAATGAGTAGAATTTTATTGACAAGTTCGATACAACAGAACGACTAGGAACAAAACTGATGTTTTATCTCTGAAATGAAATTTTGGATATGTAATGAAACGTGTAGTCATATTTGGCAAAAATTTAATTGGACTGGAATAGGTGGGCAGGTTAAAATTGTACTATTCTACTTGTGGGATAAATTTTCCCCATTTCAATAATCAATATTTCGTAGAATTTTAACGGTTGCTTTTTCTAAATAAAATCCCAAAAGTATAATCATAAGTAAAAATATAGAAGACAATAATCATTCTTTAATATGGGATTATAGGTTTGTTCCAACAACAGCAAGAATCGATTCTGAACCGTCCAGAACTAATCAGTCAGTTCAGTTGTTAATGTACTATCGGCGATTACGACGTAAAACGGTGTTGGTCAAACATTTCTGACAGTTCTGAACCAGTTCTCAACGGCTGTTGGAACAGGTCTTATATATTTCTCCAATACTGCGACTTCGATTTACTTATAGTAAGTTTTACGTAAATAATTTATCTTGTACGCAAATCATACACATATTTTTTAAATCTTGAAATCCATGGATAATAAACCAGAGCAAAAGCCGAACAATTCAATATTGAATTACACCTAAAAACCCATAGCAAGCATCAACGGTTAGTCGTCAGTAGTGCCACCAAACATATACCGGTTTCAAACTTGTTAGCTCTCATCAGTATGCCATAGATAAGGCCACCGACGAATGACACTTGCTGCTCATTCTCTGTTATAGCAGACCACAAACCTAGAAAAAATATAGACTGTGCCAGTGTCATATTGCCGGCGACCGCAAATTCATGTCTGGCCTAAAAGGTCCAGAATCGCTAAAACTTGGTTTTTATGCCAATTTACGTTGGTTGTATTGTAGCGTGAAGCTCATTTGTTTACTGTGATTAGTGCTGGATTGGTCATATTCATGTCACCACATTCTTTAATGACATTTAAAATGACAGCAAGTTAGTTAGTTTCAGATTGCAATGCAGCCATCATATTTGCACAACCGCCAACAAATAGCAAATAAAATATCCATTTTCTGGACCTTAGGTTCCTAGAAAACGCGGCACTTGTCACGTGACCTATATCATGAGCGAACGCAGTCTATATTTTTTCTAGGTTTGTGTAGCAGACAGAACAACAAGCATGGGCGTATTCTGCTTTTGCAAATATCCGACGAATGGCGATGCAAGCCGGGACTTTCATAGTACCCACTGTATAGCGGGTCGCTTTCTGTTTATGACCCTATCTAGAGCCAGAATTGAGTAACCAGTGGCCACTAGATCTAGACACGTATTACATCTCGCGCAAAGGTTACAATAAGAAATATATGTGTCTAATAAATACCAATAATGTCACCAAGAAGTTACTATTTCGGTAGTTTTACACATTTATTTAAAGCAGAAAAGCTAGTTATCATTAGTAGCCCACTATTGCAGAAATGATGTTGAGACGCTTTGGACGAAACTGTTGAAGGTTTGTAAATATTTTGGATGAAGTACTTCCCTTGTAGTTTTACTTTTGGAGTAATCAACATGCGTAATCAATACCCTTATTTCGTCGAGGGATTAACAACCTTCACAAATAACAAAACCCTCGAAATACGAAAATATTAGAGTATATGACATCTAATGAAGATATTTAATGGTAAAAATATTATAAGTAAATTATAGCAATTTGTATTAGGAAACTGTGAATCAGATGACGTTATTGAGACCTGAACCAGTTTTAGCGAGCTGTGTTGCCCTAAACATATCATCTCTATCTATAGTATATGAACTCACTGTGTAACCTCTTTACTTTGCTACATCCCCTACTGTTTTAGTGGAATATAATGTGTTACTAGCAAAAACGTGCCCGTTGAGTCTTAACTAATCTATTCAAGACCGTAATACTGACTATTTTTCCATAAATCATAATTTTATAGTTTAGTTCATCTCAGAAAATGTGAATATTGAACTTTTTCATATAACATCTTTTACTCTTAGGAAATTAGTCTTAATATTCTGTCCACTATAAGCGCCACCCCCTATATAACAAGATGAAATATAAACGGCAAATAATAATAAATGGAAATGTTCTTACAACTAAGTGGAAGGTCAGATATAGGTTCGTGACGTTCGTGGCATCCTCATAGTAGCTTTAGTGCTGAATCATTATGGTAATATTCGAGTACATGCGTATGCTCGATGCTTTGAGCTCTAACAGCGTAGATTGCGATTAACTAACTGTAAATGATGCTTTGATGGGAACAAGAAGTCCTCGCAGCGTAGCGTTAATATTATAATTAATTCATCACGTTAAAAATATACTTATGTAGAGAGTCTCCTGAAATTAACGCAACATAGAGCAAGAGTAAATTCCTGACTACAAAATAATGCGATGTAGACAAACTTATGTTACTTAGTTAAAATGTTAAGGTTAAAATTTTATTTTCTATATTTGCTAATAACATCCAAATATATGGAGCCAGAAAATTAAATTTGTTTCTAATTTTGACGTCACAAGTTACCTATGGCATATCATTTTTTTCAAATGGCAGAACTTTTTTGCGGCTTAGTGTATACATATACATCTGACTATAGAAACAATCGACTCTCCTAGATTTTTTTTTAATTTGAAAAAGGTATACCTTGTTAAAATGCTTGTTAAAATCCTTAGGAGTAACCGTTTTTTAAATAATCAATCCTATTTGAAATATTCAGTGCATTAAGTAAAAATTGTTTTGATTTCATGTAATGTAATTTTCGCTGAAAATACAGTAACATATTACTCGAAACAGTTTCTCAAAATGGTAAATTAGGAGGACGTACAAAATTTCAGGAAGATGAGCAAACTTTGATGATACCGTTATATTTAGATTTTAACAATAGTTTCTTCAAAGCAGGCGAATCTTCTTGAGAGTTTACACATAGCCATTATTTGCTGTATTTTCAGCGGAAAATACTTCAAAACTAAAACACTTGGTGCACTTCAACAACTTATACATTTTTTAGATAAAAGGTAGAGGAATCGATTGTTTCAGGAGTCTGATGTATACATTCAGCAGTGAAAAAGTTCAGTCATTTGAAAGAAGCATGAGCAATAATTGGCGCCCTCTACTAGTGAGGTCAAAATTAGAAACAAATTTGAATTTCTCGCCCCTAAAAATCCCCGATCTCCAAAAGTTATAAAAATATTTGGATTTTTTAAAAAGTTATTTGCAAATATCGAAAATAATCTTTAACTTCAAAGTTAAAATTGGGTGTCAACATCTGTATCTTTTTAACCATCAACATTTGAGGTAAGGTAATTTTGGCTACATCGCATTACGTTGTCGTCAAGAATCTACTCTTGTCTATGTTGTATTAATTTCGGGACATCCTGTATATTAAAAACTTTATTCTAAAATTTATAGAATAAAACCTTCCTGAGCATATCGTTTTCACATATTTGTCTTTCTATAGCAGATAAATTTGTTAAATGGCAAACAAATTAACAGACTTTTTTCATGACCCCAAAATGAAGTTTTATGTAAAAGTTTACTTAATGAAAACATTATATTTTATAACTTGACTGTGGTGGTATGAAGATTAATTATTTTTAATGGAATTTTTATTTACATTCGCATATGACGAATGCACCGGTAATGGGTCATTATACTGGCGAGAAATTATATTCACGGTACCTATATGGTTTTATGATGTAAAGTGTAGTGTGGTTTTGCACCCAGGAAATAGCTATAAACGAGTTTTTAATATGATAAGGGATGATAAATTAGTTACCAGTTTTTCCCTGTGTTTATTTACATATAGTATTCATATATTCTCATTTCCATGGGACTGCCTAAATACTCTCAAATTTAAAAATGCAAATTGCAAAATTTGTTCTCGCGGAATCGCGATAGAAGTCGATAGATTCCAATGGTGTCTATGCTAAGTAGAACTTCATGTCTGTGACTTTTCAGAGCAGCGGGTGGCCGCTAGATGTGGCTTTGCTGCACCACGTATGGAAACATACGTTGTTACATTTTACAAAAAAAAAAAAAAACATGTTAGGTAAGCTGTCATTAATTAAATTAATTCATTAGAAGTATGTACAATGTGTACACGGATTGTTAACTTTATATCGTGTTTTCTTAATTTATGAGATCTACTTTTCTTTCGAGAAGCAGATCTACTTGAGAGTTAGAGAAGGAGAGAGTTTTTAAAAACAAAAGTCAATTCCATCCGTGGACACACTGTATACTCAATTTATTTAACAATACGTCGTTACCCCGGGTCTTTATACAGGATATATGTAAGAGGTTGGGAAAAATGCAACCACATATTCCGGGGGCCAAAATATGACGGTCTACATCAAGTTACCTTACTCCAAAATGTTGTAGTTGAAATAGCTTCGAATTTAATGTCAATTGTAAAGGGCGCCACCTACAGTACTTCACATGCATCTAAATCGTGGTAACTATTTTGTGCCTTGAAGTATTGATATTTTTAATAATAATTCTTATTCTTTGGCATTTTTTCTTAAATAAGGTATGCTTGGTAAATGTTGATTTCCTTCCTTCACACTTTATTCATTTACTATCAAATTTTAGATTATGATTGGGTTAGATCATCATATCTTGACTCCAGGAATATGAAGTAGTATTTAATCTCGTGCCAGAAAACTCCCTTCTTTCTAGTTCTATGTATTTACTGCAATTTATAATGGAGTTATTGAGGAGGAACTAAAATAAAATTGTAACTTTGACACCCTGCATGTCGGAAACTATAAAACGTTGGACTAAGGTAACTTATACCATCAAATTTTGGCCCCCGACCAAACCTTTTACACGCTCCCAAGTGTTACACGTTTTTAAGTGTTTCAAGAGTATCGCTGTATAAAATTAGTATAGGACTTAAGTCGTTCCAAAAACCGATTGATAACTCGAGTGATGGTCACTTGAATTCTCAGCAGCTGAGATATTTTTGTAGTTTATCTATATATAAATGTTTTTTTCTACAAACATGTTAAAAATGCAATTTTTAACACTCCTTTGTAGCATTAAAAATATTGCTTTAACGTCTTAAAATGATCACTTTAAAGCACTAGTGTCTTAAAGTAAATGTCCAATTGTGACAGTAAATTTGCAATACATTAATTTGTATTTTCTTCATTTAACATGAATATTTATATTACAATTCAGACAACTTGAAAAATTAAATCCTTCCACAATAATTCTACCAGTATCAACTGAAACGACCGCATTTCTAGTTGACGTGTAGCAGAATCCGCTGATATTGAAAGCAGTTTTCGGGCAATCGAATTTTTATTTTCCAACGAATCTTCGATGTATCCCTCGGCGACTGTTGAAGATTTCCATCCCCATGCCGCTTAATTGTTGTTAAATTTGCTCCACTATCCACTAGTAAGCTTGCCGTCAAACGCCGAAAACAATGTCCAGTATAGTGGTTAGAGTTTGGAAGTTGCAGAAATTTAGCAGCAGGAAATTTATTTATTCCCACAAGGTTTTTTGTACACTTACCTTTCACATACTTTACCACATTTGCTGGACGAAGAGCCATGTATCTCCGGTAAAAATCCAAATAAAATTCTTTAACGATAGTGAAATACCTTGGTTTTAGTATCTGATGTCTTAACCAATATTGAACTGGAAGTGACCATAATGTCCAAGTTGTCGAGAGTCAACTGGCAAAGCTCCTCTCTACGGCAGGCACCAAATACTCCCAAAATAGTAGCTGCTGTCATCATAAGATACTTGTCATCCGATGCGCACCTCAAAAACGGTTCAATTTGGTATCTGGCCAAGATCTTTGATTTTTTGGGTCGATGACCTTCTCCTTGACGCTTCAGAAACGCAATGAGCTTAAAATGCTTTCTGATATCTACGTCGGTATTTATTTGTAACATAGCTTTAATCATAGAATAATTAGACCATAGAGATGAAGATTTCCAAACCTTCGATTTCTCCTCAAAATAAGCCAAAAATACATTTTCAGTATATTTTCCAGGAACGCCTTTTTCTTCCACCACTTCACAAAATTATTGTATGCAAAATAAAACAATTTAAATCTTAGATATTTAACAATAAATGGTGCATTACACAATGGTGCAAATGCAGTTAGAGAGTTAGGAATACAACAAATTTGTTAATTCATTTTTTTTTAATTTTTCAAACATTATTTTACGACTATCGTGCATTCCGTCAACACAAAATTTTATTATGATCTATGGCTACGATGAGTGCGTTATACGAATTACGAATATGAATGTTGGTCATTTCTATGGTTATTAGATTTTTCGTTGTTTGTTACACGTATGTATTATACTAGTATGTATGTATACAAATTTTGAGGTCGAATACACATATTGTAAGTGAACAGAACTGTCCTTTACTTCGGAAGGACAGTTCTTACTGTAGCCTTTGTATTTTTCCGTCGTTACTTTTACTAGATATGTCGTTATTTGGAGGAAATGATTAAATTCATATTATCAAGACACAAAGAGACAAAATATGTAAAAAAAATCGTTCAATTACGATGTAAATTGGTGTACTCAACCTTCTGCTTTTCGACAATGCAAAACATGTAATTACTTACAATTTAAAAATATAAGATTGTCCTTGTGCATATGAAAAGGTCTACTTAGTGAACAGTAAAAAAAATCAAATAAATAATTCGTTACTCATATAGCTGATAAACGAGTAATTTTGGTATTGCAATAACCCAATAATCAGTTATTTTTCACTCCAGTGATCCCAACGAAAATCACGAAGTGACATCTATTGATAGATTTCGGAACTATTGTAGGGGTGAATGACAAATTACATGCATAACAGAAGTGTAAAGTTTCGTGTTTTTTAATATTTTCCTATAAATATTTCTGCATAAATTGTGCTAGAACAGTTTGAAAATAGTATTATTTTATTTTGAATGTAGAAAAAGCAGAATCTGCATAAGACAATTTGTAATAAGTCGGGTGTGCGAGTGAATAGCAATTCAACAAATCGGTTTTGTAAGTTTAGTGGAAATTTTCTATATTCTTTTATAATTTTGCAAACGTTATTGATATTTAGTTGTAAAAAGTGTACAAAACTGCAAAACATACTGAAGAATATTTGTACAAAATCTCGGAAAATCTGGGCTGTTCTCACGTGCTCCTCTTACTGTATTTTTGATATTTCCCTTCATACATTTCCCGTAGACCTAAAACTCTGAAACTCTCTAAATTGAAAATCGTAAAACCGGATGGAAAACATATGAAAGTATGTAAGAAACATTTTTCCATAAATAATTTTATGCGATGTAATTATAACGAGGTTATGTTGTGAATTATTTAAAAATGCTGTTAAATCTGTATTACACATTATACTGCCAATTTTCTCCACTACTTAATAAAGTAGTTATGGGGTGGCTGGTGAACTAGTGAACTAAAGCAGACGTTGGGCTGATCACGTTTTCGCCCACAGAAAGTTATGAACCCGCCTAAAAAGCCCTCACTTTCTTTCAAGGGTCGCACACCCCCCAAGTAGTCCCAGATATCTTATTGTATCTCGAAGCGAACTATTATATCAGAGTCTCAAAGGTTACGAGCATACTAGGAATTTACAATATACAGGGTTAACTATGACTAAGTACAAATATTTTAAGAGGGGATAGAAAAAATTAAGAATTAACGGAATCTCCTTTCAAAAAAATTCCAAACTTATTTATAAAGCGAAAACATTTTTTTTCGATGTTACATTAAATCCTTATTTAACGCCGCCAATGCGATAATCAGAGTAGGCAACCAGCAACCAACCGTCATGCAACAGTCGGTCGGTCGGTGTCGCTATCACGGCATAATTCAATTCCTGTATTTACGTTGTAGCTTTGTTTGATGTGTGGTTTCCGTAAATGGTTTGGCTGCTTCAGGGCTCGTCGGTTTAAGACTCTTAAGACCAACAGCCCGGAAGCAACTGTTGTAGTTTTGTGTTCTTCTTCAGTTTTTAGTGCGTTATTTTAATTTTAAACGTTTTATAGTTATTAAATAAAGGAATATGTGTCGGGTACAGATATTTTCTCACAATATAGTTCGACGGTTAGTTTTTCTAAGTTATGAGACAAGACTGCCGCGGGTGCATTAAAAGTTTTCTATTTCTTTCCTATTAGTACCACCCATTCCTTTCGTCCGATTTTCTTATAATAAATAGACATTTTATCTAACTGTACCTACGGGAAGTGTGTTTTATCGGTAGTGAGTGGTTCTACCTAATAAGTGAAAATATAGTTTTAGCAGTTTGTAAAGAAATAATGAAAGACGAATGCAAAATACTGGAGCTAACTGGATTAACTGTTACCTGTCTATCAGGTATTATTTCTAATAAGATTGCTAATTTTTGTCGTTTCTGCATTTAGAAACGCAGACGACCGCATGGTAGTTTGTTGACAGATGCAAGCTTTATCTAAGCCATCTCAGTCGATGCTTAACATAGGCGCCGAATTTCCGTAGGGTTTTACTCCATTTTTTAAATATCGAGCTAAAATTTTGGAACAATTTTTGTATTATCTTCTAGGCCTCCCTGAGCACGTAGTTAAAAATTTTGTACTTAGTCATAGTTAACCCTGTATATGCACCCTAGGAATTTGTCTTACATTAAAGTTAAAATAATTCTTTTGATAAGTCCTAAAATACACTTTCTCCTAAAAATTACACCATAAAACAACATCCCTGGCAATTAAAAGTTTTATAATCTTCATTCACCCCTATTTTCGACATTTTTAATTTTGCAGCGCCATCTAGTGGTTCGTGAATTTCGCGGATATAAGATGTAAGATTGTTAGAACAGTATGATATTAATCAATATCTCTACTGGCATCAAAAGAGCGAACTATAGCGAGCGCACTATTGAGAGCAGATATAAGGACTCACCTGAACGCCCGATCCGCCACGTGTTGCAGCTGGTTATTGGTCAGAATAAGAGCCTGCACTTGGCATCCGGCCAAGCTCTCAGCCTCCAGGACAGCCGTCTTCGATCCCACCACCTCCAGTTGGCTGATGCTGCCCTCGGGTAAGTCTAGAACAAAAGCAGCGTCGTGAAAGTGCGAAACAACCGCCGATGAGCATAAGTGCATTAAGGGTTTATCTCCGGGGCGTTTGTCGTTCATGAGAATTGTTTTTGGGACGGGTTTTCCTTTGTCTATTTTTTTCGGTGGCAGCTCTTAACTGTTCTGTTCGTAGTCGCTGCGACTTCATGGAGGGTGAAAAAACGCGATTGTACGAAATGTTTGTCATGAGTAGCTAAGATAATACATGTCGCGTATAATGGATGTGGCGGTTTCATGGCAAAATTTAAGAGCTGTTTCCTAAAAATATTTGTAAATATAAGGATTATATATGATGTTCTACAAGCTCTATGACAAATTTTGGCATACGGTAGCTGTGATAATGTTTTTCTTACATGAACATAGGTCCGATTCGTTTTTCTTTAGAAATTACAAATCTTTTATAAAATATAATTTCATATTTCGATCAAAGTAGCATGAAGTAAAATTAATGGTTGCCATTTTGTTTATTCATTTTCGGATCGGTCAGTGGTCGCGCGGTTTAAGGCGTCAGTTCTTGAATCGAGGTGGCTGGATCGCTGTGGGTTCGACCCCCGCAGCCGGTAGACCGTATATAAGCTATATTCGTGGAGAGACCCTCTCTGCGGGTATGGTAGGGTGGAAGAATTTTGGCTTGGGTCAATGTGAGAGATTGATACCGGATGACATTTGACTACCCCCCTAATTAATGAGGTTTTCCAGGTTTCCCTCATTCCTGCACTGAATGGTGGTTAGGGCCTACCAACGTAAGTCGTTCCTGGGCGCAAATGCGGCCTGCTTAATAATAATATGCCGCCCCATCTCCCGCACAAGTCTTCGACTTCTGGGCTAATCCTCGTGATTAGAATGAGGGGTAGAGATAATATTATTATTATTTGATACTTAGCTAAATAAAAAATGCATTCATTTACAAGAAGAATATGTAGATATCGTCTTTGTATATGGGTATTCCAATGGAAATGCCAGACAAGCAGCCTGAGCATATCGACAAAGATACCCAAATAGACATCAACCTTCCCACACAGTCTTTAGTGCAACATTCGTAGATTTCGAGAAGAAGATCACCCAGATCGTTCCAAAAACTCGTCCTACTGAAGTGAATGTACAAAATGAAGAATATAATACTACTACCATTGACAACTTTTCAATTAGTGTTCGGCGTATAGCAAGTAATCCTCCTTTATCACCGCACTTTGCATGGCGCTTATTGAACAGAGAAGCGTATTTTATTAAACACGGTATAAATAATAATCATATGGTTTTAATTAATAAAATAATTTGACATGCCTGATGCTACAACTGTTCAAAATTTTGTTACCGACGTGTAAGCACATTTGAGCCCGTCTTACCCCGTTTCTACAAATTTACACAAACATTTCTGGTTCTTGTCCGTTTTGAACTTGTAGACGCCCTGGACTTCCATCTCTTCCACGATTCGCTTGCAAATTTCCCGTGTCATACCGACGTTGCATAGCAGAAGCTGCTAAAGCATTTTGTCTTACTTCACCATAAATTAAAACGAAATCCGTCAACTCGCTATACACATAAGCCATTTTTAACACTTGAAAACCTAAAGTAAACATTATCATAAAAACATTAATACTACAATCGGATTTCAGTATTCGGTAGAGACTACAGTAACCCAGGAAGTAAAGGTTGAAAATATCACAACTTCCATATTTTGTCTCGAAAACTATAAGAAATTTACAATTTTTTTTACGATATTGACTCCATTTTTCATGATGCATATTCTTAAATTTTTTGGATAAATTGTGAACCGCCCTGTATCTTCTGTTATCTACTCATAAAACACGCTTATGTCATATTGAGATGCAATAAGCAGATATTATTTTGAAAGAAATGTTTTAGAAATGATCTGTTAGCATACACTCGTACGACTAGAGTCAACACCAACAGAACTGAAGATCAGAGAGAAAATAATAGTGAACGAGAGTGTCTATTCAATTGTGTTTCCGTGGTAATAAGAGGGATATATATCTTTATCTCTGTTGCACACTGACGGGCCAATCAAAACCGGTGCCCATAAGAGGCAAATTTTAAAATAAGAAATTTTAAATATCCATTCATGATATATACTTTTACTTGTTTTGTAATTTACACATGAGTTCATGATTGACATGACATAATTGATTATGAATTCAGTTGCAAATTGAAAAACAAATAAAAGTATATATCATGATCATGGGACAATATTATTATCAGATTCTTCAATTATTTTTATTATTTGCTTTAATTTATTGGAAGAAATTGTGTGTTCCGTAAAGTAGTACGCTGTGGGTTGTTTGAATTTTTATGTAGACCTCTGATCATGAAAACTAGTGCTACAGCATTTGTTTTCCCTTCTTCACCCAAATCTACAAACCCTATTTATTTCATCTGTTGCACTGCAATAATTGAGACCTGCTGTTAATTGTATTTCATCAAACATTACCCCTACATATTTATCTACATATATCTGGTAAATTTTCAAATCGCTTTTAATCGTAGGTAACATCATATCTTTATTTATGCCAGTTTTAAATGGAATACGATTTAAATATGATTTTAATGTGATTCGAGACGGAAGCAAAATAAAATTTCTAAGAAAACGATATACACTTGGACCACGTTTCTATAGAGCCAAAGCTCTCAAGACACTTTATTAGTGTGGTTCCAACAAAAAATTTTCTTTCTCACATTAGAAAACTGAGCTTTTAGCAATACTACTCCTGCTGGATCCAATCTTTGCTCTATGTCTTTAAAGAAATGTTTGCTTATAAATTGATATATATTTTTAAAATTGTTTCTTGATTGAGCCAACTTTCTTTTTAGTTTACATACATTACGTTACATACGTTCTTGTTTGTGAAGATAATACAATTTTTCTTTCTTAGGGGTTAGCTCTTTCACTGATTTTTCATGTATCATTTTCAAAATGTTTTGTTTGTTTTTCGGTTTAATTTGTTTACCAGAACAAGCACTTACTGCAATCGTAGACGTAAATGACAGTCTTCTTTTACAAGTTGGAATTGAATCAAAAGGAATTACAGGAGTTGTAAATACACTAATTTCTTGTTCAATATGTTTGACATTAATTCCTGAGCATTCAGGAATTGGATTTTCAACAACAAGGGTAGTATTGCCATCGACAGCAGTAATTTGAGGCTGCTCTTTAATGCAATTAAATAATGAGGGAATTGCTACTCTATGTAACCTGTTTAATAACGTACTTGTGAAGCATTCAAGTTTGAAATGGTCATGGCAAAGGTAATACGTTTTGTTATCCAAAAATTTTATGTTGTTACATCCACAGCTATCAATCGCAGAATACCATTTTTTACGTACTGGCAAATTCAGGGCAAACTTGAAAAAATGTTTATTTTCATAGTACTTATCTGCATCAGTTAAATAAGCATTACCACAATGTGGTGCTGAACACCTGTAACGAAGTCGACCTGGATAGCTCATCATCAAATTATTAGTTGCAGTAAGTATATTTTATCTAGAATTGCAATATCTTCCTAAGCATACTTATAACGTAAACTGTAAAACCGTGGTAAAGCCTTTCCTATCGCATTTTCGATTACTTCTACCTATTCCATTGTGGTTATGTACTTTGATTTGAAAATTTTAAAATTGTCAAATGTCAAACTTATAAAAGATGTCAAATGATTCTTAGGATTTGATTGGCCCGCTAATGTGCAACAAATACTTATATAGTATTTCGCATAAGTTAGAAAGAGATCAAGAATATTCCTCAAAATATTTCCATTCTAGTTTATAATCTGGCTCTCTCGTTTACTATTATTTTCTCTCTGCTGAAGATTTTTAAATATAACTGACATGCGCTTTTTGTTTTTTTTTTTAATTTTAATTAAATTAAAAACATACATTTAAATGTTACATTATTACATCATTACTTTTGGCTGAAAAAATTCTAACAGTAAATTTCATGAAGCATTGTATATAATTAGTTATTTATATTCGTATATTTTGTTCGCATTATATAAATAAGCTTGACCCAATTCCAATTGAACGAAATTCGTCATAAAAATAAAATCCATATATTTTATTGATTCAACGAAAATCTAGTTCATTCAACTTCAAAATAAAGGAAAACATCTATAAAACCAATTTTATTTGCCAGATAAATGAGAAGTTTCTTGGATTGTTGTTAAATTCTAGGAATATGTCCATTTTAAGTAAAGCGGTTTATGCTTTTAGTTAATGTGGGATACTATTCGATATATTGAACTCATTTGTAATACGGGGACACAGTAACTGCAAAGATGTTATATATTTATACAGGTTCGGAAAAGTGCAAACTTTCTCTGGTCTGCAACAAGAAACTTGTATTACGGTAAGGCAGAAAAAAAATACATCTATCGTTGCCGTACTGTGGATATGTTTGTTTGACAAAACAAGAAAATAATTTTGTGACTTCAGTTCCGTTATTCACATAAGCAAGAATCAATAAAATAAGATAAATATAGCTTTGGCATCTATGTGTATAAACAAAAAACTTGCCGTGAGAAATTCATTCTCGACAAGTTGCTACTTACTGCAGTTATTCGTTAATGGACAACATTCGATTTATTGCCTTCTCCATGGGAAATTTTATGACGTCGTGACTCCCTAGTTTCGTATCACTAATTTGGCACAAAAAGTTTTTACGTGTAGTTTAAAAGTTGTGAAATTTGATGTCTTGCACTTGACAGCCAAGCAATTGCTTTCCAAAGTACCATTCTCATATTTATTAACATATAAAATTTACCCTTGTGGATATTCCACATCTGTAAGCGTCTCAATTATTTACGTCATAAAGCTATTAAGTTATATATGGCAATTGTAGTATATAATTGCAATTATAAATTTTAATTAGGTCTAAATAGATATCGGTAGTAGTAAACATACATAAGTATCATCAACATGTCATTGGTTGATAAATTATGTGACGTTAGAAAATCGATGGTTTTGGTATAGAACATATAATATTATAGATAGAAGAGTCACGTAAAAGTATGTTTTCAGCCAACGTTTTAAATATGTACTTACTTTTCCCATTCAAAATCGTATTAGTCAGTATTCTGATGTAATCATTGGTTTTATAAGCTTCGCTATCTAATGGTGTAATATACTAATATAGGTATATAGGGTGTCCCGAAATTAATGAGATGAAAAATTGTAAAAGTATAAAAATCAAAAAATTTGCATACATTTGGGAGATCGGAGTTTTTGGGGGTGAAAAATTCAAATTTGTTAATTTTGACTTCACTAGTGAAAGGCTACTAGTACTACTACACTAGTAGTAGTTATGGTACTACTACAATAGTCGTAGTTATGGCATATCATGTTTTTTTAAATAGCAGACATTTTTTTGCTGTGTAGTGTATCCATCTGACTATTGAGGCAATATATTTTTCTACCTGCTTTATCTGAAAAAAAGTGGTTATGAGTATTCGGAATAATCCTTTTTGAAATAATCAATGCACCGAGTAAACTGAATTGTTTTGGATTTTGGTAAAGTGTCTTTTCCGTTGAAAATACAGCAAAATGTTATTTGAAAAATTTATTCTGAATGTTGTTAAATAATTACGATGTGCAACGAGTTCAAGGAATTATTAAAACATTCAATGTGCTCAATCAAGAAAGTTAAGGATAAACGTCTATATTTTTAATGAAATATACAGGGTGTGACAAAATAGCAGATCATACCGTCAACTATTTATTTTTGACGGCAGAATATGACGATTTAACGCTACTTACCTATATATAAAAATGCTTTTAGTAAAAGATACAGGGTGTCAAAGTTGAACTTTAGAAATTGATTGTTCGCTATACTTCCTTAGGGTTTTCACGTATCACTTTGAAATTTTGTTGAGATACTTCCTGCTATTATCCAAGTCCCCGAGGGTATTATTGTAAACGACGCCTAGAAAACAAATGTAGAAAGGAGGAATCGGGTAGAGGGGTTATTTTATCCCCTCACTTTTTTTGCCGTAATGATTCTTTGCAATGTAAAATTTTATTTAGAAAATTTTATTACTCTTGATAATTTCGTAAAACTTTTAATTATCGAGATAAATTCGGTTTTTGAGTATGCAACGTTAGAGATAGTGACATCAAAATGAATTGCACTTAATAACATTTTTAAATTTCAAATTGAAAAGGAACAATGTATAATGCTCTAACTGCCTTTAAAGAGTATTTTATATAGAGTGTCTCTGAACAAAGGATTAACCAGATGTGCAATACAAATAAATGTTTTTTATCAAAATTTAATTATATCATTTTAATTTACTAATTTTAATTGCTTTACATGTCCAACTGTCTTCGAAATACATAAACGAGACTTTTTAAATAAAGATTACCTTTATTTTGAGAAATCTATTTCATTGCCTAAATTATTCATCCGCATTTATAATGCGCCTTTTTAGTTGATCAATAAATATTTTCAATTGACTTAGCATCAACAACGCCCTTCAAAATTCCAATAGACTAAAATCGGGGAAGCGTGGTGCCACTGGATAGTTGCGTCTCTTCCACATCCAATTCATTGATTTGGAAATATTAAACTTAAAAATATTATCTAACATTTAATCCAAGATGAGGCGTAGCACCATCAATTTGCATTCAAACATGTTGACGAGGAGTAAGTGGCAAATAGTCGAATAAAGTGAAAAAAATAAATTTTGTGCCAATTTATTAAATATTTGAATATTGTAGGTTTTACCTTTATCATGTTTTGGACAACTGAAAATGCATCAAGTCATATCATTAAAATAATTATAAGAAAAATATTAGGCCCCTATTGATATTGAATCGAGATGCATTAACAAGTTTTGTGATGTACGACCATTTTACTGCTGGATTTAGAATATCAAAGGAATATTAAATGTTAGAAGATAAGATAAAGTAAATGATGTTCTCTGAACAAAGTGTTCCGTGATGTTAATTAGCAATCAACATGAGCTTAGAGGGCCTATTCGAGATTGTAGATATTACACGTTCAATTACATTTTAAAACCCTCATTCTTGTACTATAAGATAAGTTTTCCGGTAATTCTGTCCTCAATGACCCAGTCTCCTCCTAGTTTGAACCATTTTAAGAAGGTAAATGCCGGTTCTGAAAGTGCCTGCTATCCATATAATGTAATCAATAATAAAAGTTGAATTGAAAAATATGTTTTTGTACATGTTCTCTAAATTAGTAACTGATACTAAAGAAAACAATATGCTACTTGTCGCCATGTTTACTGAAAATGTCCCGAAAAGGCTACTAACTTTATTAAAGCACAAAATTTACAAACCGCCTCTTATGGGTTATATATTCTAATAGATGAAAATGAAAATTACAATTTCTGACATCTTGAATATTGTCGGAAAATACTAAGCCACTCTTAGTTGCTTCCATTAGATGCATAAAGTTCAGAAGAGACTGACGTAGACTGACGTAGACGATGAACCAGCACCTTTTCACCCAAAAATTAATTTCTATACCTTCTTTTTCTTCTCGATCGGGTCTTCTATGAGATCGCCATACATCGTGACGTTTTGGGGTCACTAATTCAACACCCGGATTGGCAACAAGGGTAGCAGACGTTCATTTGAAACAATGCCCGGTGTATAGCTCAGGGTTGGGCGATTTCAGATACTTCGCAATCATTTCAGGTATTTTGCCAAACGTGTGTATGCCAAAACGCTGTGTCTCAAACTCGATAGTATAGGCCTACTGTGAGGATACAAAAAATTTAAATAAAATTTGGGACACGCGGTGTTAAATGACATGAATCGAAAGTATTATTTTTGGGATTTAGAAGAAATGACTAATGACGTCATCAACTATATTTTTCTCAGAAACGTACCCAATTTATTTCCTATTGAAAAGCTTTCTCTCTTCTAATAAACTTGTATTAGAGAATTTTTTTCTGTTTTGCTTCCCGTTTAAAAGTTATAAAAATCACATTAGTGGTGGAAGTATCAAGTAGTCGTCGCCAAATAATTGAATGTTCGTTATTTAAAGTGTATAAATGTCTCATTAAGAATAAAGAAAAGGATGAAACTTGATAATTCTTTAATACAGCTGAAAGAAAAGGAGATGATAATAATTAAACTTAAAAAATGAAGCAAACGCCCTCATACTACATACATATTACAACCTATTTTCTGTATGATTTCATCTCATTTTAAGACACATATCCAATCTTCGCCTGACTTCTATGTGGGCTGCGTTTTTAAAATTTCGCAGTTTAACTCATCTCAAGCGCTTGTGATTTTTTTTTCAAATAATTAATATCTTGCAAAGGTGTTTAATAAACCTTATTTTTTAAAATCCCCCCAAAAAAATCGGGGGGTGTTAAATCTGGTGACTTTTCGGGCCACTGAATAGATTCATTAATGCCAATCCATTTTTCTGGGAAAGTCTTATCTAAATATTGCTGCACAATCCTGGCCTTGTGGGGTGGAGCTACGTCATGCTCTAACCATGTTTCTCCTTAGCTGCAAAGTCACATTCAGATGTGCAGGAGGTTCTTCTTGTAGGCAATTTATGTAGCTCACGCTGTCCAATGTATGTTCATAGCAATAAGGCCCAATTAAATGCCTACCGATGATGCCGCACCATACATTTACTTCAAATTGGTCTTGGTTTTGGACTGGATTTACAATGTGGGGATTTTCAATAAATCAGTAGTGTTCGTTGCGCCTGCTTGACCAACAATTACTGACACACCGACTCTCGACCTTCCGTTCGTATAAAATCAAGTCTGTTTTCAGTGTGACACTCAGGCAAATACTCCAAATTGTGAATTTTGTAGTCATGATACCCATTGGTATTTAAAACTCGTTTAACGGTTGATTTATCATAACTCAATTCCTGGTGAGACTGCTTTATAGAAATTCGTTGATTTTGTTCGAAATACTGTAACAGTCGCTATACTCGTATTGTTTGTTACCCTTCGGTCAATTATTTGATTCTTCCGAATAGAAAATGCATCTTCAGTTCGTCGGAAGGTCGGCTCCAATCTTGTAAATTTAAATGTAAATGTTCATCAGGATGAGACGCTCTGGTTACTCTTCTCGATATAACTCTACAGCTCTTCTTGACATTTTTTGTGACTTCCCGTAAATTAGCAAAATATCAACTTTTTCCGAATGAGAAAGTATTTTGTAAGCACAAAAGTTACCTATACGTTTGACGTTCGTATTGAGAAATGACAAGTATTCTGTTTTATGCACTTCAACTACTCAAGAAGGCCTTCCACCGCTAGTGTGATTTTTAGATGGTATTTCTTTTGAGACTCCTTAGGACGATACTGCTTATAACTTTTAAACGGGAAGTAATATGGAAAAATTTTTATAATACGTTTATTAGACAAAATAGAACTTTTTAACAGGAAAAAATGGGTATATTTGTGGAAAAAATTTGATTAATGACTTCATTAATCGTTTTTTATTTAAATTTTTTTTATCCTCACACTAGGCCCATACTATCGAGTTTGAGACACCCTCTACGTGCATCTAAGTCTTATATAGCACACAAAAAATAATTATATTGACCTATCGTGGACGAAAACGAATATTACAATTATTTGTAGTTTTTAGAAAGTTTTGGAAATTGTTATTCACAATTTACATTATCCACATGTACAGGGAGTTATTAGAATGGGTTCAAGAAGAGTAGATTCACTGTCTAATTTGATATATTATGTCAACATTTGGATGCAAATATTCGGGTTGATGTTTTGTATACTGATTTTTTCGAAGGTTTTGGATAAGTTAGATCATAATAATATATTAATTCAAAAGTTTCAATTCTTTGGATGGGATATACTACTAAAATTAATCTTACTTGGATAATAGATATCGATATGTTCAGTGTGGTGATTACATCTCAGTCTGTGCTAATTACATCGGGTGTATTTCAGGGGTCCATTTTAGGACCTTTATTGTTTGTTATTTATATAAACGATATAGTTCAAAATCTTAGTTGCAATTATGTATTGTATGTAGATGATTTAAACATTCATAGTAATGTTACTACTATTGATGATTGTGTAAAATTACAGCACTCTCTAAGCTGTTATCGTGACTGGTATATCTTAAAAATCTTTTTCTAAATGCTAACTAGTGCACTGTAATCACTTTCTCTAGGAAACGTTATTCTATACTATACAATTATAATATGAAAGACATATCTTGAACCGTTCTGATACTGTAAAAGATCTAGGTGTATATTGTCACGGAATTTGCCCCACTCACTCCTAAACCGACGACTGTGGCACCGCGAATTGCCTGAGATTGCCCCGATCGCCCCTACGTCATTCTGGTAAACAAACAACATGCCGCTGATCGAGACCGGCCTGGAAAAATCGGGAATCGACGAGAAGCGTTCCAGTCGTACGAGAAAAGGGATCTAGAGACTGGAATATACCTGGAATATTCGTTAGGTCTATAAAAGAAGAATAAACGGCCGAGTTAGTTAGTCTTGTATAAGTCTTGTATTACAGTCTGAAGTGAAGTGTTTAGTTAGAGAGATCAAAGCGATTAATTAAATAAGTGTTTAGTTGACCTGTAATTAGTAGTGTTCAGTAGTTAATAAAGAAGTAATTTATTAACGGATTCTTTTTCTGGAAGTGAAAGAAAAGACGGATTGGGAAATCTGTGACAATTTGGTGTCGGAAGTGGATTTAACTGGAAGTTTGAGAAGCTTTCTGGAACCCTGTGCGTGAGTGGAATAAAGACCCAAGTGTGATATATCACCGCACTCGTCTTGTCGAAAGGAAGTGAACGGTGGTATTTGCGAAGGACATTCTCGAACATTCTAGAACTTTGTACGGGAGTGAGACAAAGACCCAAGTGTGGCATATCACCGCACTCGTCGTGACTCAAGGAAGTGAACGGTGGTATTCGCGAAGGACAATCTCGAACATTCTAGAACTTTGTACGGGAGTGAGACAAATACCCAAGTGTGACATATCACCGCACTCGTCTTGACTCAAGGAAGTGAACGGTGGTATTTGCGAAGGACATTCTCGAACATTCTAGAACTTTGTACGGGAGTGAGACAAAGACCCAAGTGTGGCATATCACCGCACTCGTCGTGACTCAAGGAAGTGAACGGTGATATTTGCGAAGGACATTCTCGAACATTCTAGAACTTTGTACGGGAGTGAGACAAAGACCCAAGTGTGACATATCGCCGCACTCGTCGTGACTCAAGGAAGTGAACGGTGGTATTTCCGAAAGACATTCTCGAATATTCTAGAACTTTCTACCGAAGTGAGACAAAGACCCAAGTGTGACATATCACCGCACTCGTCGTGACTTAAGGAAGTGAACGGTGGTATTCGCGAAGGACAATCTCGAACATTCTAGAACTTTGTACGGGAGTGAGACAAAGACCCAAGTGTGACATATCACCGCACTCGTCTTGACTTAAGGAAGTGAACGGTGTTATTCGCGAAGGACAATCTCGAACCTTCTAGAACTTTGTACGGGAGTGCGACAAAGGCCCAAGTGTGGCATATCACTGCACTAGTTTCATTGTAAGGAAGGCAACGGTGATATCTAGAAATACATTCGTGGACATTCTAGAACTTTCCAAATAGAGTGAATGCCTGTAACTAGAAGCCAAGTCAATATGGATGCACAACTGGCGAAACTGTTAGAAATGATGCAGACAATGCAACAGGAAATGAAAGACCAGACGAAGACGATGCAAGAGAAATTAGAAGAGCAGGGACATAAACTGGAAGACCAGACGAAAACAATGCAGGAAAAATTTGAAGAACAAGGACATAAAATCGAAGATCAGTCCCAAACAATGCAAGAAAAATTAGAAAAGAAATTAGAAGAACAGGGAGAGACGATGCAAATGAAATTAGAAGAGCAAGGGTGTAAAATGAAAGATCAGATACAGACAATACAACAGGAAATGAGAGATCAGACGAAAGAAATGCAGACAAAGTTAGAAAAATTGGAGAATACACTAGAAGAAAAATTAGAGGAGCAGTCACATAAAGTGATACAAGTAGAAGAGAAACTGTTAACACAAAAAAGGAAATAGACGAAGAAATAAACCTGGTTAGAGAAACCTGCGAAGAGCTTCGACATAAATTAGATAAGATAGCGAAGGAGGGCGTAATCAAATCAGAAGGACCTGTTTTCCGAACTCAAAAAACGAAGCCTCCTGAATTCGACGGCAAGGTCTCATGGAATGTCTATCTACGTCAGTTTGAAGCAGCAGCTGCCGCAAACGAATGGTCTGATTGTGAGAAAGCTACTGCTCTGATAGTTGCTCTACGGGAAGATCTTGACGTCTTACAAGGAGTTCCTGCTGGGCAACAGAATAGCTACGATATTCTAAAACAGCATATGGAAATGAGATATGGGGATAAGCACCTGCAGCAAGTGTACCAGGCACAATTGAAAAATCGTCACCAGCAGAGTGGAGAATTTACAACATTTTGAGACCGATGTTGCCAGACTGGTTCGATTGGCTTATCCAACAGCCCCGTCCGAATTTGTAGATCAGCTCTCCATCCAAGTTTTTGTCGACGGCCTAAGAGATTGCGAAACTCAGCAGGCACTACGGCTCGCTAGACCTAAAACGTTGAATGACGCTCTTTCACATGCACTGGAATTCGAGGCAGCAAAGATGGCATCCGGTAGACATGTTAAAGTTCGGGCCATCAGTGATAACAGCGATAGTATGGCAAATGGAGACCTAATAAAGACGCTAAAGGAGATTATCGATAAATTCAGCCCATCTACTGGGCCAAAGAAAGAACAATTTGATAGTCGAAGGGATCGCCTTCTTAAATGCTGGAACTGTGGACAGACAGGACATCTAAAGGGACAGTGTAAGGCCCTAGTGGCAGATCGGCAGTGGCGCGACTCCCAGGCAGGCAGGAAACATGGAAACGCAGAAGGCCTTTCTAGACCTTGTCCTACCAACAACAACAAACACTGTAGTAGTCTCGAAAGAAAAGAGGACATATCATTTGTTCCTTGCAAGATAGTAGTAGCCCAACCTGAAGACAGATGGAGTTCAGCGGCAATTCGAGAAGACCAGCAAGCTGACTGTGACATCAAGCCATTATTAGACTGGAAAGAAGCCAACAACCGACCCTCATGGGCTGAAGTCAGCAGTAAAAGCCCAACATTAAAGAGTTATTGGGCTCAATGGAATTCCTTGGTGTTGGAAGACGGTGTCCTAAAGAGAGCATGGGAGAATAATGACGGAACGGAGGTCAAGAAGCAAGTACTACTCCCGAGGTCCCGGGTCAAGGAAGTGCTGCAGGAAGTACATGGAGGTACTGGTGGTGGACATTTCGGTATCAATAGGACTCTACAGAAGATTAGGGAGCGTTTCTACTGGTTGAGTTGTAGGACGGATGTAGAAGATTGGTGCCGAAAATGTGACATATGTGCAGCCAGCAAGGGACCGAAGACCCGTTCCAGAGGCAAAATGCGCCAGTACATCGTAGGTGCACCGTTCGAGAGAATTGCCATTGATATCGCTGGCCCATTTCCAAAAACTCAAAATGGAAACCGATATCTGTTAGTCGCCATGGACTACTTTAGCAAATGGCCGGAAGTATACCCCCTTCCCAATCAAGAGACCACAACCGTAGCAGAAGCGCTAGTCAACAACCTGTTCTGCAGATTTGGTGTGCCCATGGAACTGCATTCAGATCAGGGCAGAAATTTCGAATCAGGTGTGTTCCGAAAGGTCTGCGAGCTTATGGGAATCCGGAAAACCAGGACCACCCCACTGCATCCCCAGTCAGATGGTATGGTGGAACGCTTCAATGCCACACTAGAAACCAATCTGAGGATGTTTGTGAACGAAAACCAGACAGACTGGGACAAGCTCATTCCACTCTTCCTGTTAGCTTACCGCTCAGCTGTCCATGAAACTACTGGGAAGACTCCCGCAAGGATCATCTTTGGAAGAGAGCTTCGCCTTGCCTTGGTATTTGGTCGTCCTGCGGAACAGCCCACAGAGCCAGATACTTACACCCATGAGCTAGAACGAAGACTAGCAGCCGTACACGATCAAGTCAGATCTCGAATGCGACTAGAGAGCGATCGCATGAAGACTCGATACGACGTCCGGGCCAATACAGTCGGATTCCAACAAGGTGACCTGGTGTGGCTGTACAACCCCACGCGGAAGAAAGGAAAATCGCCTAAACTACAAAACCGTTGGGAGGGCCCCTACACCGTCATTAAAAGAATCAATGATGTCGTCTACCGGATACAGAGGACTCCCAGGAGTAAGATGAAGGTCGTCCATCTGGAGCGTCTGTCCCCGTATAGAGGTGTATCCGATCGGGACGATCGGTCCTAAGGAGGGAGCAGTGTCACGGAATTTGCCCCACTCACTCCCAAACCGACGACTGTGGCACCGCGAATTGCCTGAGATTGCCCCGATCGCCCCTACGTCATTCTGGTAAACAAACAACATGCCGCTGATCGAGACCGGCCTGGAAAAATCGGGAATCGACGAGAAGCGTTCCAGTCGTACGAGAAAAAGGATCTAGAGCTACTGGAATATACCTGGAATATTCGTTGGGTCTATTAATGATTAATAAACGTCCGAGTTAGTTAGTCTTGTATTACAGTCTGAAGTGAAGTGTTTAGTTAGAGAGATCAAAGCGATTAATTAAATAAGTGTTTAGTTGACCTGTAATTAGTAGTGTTCAGTAGTTAATAAAGAAGTAATTTATTAACGGATTCTTTTTCTGGAAGTAAGAAAAAGACGGATTGGGAAATCCGTGACAATATTTACTGATTTGGCTGTCGTTTCACCTGCAAACATCAGTCTCGTCCGCTAAACTTCAATTTTAAGAACAGCGTATTATTGAAATAGTATTTTGTACAGTTTCAAATAAGTTTAGATATTTATTAATTAATAACCTAAGTCTGAGCAAATAACAAATAATAACATTTTCTTTAATCTGCGAATTTTCAAAGATACCGAAATAAAACGAAGAAATAACGAGGATAATCTAACCAACAAATTATTAGGTACTATAGAAATCTTTTAAAATAGGTATTTTTATATTTAACTGTAGATGTAAGTATTGTAATAACATAAACTTATTTAGTACTACACACAAGATTGTTTACTTTTATTTATAAGTATGCTAAAATAATTGTTAAACTGTGAGTTTTTATTTTAATTAAAGAAAATTTAAATAAAATGTTTTGTTTATTGTGTTATATTTTCTGTAGGTACCTAAAAACTCTACAATTCGATCGTTTTATATTCAAGTAAACTTGAAAATATCTGTAACAATGATGTCATATTTTCATTACGTTTCTTTGACGCTGTCATCAGTTAAACACATTATTTAAAAACGTATTTGTTTCAGAAACAATTCATTTTGAGTATTTTAAAACGATGGTTAACTTATTTATGTTAGAGATGCCATTTTCAATGATTTTTTTCTTTCAGGTTCTATATTTACAAGGAACTGTATCTCTATTGTTACAATTAGAATTATTATTATCAATTATTAGTTGAGTTTGTTCAAACGATAGAAAAACCATTATCTGCAGTCATTGAACTAACTAATCTCATTAACATCATAATGGCTGATATTTTGCATGAGTGATCTCAACTAAGCACACATTCTGACGTACTCTTTACGGTTGCTGCTGCAAACGCGATTTGATAGGTCGTATCAGCTAAAAAGTTATCAAAACAAAAGACTTTCTCTTTTATCTAAACAGAAAAGAAAATTGATAATGTATCCAGCACCACAAGAGAAGTATTTACTCTTTAGCAACTGCACTAATTCATTTAACTGTCATCATTGCATTCATTTCAGCCTCTCAACTTGTAGCTAGCACTTTACACCGAGTTCATTATTTATTTACTGTAAACACACCTCACTAGAAACACTGCAAAATAAAATACCTATCACACACAATGTTTACTCTGCAGCATGTATGAACTGACTAGTCCTGTGGAAGGCAGAAACAAACAGTGTAGGCAAATTATGCGCCTACCAATTGTTCGGGCACTTATTGTATTCGATTCAATTGCCAAGAGGCAAAATAGTTTGTTTATTGGTTTGTGTGATATTATTGTGTCGGTAAATAATTGTATACTGTAATTTATTTTTTAATGGATAACGAAAACAAATAAGTATACTAGAAGGAGACATTTAGAGGATAGCTACAAGTTGTGAGATTTATGTTGGTTCTATTTTTACTGCTATATTCCTATCTTTACTTAACTGTTTTCAAGGTATGGAGTTGTTTGGATCCTAGGACCTACGATGAAAAGGCACAGATCAATAAGGATAACAGGAGTGGTAACACTGTTAACTAGCCGTCTTAGAAAATTTCTTATGCGTACGAGTATACCTATGCTCGGTATTCAGTATCAAACTTGAGAAAGATTCACCCAAGTCGTGCTCAGATCTTAAGTACAGCCTTTTAATGAAGACTTCGGTAATACTTGGCCGAGTTTGGTTGTTTTGGTTTCACTTTAGTAACATTCATTTTGCTGTGCACAGTATGTTCACTGTAATAATAATGTAACTATTTTCATGCTTTACCAGTAACACAGGCAAGCTTTTAATTGCTGTGTTATTTATAATTTTTAAAGAATAATCTCAAATTTCTAATGTCAAACCTAATCGACTTGAGGATAGGGTGCTAACAAGATCGTATGAAGTCATGCTTCTTGACGACGTATGTATTATGATTTTGGTCTGATAGAAGATGTACAAGTGTAGTTTTCGCCAGGAAGAAGACTATAGCCGTATATTATGCTAGTGTGAAGAGTGTGCAATCTATTGTTGTTGCGTTAGATAATGAACTCTAAAGTCAAGGAGACCCACAATAGACCTATGGCTGCTTGTAGTAGAAAAACATCCACGCCAGTGCAACTTTCTTCTAAATTTGAAATAATTTAGGAACTATTTATTGTTTGATGATATTATTATCTTTAGCAAAAATATGGAATGATAGAGTACCATGCAATTTAACATGTTAGAATAAGAAATAAAGACATAAATTACGTGTCTATTATCAAACCGCTAAAAGATAGCAAAAATACATTGATAATGAATATTTCTTTGACAATGATAGACAGAAAAAATTAATAAGCATATATTTCTGGTAAAGTTCAATTTATGAATTTGTAGCATTTAAAAATACTACTCAATAATTAATAATTCAATCTTTAAATTATCTTAAAACTGACTCTCACAAAATTTAAACATTACTGGTTGTCTAACTAACTTTTCCTATATGGTCTGCATGGTGCTGTCCTCTGTTTAAGATATTCAAATTAGTAAAAGGCAAAAAAAGGTTTGAAATGTTTTTTTTACAAAAAAGGTGCGCTAGCGAGAATTGCTAAAGAACTCACAAATTGAGAGCACACAAATATTTTAAACAAATGTGGTGATCATAAATATATTGGATAAATTATCACCCATGTGTTATTTTGTTCAGCGCGAAATCTCAATTTGCAAATAAATAGCAACATCGATTAAGACGCACGTCAACCTAGGTAAGCAACATGGTTCTGTTCTGGTTTATTATTTAATTTCATAATTTCTCCATTTGTAGGCCTTTTAGTTTATTGTCAAGAAATAATTGCTGTGTCTCTATATATATAATTTATATAAACTCTGGGCAATATCAAGTATACCGATTGTCCACTAAATATCATTCCATTTCTGACTATAAGGACGATATAAGAAGATTGAAACCGCTAGAGACCTAAATGTTTGATAAATCATTGGATTCTGGATTCTAGTAAATCACCAGCAGGATATTTGAATTTTTACGTCATCCAATTTGTTAAGCACGCCAAGTAGTCGCTGTCTTGCACCACCAATAGTCAAAGGAAACCCAGCTAAGCTAAATTTATTTATATATTTCACAACCTTTAATTTAAACTAATTTAACTTAACACCATCTCAATTCAATTTATCATATTTTAAATATAATTAGAAATGTACGCAAACGTATACGTATGCAAAGAGTAGACAGTGGTTTGAAGTTATACTGTCTAATTGTTGTGTGTAATTTGGTTGTCACATGTCATATAAAATTTAGCCATTACGACTTGAAATATTCCTTACACGCTTTGTTTATATTTTTAATATTTTAAATTATTCTTATTATTTACATCATTATTCAATTACATTAATCAATTCGATGAATTTGCTATGTATGTGTGTGTTTTTGTGTGTCCTAGTAATATAAGTTTCAAAAATCAGTCTCTTTTTTTAAATTCATAGTATAATAATTACAAATTTATTAGTTTAAGTAATTATTTTTAAAAAACACTTATTTTTTTAAAACTAATTGGCGCCCTAACTACGCAAGTATAAATCTATTATAACCCACGGCCCTAATGCTCCAGTACTAACCAAAGCTAGCCTAGCCCACTTACGATATCATAATAAAAATATATATATGGTACAAATTTTAAATGGTAATTTTTGAGTGAGTTTCTTGTTTAATAAGAATCTGCAGCGTATCTATAGGCTACTAAATTGCTCTGCTGATATTTTAAGAAACTGATTATTTCTGACTAGTATTGGTATGTCTTTTTACACTATCACAAATATAGTATAATGTTGAGAGAATATAAGTACACGGTCACACTGCACGTCATGCAATGCAATGCAATGCTGTGCTACGCCATGCGATGCTATACATTCAAACAAAAGTCTTTATTTAAGTGTTCACATTACACCCTATCGCTGCTCATAACACGTTAATTTCATGTGAACAGTCAAACAAGAACTGTGTTTGGATTTATAGCATTGGATGGAATGTGCACTAATGCACCTATATCAGATAAGTAAGAATGATTATTGCGACTTGTGTTTTGCTACTAAATACAAACATATTAGTGGAATTAGAAGCAAATGCTTGTGCTTTTAGCGTCAAATATAACTGATGTGTTACTTACATATGATCTATGATGATATATTATGCGAACTAAGTAACGTATTATTGTTGTAAGGGTTGTACAAGGTTAAAGCATCCCTGCAATATCCCTATATTATTTTTGCGATTTTAATCGACTTACTTGTCTGTTTAGTATTTGAACAATTGAATGAATGAATAGTATAGTAATAGTAGTAGTAGTCATTAATTAATTGTGTTGTTTTGCTTGTTAAATTTGAATTTACATGCTAGTTGTTAGATGACGCATAATATCACTTCAATCTCAATTTTGTGGGAACTTTACCTAAAATTTGCAATATAATTTCGCTAAGGATCAAAAATTCATTTTTAATACTTTATTCTATTCTATTCTTTATTATATTAAATAGTTACATTATGAAGATGTGCAAAATTTCAAAAACATCGGCCTGCTTTGATAAAATCTTTGTGCTTTGTTGAAAAATGTTTTCATCAAACCTCGCCGATCTTCTTGAAATGCATGTTTTCACAATTTATCATTCAGAACAACTTTTTCAAGTAACATTTTGCTGTATTTTCAGCAAAAATCCCCGATTTACAATTTTCATGTAAATATTTGGATTTCTCAAGAAGTTACCTATTTACAAATATCGAAAATAAAATTTTAAATTTGACAGCCTGTATTTTTTTTATTATGCAATTTGGGATATTTGGGTTAAATCGATTTATTTTCACCTAAGGAATCTGTGGTTTCATTTTTACTACGTCATGTAAAAACACACTGTAGATGGGAAAATATAGGTATAGGGAAGTGCAATATGTATAGATGTCGAGTAAAATTCTGCAGTAGTTTCATTAAATATAGATACGCGTTTCATTTATAAAAAATAAGGGGCGGTTTAAGTTAAACGAATTAGATAATAAATTTTTACCACCCTGTGTAAAATGAAGCAGTTTTTTTAAATATCTGTTACAAATGACAGGAATTCCCTTATCTCTCTTTTAAATACTAATACGAAGCTTGCATGATGTAAAAATAGACAATTTTAAATTAAGCTATCGAAAAGAAACTTCTTAGAATTGAAATATCTCAAAGGCCATTAGAGATAGAAAGCTTAATAAAAGTCCCCCAAAAATTACGCGTAGAATTTAAGTACTACAAGAATACCATTATTTTATTTAAAAAGAGCACTACCGAAAATCCCAAAGCCTAAATCTTCAAAATTGAAACCGAAGTAATCTATGACATATTTTAATGGATTGTCACAGCAAGACAAGCCTGTATAAATAAATAGTACAGAAATAATCAGTGCGACATAAAAATCATTAGTACAGCCTGGCACTCTTATGAAGAACATCTTGTACAACAAATATAATGGGAACGTACTTTTAGTTACTTCTATATTTAGATATTTTCTTTAACACAAAAATAAGGTGGAAGTTTAGGGATCTATAACCAACAACCCTGTATCTACCGTTGTAATGCGTAGTTGTACATACAATGCTATGAAACAAAAGTATGTCTTTATTAAATTTTCATTTTCTATGCAATCAGACTTAACAACATTATTATTACACTTTTCACCCAGTTTTATATTTTAATTAAAAGTAAGCAGAGTGATAATTACATTCTGCCCTAGTTATAATCCCCATATTAAATTTATTTCACAGGATGGATACGCTCCCATAAAATCTTGTAGCAATAGTATAATATCAGCGATACAAGTTACGTTTAACTAGATTATGCAGATAAGACGCATGTTCCCCTTTAGAAAACATCCCCAGGGATAATGAAAGGTCTTCGACAGGTCAAAGAGGTTCTTTCACTCAGGCATGGATAACGGTCTGCACTGCTCCCACTATCTTCAAGTATTATTATTATTATGCTGCTTCCGCACTGAAATAGATGTAACAACTTCGGTTATTATTATTGTCCGTTTCGGCGAACTACTATGAATATTTGGATATACAGGGAATGTATATTATACATAGCTAGGGTGGTGCTTACGTATTGGAATGATGATTGGTTTCTATGGCAAATGAGTTCGAAATTATTAGACTTACGCTCGAATATGTCAAAGTTGGTTTAATATCGGGTATTGTTCAACTGAATAGTTTTCGAACTTGTAAATTTGTGGAAAGGACACGTCAATTACTAGCAAAACCGGGAATTTCTCGAATCTTTGTTTGGCTTCAGCAAAGAGGTTAAGGTAACGAAAGTCGCTACAACCAATTGTAGTACATCATAAAAAAGATTTTCTCGTTTCAGTGGACCATTTGGACATGAACAATAATAATTGTAGTTGCATAAGGGCAATTTTTAGCTGAAAGGTTCACACAAAATTAATATATATATTATAATTGGTTAAAATTATGCCGTAAACTCATTATAAACAAAATACGAAGTTTATTTGTGAAGAATATCATTTGGAAATGCAGCAGAACCCGAGAAATTACTTACTCTGTTTGAATGAGATATATGCTATCTCATTGCCTTGACGTCATATGCTTACTGGCACGTCTTGTGTATATGTAGTGATTATATTCCAAATAATTTTCCATGTCTTATTCTAGTTGTGAGAGTGTAACTTGCATTAGGTACCTATTATTTATTTTTAATGAATCAACAGCTAGGGTACGTAGGTTCAGATATACTTGGATTAAAACGATTTTCACGACCGTAAAAAGTAGATAAAGCAGATACCTTTTTTAATATCTTGCCGTACGGCTGCGAACCATTTTCTTCTATTTATTATTTGATTTGGGACGCTTACAAATATCTTCGTTGGAGTCTTTGTCAGTATTTCCGACTGTCACAAAAAAAAATTGTCGAGTTAAGAGTTTGTCATCGCGTATAACACCAGAACACAATATTTCGCAGAGCAGCGTCATCTGACGAAAAACTTGCAGTTTGTTTAAATTAAGTAAATACCAATAATAACATACCCCTAGTTATATTAAAATAAAATTGTAGCCTCTATCTCGAAACTACAAAATTTTTACTAAGGCAACTTGATTTAGACCCTCATATTTTGGCCCCGGGGTATGTGTTAGCATTTATTCTCAACCTTTACAGACACCCTGTATATGTCATTGGAATCCTATTCCCAAAAGATGGAGGTAGTCCTGGTTATTATTGGCCACTTATTTATTTTTAATCATATAACTTTCCTAGAGCTGCACAATTATTATACAGTAAAATCTAGTTAATTACTTCGATGCTTTCATTACTAATAACAGAAACGTTATATTGTAATTTTGTTAATGGCGACTTGTATAAATAAATTGTAAAAACGGGAAAACGAGAACAGCAAATAAATTCATTTTAATGTGCATTCTGGGGTTGTTTCTGGGAGGGTATGTAAACGGAAACACATTTTTTCTGTAAACAGTTTTCGTATTTTTAATTAAAATAAATGGTCAAAACATGTTAAACGTAAAATATTAATCCACCCCCTAATTAGAAACTGTTTATAGGGAAGGGTGGGATTAAATTCAACTGACGGAATTTCTAATATTTATGAGTAATAATAGTATAACATATTAAGGTTAAATATCAAACAAATTGTTTCTATGTTACCTGTATTTATATTATCAATTTTTGTTGAAACTATCGGAAAAGTAAATAACTTGTTTTGCTTTAAATTTATTTGCTAAAATACAGGGTGTTCCACAAGCTCTATGACTGACTTTTGCAGATGCTGACTGGGTTAATGTCAAATATTTTTTTCTTATATGAACATAGATCCGATTAGTTTTTGTTTAGAAGTTACGCTTTAAAAAATTAAATTTCAATCAAAGTGGCCTGATAAATAAAAATGATGCTTGATATAACAATCATTATTATTTGTGTCATTTGACACTTATCGTTAAGTGCTAAATAAAAAATGCATTTATTTACAAACTAAAAAGTATGCAGATATTGACTTTGCATATGGGTATTCCAGTTGGAACGCTATAGACAAACAGTCCGAGAATACTGATGAAGATACCCAAATAGACATCAACCTACCCACATAGTGAATCATTTAATAGACTTCAAAAAGAAGGAAGTCCTACTGAAGTAAATGTATAAAATTAAGAAGATATAATGGCTGCTGTCATTGACAGTTCTTCAATTAGTATTCGGCGTATAGCAAGTAATCTTCATTTATCACCGAATTTTCTATGGCGTGTGATGTGTGCTTTGAACAGAGAAATGTTACATCCGTTTAATCGGAATGTCCAAGCGCTACATGTTGGAGATGCTCCTCAGCGATTAGAATTTTGTCGCTGGTTAAACAACATTCAAAAAATGATGGATGAATTTCGCTTGCCATATGGTCTGAGACTTGGAACGGCATAAATAATAATCATAATGAACATATCTTGGTGTTACAAAATCCGCATGTAATTAATAGATCAAAACGATTTCAGCAACGTTGCAGTGTTAACGTTTGGGGTAGCATTTTCAACAATGATTTACTGCCTGTCCATTGACGTAGGGCTTAATATTGTTCAAAATATGTGGTATCAGCACGATGGTGCACCATTACCTAGAGAGAAACTAGTAACTGCTCGATTAAATGACTATTTCTTTAATATAAATTCAGCTTGAAATCACTACCCGTCAGCAGTTACATGAAAGAATGCAAGATGCAGCTACCAGACAAGAAATGGTCCAAATTTCATCCGTCGAGTTACGAAATTTATAGTCTTAGACATTTGAACAATTTTTATAGTCTTAAAATTTGTTAATTTGGTTATGAAAGATTAACTGATGTTTAAACTTTAAACACAAATAAATATTATTGTTATAGCAATCACAATTTTAATCTATCAGGCTTCTTCTAAACATGAAATTATAATTTTTAAATTGCTGTAATTTCTAAACAAAAACGAAGCAGGCGTATGTTCATATAAGAAAAAATATTTCACATTAACCCAGCTACCATCTGCCAAGGTTTGCAATAGATCTTGTAGAACACCTTGTATATCAATTGATTAGTGGTAAACACTTAGTTTTGCTTTGAATAGGAACTGAATGGTTATTAGATAAATAAAACTTGATTACAAAAATGTTTGTAATACATGAAGGAATCAGATGTTAAAAATATATATGTATTACAATGATACGGGTTCTGCAGAAGCTAGCAGATTCTAGTCTACTGCTCGACATAAGCTGTTATTAAAATTATAAAATGAATAATTCAGCAATCTAAGCGGGTGAAATATTGATTCATAACTATATTTCAGCACTTTCAGCATATTCCTTCTCTTATTCTGTGTCACGGGTATTGAGATGGCTGTGACATGGCTATGAGATTAGCATTTTGGGTCAGGCAGTACGCAAGTTCTGCGACGTCAACCTTCTTAGATGTAGTGTTATTTATAGGTCTTATATCGTGTTCACTTTTTCACTGTTAGACCCTTATTTGTTGTCAACATGTATGCTCTACGGGATGTTACACAGTTTGTACCATAATTTTTAACCAAAAACACAATTCTAAATAAAAAGTTAATTTATTAAAAAAATGTAATAAAGCCCAACAGAAAACAAGAAAAAAATTGTGAAAGTTGCAATAATTGAAAATAATAAATTATACTTTGCTATATCGTGTCGTCAATATTATTTTTGGAAATCCCTTTAATCGGTAGTGCCGAACAGTATTTAGTACGACTCTATTTAAATACTGCTTACCCTTATTTTGTTCACAAAAATATAGTTATTGGTTAATAATTTGTCAGATGGGATTCCCTTATCCTTTTGTTTATTTCTCTCAGTTTTTGCCAATTTAAAGGTAGATCAGAGAAAGAGTATGTTAATATTTTGAGAGGATAAATTTGCTTAAGGGGCCACGCTAGATGCAAGTCAACTCGACCGTTCCGCTAGCACGTTGCAACTGTCCGACTTCCGTTACATCTACTGTCTTTGCCTGCCTCGTATCTCATCGCCTATATGCTATCTCATTGCCTTGACGTCATATGCTTACTGGCACGTCTTGTGTATATGTAGTGATTATATTCCAAATAATTTTCCATGTCTTATTCTAGTTGTGAGAGTGTAACTTGCATTAGGTACCTATTATTTATTTTTAATGAATCAACAGCTAGGGTACGTAGGTTCAGATATACTTGGATTAAAACGATTTTCACGACCGTAAAAAGTAGATAAAGCAGATACCTTTTTTAATATCTTGCCGTACGGCTGCGAACCATTTTCTTCTATTTATTATTTGATTTGGGACGCTTACAAATATCTTCGTTGGAGTCTTTGTCAGTGTTTCCGACTGTCACAAAAAAAAATTGTCGAGTTAAGAGTTTGTCATCGCGTATAACACCAGAACACAATATTTCGCAGAGCAGCGTCATCTGACGAAAAACTTGCAGTTTGTTTAAATTAAGTAAATACCAATAATAACATACCTAGTTATATTAAAATAAAATTGTAGCCTCTATCTCGAAACTACAAAATTTTTACTAAGGCAACTTGATTTAGACCCTCATATTTTGGCCCCGGGGTATGTGTTAGCATTTATTCTCAACCTTTTACAGACACCCTGTATATGTCATTGGAATCCTATTCCCAAAAGATGGAGGTAGTCCTGGTTATTATTGGCCACTTATTTATTTTTAATCATATAACTTTCCTAGAGCTGCACAATTATTATACAGTAAAATCTAGTTAATTACTTCGATGCTTTCATTACTAATAACACAAACTTTATATTGTAATTTTGCTAATGGCTATTTGTATAAATAAATTGTAAAAAACGGGAAAACGAGAACAGCAAATAAATTCATTTTAATGTGCATTCTGGGGTTGTTTCTGGGAGGGTATGTAAACGGAAACACATTTTTTCTGTAAACAGTTTTCGGTATTTTTAATTAAAATAAATGGTCAAAACATGTTAAACGTAAAATATTAATCCACCCCCTAATTAGAAACTGTTTATAGGGAAGGGTGGGATTAAATTCAACTGACGGAATTTCTAATATTTATGAGTAATAATAGTATAACATATTAAGGTTAAATATCAAACAAATTGTTTCTATGTTACCTGTATTTATATTATCAATTTTTGTTGAAACTATCGGAAAAGTAAATAACTTGTTTTGCTTTAAATTTATTTGCTAAAATACAGGGTGTTCCACAAGCTCTATGACTGACTTTCGCAGATGCTGACTGGGTTAATGTCAAATATTTTTTTCTTATATGAACATAGATCCGATTAGTTTTTGTTTAGAAGTTACGCTTTAAAAAATTAAATTTCAATCAAAGTGGCCTGTAAATAAAAATGATGCTTGATATAACAATCATTATTATTTGTGTCATTTGACACTTACCGTTAAGTGCTAAATAAAAAATGCATTTATTTACAAACTAAAAAGTATGCAGATATTGACTTTGCATATGGGTATTCCAGTTGGAACGCTATAGACAAACAGTCCGAGAATACTGATGAAGATACCCAAATAGACATCAACCTACCCACATAGTGAATCATTTAATAGACTTCAAAAAGAAGGAAGTCCTACTGAAGTAAATGTATAAAATTAAGAAGATATAATGGCTGCTGTCATTGACAGTTCTTCAATTAGTATTCGGCGTATAGCAAGTAATCTTCATTTATCACCGAATTTTCTATGGCGTGTGATGTGTGCTTTGAACAGAGAAATGTTACATCCGTTTAATCGGAATGTCCAAGCGCTACATGTTGGAGATGCTCCTCAGCGATTAGAATTTTGTCGCTGGTTCAACAACATGCACAAAATGATGGATGAATTTCGCTTGCCATATGGTCTGAGACTTGGAACGGCATAAATAATAATCATAATGAACATATCTTGGTGTTACAAAATCCGCATGTAATTAATAGATCAAAACGATTTCAGCAACGTTGCAGTGTTAACGTTTGGGGTAGCATTTTCAACAATGATTTACTGCCTGTCCATTGACGTAGGGCTTAATATTGTTCAAAATATGTGGTATCAGCACGATGGTGCACCATTACCTAGAGAGAAACTAGTAACTGCTCGATTAAATGACTATTTCTTTAATATAAATTCAGCTTGAAATCACTACCCGTCAGCAGTTACATGAAAGAATGCAAGATGCAGCTACCAGACAAGAAATGGTCCAAATTTCATCCGTCGAGTTACGAAATTTATAGTCTTAGACATTTGAACAATTTTTATAGTCTTAAAATTTGTTAATTTGGTTATGAAAGATTAACTGATGTTTAAACTTTAAACACAAATAAATATTATTGTTATAGCAATCACAATTTTAATCTATCAGGCTTCTTCTAAACATGAAATTATAATTTTTAAATTGCTGTAATTTCTAAACAAAAACGAAGCAGGCGTATGTTCATATAAGAAAAAATATTTCACATTAACCCAGCTACCATCTGCCAAGGTTTGCAATAGATCTTGTAGAACACCTTGTATATCAATTGATTAGTGGTAAACACTTAGTTTTGCTTTGAATAGGAACTGAATGGTTATTAGATAAATAAAACTTGATTCAATGTCTGTAATTACAAAAAATGTTTGTAATACATGAAGGAATCAGATATTAAAAAAATATATATGTATTACAATGATACGGGTTCTGCAGAAGCTAGCAGATTCTAGTCTACTGCTCGACATAAGCTGTTATTAAAATTATAAAATGAATAATTCAGCAATCTAAGCGGGTGAAATATTGATTCATAACTATATTTCAGCACTTTCAGCATATTCCTTCTCTTATTCTGTGTCACGGGTATTGAGATGGCTGTGACATGGCTATGAGATTAGCATTTTGGGTCAGGCAGTACGCAAGTTCTGCGACGTCAACCTTCTTAGATGTAGTGTTATTTATAGGTCTTATATCGTGTTCACTTTTTCACTGTTAGACCCTTATTTGTTGTCAACATGTATGCTCTACGGGATGTTACACAGTTTGTACCATAATTTTTAACCAAAAACACAATTCTAAATAAAAAGTTAATTTATTAAAAATGTAATAAAGCCCAACAGAAAACAAGAAAAATTGTGAAAGTTGCAATAATTGAAAATAATAAATTATACTTTGCTATATCGTGTCGTCAATATTATTTTTGGAAATCCCTTTAATCGGTAGTGCCGAACAGTATTTAGTACGACTCTATTTAAATACTGCTTACCCTTATTTTGTTCACAAAAATATAGTTATTGGTTAATAATTTGTCAGATGGGATTCCCTTATCCTTTTGTTTATTTCTCTCAGTTTTTGCCAATTTAAAGGTAGATCAGAGAAAGAGTATGTCAATATTTTGAGAGGATAAATTTGCTTAAGGGGCCACGCTAGATGCAAGTCAACTCGACCGTTCCGCTAGCACGTTGCAACTGTCCGACTTCCGTTACATCTACTGTCTTTGCCTGCCTCGTATCTCATCGCCTGCTAACTATTTGAACGTAAGCGCCTCATTTAGCAGGTTTTAACTTAAAATGCACTTTCTTAGTTCTAAATTTACAAAGTTATTATCAATTATTTTCAGAAACAAAGTGTATATAAATTAATAAAATAATTCACCGCTTTGAGGATGCCCATTTATTTTGTCCTCTTTACGTTTTAAACCCTAGTTTACTCGTGTCAAAAGTATGATTTAGGGCATCCAAGAAACTAGATTTTTTTTAAGAAAACTGATGCAAGCCGCATCAAAATCGGTTCCATATTACTAGAGTTACCTTGAAACTAGTTTTAAGATACCTAAAGCGACCACTTAATAATGTGGATGCATTAACACGCGGGGCAAAGTAGCAAAAAAAAAATGCGACTTGAGCTGAGTAGCAAATCGCACGTTGCTACGTCGCATCCATACCATGCGACCTTGGTGTGAAAGCATCCATTTGATAGTATAGGTTTAAAAAACAAGTAGCACGGCTTCCTGCTTTCAGGTTGCAAGTAGCACGTAGCATGAATTTTTGGTCAGAAAGCCCACTAGAGACTAACAAATAGCACCTGCCGTTTCCTATTTTTACTTAATGTAATTTACAATCACACTATTATACACTATTATGTTAAATTGAAATAGCAAATCAAACAAAACACACTGTTTTTTTTAGAACCTGATTTGACAATTTGACCATTTCTTTGCATAATAAAAACCTGAATCGAAAAGCAAAAACAATTGGAATGCTTATTCAAAACCAACTAACAAATTGACTATGGTCTGTTTAGAAATGAAAGAGAGTAATAAAAGGTTATTATGTATGCAAATCGTAAATATATGTAGTACTGGTGCTTATATTCAATATTTTTATATTATGTATTATCCGTATAGATGAGGTGTACTTTTAAAAAAACTTTGTGTGACCGAACTGTACTAAATTGTAGCAGGTAGCTAAAATTTAATCCCCGACAATCCGTCTTTGTCTATGCAGCTTCAATTTCTCGGTCCATTTCTCTTAAGGATCGGAAAATCGTGATATGAAAGATTCCAATCGACCAAAGGCATTCCAAACACGGTATGAGTTCCGGAATTTAAAAGTACATGAAAATACCAATGTCTCAACTGAGACGTATAAAACACGATTTTCCGGCCCCTAAGGGTCATTTTCCCGGTCCCGAACAGGGAATTTCACATGGCCATAAACCTGTCAAGCACAGTCTAAACTACAGGAATTAGTACATAAAAATCCCACTGTTGCAATTGGTACGTCCGAAATATGATTTTCTGGCCCCAATGGGCCGTTTTCCCGGACCCAAACTGGGAATTTCAGCTGTCCAAAAACTTTTTGAGCATACTCTAAGGACCAGCATTGAAAAATACATGAAAATCCCACTTTTGCGACTGGTACGTCCGAAATATGATTTTCCGGCCCCAATGGGCCTAAACTGGGAATTTCAGCTGACCATAAACTTTTCACACCCAGTCTCAGGTCCAGAATTGAAAAACACACGAAAATACCACAGTCGCGACCGGGATGTTCAAAACAGGTCTTTCTCGCCCCAAGGGGTCATTTTCACGGACCCAAACCCGGAATTTCAGTTGGCCATAAACTTTTCGAGCACAAATCCGGCTTTAGCTCCAAAATTCAGCGTCGACTTCGCCTTATCCCGGGAACCGCATTTCAGGCCATTTTCGGCCCCTGGGGCCAATTCCAGACGTGTAGGCCCAATTCTGAGCTCGGGATCGGATTCAGCGTCGAAAAATACATGGGAATACATATGTCACTGACTTGTGTATGAACTTTTTTTTTTGTGGGGCTGTGTTATCTTCGTCTCCTAGATTGATAACATAGGTTCCACAGTAATGTCAATTAAATTATCGAGTTCCCAAATTTTCTCCTCTTCTTTTTGTAAATGATGTATACATCGTTGCCAGTTATCGGCAGTTACTTCGTTCCAAAGAATTTTTTAACAAAATTTTCACGTTCCTTAATTTAATTTATTTCGCGCTACATCTCCTTTTACCTGCGCTTAGACTAATTCGATTGGGTTAAGTTCACAGTGATAAGGTGGTAACCGTAGTACCGTTATTTGGCGATTTGTTGCCATTTCATCGATAACATATTTTTTGATCTCTACTAAGATTGACAAGTGTCAAAAGTTCCTTTTTCACCATATTTTTTTCAAAAGAAATGTTTTTTCCGTATAACCATTGAATTATATCGGCTTTCCTCCAAGCAGTCGTAGGCGTCCGCTCGGTCTGCCGTGAATGGTAACTGGCATTATCCATGACAATTACAGACCCCGGAGGAATAAGATCCAACATCTGTGTAAAATACTCTTTGAAAACATCTGCGTTCATGTCTTCGTGATAGTCACCTGTATTTTAGATTCAAATAAAAGTAAACCGCCATCTATAAAACCACTGGCACTATCTATATGTGTCACTATTAATCTTCGCCCATCCAAAAATGCTTGTCGAAAACTTTTTACATTTTTATCTTACCATACTTTTGTTACAGTATATCCCTCGTTGACCCAAGTTTTGTCTAGATAATAAATATTCCTCCCTTTGTCACGTAATTTTATAATTGATCTTAAGTAGGATTTTCGCCAACAAATAATTTCATCTTTATCGATAAGAACTGACTTCCTGTTCTGCTTTTCCCAGCAAAAATTCAACTCGTAAGACGGCCCATAATTTGCTTCTACTGATTTTTGGCAAATCGTTGTCCTCTGAAAGTTCACTTAAAATTTTGTGATTAGAATGAGGGGTAGAGATATTATTATTATTATTATTATTATTAAACCAGGCTAGTAAATTTAGCTAGATTAATAATTGTTCATTAGCATACCTAGATGTTTGGCATCAGAGAGCATACATATGACTTCATTGATAGGAATTGTAGGAGATTTGATATATATTAGCTTAAAATACCTTTCTAATACAGTAAAAAAATGTTACAAAAGCTAATAATAAAGAATATATGGGTATATATTGTGGTAGTAACTCAAGGCTGGTTGCGGCTTTTGTCCACAGAGTAGTTAGTTTCACACAATATTGTTAATACCTAAATATATATATTAACTTATTAGTTATGTTTTTCTCTCGGTTATGTACGAATATTAATATACATATAACCTAAAAATGACGTGGAAGTCTTTGATGTTTTTGTGGCAGTTTCTTATGCAATTATTTATTCCCTTATATCGATGAGATAAACCATGTATCCGTCCTTCAGTTTCTTTTTTCTCACAATAACAATAATGACGAGTTATTAGTTCAACGTGTTTTTGAATATAATATTTAGTGCGCTGCCTGTGAAACAGTTCATAACCCTTTGTGGTCGGATAATGCATGGCCTTTTCACTATTAATAATGTTATAAATAATTTACAATAATTTATTAGTCGAACGACAATGGCATTAGTTTCCGCATACGCCTGTATTAATCGGATTTCGTTGCGTCCCTCATTATTTGCTAATATATTTACTGACAATCACACGCTGTCATTCACTATGAAATTATGTCCCTATATTTTTTGCATGGATTGTTATTTGGTTTAACAATTGACTGATTTAGTAAAGTCCAGACAATAGAGACAGTACTTTACATTTACACTTTTTAAAATATACTAGAAAGGTGGCAATTCGGCATTCGCCGACTTGACCTTTCTTGAGTAGGGTTAGTTTTTAAACACCATGTATTTTTCGATAATTAGTGCGTTAAGAGACCTCCGATGGAAGTTGAGTAAAATAAATTAGTCAGTTCTCTTAATTTTGAGACTTTTTTAACGTTCAACATTTTTCCAACACTTTGTATATAAAACGGTCTTTCGTACATCCGACAACCCATCCGAAGCAAAAAAATAAATTTATTCCATGAATATTGGGAGTTTCAATATTGGTTCAGTTTTCTTAAACACCCTGTATTGTTTTCATTAAAATAGTTTCCATATAGACCATTGTTAAAAGTTTCATCAAAGGAATATTATACTTCCATGAAGCTTTCTAGAGAACAGTCGGTTTTTAAACACCCAGTAGTTTTTAATTAGTATAGTTTTCTTACAGACCGTTGTGAAAAGTTTCATTAGAAAATATTCCATGAATTGTGAGGATATTTAAAGAATGGTTTGGTTTTGTTAAGCACCCTGTATATTTTCATTAGTATAATATTTTTACAATCGTGAAAAGTTTCATAAAAAAATAAATTCCATAAATTTTGTGGATCTAGAGAATGGTTCTTTATTTTACACCCTGTATTTTTCATAAGTATGTATTCATATACATAATAATACCAAAGTATATATTTTTATAGTTTTTACAAACTATTGTAAAAGTTTCATCAGAAAGAAAAAAAAATTTTAAATCCACAAATATTCAGGATTTTTAGGGAACAGTTCGGTATTTTTAAACCCCCTGTATTTTTCATTAATATAGATTTTACAAACTATTGTATAAAGTTTCATCAAAAGAATTTTCTAATTCCATGAATTTTGAGGATTTTTAGAGAATGGTTCGTTATTTTTAAACACTCTGTATTTCTTAATTAGTATATTTTCCTACAGAACATTGTATAAAATTTCATCAAACAGAATTTTTAATTCCAAGAATTTTGAAAATTTTTAGAGAATGGTTCGTTATTTTTAAACACTCTGTATTTTTAATTAGTATATTTTTCCTACAGAACATTGTATAAAGTTTCATCAAAAAGAATTTTTTAATTCCATGAATTTTGAAAATTTTTAGAGAATGGTTCGTTATTATTAAACACTCTGTATTTGCTTCGATAGTGAGTGTCATAATAAATCCTTGATGGAAGTTTAATAAATAAAAAAAAATTTTCCATGAATTTTGGGAGTTTCAATATTTGTTCAGTTTTCTTAAACACCCAGTAGTTTTTTAATTAGTATATATTTCTTAGAGACCATCGTGAAAAGGTTAATAAAAAAATATTCAATGAATTATTGTGGGGATTCTTAGAGTATGGTTTGGTTTCGTTAAGCACCCTGTATATTTTCATTAGTATAATATTTTTACAATCGTGAAAAGTTTCATAAAAAAAATAAATTCCATAAATTTTGTGGATCTAGAGAATGGTTCTTTATTTTACACCCTGTATTTTTCATAAGTATGTATTCATATACATAATAATACCAAAGTATATATTTTTATAGTTTTTTACAAACTATTGTAAAAGTTTCATCAGAAAGAAAAAAATTTTTAATCCACAAATGTTCAGGATTTTTAGGAATGGTTCGGATTTTTAAACACCCCGTATTTTTGTCGATAATTAGTGCGGTAAGAGTCCCCGACGGAAGTTTCGTACCAAAAAATGTTCAGTTCCCTTAATTTTGACATTTTTTAACGTTTCACATTTTTCCAACACTTTGTATTTAAGACGGGCCTACGAACGTCACAGAACCCCTCCGAAGCGAAAAACCGAAAATTTCCTCGAATCTGTAATTTTTATTTTTTCTCGTCAATTTTTATCGTAGCACCCCGTACATCGAGCTTTTTTGAGTCGCACTGTATATAAGCGAAGCGACTTGAAGTGTGCCATATTGTCTAGCTCACTGATACCATCTATTCATTCTATTTATGCAAAGTTCAATGCAAATAGCAATAGCGGATGGAAATATTTGACAGCTGTTCTATGGCTTCCGTCATTTTGACCCCGTCTTGGTCTGCCATATTGTCTAGCTCACTGATACCACCTATTCATTCTATTTATGCAAAGTTCAATGCAAATAGCAATAGCGGATGGAAATATTTGACAGCTGTTCTATGGCTTCCGTCATTTTGACCCCGTCTTGGTTAGGATTTTCGCAAATTTCGATACAAAACGAATTCAAAACCCGGCGCTCGCCTTACACAACGTATCTAGAGACTTCAAATTTACCGTTTTCGGCCTTTGGGGGGCTCCGGTCGCCCCATTTAGCGAAATTTTCTGCGATTTATTCGGAAATGTCACCGCGCACTCGCCATTTGACGTTTCTGTAGTCGACGAACATTTTTGCTATTTTCACTATAAAATCGAATTTTAAACCTAAACCTGAGGCACACGACACATTGTAGAAGGTTCAAAGTGTACGTTTCGATATGGCTTTATGGAAATAAAGGGGTACTTACTTTTCAGAATGAAATCGTTTTGAAGGTTATGTGATGACCCGCCATATTGCTAGGCTCTTCTCCCCGTCTCAGTTTGGATTTAAGCAAATTTTTATGGAAAACGAACTCGAAATCCAGGGCTCGCATAACGGAAAGTATCTAGAGACTTTAAACATACCTTTTCTGGCATTGGCGGCCCTCCGATCGACCCTTTAGCGAACGTTCCTAAGTTTTATCGGGAGCTGTCACAGGCCGTGCACCGTCCTGGTAGCCGTTTGACGTTTAGGACGGCCGGCGGCCGAGCGAATGCGAATACCGCCGAACGTGTAATTGAGTAAAACTTTCGTTATTTTCACTATAAAATCGAATTTTAAACTCAAACCTGAGGCACGCGACACATCGTAGAAGGTTCAAAGTTTACGTTTCGACATGGCTTTGTGGAAACGAATGCGGAAAATACGAAAATATCGAATCCGAAATAGTTGGACGTCTACCCATATCTGACTGACGTTTCTCGAATTCCCGTCTATATCTATCTCTTTTTTTCGCGACATCCGAGCGAAAATGGAAATCTGGCGGCCGCTGACCTCCGGAAAATCGCAAAATTCGCCCCGAAAAAGGTAAAGAGAAATCACCAAAATACGCCCACCGGACAACCGAAGGACTGAAACTCGGCTTCATAGACCTGGATTCAAACAGGCCGCGCGGCTCGCCTCAAAAGCCTTAGGTAATGCAAAACGCCACTTTTTCGCGAGAGAGAAAAAACAACGGATTTTAATATATAAGAACTAGAAAGGTGGCAAGTCGGCTATCGCCGACTTGACCTTTCTTGAGTAGGGTTCGTTTTTTTTAAACACCATGTATTTTTTCGATAATTAGTGCGTTAAGAGACCTCGATGGAAGTTGAGGAAAAAATTGTCAGTTCTCTTAATTTTGAGATTTTTTAACGTTCAACATTTTTCCAACACTTTGTATATAAAACGGTCTTTCGTACATCCGACAACCCTTCCGAAGCAAAACAAAATTTTATTCCATGAATTTTGGGATTTTCAATATTGGTTTAGTTTTTTAAACACCCTGTTTTGTTTTCATAAAATAGTTTCATATAGACCATTGTTAAAAGTTTCATCAAAGGAATATTGTACTTCCATGAAGGTTTCTAGAGAACGGTCGGTTTTTTAAACACCCAGTAGTATTTTAATTAGTATAGTTTTCTTACAGACCGTTGTGAAAAGTTTCATTAGAAAATATTCCATGAATTGTGAAGATTCTTAGAGAATGATTTGGTTTTGTTAAACACCCCGTATTTTTTCATCAGTATATTTTTTTACAATCGTGAAGTTTCATAAAAAAAATTAAATTCCATAAATTTTGTGGATCTAGAGAATTGGTCTTTATTTTACACCCTGTATTTTTTCATAAGTATGTATTTATATAGCTACATAATAATACCTAAGTATTTATTTTTTATAGTTTTTTTACAAACTATCTTAAAAAGTTTCATCAAAAACCAAAAAAGAGTTTTTAATTCTAAGTTTTTAGGATTTTTAGAATGATTCGATTCTCTTAAACACCCTGTATTGTTTTCATTAAAATAGTTTCCATATAGACCATTGTTAAACCTTTCATCAAAGGAATATTATACTTCCATGAAGGTTTCTAGAGAAAGGTCGGTTTTTTAAACACCCAGTAGTTTTTTAATTAGTATAGTTTTCTTACAGACCGTTGTGAAAAGTTTCATTAGAAAATATTCCATGAATTGTGAGGATTTTTAGAGAATGGTTTGGTTTTGTTAAACACCCCGTATTTTTTCATCGGTATAATTTTTTTACAATCGTGAAAAGTTTCATAAAAAAAATTAATTCCATAAATTTTGTGGATCTAGAGAATGGATCTATATATTACACCCTGTATTTTTTCATACGTATGTATTTATATACATAATAAAACTTAAGTATATATTTTTATAGTTTTTTGACAAACTAATGTAAAAAGTTTCATCAGAAAGCAAAAAAAAAATTTTAAATCCACGAATTTTCAGGATTTTTAGGAACAGTTCGGTTTTTTAAACACCCCGTATTTGTTCAATAGTATATTCTTCCTACAGAACATTGTAAAAGTTTCATCAAAAGAATTTTTTAATTCCATGAATTTTGTTGATTTTTTAGAGAATGGTTCAGTTTTTAAATCCTCTGTATTTCTTAATTAGGATATTTTTCCTATAGAACATTGTATAAAGTTTCATCAAAAGAATTTTTAATTCCATGAATTTTGAGGAATTTTAGGAATGGTTCGTTATTTTTAAACACTCTGTATTTTTAATTAGTATATTTTTCCTACAGAACATTGTATAAAGTTTCATCAAAAGAATTATTTAATTCCATGAATTTTGAGGATTTTTAGAGAATGGTTCGTTATTATTAAACACTCTGTATTTGCTTCGGTAGTGAGTGTCATAATAAATCCTTGATGGAAGTTTAATAAATAAAATATTGATTTTCCATGAATTTTGGGAGTTTCAATATTGCTTCAGTTTTCTTAAACACCCAGTATTTTTAATTAGTATAGTTTTCTTACAGACCATTGTGAAAAGTTTCATAAAAAATATTCAATGAATTATTGTGGGGATTCTTAGAGTATGGTTTGGTTTCGTTAAGCACCCTGTATTTTTTCATTAGTATAATTTTTTATAATCGTGAAAAGTTTAATAAAAAAAATTAAATTCCATAAATTTTGTGGCTGTAGAGAATGGTTCTTTATTTTACACCCTGTATTTTTTCATAAGTATGTATTCATATACATAATACCAAAGTATATATTTTTTATAGTTTTTTTACAAACTATTGTAAAAAGTTTCATCAGAAAGCAATTTTTAATCCACGAATGTTTAGGATTTTTAGGGAACGGTTCGGTTTTTGAAACCTCCTGTATTTTTCATTAGTATAGATGTTTTAAAACTATTGTAAAGTTTCATCAAAATGAATTTTCTAATTCCATGAATTTTGAGGAATTTTAGAGAATGGTTCGTTATTTTAAACACTCTGTATTTCTTAATTAGTATATTTTTCCTACAGAACATTGTATAAAATTTCATCAAATAGAATTTTTAATTCCATGAATTTTGTTGATTTTTAGGAAATGGTTAGGTTTTAAACCTCCTGTATTTCTTCATTAGTATAGATTTTTACAAACCATTGTATAAGGTTTTATCAAAAATAATTTTTAATTCCATGAGTTTTGTTGATTTTTAGGAAATGGTTAGGTTTTTTAAACCTCTGTATTTGTTCATTAGTATATTTTTCCTACAGAACATTGTATAAAGTTTCATCAAAAAGAATTTTTTAATTCCATAAATTTTGAGGATTTCTAGAGAATGGTTCGTTATTATTAAACACTCTGTATTTGCTTCGTTAGTGAATGTCATAAAAATCCTTGATGGAAGTTTAATATATAAAAAAAAATTGTTCCATGAATTTTGGGAGTTTCAATATTGGTCCAGTTTTCTTAAACATCCAGTAGTTTTTTAATTAGTATACATAGTTTTCTTATAGACCATTGTGAAAAGTTTCATGAAAAAATATTGAATGAATTATTGTGATTATTCTTAGAGTATGGTTTGGTTTCCTTAAGCACCCTGAATTTTCTCATTAGTATGAAATATATACAATCGTCAAAAGTTTCATAAAAAAAATAAAATACATAAATAATGTGGATGTAGAGAATGGTTTTTATTTTACACGCTGTATTTTTCATAAGTATGTAGTCATATACATAATAATACCAAAGTATATATATTATACAGTTTATCTACAAACTATTGTAAAAAGTTTCATCAGAAAGCAAAAAAATTTTAAATCCACGAATGTCCAGGATTTTTAGGAACGGTTCGAATTTTTAAACACCCGTATTTTTTTCGATAATTAGTGCGGTAAGAGACGCCCGACGGAAGTTTCGTACCAAAAAAACTTTCAGTTCCCTTAATTTTTACATTTTTTTAACGTTCGACATTTTTCCAACACTTTGTATATAAAACGGTCCTACGCACGTCAGAGAACCCCTCCGAAGCGAAAGAATTGAAAATTTCCTCGAATCTGTAATTTTTATTTTTCTCGTCAATTTTTATCGTAACACCCCGTACATCGAGCTTTTTGAGTCGCACTGTATATAAGCGAAGCGACTTGAAGTGTGCCATATTGTCTAGCTCACTGATACCACCTATTCATTCTATTTATGCAAAGTTCAATGCAAATAGCAATAGCGGATGGAAATATTTGACAGCTGTTCTATGGCTTCCGTCATTTTGACCCCGTCTTGGTCTGCCATATTGTCTAGCTCACTGATACCACCTACCTATTCATTCTATTTATGCAAAGTTCAATGCAAATAGCAATAGCGGATGGAAATATTTGACAGCTGTTCTATGGCTTACGTCATTTTGACCCCGTCTTGCTTAGGATTTTCGCAAATTTCGATACAAAAACGAATTCAAAACCAAACGCTCGCATAACACAACGTATCTAGAGACTTCAGATTTACCGTTTTCGGCCTTTGGGGCTCAGGTCGGCCCATGTAGCGAAATTTTCTGCGATTTATTCGGAAATGTCACCGCGCACTCGCCATTTGACGTCGCAAATTTTCGCAATTTTACTATAAAATCGAATTTTAAAAACAGATCTGAGGCACGACACATTGTAGAAGGTTCAAAGTTTACGTTTCGATATGGCTTTATGGAAATAAAGGGGTACTTACTTTGCAAAATGTAACATTTTGAAGGTTTTGTGAGGACCCGCCATATTGCCAGGCTCTTCTCCACGTCTCTGTTTGGTATTACGCAAAATTCGATACAAATTGGAACTCAAAACCCAGCGCTCGCATAACAGAAAGCATCTAGGGACTTTAAATTTACCTTTTCCGGCCTTGGCGGGTCTCCGCTCGATCCGTTTAGCGAACGTTCCCAAGTTTTATCTGGAGCTGTCAACGGCACCGCACCGTCCGGCTAGCCATTTGACGTTTCGGACGGCCGAGCGAAGGCGAATGCAGCCGAACGTGTAATTGACCAAAACTTTCGCTATTTTCCTATAAAATCGAATTTTAAACCTAAATCTGAGGCACGCGACACATTGTAGAAGGTTCAAAGTTTACGTTTCAACATGCATTTCTGGAAATGAATGCGGGAAAATAGGAAAATATCGAATCCGAAATAGTTTGACGTCTACCCATATCCGACTGACGTTTCTCCGATTCCCGGGCGATAAGCTCCGCCTCCGCTATATCCATCTCGCTCGCCGAGATCGGCCGGCGAGGACCCTCCGAAAAAGGAAAATTTACCTAGAAAAACGCGAAAAACGGCCCGCCGAGCGCCTCGTCGCGACGGAGAAAGGACCAAATAAGGAGACTCGCCCGCGCCCGCGTCCCCGACGGGCTCCCGTGAAAAACGTCGCGTGGAGCGAGACCGGCCTCCGGGCGGCTTCCGGACTTCCGATAAGGGGCGTTTTTTTCGACTTTTGTCTCGTTTCCTCGCGAAAACGGAAAAGTAACGCCGGCGGACCTCCGGAAAAACGCAAAATTCGCCCCGAAAAAGGTAAAAAGAACCCACCAAAATACGCCTAACAGACAACCGCGGGACCGAAGGGCGCTTCGCGCCCTTCGGCTCGCCGCCGCGCGGCTCGCGAAAAAAGCCTTTTGGGACGCAAAACCCCACTTTTTCGCCGTCCCGGTGGGAGCGAGAGGAAATCACGCATTTTAATATAATAGAACTAGAAAGGTGGCAAGTCGGCATTCGCCGACTTGACCTTTCTTGAGTAGGGTTAGTTTTTTTTAAACACCATGTATTTTTTCAATAATTAGTGCGTTAAGAGACCTCCGATGGAAGTTGAGTAAAATACATTAGTCAGTTCTCTTAATTTTGAGACTTTTTTAACGTTCAACATTTTTCCAACACTTTGTATATAAAACGGTCTTTCGTACATCCGACAACCCATCCGAAGCAAAAAAATAAATTTATTCCATGAATATTGGGAGTTTCAATATTGGTTCAGTTTTCTTAAACACCCTGTATTGTTTTCATTAAAATAGTTTCCATATAGACCATTGTTAAAAGTTTCATCAAAGGAATATTATACTTCCATGAAGCTTTCTAGAGAACGGTCGGTTTTTAAACACCCAGTAGTTTTTAATTAGTATAGTTTTCTTACAGACCGTTGTGAAAAGTTTCATTAGAAAATATTCCATGAATTGTGAGGATATTTAAAGAATGGTTTGGTTTTGTTAAACACCCCGTATTTTTCATCGGTATAATTTTTTACAATCGTGAAAAGTTTCATAAAAAAATTAAATTCCATAAATTTTGTGGATCTAGAGAATTGGTCTTTATTTTACACACTGTATTTTTCATAAGTATGTATTTATATAGCTACATAATAATACCTAAATATGTATTTTTATAGTTTTTACAAACTATCTTAAAAGTTTCATCATCAAAACCAAAAAGAGTTTTTAATTTCAAGTTTTAGAATTTTTAAAATGATTCGATTCTCTTAAACACCCTGTATTGTTCTCATGAAAATAGTTTCCATATAGACCATTGTTAAAAGTTTCATCAAGAGAATATTATACTTCCATGAAGGTTTATAGAAAATGGTTCATTTTTTAAACACCCAGTAGTCTTTTAATTAGTATAGTTTTCTTACAGACCATTGTGTTCATAAGAAAATATTCTATGAATTGTGAGGATTCTTAGAGAATGGTTTGGTTTTGCTAAACACCCTGTATTTTTCATTAGTATAATTTTTTACAATCATGAAAAGTTTCATAAAAAAATAAATTCCATAAATTTTGTGGATCTAGAGAATGGTTCTTTATATTACACCTATATTTTTCATACGTATGTATTTATATACATAATAAAACCTAAGTATATATTTTATAGTTTTTGACAAACTATTGTAAAATGTATCATCAGAAAGCAAAAAAAAATTTAAATCCACGAATTTTCAGGATTTTTAGGGAACAGTTCGGTTTTATTAAACACCCCGTATTTGTTCAATAGTATATTTTTCCAACAGAACAGTGTAAAAAGTTTCATCAAAAAGAATGTTTTAATTCCATGAATTTTGTTGCTTTTTAGATAATGTGTCGTTGTTTTTAAACCTCGTGTATTTTTCATTAGTATAGTTTTTAACAAACTAATGTGAAATGTTTCATCAAAAGAATTATTTAATTCCATGAATTTTGAGGATTTTTAGAGAATGGTTCGTTATTTTTAAATCGTCTGTATTTCTTTATTGCGATATTTTTCCTACAGAACATTGTATAAAATTTCATCAAAAGAATTTTTAATTCAATGATTTTGAAAAATTTCCATGAATTTTGGGAGTTTCAATATTGGTTCAGTTTTCTTAAACACCCAGAATTTTTTTAATTAGTATAGTTTTCTTACAGACCATTGTGAAAAGTTTCATAAAAAATATTCAATGAATTATTGTGGGGATTCTTAGAGTATGGTTTGGTTTCGTTAAGCACCCTGTATTTTTCATTAGTATAATTTTTATAATCGTGAAAAGTTTAATAAAAATTAAATTCCATAAATTTTGTGGCTGTAGAGAATGGTTCTTTATTTTACACCCTGTATTTTTTCATAAGTATGTATTCATATACATAATAATACCAAAGTATATATTTTTTATAGTTTTTTTACAAACTATTGTAAAAATTTCATCAGAAAGCAAAAAAAAAAATTAAATCCACGAATGTTTAGGATTTTTAGGGAACGGTTCGGTTTTTTGAAACCTCCTGTATTTTTTCATTAGTATAGATGTTTTAAAACTATTGTACAAAGTTTCATCAAAATGAATTTTCTAATTCCATGAACTTTGAGGAATTTTAGAGAATGGTTCGTTATTTTTAAACACTCTGTATTTCTTAATTAGTATATTTTTCCTACAGAACATTGTATAAAATTTCATCAAATAGAATTATTTAATTCCATGAATTTTGATGATTTTTAGGAAATGGTGCGGTTTTTAAACCTCCTGTATTTTTCATTAGTATAGATTTTTACAAACCATTGTATAAGTTTTATCAAAAATAATTTTTAATTCCATGAGTTTTGTTGATTTTTAGAAAATGGTTAGGTTTTTAAACCCTCTGTATTTCTTAATTAGTATATTTTTCCTACAGAACATTGTATAAAGTTTCATCAAAAGAATTTTTAATTCCATGAATTTTTAGGATTTTTATAGAATGGTTCGTTATTATTAAACACTCTGTATTTGCTTCGTAAGTGAGTGTCATAATAAATCCTAGATGGAAGTTTAATAAATAAAAAAATTTCCCTGAATTTTGGGAGTTTCAATATTGGTTCAGTTTTTAAACACCCAGTAGTTTTTAATTAGTATACATAGTTTTCTTACAGACCATTGTGAAAAGTTTCATGAAAAAATATTCAATGAATTATTGTGAGGATTCTTAGAGTATGGTTTGGTTTCGTTAAGCACCCTGTATTTTCTCATTAGTATGATTTTTACAATCGTCAAAGTTTCATAAAAAAATAAAATCCATAAATTTTGTGGATGTAGAGAATGGTTTTTATTTTACACGCTGTATTTTTCATAAGTATGTATTCATATACATAATAATACCAAAGTATATATTTTTACAGTTTTCTACAAACTATTGTAAAAGTTTCATCAGAAAGCAAAAAAATTTTAAATCCACGAATGTCCAGGATTTTTAGGGAACAGTTCGAATTTTTAAACACCCCGTATTTTTCGATAATTAGTGCGGTAAGAGTCCCCGACGGAAGTTTCGTACCAAAAAATTTTCAGTTCCCTTAATTTTTACATTTTTTAACGTTCGACATTTTCCAACACTTTGTATATAAAACGGTCCTACGCACGTCAGAGAACCCCCTTATTTTTTCTCGTCAATTTTATCGTAACACCCCGTACATCGAGCTTTTTGAGTCGCACTGTATATAAGCGAAGCGACTTAGTGTGCCATATTGTCTAGCTCACTGATACCACCTATTCATTCTATTTATGCAAAGTTCAATGCAAATAGCAATAGCGGATGGAAATATTTGACAGCTGTTCTATGGCTTCCGTCATTTTGACCCCGTCTTGGTCTGCCATATTGTCTAGCTCACTGATACCACCTACCTATTCATTCTATTTATGCAAAGTTCAATGCAAATAGCAATAGCGGATGGAAATATTTGACAGCTGTTCTATGGCTTACGTCATTTTGACCCCGTCTTGCTTAGGATTTTCGCAAATTTCGATACAAAAACGAATTCAAAACCAAACGCTCGCATAACACAACGTATCTAGAGACTTCAGATTTACCGTTTTCGGCCTTTGGGGGGCTCCGGTCGCCTATTTAGCGAAATTTTCTGCGATTTATTCTGAAATGTCACCGCGCACTCGCCATTTGACGTCGAAAATTTTCGCAATTTTTACTATAAAATCGAATTTTAAAAACAGATCTGAGGCACACGACACATTGTAGAAGGTTCAAAGTTTACGTTTCGATATGGCTTTATGGAAATAAAGGGGTACTTACTTTGCAAAATGTAACATTTTGAAGGTTTTGTGAGGACCCGCCATATTGTCAGGCTCTTCTCCACGTCTCGGTTCGGTATTACGCAAAATTCGATACAAATTCGAATTCAAAACCCAACGCTCGCATAACAGAAAGCATCTAGGACTTTAAATTTACCTTTTCCGGCCTTGGCGGGTCTCCGCTCGATCCGTTTAGCGAACGTTCCCAAGTTTTATCTGGAGCTGTCAACGGCACCGCACCGTCCGGCTAGCCATTTGACGTTTCGGACGGCCGAGCGAAGGCGAATGCAGCCGAACGTGTAATTGACCAAAACTTTCGCTATTTTCACTATAAAATCGAATTTTAAACCTAAATCTGAGGCACGCGACACATTGTAGAAGGTTCAAAGTTTACGTTTCAACATGCATTTCTGGAAATGAATGCGGGAAAATAGAAAAATATCGAATCCGAAATAGTTTGACGTCTACCCATATCCGACTGACGTTTCTCCGATTCCCGGGCGATAAGCTCCGCCTCCGCTATATCCATCTCGCTCGCCGAGATCGGCCGGCGAGGACCCTCCGAAAAAGGGAAAATTTACCTAGAAAAACGCGAAAAACGGCCCGCCGAGCGCCTCGTCGCGACGGAGAAAGGACCAAATAAGGAGACTCGCCCGCGCCCGCGTCCCCGACGGGCTCCCGTGAAAAACGTCGCGCGGAGCGAGACCGGCCTCCGGGCGGCTTCCGGACTTCCGATAAGGGGCGTTTTTTTCGACTTTTGTCTCGTTTCCTCGCGAAAACGGAAAAGTAACGCCGGCGGACCTCCGGAAAAACGCAAAATTCGCCCCGAAAAAGGTAAAACGAACCAACCAAAATACGCCTAACAGACAACCCCGGGACCGAACTCGGCTTCGCGCTCTGGCTCGCCGCGCGGCTCGCGAAAAAGCCTTTGGGACGCAAAACCCCACTTTTCGCCGTCCCGGTGGGAGCGAGAGGAAATCACGCATTTTAATATAATAGAACTAGAAAGGTAAGTGTCGGCTATCGCCGACTTGACCTTTCTTGAGTAGGGTTAGTTTTTTTTAAACACCATGTATTTTTTCGATAATTAGTGTGTTAGGAGACCCCGATGGAAGTTGAGTAAAAAAAAATTGTCAGTTCTCTTAATTTTGAGATTTTTTTAACGTTCAACATTTTTCCAACACTTTGTATATAAAACGGTCTTTCGTACTTACGACAACCCATGCGAAGCAAAAAAAATAATTTTATTCCATGAATTTTGGGAGTTTCAATATTGGTTCAGTTTTCTTAAACACCCTGTATTGTTCTCATTAAAATAGTTTCCATATAGACCATTGTTAAAAGTTTCATCAAAGGAATATTATACTTCCATGAAGGTTTCTAGAGAAGGGTCGGTTTTTTAAACACCCAGTAGTTTTTTAATTAGTATAGTTTTCTTACAGATCATTGTGAAAAGTTTGATTAGAAAATATTCCATGAATTGTGAGGATTCTTAGAGAATCGTTTGGTTTTGTTAAACACCCCGTATTTTTTCATCAGTATAATTTTTTTACAAACGTGAAAAGTTTCATAAAAAAAATTAAATTCCATAAATTTTGTGGATCTAGAGAATTGGTCTTTATTTTAAATCCTGTATTTTTTCATAAGTATGTATTTATATAGCTACATAATAATAGCTACCTAAGTATGTAGTGTTTATAGTTTTTTTACAAACTATCTTAAAAAGTTTCATCAAAAACCAAAAAAGAGTTTTTAATTCCAAGTTTTTAGGATTTTTAGAATGATTCGATTCTCTTAAACACCCTGTATTGTTTTCATTAAAATAGTTTCCATATAGACCATTGTTAAAAGTTTCATCGAAAGAATATTATACTTCCATGAAGGTTTCTAGAGAATGGTTCAGTTTTTTTAAACACCCAGTAGTTTTTTAATTAGTATAGTTTTCTTACAGACCATTGTGAAAAGGTTCATAAGAAAATATTCCATGAATTGTGAGGATTCTTAGAGAATGGTTTGGTTTTGCTAAACACCCTGTATTTTTTCATTAGTATAATTTTTTATAAAAAAAAAATTCCATAAGTTTTTTCTATGAATTTTGGGAGTTTCAATATTGGTTCAATGGTTTTGTTAAACACCCTGTATTTTTTCATTAGTGTATTTTTTTACAATCGTGAATGTTTAATAAAAAAAAATTAAATTCCATAAATTTTTTCCATGAATTTTGGGAGTTTCAATATTGGTTCAGTTTTCTTAAACACCCTGTATTGTTTTCATTAAAATAGTTTCCATATAGACCATTGTTAAACGTTTCATCAAAGGAATATTATACTTCCATGAAGGTTTCTAGAGAAAGGTCGGTTTTTTAAACACCCAGTAGTTTTTTAATTAGTATAGTTTTCTTACAGACCGTTGTGAAAAGTTTCATTAGAAAATATTCCATGAATTGTGAGGATTTTTAGAGAATGGTTTGGTTTTGTTAAACACCCTGTATTTTTTCATCGGTATAATTTTTTTACAATCGTGAAAAGTTTCATAAAAAAAATTAATTCCATAAATTTTGTGGATCTAGAGAATGGATCTATATATTACACCCTGTATTTTTTCATACGTATGTATTTATATACATAATAAAACCTAAGTATATATTTTTATAGTTTTTTGACAAACTAATGTAAAATGTTTCATCAGAAAGCAAAAAAATTTTAAATCCAATGAATTTTCAGGATTTTTAGGGAACAGTTCGGTTTTTTTAAACACCCCGTATTTGTTCAATAGTATATTCTTCCTACAGAACATTGTAAAAAGTTTCATTAAAAAAAAATTTTTGAATTCCATGAATTTTGTTGATTTTTAGAGAATGGTTCGGTTTTTTTAAATCCTCTGTATTTCTTAATTAGGATATTTTTCCTATAGAACATTGTATAAAGTTTCTTCAAAAAGAATTTTTAATTCCATGAATTTTGAGGAATTTTAGAGAATGGTTCGTTATTTTTAAACACTCTGTATTTTTTAATTAGTATATTTTTCCTACAGAACATTGTATAAAGTTTCATCAAAAGAATTATTTAATTCCATGAATTTTGAGGATTTTTAGAGAATGGTTCGTTATTATTAAACACTCTGTATTTGCTTCGTTAATGAGTGTCATAATAAATCCTTGATGGAAGTTTAATAAATAAAAAATTTCCATGAATTTTGGGAGTTTCAATATTGGTTCAGTTTTCTTAAACACCCAGAATTTTTTAATTAGTAGATATAGTTTTCTTACAGACCATTGTGAAAAGTTTCATAAAAATATTCAATGAATTATTGTGGGGATTCTTAGAGTATGGTTTGGTTTCGTTAAGCACCCTGTATTTTTCATTAGTAAAATTTTTTATAATCGTGAAAAGTTTAATAAAAAATTAAATTCCATAAATTTTGTGGCTGTAGAGAATGGTTCTTTATTTTACACCCTGTATTTTTCATAAGTATGTATTCATATACATAATAATACCAAAGTATATTTTTTTATAGTTTTTTTTACAAATTATTGTAAAAGTTTCATCAGAAAGCAAAAAAATTTAAATAATGAATGTTTAGGATTTTTAGGGAACGGTTCGGTTTTTTGAAACCTCCTGTATTTTTCATTAGTATAGATGTTTTAAAACTATTGTACAAAGTTTCATCAAAATGAATTTTCTAATTCCATGAACTTTGAGGAATTTTAGAGAATGGTTCGTTATTTTTAAACACTCTGTATTTCCTAATTAGTATATTTTTCCTACAGAACATTGTATAAAATTTCATCAAATAGAATTTTTTAATTCCATGAATTTTGTTGATTTTTAGGAAATGGTTAGGTTTTTTTAAACCTCCTGTATTTTTTCATTAGTATAGATTTTTACAAACCATTGTATAAGGTTTTATCAAAATAATTTTTAATTCCATGAGTTTTGTTGATTTTTAGAAATGGTTAGGTTTTTTAAACCTCTGTATTTCTTAATTAGTATATTTTTCCTACATAACATTGTATAAAGTTTCATCAAAAAGAATTTTTTAATTCCATGAATTTTGAGGATTTTTAGAGAATGGTTCGTTATTATTAAACACTCTGTATTTGATTCGTTAGTGAGTGTCATAATAAATCCTTGATGGAAGTTTAATAAATAAAAAAAATTTCCATGAATTTTGGGAGTTTCAATATTGGTTCAGTTTTTTTAAACACCCAGTAGTTTTTTAATTAGTATACATAGTTTTCTTACAGACCATTGTGAAAAGTTTGTATGAGAATGGAGAATGGTTTTTTATTTTACACCCTGTATTTTTTCATAAGTATGTATTCATATACATAATAATACCAAAGTATATATTTTTTACAGTTTTTCTACAAACTATTGTAAAAAGTTTCATCAGAAAGCAAAAAAAAAATTTTAAATCCACGAATGTCCAGGATTTTTAGGGAACGGTTCGAATTTTTTAAACACCCCGTATTTTTTTCGATAATTAGTGCGGTAAGAGTCCCCCGACGGAAGTTTCGTACCAAAAAAATTTTCAGTTCCCTTAATTTTTACATTTTTCCAACACTTTGTATATAAAACGGTCCTACGCACGTCAGAGAACCCCTCCGAAGCGAAAGAACCGAAAATTTCTCGAATCTGTAATTTTTATTTTTTCTCGTCAATTTTTATCGTAACACCCCGTACATCGAGCTTATTGAGTCGCACTGTATATAAGCGAAGCGACTTGAAGTGTGCCATATTGTCTAGCTCACTGATACCACCTATTCATTCTATTTATGCAAAGTTCAATGCAAATAGCAATAGCGGATGGAAATATTTGACAGCTGTTCTATGGCTTCCGTCATTTTGACCCCGTCTTGGTCTGCCATATTGTCTAGCTCACTGATACCACCTACCTATTCATTCTATTTATGCAAAGTTCAATGCAAATAGCAATAGCGGATGGAAATATTTGACAGCTGTTCTATGGCTTACGTCATTTTGACCCCGTCTTGCTTAGGATTTTCGCAAATTTCGATACAAAACGAATTCAAAACCAAACGCTCGCATAACACAACGTATCTAGAGACTTCAGATTTACCGTTTTCGACCTTTGGGGGCTCCGGTCGGCCCATTTAGCGAAATTTTCTGCGATTTATTCGGAAATGTCACCGCGCACTCGCCATTTGACGTCGCAAATTTTCGCAATTTTTACTATAAAATCGAATTTTAAAACAGATCTGAGGCACACGACACATTGTAGAAGGTTCAAAGTTTACGTTTCGATATGGCTTTATGGAAATAAAGGGGTATTTTACTTTGCAAAATGTAACATTTTGAAGGTTTTGTGAGGACCCGCCATATTGCCAGGCTCTTCTCCACGTCTCTGTTTGGTATTACGCAAAATTCGATACAAATTGGAACTCAAAACCCAGCGCTCGCATAACAGAAAGTATCTAGAGACTTTAAACTTACCGTTTCTGGCTTTTGGGGCCTCCCATCGGCCGGTTTAGCGAACGTTCCCAAGTTTTATCCGGAGCTGTCAACGGCACCGCACCGTCCGGCTAGCCGTTTGACGTTTCGACGGCCGAGCGAACGCGAATGCCCCGAACGCGTAATTGACCCACATTTTCGTTATTTTCACTATAAAATCGAATTTTAAACCTAAATCTGAGGCACGCGACACATTGTAGAAGGTTCAAAGTTTACGTTTCGACACGGCTTTCTGGAAATGAATGCGGGGAAATGCGAAAATATCGAATCGGAAATAGTTTGACGTCTACCCATATCCGACTGACGTTTCTCCGATTCCCGGGCGATAAGCTCCTCCCGCGCTATCTCCATCCTCTCGCCGAGAACGGCCGGCGAGGACCCTCCGAAAACGGAAAATTTACCTAGAAAACGCGAAAACGGCCCGCCGAGCGCCTCGTCGCGACGGAGAAAGGACCAATAAAGTGACTCGCCCGCGGCCGCGTCCCCGACGGGCTCGCCCGAAAAACCACGCGCGAAGCAAAACCGGCCTCCCGGCGGTTTTCGGGCTTCCGATAAGGGGCGTTTTTTCGACTTTGTCTCGTTTCCTCGCGAAAACGGAAAAGTAGCGGCCGCAGACCTCCGGAAAACGCAAAATTTGCCGCGAAAAAGTAAAACGAACCAACCAAAATAGCCTAACAGACAACCGCGGGAAAGGGCGCTTCGCGCCATTCGGCTCGCCGCCGCGCGGCTCGCGAAAAAAGCCTTTTGGGACGCAAAACCCCACTTTTTCGCCGTCCCGGTGGGAGCGAGAGGAAATCACGCATTTTAATATAATAGAACTAGAAAGGTGGCAAGTCGGCATTCGCCGACTTGACCTTTCTTGAGTAGGGTTAGTTTTTTTTAAACACCATGTATTTTTTCGATAATTAGTGCGTTAAGAGACCCCCGATGGAAGTTGAGTAAAATAAATTAGTCAGTTCTCTTAATTTTGAGATTTTTTACCGTTCAACATTTTTCCAACACTTTGTATATAAAACGGTCTTTCGTACATCCGACAACCCATCCGAAGCAAAACAAATAATTTTATTCCATGAATTTTGGGAGTTTCAATATTGGTTCAGTTTTCTTAAACACCCTATATTGTTTTCATTAAAATAGTTTCCATATAGACCATTGTTAAACGTTTCATCAAAGGAATATAATACTTCCATGAAGGTTTCTAGAGAAAGGTCGGTTTTTTAAACACCCAGTAGTTTTTTAATTAGTATAGTTTTCTTACAGACCGTTGTGAAAAGTTTCATTAGAAAATATTCCATGAATTGTGAGGATTTTTAGAGAATGGTTTGGTTTTGTTAAACACCCCGTATTTTTTCATCGGTATATTTTTTTACAGTCGAGAAAAGTTTCATAAAAAAAAATAAATTCCATAAATTTTGTGGATCTAGAGAATGGATCTATATATTACACCCTGTATTTTTTCATACGTATGTATTTATATACATAATAAAACCTAAGTATATATTTTTATAGTTTTTTGACAAACTAATGTAAAAAGTTTCATCAGAAAGCGAAAAAAAAATTTTAAATCCACGAATTTTCAGGATTTTTAGGGAACAGTTCGGTTTTTTTAAACACCCCGTATTTGTTCAATAGTATATTCTTCCTACAGAACATTGTAAAAAGTTTCCATGAATTTTGTTGATTTTTAGAGAATGGTTCGGTTTTTTTAAATCCTCTGTATTTCTTAATTAGGATATTTTTCCTATAGAACATTGTATAAAGTTTCATCAAAAGAATTTTTAATTCCATGAATTTTGAGGAATTTTAGAGAATGGTTCGTTATTTTTAAACACTCTGTATTTTTAATTAGAATATTTTTCCTACAGAACATTGTATAAAGTTTCATCAAAAGAATTATTTAATTCCATGAATTTTGAGGATTTTTAGAGAATGGTTCGTTATTATTAAACACTCTGTATTTGCTTCGTTAATGAGTGTCATAATAAATCCTTGATGGAAGTTTAATAAAAAAAAAATTTCCATGAATTTTGGGAGTTTCAATATTGGTTCAGTTTTCTTAAACACCCAGAATTTTTTAATTAGTATAGTTTTCTTACAGACCATTGTGAAAAGTTTCATAAAAAAATATTCAATGAATTATTGTGGGGATTCTTAGAGTATGGTTTGGTTTCGTTAAGCACCCTGTATTTTTTCATTAGTATAATTTTTTATAATCGTGAAAAGTTTAATAAAAAAAATTAAATTCCATAAATTTTGTGGCTGTAGAGAATGGTTCTTTATTTTACACCCTGTATTTTTTCATAAGTATGTATTCATATACATAATAATACCAAAGTATATATTTTTATTTTTTACAAACTATTGTAAAAAGTTTCATCAGAAAGCAAAAAAATTTAAATCCACGCAGGTTTAGGATTTTTAGGGAACGGTTCGGTTTTTTGAAACCTCCTGTATTTTTTCATTAGTATAGATGTTTTAAAACTATTGTACAAAGTTTCATCAAAATGAATTTTCTAATTCCATGAACTTTGAGGAATTTTAGAGAATGGTTCGTTATTTTTAAACACTCTGTATTTCTTAATTAGTATATTTTTCCTACAGAACATTGTATAAAATTTCATCAAATAGAATTTTTTAATTCCATGAATTTTGTTGATTTTTAGGAAATGGTTAGGTTTTTTTAAACCTCCTGTATTTTTTCATTAGTATAGATTTTTACAAACCATTGTATAAGGTTTTATCAAAAATAATTTTTTAATTCCATGAGTTTTGTTGATTTTTAGGAAATGGTTTGGTTTTTTTAAACCCTCTGTATTTCTTAATTAGTATATTTTTCCTACAGAACATTGTATAAAGTTTCATCGAAAAGAATTTTTTAATTCCATGAATTTTGAAAATTTTTAGAGAATGGTTCGTTATTATTAAACACTCTGTATTTGCTTCGTTAGTGAGTGTCATAATAAATCCTTGATGGAAGTTTAATAAATAAAAAATTTCCATGAATTTTGGGAGTTTCAATATTGGTTCAGTTTTTTAAACACCCAGTAGTTTTTTAATTAGTATACATAGTTTTCTTACAGACCATTGTGAAAAGTTTCATGAAAAAATATTCAATGAATTATTGTGAGGATTCTTAGAGTATGGTTTGGTTTCGTTAAGCACCCTGTATTTTCTCATTAGTATGATTTTTTTACAATCGTCAAAAGTTTCATAAAAAAAATAAAATCCATAAATTTTGTGGATGTAGAGAATGGTTTTTTATTTTACACCCTGTATTTTTTCATAAGTATGTATTCATATACATAATAATACCAAAGTATATATTTTTTACAGTTTTTCTACAAACTATTGTAAAAGTTTCATCAGAAAGCAAAAAAATTTTAAATCCACGAATGTCCAGGATTTTTAGGGAACGGTTCGAATTTTTAAACACCCCGTATTTTTTCGATAATTAGTGCGTTAATATTCACCCTACGGAATTTTCGTACCAAAAAATTTTTCAGTTCCTTTAATTTTTACATTTTTTAACGTTCGAAATTTTTCCAACACTTTGTATATAAAACGGTCGTACTCACGTCAGAGAACCCTCCGAAGCGAAAGAACCGAAAATTTCCTCGAATCTGTAATTTTTATTTTTTCTCGTCAATTTTTATCGTAACACCCCGTACATCGAGCTTTTTGAGTCGCACTGTATATAAGCGAAGCGACTTGAAGTGTGCCATATTGTCTAGCTCACTGATACCACCTATTCATTCTATTTATGCAAAGTTCAATGCAAATAGCAATAGCGGATGGAAATATTTGACAGCTGTTCTATGGTTTCCGTCAATTTGACCCCTGTCTTGGTCTGCCATATTGTCTAGCTCACTGATACCACCTATTCATTCTATTTATGCAAAGTTCAATGCAAATAGCAATAGCGGATGGAAATATTTGACAGCTGTTCTATGGCTTACGTCATTTTGACCCCGTCTTGCTTAGGATTTTCGCAAATTTCGATACAAAACGAATTCAAAACCAAACGCTCGCATAACACAACGTATCTAGAGACTTCAGATTTACCGTTTTCGACGTTTGGGGGGCTCCGGTCGGCCCATTTAGCGAAATTTTCTGCGATTTATTCGGAAATGTCACCGCGCACTCGCCATTTGACGTCGCAAATTTTCGCAATTTTTACTATAAAATCGAATTTTAAAATCAGATCTGAGGCACACGACACATTGTAGAAGGTTCAAAGTTTACGTTTCGATATGGCTTTATGGAAATAAAGGGGTACTTACTTTGCAAAATGTAACATTTTGAAGGTTTTGTGAGGACCCGCCATATTGCCAGGCTCTTCTCCACGTCTCGGTTCGGTATTACGCAAAATTCGATACAAATTGGAACTCAAAACCCAGCGCTCGCATAACAGAAAGTATCTAGAGACTTTAAATTTACCTTTTTTGGCCTTGGCGGGTCTTCGAACGGCCCGTTTAGCGAACGTTCCCAAGTTTTATCCGGAGCTGTCAACGGCACCGCACCGTCCGGCTTCGCGTTTGACGTTTCGGGCGGCCGAGCGAACGCGAATGCCCCGAACGCGTAATTGACCCAAATTTTCGTTATTTTCCTATAAAATCGAATTTTAAACCTAAATCTGAGGCGCGCGACACATTGTAGAAGGTTCAAAGTTTACGTTTCGACATGGCTTTGTGGAAAGGAATGCGAGAAAATACGAAAATATCGAATCCGAAATAGTTTGACGTCTACCCATATCCGACTGACGTTTCTCCGATTCCCGGGCGATAAGCTCCTCCTCCGCTATCTCCATCCTCTCGCCGAGAACGGCCGGCGAGGACCCTCCGAAAACGGAAAATTTACCTAGAAAATCGCGAAAACGGCCCGCCGAGCGCCTCGTCGCGACGGAGAAAGGACCAAATCAAGAGACTCGCCCGCGACCGCGTCCCCGACGCGCTCGCCCGAAAACCACGCGCGCAGCGAAACCGGCCTCCGGGCGGCTTCCGGACTTCCGATAAGGGGCGTTTTTTCGACTTTTGTCTCGTTTCCTCGCGAAAACGGAAAAGTAACGCCGGCGGACCTCCGGAAAACGCAAAATTCGCCCCGAAAAAGGTAAAAGAACCCACCGAAATACGCCTAAGCGACAACTCAGGACTGAAGGGCGCTTGCGCCCTTCTTCGGCCAGCGGCGCGGCTCGCGAAAAAATCCTTTGGTAAAGCAAAACCCCACAATTCAGCACCCCCGGTGGGAGCGAGATGCAATCGCGCAATTTAATATATTAGAACTAGAAAGGTGGTGTCGGCATTCGCCGACTTGACCTTTCTTGAGTAGGGTTAGTTTTTTTAAACACCATGTATTTTTTCGATAATTAGTGCGTTAAGAGACCCTCGATGGAAGTTGAGTAAAATAAATTAGTCAGTTCTCTTAATTTTGAGATTTTTTACCGTTCAACATTTTTCCAACACTTTGTATATAAAACGGTCTTTCGTACATCCGACAACCCATCCGAAGCAAAACAAATAATTTTATTCCATGAATTTTGGGAGTTTCAATATTGGTTCAGTTTTCTTAAACACCCTGTATTGTTTTCATTAAAATAGTTTCCATATAGACCATTGTTAAACGTTTCATCAAAGGAATATTATACTTCCATGAAGGTTTCTAGAGAAAGGTCGGTTTTTTAAACACCCAGTAGTTTTTTAATTAGTATAGTTTTCTTACAGACCGTTGTGAAAAGTTTCATTAGAAAATATTCCATGAATTGTGAGGATTTTTAGAGAATGGTTTGGTTTTGTTAAACACCCCGTTTTTTTCATCGGTATAATTTTTTTACAATCGTGAAAAGTTTCATAAAAAAAATTAAATTCCATAAATTTTGTGGATCTAGAGAATGGATCTATATATTACACCCTGTATTTTTTCATACGTATGTATTTATATACATAATAAAACCTAAGTATATATTTTTATAGTTTTTTGACAAACTAATGTAAAAAGTTTCATCAGAAAGCAAAAAAAAAAATTTAAATCCACGAATTTTCAGGATTTTTAGGGAACAGTTCGGTTTTTTTAAACACCCCGTATTTGTTCAATAGTATATTCTTCCTACAGAACATTGTAAAAAGTTTCATCAAAAAGAATTTTTTAATTCCATGAATTTTGAGGATTTTTAGAGAATGGTTCGGTTTTTTAAATCCTCTGTATTTCTTAATTAGGATATTTTTCCTATAGAACATTGTATAAAGTTTCATCAAAAAGAATTTTTTAATTCCATGAATTTTGAGGAATTTTAGAGAATGGTTCGTTATTTTTAAACACTCTGTATTTTTTAATTAGAATATTTTTCCTACAGAACATTGTATAAAGTTTCATCAAAAAGAATTATTTAATTCCATGAATTTTGAGGATTTTTAGAGAATGGTTCGTTATTATTAAACACTCTGTATTTGCTTCGTTAATGAGTGTCATAATAAATCCTTGATGGAAGTTTAATAAATAAAAAAATTTCCATGAATTTTGGGAGTTTCAATATTGGTTCAGTTTTCTTAAACACCCAGAATTTTTTTAATTAGTATAGTTTTCTTACAGACCATTGTGAAAAGTTTCATAAAAAATATTCAATGAATTATTGTGGGGATTCTTAGAGTATGGTTTGGTTTCGTTAAGCACCCTGTATTTTTTCATTAGTATAATTTTTTATAATCGTGAAAAGTTTAATAAAAAAAATAAAATCCATAAATTTTGTGGCTGTAGAGAATGGTTTTTTATTTTACACGCTGTATTTTTTCATAAGTATGTATTCATATACATAATAATACCAAAGTATATATTTTTATAGTTTTTTACAAACTATTGTAAAAGTTTCATCAGAAAGCAAAAAAAAATAATTTAAATCGACGAATGTTTAGGACGTTTAGGGAACCGTTCGGTTTTTTGAAACCTCCGGTATTTTTTCATTAGTATAGATGTTTTAAAACTATTGTACAAAGTTTCATCAAAATGAATTTTCTAATTCCATGAACTTTGAGGAATTTTAGAGAATGGTTCGTTATTTTTAAACACTCTGTATTTCCTAATTAGTATATTTTTCCTACAGAACATTGTATAAAATTTCATCAAATAGAATTTTTTAATTCCATGAATTTTGTTGATTTTTAGGAAATGGTTAGGTTTTTTAAACCTCCTGTATTTTTCATTAGTATAGATTTTTACATACCATTGTATAAGGTTTTATCAAAAATAATTTTTTAATTCCATGAGTTTTGTTGATTTTTAGGAAATGGTTAGGTTTTTTTAAACCCTCTGTATTTCTTAATTAGTATATTTTTCCTACAGAACATTGTATAAAGTTTCATCGAAAAGAATTTTTTAATTCCATGAATTTTGAGGATTTTTAGAGAATGGTTCGTTATTATTAAACACTCTGTATTTGCTTCGTTAGTGAGTGTCATAATAAATCCTTGATGGAAGTTTAATAAATAAAAAAAATTTTCCATAAATTTTGGGAGTTTCAATATTTGTTCAGTTTTCTTAAACACCCAGTAGTTTTTTAATTAGTATACATAGTTTTCTTACAGACCATTGTGAAAAGTTTCATGAAAAAATATTGAATGAATTATTGTGAGGATTCTTAGAGTATGGTTTGGTTTCGTTAAGCACCCTGTATTTTCTCATTAGTATGATTTTTTTACAATCGTCAAAAGTTTCATAAAAAATAAAATCCATAAATTTTGTGGATGTAGAGAATGGTTTTTTATTTTACACCCTGTATTTTTCATAAGTATGTATTCATATACATAATAATACCAAAGTATATATTTTTACAGTTTTTCTACAAACTATTGTAAAAGTTTCATCAGAAAGCAAAAAAATTTTAAATCCACGAATGTCCAGGATTTTTAGGAACGGTTCGAATTTTTAAACACCCCGTATTTTTTTCGATAATTAGTGCGGTAAGAGTCCCCGACGGAAGTTTCGTACCAAAAAATTTTCAGTTCCTTAATTTTTACATTTTTTAACGTTCGACATTTTTCCAACACTTTGTATATAAAACGGTCCTACGCACGTCAGAGAACCCCTCCGAAGCGAAAGAACCGAAAATTTCCTCGAATCTGTAATTTTTATTTTTTTCTCGTCAATTTTTATCGTAACACCCCGTACATCGAGCTTTTTTGAGTCGCACTGTATATAAGCGAAGCGACTTGAAGTCTGCCATATTGTCTAGCTCACTGATACCACCTACCTATTCATTCTATTTATGCAAAGTTCAATGCAAATAGCAATAGCGGATGGAAATATTTGACAGCTGTTCTATGGCTTACGTCATTTTGACCCCGTCTTGCTTAGGATTTTCGCAAATTTCGATACAAAACGAATTCAAAACCAAACGCTCGCATAACACAACGTATCTAGAGACTTCAGATTTACCGTTTTCGACCTTTGGGGGCTCCGGTCGGCCCATTTAGCGAAATTTTCTGCGATTTATTCGGAAATGTCACCGCGCACTCGCCATTTGACGTCGCAAATTTTCGCAATTTTTACTATAAAATCGAATTTTAAAAACAGATCTGAGGCACACGACACATTGTAGAAGGTTCAAAGTTTACGTTTCGATATGGCTTTATGGAAATAAAGGGGTACTTACTTTGCAAAATGTAACATTTTGAAGGTTTTGTGAGGACCCGCCATATTGCCAGGCTCTTCTCCACGTCTCTGTTTGGTATTACGAAACCCAGCGCTCGCATAACAGAAAGTATCTAGAGACTTTAAACTTACCGTTTCTGGCTTTTGGGGGGCCTCCCATCGGCCGGTTTAGCGAACGTTCCCAAGTTTTATCCGGAGCTGTCAACGGCACCGCACCGTCCGGCTTGCCGTTTGACGTTTCGGGCGGCCGAGCGCGCGAATGCCGCCGAACGTGTAATTGACCAAAACTTTCGCTATTTTCACTATAAAATCGAATTTTAAACCTAAATCTGAGGCACGCGACACATTGTAGAAGGTTCAAAGTTTACGTTTCGACATGGCTTTGTGGAAAGGAATGCGAGAAAATAGGAAAATATCGAATCCGGAAATAGTTTGACGTCTACCCATATCCGACTGACGTTTCTCCGATTCCCGGGCGATAAGCTCCTCCCGCGCTATCTCCATCTCGCTCGCCGAGAACGGCCGGCGAGGACCCTCCGAAAACGGGAAAATTTACCTAGAAAACGCGAAAACGGCCTGCCGAGCGTCTCGTCGCGACGGAGAATTGACCCAATAAAAAGACTCGCCCGCGACCGCGTCCCCGACGGGCTCTCCTAAAAAACGTCGCGCGGAGCGAAACCGGCCTCCGACCGATTTTCGGGCTTCCGATAATGGGCGTGGTTTTCGACTTTTCTCTCGTTTCCTCGCGAAAATCGAAAACCGGCGGCCGCGGACCTCGGAAAACGCAAAATTCGCACCGAAAAAGGTAAAAGAACCCACCTAAATACGCCTAAGCGACAACCGCGGGACTGAAGGGCGCTTCGCGCTTTCACTCAGCCGCGCGGCTCGCGAAAAAGCCTTTGGTAATGCAAAACCCAACTTTTCCGCCCGCCCGGAGGGAGCGAGAAAACAACGGATTTTAATATATTAGAAATAGAAAGGTGGCAAGTCGGCTATAGCCGACTTGACCTTTCTTGAGTAGGGTTAGTTTTTTTAAACACCATGTATTTTTTCGATAATTAGTGTGTTAGGAGACTGATGGAAGTTGAGTAAAAAAAAATTGTCAGTTCTCTTAATTTTGAGATTTTTTTAACGTTCAACATTTTTCCAACACGTTGTATATAAAACGGTCTTTCGTACTTTCGACAACCCATGCGAAGCAAAAGAAATAATTTTATTCCATGAATTTTGGGAGTTTCAATATTGGTTCAGTTTTCTTAAACACCCTGTATTGTTCTCATTAAAATAGTTTCCATATAGACCATTGTTAAAAGTTTCATCAAAGGAATATTATACTTCCATGAAGGTTTCTAGGGAACGGTCGGTTTTTTTTAAACACCCAGTAGTTTTTTAATTAGTATAGTCTTCTTACAGACCATTGTGAAAAGGTTCATAAGAAAATATTCCATGAATTGTGAGGATTCTTAGAGAATGGTTTGGTTTTTTTAAACACCCTGTATTTTTTAATTAGTATAATTTTTTAACAATCGTGAAGTTTCATAAAAAAAATTCCATAAGTTTTTTCCATGAATTTTGGGAGTTTCAATATTGGTTCAATGGTTTTGTTAAACACCCTGTATTTTTTCATTAGTGTAATTTTTTTACAATCGTGAAAAGATTAATAAAAAAAAATTAAATTCCATAAATTTTTTCCATGAATTTTGGGAGTTTCAATATTGGTTCAGTCTTCTTAAACACCCTGTTATATTGTTCTCATTAAAATAGTTTCTTACAGACCATTGTGAAAAGTTTCATAAAAAAATATTCCATGAATTGTTAGGATTCTTATGGAATGGTTTGGTTTCGTTAAGCACCCTGTATTTTCTCATTAGTATAACTTTTTTACAATCGTGAAAAGTTTCATAAAAAAAATAAATTCCATAAATTTTGTGGATCTAGAGAATGGTTCTTTATTTTACACCCTGTATTTTTTCATAAGTATGTATTCATATACATAATAATACCAAAGTATATATTTTTTATAGTTTTTTTACAAACTATTGTAAAAAGTTTCATCAGAAAGCAAAAAAAAAAAATTTAAATCAACGAATGTTTAGGAGTTTTAGGGAACGGTTCGGTTTTTTGAAACCTCCTGTATTTTTTCATTAGTATAGATGTTTTAAAACTATTGTACAAAGTTTCATCAAAATGAATTTTCTAATTCCATGAACTTTGAGGAATTTTAGAGAATGGTTCGTTATTTTTAAACACTCTGTATTTCCTAATTAGTATATTTTTCCTACAGAACATTGTAAATTTTTTTATTCCATGAATTTTGTTGATTTTTAGGAAATGGTTAGGTTTTTTTAAACCTCCTGTATTTTTTCATTAGTATAGATTTTTACAAACCATTGTATAAGGTTTTATCAAAAATAATTTTTTTAATTCCATGAGTTTTGTTAATTTTTAGGAAATGGTTAGGTTTTTTTAAACCCTCTGTATTTCTTAATTAGTATATTTTTCCTACAGAACATTGTATAAAGTTTCATCGAAAAGAACTTTTTAATTCCATGAATTTTGAGGATTTTTAGAGAATGGTTCGTTATTATTAAACACTCTGTATTTGCTTCGTTAGTGAGTGTCATAATAAATCCTTGATGGAAGTTTAATAAATAAAAAAAATTTCCATGAATTTTGGGAGTTTCAATATTGGTTCAGTTTTTTTAAACACCCAGTAGTTTTTTAATTAGTATACATAGTTTTCTTACAGACCATTGTGAAAAGTTTCATGAAAAAATATTGAATGAATTATTGTGAGGATTCTTAGAGTATGGTTTGGTTTCGTTAAGCACCCTGTATTTTCTCATTAGTATGATTTTTTTACAATCGTCAAAAGTTTCATAAAAAAAATAAAATCCATAAATTTTGTGGATGTAGAGAATGGTTTTTTATTTTACACGCTGTATTTTTCATAAGTATGTATTCATATACATAATAATACCAAAGTATATATTTTTACAGTTTTTCTACAAACTATTGTAAAAGTTTCATCAGAAAGCAAAAAAATTTTAAATCCACGAATGTCCAGGATTTTTAGGGAACGGTTCGAATTTTTAAACACCCAGTATTTTTTTCGATAATTAGTGCTGTAAGAGTCAACCGACGGAAGTTTCGTACCAAAAAAATTTTCATTTCGATTAATTATTACATTTTTTTAAAGTTCGACATTTTTACAACACTTTGTATATAAAACGGTCCTACGCACGTCAGAGAACCCTCCGAAGCGAAAGAACCGAAAATTTCCTCGAATCTGTAATTTTTATTTTTTTCTCGTCAATTTTTATCGTAACACCCCGTACATCGAGCTTTTTTGAGTCGCACTGTATATAAGCGAAGCGACTTGAAGTGTGCCATATTGTCTAGCTCACTGATACCACCTATTCATTCTATTTATGCAAAGTTCAATGCAAATAGCAATAGCGGATGGAAATATTTGACAACTGTTCTATGGCTTCCGTCATTTTGACCCCGTCTTGGTCTGCCATATTGTCTAGCTCACTGATACCACCTACCTATTCATTCTATTTATGCAAAGTTCAATGCAAATAGCAATAGCGGATGGAAATATTTGACAGCTGTTCTATGGCTTACGTCATTTTGACCCCGTCTTGCTTAGGATTTTCGCAAATTTCGATACAAAACGAATTCAAAACCAAACGCTCGCATAACACAACGTATCTAGAGACTTCAGATTTACCGTTTTCGACCTTTGGGGCTCCGCCCCATTTAGCGAAATTTTCTGCGATTTATTCGAAATGTCACCGCGCACTCGCCATTTGACGTCGCAAATTTTCGCAATTTTTACTATAAAATCGAATTTTAAAACAGATCTGAGGCACACGACACATTGTAGAAGGTTCAAAGTTTACGTTTCGATATGGCTTTATGGAAATAAAGGGGTATTTACTTTGCAAAATGTAACATTTTGAAGGTTTTGTGAGGACCCGCCATATTGCCAGGCTCTTCTCCACGTCTCTGTTTGGTATTACGCAAAATTCGATACAAATTGGAACTCAAAACCCAGCGCTCGCATAACAGAAAATCTAGAGACTTTAAACTTACCGTTTCTGGCTTTAGGGGGGCCTCCCATCGGCCGGTTTAGCAAACGTTCCCAAGTTTTATCCGGAGCTGTCAACGGCACCGCACCGTCCGGCTAGCCGTTTGACGTTTCGGACGGCCGAGCGAAGGCGAATGCCGCCGAACGTGTAATAGACCAAAATTTTCGTTATTTTCACTATAAAATCGAATTTTAAACTCAAACCTGAGGCACGCGACACATTGTAGAAGGTTCAAAGTTTACGTTTCGATATGGCTTTGTTGAAATGAATGCGGGAAAATACGAAAATATCGAATCGGAAATAGTTTGACGTCTACCCATATCCGACTGACGTTTCTCCGATTCCCGGGCGATAAGCTCCTCCCGCGCTATCTCCATCCCCTCGCCGAGAACGGCCGGCGAGGACCCTCCGAAAACGGAAAATTTACCTAGAAAACGCGAAAACGGCTCGCCGAGCGCCTCGTCGCGACGGAGAAAGGACCAAATAAGGAGACTCGCCCGCGCCCGCGTCCCCGACGGGCTCCGTGAAAAACGTCGCGCAGAGCGAAATCGGCCTCCGGGCGGCTTCCGGACTTCCGATAATGGGCGTGGTTTTCGACTTTTGTCTCGTTTCCTCGCGAAAATCGAAAAGTAGCTCCGGCGGACCTCCGGAAAAACGTAAAATTCGCCGCGAAAAAAGTAAAAATAACCAACCAAAATACGCCTAACAGACAACCGCGGGACCGAAGGGCGCTTCGCGCCCTTCGGCTCGCCGCTGCGCGGCTCGCGAAAAAAGCCTTTTGGGACGCAAAACCCCACTTTTTCGCCGCCCCGGAGGGAGCGAGAAAAAACAACGGATTTTAATATATAGTAACTAGAAAGGTGGCAAGTCGGCATTCGCCGACTTGACCTTTCTTAGTAGGGTTAGTTTTTTAAACACCATGTATTTTTCGATAATTAGTGCGTTAAGAGACCTCCGATGGAAGTTGAGTAAAATAAATTAGTCAGTTCTCTTAATTTTGAGACTTTTTAACGTTCAACATTTTCCAACACTTTGTATATAAAACGGTCTTTCGTACATCCGACAACCCATCCGAAGCAAAAAAATAAATTTATTCCATGAATATTGGGAGTTTCAATATTGGTTCAGTTTTCTTAAACACCCTGTATTGTTTTCATTAAAATAGTTTCCATATAGACCATTGTTAAAAGTTTCATCAAAGGAATATTATACTTCCATGAAGCTTTCTAGAGAACAGTCGGTTTTTAAACACCCAGTAGTTTTTAATTAGTATAGTTTTCTTACAGACCGTTGTGAAAAGTTTCATTAGAAAATATTCCATGAATTGTGAGGATATTTAAAGAATGGTTTGGTTTTGTTAAACACCCCGTATTTTTCATCGGTATAATTTTTACAATCGTGAAAAGTTTCATAAAAAAATTAAATTCCATAAATTTTGTGGATCTAGAGAATTGGTCTTTATTTTACACACTGTATTTTTTCATAAGTATGTATTTATATAGCTACATAATAATACCTAAATATGTATTTTTTATAGTTTTTTTACAAACTATCTTAAAAAGTTTCATCAAAAACCAAAAGAGTTTTTAATTTCAAGTTTTTGAATTTTTAAAATGATTCGATTCTCTTAAACACCCTGTATTGTTCTCATGAAAATAGTTTCCATATAGACCATTGTTAAAAGTTTCATCAAGAGAATATTATACTTCCATGAAGGTTACCCAGTAGTCTTTTAATTAGTATAGTTTTCTTACAGACCATTGTGTTCATAAGAAAATATTCTATGAATTGTGAGGATTCTTAGAGAATGGTTTGGTTTTGCTAAACACCCTGTATTTTTCATTAGTATAATTTTTTACAATCATGAAAAGTTTCATAAAAAAATAAATTCCATAAATTTTGTGGATCTAGAGAATGGTTCTTTATATTACACCTATATTTTTCATACGTATGTATTTATATACATAATAAAACCTAAGTATATATTTTTATAGTTTTTGACAAACTATTGTAAAATGTTTCATCAGAAAGCAAAAAAAAATTTAAATCCACGAATTTTCAGGATTTTTAGGAACAGTTCAGTTTTTAAACACCCGTATTTGTTCAATAGTATATTTTCCTACAGAACATTGTAAAAGTTTCATCAAAAGAATTTTTAAATTTTAATTCCATGAATTTTGTTGATTTTTAGAGAATGGTTCAGTTTTTAAACCTCCTGTATTTTTCATTAGTATAGTTTTTAACAAACTAATGTGAAATGTTTCATCAAAAAATTTTTAACTCCATGAATTTTGAGGATTTTTAGAGAATGGTTCGTTATTTTTAAATCGTCTGTATTTCTTTATTGCGATATTTTTCCTACAGAACATTGTATAAAATTTCATCAAAAAAATTTTTAATTCAATGATTTTGAAAAATTTTCCATGAATTTTGGGAGTTTCAATATTGGTTCAGTTTTTAAACTCCCAGTAGTTCTTTAATTAGTATAGTTTTCTTACAGACCATTGTGAAAAGTTTCATAAAAAAATAACTTCCATAAATTTCTAGATTTCTAGAGAATGGTTCTTTATTTTACACCCTGTATTTTTTCATAAGTATGTATTCATATACATAATAATACCTAAGTATATATTTTTTATAGTTTTTTTACAAACTATTGTAAAGTTTCATCAGAGAGCAAAAAAAAAAAATTTAATCCACAAATGTTCAGGATTTTTAGGGAACGGTTCGGTTTTAAACCCCTGTATTTTTCTTTAATATAGATTTTTGCAAAGTATTGTATAAAGTTTCATCAAAAGAATTTTCAAATTCCATGAATTTTGAGGATTTTTAGAGAATGGATTTATTTTTAAACACTCTGTATTTCTTAATTAGTATATTTTCCTACAGAACATTGTATAAAATTTCATCAAACAGAATTTTTAATTCCAAGAATTTTGAAAATTTTTAGAGAATGGTTCGTTATTTTTAAACACTCTGTATTTTTAATTAGTATGTTTTCCTACAGAACATTGTATAAAGTTTCATCAAAAGAATTTTTAATTCCATGAATTTTGAAAATTTTTAGAGAATGGTTCGTTATTATTAAACACTCTGTATTTGCTTCGATAGTGAGTGTCATAATAAATCCTTGATGGAAGTTTAATAAATAAAAATTTCCATGAATTTTGGGAGTTTCAATATTTGTTCAGTTTTCTTAAACACCCAGTAGTTTTTTAATTAGTATATATTTCTTAGAGACCATCGTGAAAGGTTAATAAAAAAATATTCAATGAATTATTGTGGGGATTCTTAGAGTATGGTTTGGTTTCGTTAAGCACCCTGTATATTTTCATTAGTATAATATTTTTACAATCGTGAAAAGTTTCATAAAAAAAATAAATTCCATAAATTTTGTGGATCTAGAGAATGGTTGTTTATTTTACACCCTGTATTTTTTCATAAGTATGTATTCATATACATAATAATACCAAAGTATATATTTTTTATAGTTTTTTTACAAACTATTGTAAAAAGTTTCATCAGAAAGAAAAAAAAAAATTTTAAATCCACAAATATTCAGGATTTTTAGGGAACGGTTCGGTATTTTTAAACCCCGTGTATTTTTTAATTAATATAGATTTTTATAAAGAATTTTATAAACTTTCATAAAAAAGAATATTCTAATTACAAGAATTTTGAAAATTTTAAGAGAATGGATCGTTATTTTTAAAAACACTCAATTTTTTAATTAGTATATTTGTCCTACAGAAAATTGTATAAAGATTCATCAAAAAGAATATATTAATTCCATGAATTATGAAAATTTTTAGAGAATGGTTCGTTATTTTAAACACTCTGTATTTTTAATTAGTATATTTTTCCTACAGAACATTGTATAAAGTTTCATCAAAAGAATTTTTAATTCCATGAATTTTGAAAATTTTAGAGAATGGTTCGTTATTATTAAACACTCTGTATTTGCTTCGATAGTGAGTGTCATAATAAATTCTTGATGGAAGTTTAATAAATAAAAAATTTCCATGAATTTTGGGAGTTTCAATATTTGTTCAGTTTTCTTAAACACCCAGTAGTTTTTAATTAGTATATATTTCTTAGAGACCATCGTGAAAAGGTTAATAAAAAATATTCAATGAATTATTGTGGGGATTCTTAGAGTATGGTTTGGTTTCGTTAAGCACCCTGTATATTTTCATTAGTATAATATTTTTACAATCGTGAAAAGTTTCATAAAAAAAATAAATTCCATAAATTTTGTGGATCTAGAGAATGGTTCTTTATTTTACACCCTGTATTTTTCATAAGTATGTATTCATATACATAATAATACCAAAGTATATATTTTTATAGTTTTTACAAACTATTGTAAAAGTTTCATCAGAAAGAAAAAAATTTTTAATCCACAAATGTTCAGGATTTTTAGGGAATGGTTCGGATTTTTAAACACCCCGTATTTTTTCGATAATTAGTGCGGTAAGAGTCCCCCGACGGAAGTTTCGTACCAAAATGTTCAGTTCCCTTAATTTTGACATTTTTAACGTTTCACATTTTTCCAACACTTTGTATTTAAGACGGGCCTACGAACGTCAGAACCCCTCCGAAGCGAAAAAAACCGAAAATTTCCTCGAATCTGTAATTTTTTTCTCGTCAAATTTTATCGTAACACCCCGTACATCGAGCTTTATTGAGTCGCACTGTATATAAGCGAAGCGACTTGAAGTGTGCCATATTGTCTAGCTCACTGATACCACCTATTCATTCTATTTATGCAAAGTTCAATGCAAATAGCAATAGCGGATGGAAATATTTGACAGCTGTTCTATGGCTTCCGTCATTTTGACCCCGTCTTGGTCTGCCATATTGTCTAGCTCACTGATACCACCTACCTATTCATTCTATTTATGCAAAGTTCAATGCAAATAGCAATAGCGGATGGAAATATTTGACAGCTGTTCTATGGCTTACGTCATTTTGACCCCGTCTTGCTTAGGATTTTCGCAAATTTCGATACAAAAACGAATTCAAAACCAAACGCTCGCATAACACAACGTATCTAGAGACTTCAGATTTACCGTTTTCGGCCCTTGGGGCTCCGGTCGGCTCATTTAGCGAAATTTTCTGCGATTTATTCGGAAATGTCACCGCGCACTCGCCATTTGACGTCGCAAATTTTCGCAATTTTACTATAAAATCGAATTTTAAAAACAGATCTGAGGCACGACACATTGTAGAAGGTTCAAAGTTTACGTTTCGATATGGCTTTATGGAAATAAAGGGGTACTTACTTTGCAAAATGTAACATTTTGAAGGTTTTGTGAGGACCCGCCATATTGCCAGGCTCTTCTCCACGTCTCGGTTCGGTATTACGCAAAATTCGATACAAATTCGAATTCAAAACCCAACGCTCGCATAACAGAAAGCATCTAGACTTTAAATTTACCTTTTCCGGCCTTGGCGGGTCTCCGCTCGATCCGTTTAGCGAACGTTCCTACGTTTTATCCGGAGCTGTCAACGGCACCGCACCGTCCGGCTTGCCGTTTGACGTTTCGGGCGGCCGAGCGCACGCGAATGCCGCCGAACGTGTAATTGACCAAAACTTTCGCTATTTTCACTATAAAATCGAATTTTAAACCTAAATCTGAGGCACGCGACACATTGTAGAAGGTTCAAAGTTTACGTTTCGACATGGCTTTGTGGAAAGGAATGCGAGAAAATAGGAAAATATCGAATCCGAAATAGTTTGACGTCTACCCATATCCGACTGACGTTTCTCCGATTCCCGGGCGATAAGCTCCTCCCGCGCTATCTCCATCCCTCTCGCCGAGAACGGCCGGCGAGGACCCTCCGAAAAACGGAAAATTTACCTAGAAAAACGCGAAAAACGGCCCGCCGAGCGCCTCGTCGCGACGGAGAAAGGACCAAATAAGGAGACTCGCCCGCGCCCGCGTCCCCGACGGGCTCGCCCGAAAAACGTCGCGCGGAGCGAAACCGGCCTCCGGGCGGCTTCCGGGCTTCCGATAATGGGCGTGGTTTTCGACTTTTGTCTCGTTTCCTCGCGAAAATCGAAAACCGGCGGCCGCGGACCTCCGGAAAAACGCAAAATTAGCCCCGAAAGAGGTAAAAAGAACCCACCGAAATACGCCTAAGCGACAACCCCGGGACCGAAGGGCGCTTCGCGCCCTTCGGCTCGCCGCTGCGCGGCTCGCCTCAAAAGCCTTTGGTAATGCAAAACCCCACTTTTCCGCCCGCCCGGAGGGAGCGAGAAAAAACAACGGATTTTAATATATAAGACTAGAAAGGTGGCAAGTCGGCATTCGCCGACTTGACCTTTCTTGAGTAGGGTTAGTTTTTTTTAAACACCATGTATTTTTTCGATAATTAGTGCGTTATGAGACCCCCGATGGAAGTTGTGTAAAATAAATTAGTCAGTTCTCTTAATTTTGAGATTTTTTACCGTTCAACATTTTTCCAACACTTTGTATATAAAACGGTCTTTCGTACATCCGACAACCCATCCGAAGCAAAACAAATAATTTTATTCCATGAATTTTGGGAGTTTCAATATTGGTTCAGTTTTCTTAAACACCCTGTATTGTTTTCATTAAAATAGTTTCCATATAGACCATTGTTAAACGTTTCATCAAAGGAATATTATACTTCCATGAAGGTTTCTAGAGAAAGGTCGGTTTTTAAACACCCAGTAGTTTTTAATTAGTATAGTTTTCTTACAGACCGTTGTGAAAAGTTTCATTAGAAAATATTCCATGAATTGTGAGGATTTTTAGAGAATGGTTTGGTTTTGTTAAACACCCGTATTTTTCATCAGTATAATTTTTTACAATCGTGAAAAGTTTCATAAAAAAATTAATTCCATAAATTTTGTGGATCTAGAGAATGGATCTATATATTACACCCTGTATTTTTCATACGTATGTATTTATATACATAATAAAACCTAAGTATATATTTTTATAGTTTTTGACAAACTAATGTAAAAGTTTCATCAGAAAGCGAAAAAATTTTAAATCCACGAATTTTCAGGATTTTTAGGGAACAGTTCGGTTTTTAAACACCCCGTATTTGTTCAATAGTATATTCTTCCTACAGAACATTGTAAAAGTTTCATCAAAAGAATTTTTAATTCCATGAATTTTGTTGATTTTTAGAGAATGGTTCAGTTTTTAAATCCTCTGTATTTCTTAATTAGGATATTTTCCTATAGAACATTGTATAAAGTTTCATCAAAAGAATTTTTAATTCCATGAATTTTGAGGAATTTTAGAGAATGGTTCGTTATTTTAAACACTCTGTATTTTTAATTAGTATATTTTTCCTACAGAACATTGTATAAAGTTTCATCAAAAAGAATTATTTAATTCCATGAATTTTGAGGATTTTTAGAGAATGGTTCGTTATTATTAAACACTCTGTATTTGCTTCGTTAATGAGTGTCATAATAAATCCTTGATGGAAGTTTAATAAATAAAAAAAATTTCCATGAATTTTGGGAGTTTCAATATTGGTTCAGTTTTCTTAAACACCCAGAATTTTTTTAATTAGTATAGTTTTCTTACAGACCATTGTGAAAAGTTTCATAAAAAATATTCAATGAATTATTGTGGGGATTCTTAGAGTATGGTTTGGTTTCGTTAAGCACCCTGTATTTTTTCATTAGTATAATTTTTTATAATCGTGAAAAGTTTAATAAAAAAAATTAAATTCCATAAATTTTGTGGTGTAGAGAATGGTTCTTTATTTTACACCCTGTATTTTTCATAAGTATGTATTCATATACATAATAATACCAAAGTATATATTTTTATAGTTTTTACAAACTATTGTAAAGTTTCATCAGAAAGCAAAAAAAAATTTAAATCCACGAATGTTTAGGATTTTTAGGGAACAGTTCAGTTTTTGAAACCTCCTGTATTTTTCATTAGTATAGATGTTTTAAAACTATTGTACAAAGTTTCATCAAAATGAATTTTCTAATTCCATGAACTTTGAGGAATTTTAGAGAATGGTTCGTTATTTTTAAACACTCTGTATTTCCTAATTAGTATATTTTCCTACAGAACATTGTATAAAATTTCATCAAATAGAATTTTTAATTCCATGAATTTTGTTGATTTTTAGGAAATGGTTAGGTTTTTAAACCTCCTGTATTTTTCATTAGTATAGATTTTTACAAACCATTGTATAAGGTTTTATCAAAAATAATTTTTAATTCCATGAGTTTTGTTGATTTTTAGGAAATGGTTAGGTTCTTTAAACCCTCTGTATTTCTTAATTAGTATATTTTTCCTACAGAACATTGTATAAAAATCCATCGAAAAGAATTTTTTAATTCCATGAATTTTGAGGATTTTTAGAGAATGGTTCGTTATTATTAAACACTCTGTATTTGCTTCGTTAGTGAGTGTCATAATAAATCCTTGATGGAAGTTTAATAAATAAAAAATTTCCATGAATTTTGGGAGTTTCAATATTGGTTCAGTTTTTAAACCCAGTAGTTTTTAATTAGTATACATAGTTTTCTTACAGACCATTGTGAAAAGTTTCATGAAAAATATTCAATGAATTATTGTGAGGATTCTTAGAGTATGGTTTGGTTTCGTTAAGCACCCTGTATTTTCTCATTAGTATGATTTTTACAATCGTCAAAAGTTTCATAAAAAAATAAAATCCATAAATTTTGTGGATGTAGAGAATGGTTTTTATTTTACACCTGTATTTTTCATAAGTATGTATTCATATACATAATAATACCAAAGTATATATTTTTACAGTTTTCTACAAACTATTGTAAAAGTTTCATCAGAAAGCAAAAAAATTTTAAATCCACGAATGTCCAGGATTTTTAGGGAACAGTTCGAATTTTTAAACACCCCGTATTTTTCGATAATTAGTGCGGTAAGAGTCCCCGACGGAAGTTTCGTACCAAAAAATTTTCAGTTCCCTTAATTTTTACATTTTTTAACGTTCGACATTTTCCAACACTTTGTATATAAAACGGTCCTACGCACGTCAGAGAACCCCTCGAAGCGAAAGAACCGAAAATTTCCTCGAATCTGTAATTTTTATTTTTTCTCGTCAATTTTATCGTAACACCCCGTACATCGAGCTTTTTGAGTCGCACTGTATATAAGCGAAGCGACTTGAAGTGTGCCATATTGTCTAGCTCACTGATACCACCTATTCATTCTATTTATGCAAAGTTCAATGCAAATAGCAATAGCGGATGGAAATATTTGACAGGTGTTCTATGGCTTACGTCATTTTGACCCCGTCTTGCTTAGGATTTTCGCAAATTTCGATACAAAAACGAATTCAAAACCAAACGCTCGCATAACACAACGTATCTAGAGACTTCAGATTTACCATTTTCGACCTTTAGGGGGCTCCGGTCTGCCCATTTAGCGAAATTTTCTGCGATTTATTCGGAAATGTCACCGCGCACTCGCCATTTGACGTCGCAAATTTTCGCAATTTTTACTATAAAATCGAATTTTAAAAACAGATCTGAGGCACACGACACATTGTAGAAGGTTCAAAATTTACGTTTCGATATGGCTTTATGGAAATAAAGGACTTACTTTGCAAAATGTAACATTTTGAAGGTTTTGTGAGGACCCGCCATATTGCAGGCTCTTCTCCACGTCTCTGTTTGGTATTACGCAAAATTCGATACAAATTGGAACTCAAAACCCAGCGCTCGCATAACAGAAAGTATCTAGAGACTTTAAACTTACCGTTTCTGGCTTTTGGGGGGCCTCCCATCGGCCGGTTTAGCGAACGTTCCCAAGTTTTATCCGGAGCTGTCAACGGCACCGCACCGTCCGGCTAGCCGTTTGACGTTTCGGACGGCCGAGCGAACGCGAATGCCGCCGAACGTGTAATAGACCAAAATTTTCGTTATTTTCACTATAAAATCGAATTTTAAACTCAAACCTGAGGCACGCGACACATTGTAGAAGGTTCAAAGTTTACGTTTCGATATGGCTTTCTGGAAATGAATGCGGGAAAATACGAAAATATCGAATCGGAAATAGTTTGACGTCTACCCATATCCGACTGACGTTTCTCCGATTCCCGGGCGATAAGCCCGAGAACGGCCGGCGAGGACCCTCCGAAAAACGGAAAATTTACCTAGAAAAACGCGAAAAACGGCCCGCCGAGCGCCTCGTCGCGACGGAGAAAGGACCAAATAAGGAGACTCGCCCGCGTCCGCGTCCCCGACGGGCTCCCGTGAAAAACGTCGCGCGGACCGAAATCGGCCTCCGGGCGGCTTCCGGACTTCCGATAATGGGCGTGGTTTTCGACTTTTGTCTCGTTTCCTCGCGAAATTGGAAAAGTAACACCGGTGGACCTCCGGAAAAACGCAAAATTCGCCCCGAAAAAAGTAAAACGAACCAACCAAAATACGCCTAACAGACAACCCCAGGACCGAACTCGACTTCGCGCCCCCGGGCTCGCCGCTGCGCGGCTCGCAAAAAAAGCCTTTTGGGACGCAAAACCCCACTTTTCCACCCACCCGGAGGGAGCGAGAAAAAACAACGGATTTTAATATATAAGAACTAGAAAGGTGGCAAGTCGGCATTCGCCGACTTGACCTTTCTTGAGTAGGGTTAGTTTTTTAAACACCATGTATTTTTCGATAATTAGTGCGTTAAGAGACCCGATGGAAGTTGAGTAAAATAAATTAGTCAGTTCTCTTAATTTTGAGATTTTTACCGTTCAACATTTTTCCAACACTTTGTATATAAAACGGTCTTTCGTACATCCGACAACCCATCGAAGCAAAACAAATAATTTTATTCCATGAATTTTGGGAGTTTCAATATTGGTTCAGTTTTCTTAAACACCCTGTATTGTTTTCATTAAAATAGTTTCCATATAGACCATTGTTAAACGTATCATCAAAGGAATATTATACTTCCATGAAGGTTTCTAGAGAAAGGTCAGTTTTAAACACCCAGTAGTTTTTAATTAGTATAGTTTTCTTACAGACCGTTGTGAAAAGTTTCATTAGAAAATATTCCATGAATTGTGAGGATTTTTAGAGAATGGTTTGGTTTTATTAAACACCCCTTTTTCATCAGTATAATTTTTTACAATCGTGAAAAGTTTCATAAAAAAATAAATTCCATAAATTTTGTGGATCTAGAGAATGGATCTGTATATTACACCCTGTATTTTTCAAACGTATGAATTTATATACATAAAAAAACCAAAGTATAAATATTTATAGATTTTTGACAAAATATTGTAAAATGTATCATCAGAAAGCAAAAAAAAAAAAAATAAATCCACAAATTTTCAGGATTTTTAGGGAACAGTTCGGTTTTTTTAAACACCCCGTATTTGTTCAATAGTATATTCTTCCTACAGAACATTGTAAAAAGTTTCATCAAAAAGAATTTTTTAATTCCATGAATTTTGTTGATTTTTAGGGAATGGTTCGTTTTTTTTAAATCCTCTGTATTTCTTAATTAGGATATTTTTCCTATAGAACATTGTATAAAGTTTCATCAAAAAGAATTTTTTAATTCCATGAATTTTGAGGAATTTTAGAGAATGGTTCGTTATTTTTAAACACTCTGTATTTTTTAATTAGTATATTTTTCCTACAGAACATTGTATATTGTTTGATCAAATATAATTTTTTATTTCCATGAATTTTGTTGTTTTTTAGGAAATGGTTTGGTTTTATTAAACCTCCTGTATATTTTCATTAGTATTGATTTTTACAAAAAATTTTATATTGTTTTTTCTATTATTATTTTTTAATTCCATGAGTTTTGTTGATTTTTAGGCAATGGTTAGGTTTTTTTAAACACTCTGTATTTCTTAATTAGTATATTTTTCCTACAGAACATTGTATAAAATTTCATCAAATAGAATTTTTTAATTCCATGAATTTTGAGGATTTTCAGAGAATGGTTCGTTATTTTTAAACACTCTGTATTTGCTTCGTTAGTGAGTGTCATAATAAATCCTTGATGGAAGTTTAATAAATAAAAAAAATTTCCATGAATTTTGGGAGTTTCAATATTGGTTCAGTTTTTTTAAACACCCAGTAGTTTTTTAATTAGTATACATAGTTTTCTTACAGACCATCGTCAAAAGTTTCATAAAAAAAATAAAATCCATAAATTTTGTGGATGTAGAGAATGGTTTTTTATTTTACACCCTGTATTTTTTCATAAGTATGTATTCATATACATAATAATACCAAAGTATAAATTTTTTACAGTTTTTAAACAAACTATTGTAAAAAGATTCATCAGAAAGCAAAAAAAAAAAATTAAAACCACGAATGTCAAGGATATTTAGGGAACAGTTCGAATTTTTAAACACCCGTATTTTTCGATAATTAGTGCTGTAAGAGTCCCCCGACGGAAGTTTCGTACCAAAAAAATTTTCAGTTCCCTTAATTTTTACATTTTTTTAACGTTCGACATTTTTCCAACACTTTGTATATAAAACGGTCCTACGCACGTCAGAGAACCCCTCCGAAGCGAAAGAACCGAAAATTTCCTCGAATCTGTAATTTTTATTTTTTCTCGTCAATTTTCTCGTAACACCCCGTACATCGATCTTTTTTGAGTCGCACTGTATATAAGCGAAGCGACTTGAAGTGTGCCATATTGTCTAGCTCACTGATACCACCTATTCATTCTATTTATGCAAAGTTCAATGCAAATAGCAATAGCGGATGGAAATATTTGACAGCTGTTCTATGGCTTCCGTCATTTTGACCCCGTCTTGGTCTGCCATATTGTCTAGCTCACTGATACCACCTACCTATTCGTTCTATTTATGCAAAGTTCAATGCAAATAGCAATAGCGGATGGAAATATTTGACAGCTGTTCTATGGCTTACGTCATTTTGACCCCGTCTTGCTTAGGATTTTCGCAAATTTCGATACAAAACGAATTCAAAACCAAACGCTCGCATAACACAACGTATCTAGAGACTTCAGATTTACCGTTTTCTACCTTTGGGGGCTCCGGTCGGCCCATTTAGCGAAATTTTCTGCGATTTATTCGGAAATGTCACCGCGCACTCGCCATTTAACGTCGCAAATTTTCGCAATTTTACTATAAAATCGAATTTTAAAAACAGATCTGAGGCACACGACACATTGTAGAAGGTTCAAAGTTTACGTTTCGATATGGCTTTATGGAAATAAAGGACTTACTTTGCAAAATGTAACGTTTTGAAGGTTTTGTGAGGACCCGCCATATTGCCAGGCTCTTCTCCACGTCTCGGTTCGGTATTACGCAAAATTCGATACAAATTCGAATTCAAAACCCAACGCTCGCATAACAGAAAGCATCTAGGGACTTTAAATTTACCTTTTCCGGCCTTGGCGGGTATCAGATCTGCCCGTTTAGCGAACGTTCCTACGTTTTATCCGGAGCTGTCACCGGCCGTGCACCGTCCGGCTAGCCGTTTGACGTTTCGGACGGCCGAGTGAAGGCGAATGCAGCCGAACGTGTAATTGACCAAAACTTTCGCTATTTTCCTATAAAATCGAATTTTAAACCTAAATCTGAGGCACGCGACACATTGTAGAAGGTTCAAAGTTTACGTTTCAACATGCATTTCTGGAAATGAATGCGGGAAAATACGAAAATATCGAATCCGAAATAGTTTGACGTCTACCCATATCCGACTGACGTTTCTCCGATTCCCGGGCGATAAGCTCCGCCTCCGCTATATCTATCACTGTCGCCGAGAACGGCCGGCGAGGACCCTCCGAAAAACGGAAAATTTACCTAGAAAAACGCGAAAAACGGCCCGCCCAGTGTCTCGTCGCGCCGAAGAAAGGACGAAAGAAGCCTCCCGGCCCTCGGCCGCGTCCCCGACAGGCTCCCGTGAAAAACGTCGCGCGGAGCGAAATCGGCCTCCGGGCGGCTTCCGGCTTCCGATAAGGGCGTTTTTTCGACTTTTGTCTCGTTTCCTCGCGAAAACGGAAAAGTAGCATCGGTGGACCTCCGGGAAAACGCAAAATTCGCCCCGAAAAAAGTTAAAAGAACGTACCAAAACACGCCTACCGGACAACCGAAGGACCGAAGGGCGCTTCGCGCCCTTCGGCTCGCCGCTGCGCGGCTCGCGAAAAAAGCCTTTGTGGCGGCAGAATGCCACTTTTCGACCCCCCCGGTGGGAGCGAGAGAAAATCACGCATTTTAATATATAGTAATTTTTAGACTGCTATTAAGAGAACTAAAATGCAACTGGTCTACTGTTCGACGGATCAAAATTAAATAGCGCTTAAACAAATTACGGCATGTGGGCACGATAGGAGTGTTAGGACTTATAAAATTACATCTTTGAGTTGAGATATCGCGATATCAAGGTCACATTGTGGTTTTCAAAGAACTGGGTATGTCGCATTACAATTCTGAGGGCACAATGGAAAAGGGAAGATAACGAGTCTATTAGTTTCCATGCTCACCAAAAGATTTTTAGTTAAGAAATTAATGAAATAGAAGGTGATATCTAAAAGATGTTGCTTGCTGATAACTAAGTACTTAGTAGTTTGTGATAGTTAATAAATCTATTTTCATATTATTTTGGATAATACTGCGTAATCAAATAACATTATTATTAAGGGCGTCATTCACTAGCAAACGCGCTCGGACAACATGGTTGCGCTCAGTGTTGCCAGATGTGTTGCGCTCCCACAGCCTTCTTGAGCTAGATGAAGAAAGCTGTGGTCTGGCGCTAACACGAGTACAACTTGGTTGGCCCGATTTAAGTTGAAACAGAAATTTTTGTTGGACTCGTCGTTGCGATCGCCACTTATGTATGTGTATGTACCTACGCACCAAGAATTTGTAGTAGAATTTCATAAATTAAATACGGAGTTTATATTTAAAAACGGAATGAAGCAGATCTCGTTAATGAATTAATATATGTATAGGATATTGCAAAACTAGTTGAGGAAAATGAAACGTTGAATTTTGTAGCCGATTTAAGAGTATCATGTATAAAAATTAATTTTAGCATCCCCTAAAAAGTTACAACCACTTAAAAATAAGTGCTCAATTTCCATTACTTTTTTACTTATAGCATTATCAAAACACCAGCTAAATTATTGTTTTGAAACAAATCATAGCAACGATAAAAATCAATTGAATAAACTGATAATAACGACTGATAACTAAAATGACAGGAACCTACCACAAAAAAAGTATCATTCGGAAAATCATAGAGTTGAGATGCTGTCTTTATTTTTATATATTTTTTTTATGAAAACAAGAAGATATTTCGGAATTTCTGAACACCAAAAAAATTCTTTCGAACAGAGCTATAAAAAAAAATCTTTAATTTTTTGGAGTACGAAAAAACTTTGATAATAAACGCATGAAAGGTGTATTATTTCATCTCCTTACTGTGAGGAAGGATCACGAGTGGAATAGGCCACGAAAGTAACTTTTAAATACAAATGCATTCATGCAAAAATTGACACGTTTAATTTGATGTGTTTTCAAAATAGCCCATGGAAACTTGATTCCCACACTCATTTTTTAAGAGATGTTACTTCTTAGGGGTGGATAGAATATTTTATTTTATGTAAAATGTAAAAAAAAATGTATTCTAGCAATGTTGGCCTTTAGAAAAATATGATATGTTTTATCGTTTCAAACGGATGCATCTTCTTTTTTTCTCTGATTTGATATGAATAAGTAAAAATAGAGTTAATATGGAATTTCTAACTATGGGGAATTTTTATGCAATTTTGTTGCAGGTAAAATTATATGGATATTTTATTGTACCTATCATACTTGTATACCTATATAGGTAAAGCTAATTCCACTGCTGCATGTACGAATGTAAAACTTAAGATTTTTTGGAACTGATATAAGATTATAGCACATTTTGTGTCACATAGTATAAGGAGAGCTGATTCCCAGAGGATCATTTTTCAAGATTGTCTCTGTCTCTTCTCTTCTTTGAAATCACAAATATTACCTTTGGTCTTTACCATATATTTTCTAGGCACAAAGGTAAAAATGATGGGAGGGAGAGGGTTGAGATGTCTCTTTTTTATATAAACGCTCAAAATTTCAAATCTATGAGCTTCACGTTGAATGAAAGGACCAATGCATAAATATAAATTGTATGAATACTACGCATTTTATTAAGTTTCGACCAACCGACATGATCAAATTTATGCAATCCAGTAACAAATCAAAGCCAATAATTTTGCAATATAATTTGTTATTATCAAGCTCTAATAATGCAGGGTCATACACAGTCAGTAAATGACTGATATGAGAATATAAGTGCCTCACAAAGTTTCAGTCTTAGTTTTAGTATCTAAAATGTATCTTTGTTTTTTTAAGCATGTTATAACATGTTTTGGACAGATCATTAACGAGTTTAGTAAATGTTAAATCCGACCCGATCCATATACACAAGTTTTTATAGCAATCAACTACAGGCAACGGCTCGCCACTCAAACACATATTCATTTTATTGCGAATGATATCTCTTTTTGCCTTGCATCATTTCAGATTTATTGGCATTAAGTTAAATTATGAGCAAATAATATATGTATTAAACAAACAGTTCATATTAGAAATAATCAATTGTTAAGCAATATTATACTGGCCAAAGGGGAATAATGGATCTGCGTGTCATCAGCATAATGATGTATATTGCAACTACTTATGAACGTATGAAAATCAGATTTATAAATTCAAAACAACGGAGATCCCAATATCCCCAATCTAAGCGACAACGAATTGGAAATATTGACATGTGTCTGAGAGTAGCAGAGCAATATCCCATCGAAAAACCCCTCTCTGTAACCATTCAGAATTTGACTGTAGAAGTTCAAGGAGAATGGGATAATATACCTGTTCATTTTATTGACAACCTAATTTGGGGAATACCGAAACGTGTTGGCCAATTGATTGAAACAAGAAGCGGGGCCATTCATGTTATATTTTTATTACCACATAACATTATTTTATCAAAAATAAAATATTTTACAGTGGTTGAGGATGAAGTGCAGCCTCAGTCGCGGCGAAGCTTTTGCGGAGACATCACTGAAGATACCGACAGTGAAGAGTGGTGAAACGTTTGTAAGCACGGGAAGACCTCCATTAACCGAGGCACAGTTCCGACCGTAGCAGTGGTAATAGCAACAACAGAAGCGGAAATCAATGTATGGGCGGGTCCAGAGATACCTATAGCGGGCCTGCCCCCACAGAACCTAACCCGAGAACATCAAGGGCAGGTCAAAGAATTCCAGCTAAAACTAAGGATTTACATTTTAATTCTGTTACTGGCAGTGACCAGTTACCGACGTCACGGCATAATAAGCCGGAATATCACTATACAGAGTGATTCAGAACTTATCTAAAAGAATTTGGGAATAGATGCATCATGAAAATTAAAGTCAAAAACATTTTTTGTAAAATCCTTGTAGTTTCCTAGAAAAAAATTATTGAAGTCCTAGCAGTTTCAACCTTTACATCGCTGAGCTACTGTAGTATCTAGCCAGGCGATTTCATATATCTGATGGTATTAATTTTTTTGTGGCGAAGGTATTTAGATTAGATTTTAAATATCAAAAATAGCTTACGTCTATAGCAACTCGCAGTTGATGGATATCGTTTTAATTTATGGTGAAGTGAAAATGCTTTAGCCGAGCGATTTCCCGATAATCATGTGCCAAATGCAGCTACTTACAACGGTGTGCAGTGAGTGCAAGCGTAGTGAAAACGCTGGCGTGACATGGGAAATTTGTAACCGAATCGTGAAAGAGATCGGTCTATTGTAGCAATGTGGCATATCATACAAGAGGCTCAATGATATCCGTACTATGTACACCGTGCCCAAGCATTAATATCAAGGGATTGGAGGAAAAGGACCGGTACCATGGCTGTCATGATCTCCTGACTTATTTTTTTGGGGATATTTAAAAATCGAAGTGTATCGCACCGAAATGGATACTACTATTGATGATTTACGCAAATGTATCATAGCTGCTGCCAATAACTTACAAGTTCAACACGGGTAAAAAGAAGAAACATTTTTATTAGTTTGTAGAAATTAGGTAAGACGGGTCCAAAATGTTGTAATATAAGGTATGTCACACTAGTTTACTAATTAAAACCATGAATTAATTCTATTAATAATTAATAACAATAGCGGCAAAATCAGTTGAATTTGCTGTATAAAAATAGGTGTTGTAAAAATTAATTCATTTCTTTCCTTGACAATTTCTTTCAATTATACGCCTTACCAAGTTTTACAGTGAACCAGTTTCCAGTGCCGTGCGGAATGGTTTATTTAAATCATTTTTGAACGGCTCTTTTTGATTTTATTTTTACAGTCCCCTGTACATTCAAAATTTTTTTTAGATAACTTCTGAATCACCCTGTATATCAAATAAAAATATTTTACCTTTGGGGATGTGGTGTGTACTACTAGTAAAAATTAAAGTAGGCGCAACGCATACATAGATTATTCAGCAGTTCCGTTACAATATATTATCAAATTAATTTATAACCACTGCCGACATCTACATAACATGGGAAAGGTAAAACCTTTTCAGAGAATCTACACATGGTCATTCCGTAAATTACACAAAATTATATTTTACGGGACGGCGTTTATTATTTACAGGTTAACGTTATTTACTGTCGTCATTGTGCATACGTTAGAGTCGAACGCATCCGATAGCGGAGGGTTACCGCGCACCAACAGTTAGATGGCATCAGACATTTATACAGTGGGTTCCGGAGTAGGGTCGCAATCGGAATCGGTATCAGATATGGGGTTCTATTCATTAAGTTTGCTGCCGGATCAACTCCATTCGCTGCTAACACGGTTAGTGGTGTTTAGTCAGTGCTGCGTGAGGCTGCCGCACTCATTTATCCCGACCTGCGGTCAGTCTGCCCCCCCGGAGCTCCGGAACGTTAGAGATACGCGCGACCTGGTCTACATAATTTGTTGCTTTTCAATTCCCCATCCATAAATACAGATAAATTGAAAGTATCGCATCCAATATACACATACAGCCGAGGGGGTTAACCACTGGGATCAAAATTGTGACAAGATTTTGTAAAATAGAGATTTCCAAAGGATTTTGCTTTTGATAATGATAATGATAATGATAATGATAATGATAATGATAATGATAATGATAATGATAATGATAATGATAATGATAATGATAATGATAATGATAATGATAATGATAATGATAATGATAATGATAATGATAATGATAATGATAATGATAATGATAATGATAATGATAATGATAATGATAATGGTAATGGTAATGGTAATGGTAATGGTAATGATAATGGTAATGATAATGATAATGACAATGACAATGACAATGACAATGAGAATGACAATGACAATGACAATGACAATGACAATGACAACAATAAAACTTGGTAGTGGTGAGTTTTCTGACACGAAAAATTGAAATACGGCTTCAAATTTGCTGTCAATTGTTGAGGGCCAGGGAGATTAGACAGTAGGTACTAGGTATACATGCATTTAAATCGTCAAAAATGTTTTTGTAAAAATTGGTGTATATTTTAATTAACGAATTCTAATCTCTGACCTTTTTCTTAAAAATGTCTTCAACAAACCGTTTGATATGATTTAAGGCGGGTTTATTTCATAAATATAAACCCATTGTGTTCTTTCAACGCTTTATTCAATTAAGTAACTATCAAATTTTGAACTGGTATAAATTAAGTTAGATCATCATATCTTGGCCGTTTAGTAACATGTAGCATTGTGTCCAGGATTTTTCAAAGTACTCTCCATACTGAATGTAGCAATCGTTTGTACAATAATGACACTTTCTTTTAAAATTAATTTTATAATTTTTTTTTTCGCGATCCAATAAGCAAATAGGTACAATAAAATTAATCTGCTTTACATTAATTCTCAAAGGTTAGAGATTTAGAAATTCCTTTACTTCAGAACTTCTAAGTTCAAAACTGTTCTCACAAGGAGGTCATTATTATTTCAAAAGCATGTACAGGCACAAAAAGTTATGATGATTTAAATCTATATAAAGTAACTGTAGGTGGCGCTTATAATTGCAGCAAATTCATGGACATATTTCCACCCTTCTATGCCAGAAAATTCGTTTGTACCACGTTTGATGTTTTTACAATAGGTATATATGAGTTATTGTGAAAGAACTATTGTAAAATTACTTTCTGACAATTCTATTTAATTAACTAGGTTTTGATTTTCTACTGTTAGCTGGTATTAGGTTTTGAATTTCTTGTCTAATAACTTGTTGATTTTTTTTTAACAAATCGCGACATTTCACTATACACTTATTAAACTCGTACGTACATACCCTTCGAACTAGTAATATCAACAACAATACATTGGCAGAGTCAAATTAATTTAAAATGTCAGGGTTGATTTATTCTTGGTATGTGAAACTTTCTTACCGAAAACCACACGACCGTAAATTATTCCTGGAAATTTTTTCAGTCACGAATATTATGAAAATTATCCCAAACCGCGAATTTAAGTTCTTGTGATATTATAAGTGAAAATTACTATACTTATACAAGATCTATCTGTAAAAGGTTGGAAAAAACAACATATTTCAGATATCAAAATATGATGGCCTGAATCAAGTTACCATAGTCCAAAATTTTATAGTTTCCGAGATACAGAGTGTTGAACTTTTTTAGTTTTTTCACAATAACTTTATTATAAATTGTAGTAAATACATAAAACTTGGTAGTGGTGAGTTTTCTGACACGAAAAATTGAAATACGGCTTCAAATTTGCTGTCAATTGTTGAGGGCCAGGGAGATTAGACAGTAGGTACTAGGTATACATGCATTTAAATCGTCAAAAATGTTTTGTGCACTGGTGTATATTTTAATTAACAATTCTTAATCTCTGACCTTTTTTTCTTAAAAAAATGTCTTCAACAACCGTTTTTTGGATATGATTTTAAGGTTTTATTTCATAAATATAAACCCATTGTGTTCTTTCACGCTTTATTCAATTAAGTAACTATCAAATTTTGAACTAAGATAAATTGGGTTAGATCATCATATCTTGGTTCTAGTAACATGTAGCATTGTGTCCAGATTTTTCAAACTATTCTATACTGAATGTACAATCGTTTGCAATAATAATGACACTCTTTAAAATTAATTTTGCGATTTTTTTTCCACTGCTGACGTATAGGCAATAAAATCTACTCTTTACATTAATTCTCAGTTGTTAGAGATTTAAAGAAATCTTTACTCAGAACTTCCAAGTTCAAAAACTGTTTCGAAGGAGTGTCATTATTATTTGAAAAGCATGTACAGGCACAAAAAGTTATGACGATTTAAATCTATATAAAGTACTGTAGGTGGCGCCTTCTACAATTGCCAGCAAATCCGCGGACATATTTCAATTTCTCATGCCAGAAAATTCGTTTGTACCACGTTTGATGTTTTTTACAATAGGTATATATGGAGTTATTGTGAAAGAACTAAAATAAAATTGTAATTTCGACACCCTGTATCTCGGAAACTATAAAATTTTAGACGAAAGTAACTTAATTTAATAATAGATATTTTGGTCCTCGGAATATGTGGTAGTATGTTTTCCTAACCTTTTACAGACCTGCATATGCGAGTTATCAAAAAAATATCAAAAACATCTCCATGTATTAATTAAAAAGGATCTTTCTAAGATTGCTCAGAATTGTGACATTCTTAGAAAATAAAGATTTTTTGCACAATCCTAGTCACACCATGTACAAGAAAAAATAATAATGCGAGTTGCGGCCTGCGTTATTTCCGAAATATAGACGGAAATAAGTATAACGTCGATAATGACAAGATTACAGTATTGTCAGTTTTTACGGGCGAATTTGCCTCCAGATGTCGCGAAACTTTGCATGATTTCTCGGGATTTCGCAAGATTTCGCAGCATTCTGCACGATTTGTGACAAGATTTCCATGAGTGGTTATCCCCTCGCATACGGCGTAGAAGATCTATATCATTGCACAGACGGGGAAAAAACGGGATATATTGTTACGGAAGCTCACCTATCTTTTTAGTTTGTTAATTATGTTCCTGCTTGCGTTAGAATTTATTATTTTTGAATACTTTTGTTTTGACATTTTCCTGAATCTTTGAGGCTATATTCTATTTGTTTCTCGACACGGTCTCGAGATCGCAGAAACTTCGAAACTCTAAAAACCTATATAAGCAAATCGGTTTCGCCGTCACAGTCAGTTTATATTGAGCAGCCGAATACGAGCGAGTGACAAACGTCAAAGTAAAGCGTTGACAGTTGCGAAGTTTGTTTGAAGAATATTTCTTGTATAATCAAGAGTGACAATGTTTGTCTAGGTGACGTGTTTCTACGCTAACCCAATTTCGAGGTTACAATATGTAGATGCGGCAAGAATTCAGACGACTTACGTCACGCTGACGTTATGTAAATGATTTTATTGTCAACATAATTTTCATAGTTTGTCGCGTTAAAAACAAACATTATTTGTAGTTTAGTGCAGTAGCAAGCCAATATGTTTACAATAAGTAGCTTAAATGGAGGTTATATTATACTAACCATTGTATTGATGTGACAAACGCCTATCCTGCTACGATTTTTTAAAAAGGTCGATTTTTTTAGAAACTTGTATTAGGCATTTTTTTTATCAAAAAGATAATATTACCAGGCTATTCGGCACCCATGTATACAGGGTATACATATAGCACCGTATACCTATAGCATGAAATAAATCTACAGAAAATCAGTTGAACGTATACCTATAGCACCAAATAAATCTACAGAAAATCAGTTGAAATATTAATTCAGTGAAATGAAGCAATGATTTTAGACTACCTCTAAAAAATTCCTTGTGAAATCTTTTGAAGTTTGCACGCAGGCATGAGAAAATACAATCTTTAGGTTTATTGGTTCAGTAATATAAAAACCTATTATGCCCACCATTTTTACATAGATTGTGATAAAATGTTTACTTATAGGAAAAAGAGATTTTCATTATTTTTCCTATACCATATTTGGGGATATTGTTTGAAAATAGTTAAACATCTAACTTTTTGAAGACTGAACAACTAATAAAATTTAAAAATATGGTCCAGACACTCGTACATACAAATATGTTAGGAAAAAGTTACGCTCTGCTTTTCCAATGATACTTAACTCTAAAGCGGCTGACCCTACCTTGATTAAAACATGCAGCAGCTATAAACTTCAAAAGGTAGCTAAGAAAATCAATAGTCCATGAGGTCTACGAATTTAGGGAGAGATACACTTTTATTAATTTACCAACAGTCAGAACTGTGCGAATAAAAAATTGCTCGCCAGGCATAAATTTAGCGATATCTCAATTGAAAAACATTAAACAGTAGAAAGTTGCTTCAAATACTGAATATTTTAATTGGATTCTGGATGTTTGATTCTTCTCTTAAATTATTAAATATATTAAATTTGCTTTTATATGGTTTATACGAGTTGCAATGGTTATACTTCCATAATGTTAGATGTTAAAGTATAATCATTATTCTTCTTTTATTTTATGGTATTTTAACACATATACTACCCTATAGTACAAAACCAATTACAGGGTAGGAAGTACAGTTTACAATTAACAGAAAGTAGAACATATATGGTAAACAAAATACATACATATGAGTTAGAGAGAACAAAAAAGTAGTAAAAATTAAATTAACACTTAAATGTATCTATAGACATCAAATTAATAAAAGCATCAAAATCTTGAGAGTTTATTGAAGCCACAGTGCAGTTAAATACATCAAAGCAACTTTCCAATTTATTATAGTTTTCACAAATCTGGTGAATGGGTGAATATTTAGTTGTATTAATTCTAGGTGAAGAAGTGTAAAACAACATATAAAGCCTAGAGCCAAGTCTCGGTATCCTGAAGTTAAATAAATTAAGTGAGTACAGTCTATTAAATTATGCAGTATTTTATATAGAAATATTTGTTGAGCCATTACACGGCGCTCAACCAGACTAGTGATACCAAATCTGTGCAACAAACCCTCATAAAAATATCCAATATTTGGATAAACCCTGCCCGTCCTCCTTATAAGATAAGAACTTTAGGAAGCGTCTTTGAATGCGTTCTAAACAAAATTCTAGTTTAGATCTGATAATAGACTGATAACAATAGTTTTTTTAACATGAGTGGAAGGAAAATCGTTCATATTACGAATTTCAAGGCCAATATTTTTAAATCTATCAGTAGTAATATTCTGTATATGAGGCGTAAAATATAATTTTATTAAATATATGCAAAATGTAAGTGATTTGCAAACAATAATATCGTCCAATTTATTTTATGGCGCTATTTTTAAGTGTAAAAGTAAGAACATTGCATTTTTTCACATTTAATTTTAACTTGTTAATGGAGCACTATGTATTTAAATTGTTAAGAGAACTTTGCAAATTAATACAATCGTTAAATCAGTCAATTCTATTATACATTTTCATGTCATCAGCATACAAAAAACATTTAACATTTTTATCAGTAACTATGTCATTTATAAAAATATTAAAAAGCAATGGTCCAAGAACCGAGCCCTGTGGTACCCCTGATGGTGGTGTAAGCTGATGGAAAATTCTACATGTTGTTGACAAATCTCCAGGTAAGATTTGTAAAATGTTAACATATTATGAGAAAAACCAATATTGTTTAATTTAGATATTATTTCTTTATCTCATGCAGTCTTGGTTAAAAGCCCGGTGAGTGCAATAAAAAAAGAGACCTTTTAAGCATATGTCATATCACTAGTTATAGAGAATGTTATGCAAGCAACCCTAAAATTGTCCGTGGAATGCAAAATTAAAGGATGTTCAACTTAAAATAACGAAGTTGATGTTGATTTTCGGTATAACCAGAAGTGCTGCAAAGTTCGAAATATTTTAACTGTATTCACAATGTTTCCAAGGTTTCAAATTTTTCGGATCAATATTTTCTCAGATAATGATCGACGCAGTGCCCGGTGGGTCTCCCTTTCCTCGTCCGAGATGGCTTAGATATGTCAACTATCATGCGGTCGTTTTTTTACAGCCTTGTAAAATGTAGAAATTACAATAATAAATATTTTTATTAATAATACTACCTAGGTACTCGATACAGTTAATCCTGCTAGCTGTAGTATTATGCATTCGTTCTTCATTCCTTCGTTGTACATTGCCAAAAATACATTGTCATTACAGGTCCGTTATAATTATTCACTAACACACTCTACATAATTTCCTTTACTTAATTACTATAAAACGTTTAAAACTAAAAATTAGACACTGAAACTGCTAAAAGTGAACCATAACCTAGAATTAATGCTAGTTGCATACTCCTAAACATCAAAGAACATTGATCAAAGCTTATAATATATTATATTCTAAGGGTCCAAGAAAACATTTATGTACAACACTATAATATCTCGGGTTGTTATAATTTAAAATAGTACTAATTATGTTATGCAAACATTGTCGTCATTGATCAAAGCTTAGAATATATTATATTCTAAGGGTCCAAGAAAACATTTATGTACAACACTATAATATCTCGGGTTGTTATAATTTAAAATAGTTAGTATTATTGTTAATAGTATTGCTATTACTAGTATTGACAGAATTTAATACCCCAACAACACGAGTAGCTTAAAAATGTATAGGCGTGAAGTGCATCTTGCACTAGTGGCCTACAGATGGCAACTGTATCAGATGGTGTCAAAGAAATATCGCATAATGGAACGGTCAACATTCTAAAAACATTTCCAAATATCAATCCTGGAAATAAATATCAGTAAGGTAGGCGCTACCTCCCTGTGCTACATATCGTGATTCTCAGTAAATAAATAATCATCTACATTTTGCAAATATTTTTTTTTTCTTTCAAAGAGGCGTACATTGATACACGAGTCAACGCGGTGCCCTGTCACTACATTTGACACCTTTGACTTGGCGGAATATACCTAACCTCGCGGTTGACAGATAAGTAAGTATAAGTAAATTCGGTAATTTTTTGATTGACGATTCCGTTATTTCTTATTTTTCCCTATCCCCTCTTAAAGTATTTGTACTTAGTCATAGTTAACCCTGTATAACTCCTAAGAAGTTATGCAAATTACAATAACTAAACAGTATGTATATGTGTAATATTCCCATCACTTTAAAAATAATAAATTATTCTGAAAATTTCCGAGGCGCATAAAACAAGCTGTAAACAGCAGTAAAGGGGATCGTTCCATTCAGTATAACATAAATTGTGTTCTTGTTTTCATAGATAAGGACAATTCTACCACAATGAATACACAAGCAGCAAATAAGATGTTATCCCATCCTGCAAAATAGCACTCTGATACAATTAGCTCTTGTCATAAAGAGAAGAGTCAATAATAATCTACATTAAACACAGATAAATATTATTGTACTACCAAACCCTCTATATTTCTAATATTCGATCTACTTTAGAGAATTAGATAAATATTGGAAATCGTAACAATAATACACCCACAAAACTATTTCCTTTCATGCCAATAAGAACAAGAATGATAACGAGAAGTGGAACGAAATGGTTTCAGCGCTTCATGTCGTTGTGTTGTGTTTGACAACAAATATCGCGTTGAAAAAGTTATTGAAGAATAAGTGAAAGAGAACGGTACAAGCTATAGGTACTATCGTTTGCAATAATAATGACACTCACTAAAATGAATTTTGCGGTTTCTTTTGAACTTCTGACGTATTCATATTGAGATCTCCATTAAATTTTTAACATTAGTTATTAGTTGTTTCACTCACTAAGAGAGATTTAATTAAATTTCTATTTAGAACACCCAGAAGTACAAAAACTGATTTAAGAGAGTGTCATTATTATTGCAGACGATAGTACGTAAAATAAATTTTAACTGAAAATAAGGAACGATCTAATTCAAGCTGCAATACAGAAATATGAGATAAAACTGAATACATTTATAGCTACAAACATGAATAAAATAAAAAATATTTTTTACAGGACGACATAGTCCAGGCGTCAAAGCTTTTTTCATGCTTAAGAAGAAGAAAATTAAAAACGAGCACCAAAATTCGAACCAATGGGATGAAGGTTTTCGCAAATATTTTCAAAAGTATTAATTTTAGGAAAATATATTCCTCATTAAATTCTGTATAAAAATGTTATATTCCATATTCACAAAAATTGTGAGTAAAATATAAGTATATTTCTTACGTAACATGAATATATTTATTAAAAAACTTAGATATGTACTAAACAAATAATAATATGTCTACCCCTCATTCTAATCACGAGGATTAGCCCAGAAGGCGGATACTTGTCCCGGAGAGAGGGCGGCATATTATTATTAAGCAGGTTGCGTACATTTTTACAACAACTGTATAATATTGAAAATATGCAAATTTCCCAAAAATCAACTGTGCAGTAAAATAGATGTTCTGTAAATTCAGCATCGTATTCTACAAGCACTTTAGTCAATTTTTTGAAAGATCCGAAATCGATATGGGTCACACAAAATATTATACTCTATTTTTGTAAGCATTTGTAAATTTATTTGACCAAGACATTTAAAAAAAAATTCTCAACTGGAATAAATATCTAATAGAATTAGTATCTAGAAAAAATTTACCAAATAACCCGTTACAGTTTTGCAAACACTCATTTCAAATAATTTTGATGTCATACTCAAGTTCAAACTGCAATGAATTTTCAATTTGAATGTGGTGTAGAGAAATTGCATTTTCAATGTTTTTTTGTGGAAGAATGACTGAACAAAAAGATACAAAACTCTCTGCAGTTTGGGAGATAATTTTTTAACACCGCTTGGTAACGTAATAGATATGATTTAAAAATGGGTAAATGTAGCTGTGTTTTTTAACATCCGAACTACTTACTTCTTCTAAAGCATTGATAGTGACGGAGCAGTCAATATATTATTTTAAAGTCAAGAAATTTGATCTATATAAGTGGAACCAAATTGAGCAAAATAGTTTGCGGAATCTTCATAATCTTCCTTCCCGATGTGTAAATAGGTTAATGACCACGACCTATTGTGCAAAATTTTATCAAACTCAGACTTTTTTCACAACGTTTCAAGTGATACTTTTTTTAAGTAAACCTATCTATAGGTATGTAGGTATATTTCTATACCTACTTAGTATCTGATTATCTGGACTTATTTTTTACGTTGTAATAATTTTTCATATATAATCAGCACATCGGCTCTCTGATATCCTCCCTGTATGGTATGTATATTATGAAATTTTAATAAACATGCACAAGTTAAACTAACAGTTAGTTAATTATATTTAACCCTGCTTGCTTCCCGCTTTGACAGAGAAGCGCGGTTGCCGAATTGAAGCGGAGGCTGTAGTAAGCTTGTGACGTCAGACCGAGTGGAAACCATTTTGTAGATCTTCCTACAGGGAGAACTAGTTTGAAACACATAAATTGAGTTATGTATTAGTGCTACTGACAGAGTGGTATGCATCCTCGCACAACGATATCTTAACAACTATTGCTTTAATAAAAAACTGAATAGACCTTTTCCATGCAGGATTTAATTAGATTTTTTTTAATTCTATATTTTTTTTCTTAAAATTAATATTTTCAGAGATGTTTAAGAAAAACGCCCTCCTATTTGTTTGAACAATCTTGCCCATCAAATTTTGGTGCCTATTGTGAATTTTTCTCTCCTTATGACTATGAGTATAAACAAGTAATCACATCAAAAATAAACAACTTCAATAGCAATTATTCGATGAATCCGCTGATATTCAACCTCTGACGCGTGGAGCAACAGAATCGTAAATAAATATTCTTGTTTGTTTTGTTTTGTCAGAACTTATTTAAAAGAATTTGGAAATAGATGCGTCATGAAAAACAGTCGATATAGTAAACATTTTTTTTTATAAAATCCTTATACCTAGTTTCCAAGTAAAACATTATTGTAGTTGTAGTATTTTCAACCTTTATCGCTGGCCCACTGTAGTCTCTAGACAAGCGATTCCGAATATTGAAATCCGATTACTTTTTGTACGCACTAAAGTTTTTGTGACGCCAGTTACACAGTTTTTCAAGTGTCAAAAATGGCTTACGTGTAGGTATAGTAGCAACTAGTCGATGGATATCGTTTTAATTTATTAATGCTTTAGCAAAACGATTTCCCGGTAAACATGTGCCTAAAAAAACTACTTTTATCGCGGTGTGCAGTGTGTGCAAGTGCAGTGCAATGCGAAGGAAAGTTCAAACCGAATCGTGGAATATATGGAGATCCAGGGCGTCCACGACGTATTGCAGCAGTGTGGCGTATCAAACACGAAGCTCAATTATAGCTGTACCATGTACAATGGTCGTCAGCTTAAAGTCACCACTTCCATGTTTTGTCCCTTTCTAGCACCGTGTATAATAAATGGCACTAGAAAAGAATGGACCATGGAACTGGTGACTTTAAGCTGACGAGCATTGTACAGCGTGTAGAAGGATTAATACCAAGGAATTGAACGAGGAGGACCGGTAGCATGGCCGTCACAATCTCCTGACTTTAAATTATATAATTATAATAATATTCAAAAAATGAAGTGTATCATAGCTGCTGCTAATAACTTACGAGTTCAAAACGAACAAGAAGCTGAAACATACCCATTTTTTCCTGTTAAAAAGCTCTCTTTTTTCTAATAAACTTTTATTAGAGACATTTTTCTATATTACTTCCCGTTATTATATATAAGAAATAGATACCACCTAAAAATCACATTAGCGGTGGAAGGATCAAGTAGTCGTTGGAAAATAATTGATGTTCGTTATTTAAAGTGCATAAATGTCACAAAATACTTGTGATTAGTCAATACGAACGTCAAACGTATAACTTTTGTGCTTACAAAATGCTTTCTCATTCAGAAAAAGTTGATATGTTGCTAATTTACGGCGAGTCACAAGCAAAAACTATTAATAATTAATAGCAAAAGCGGGCAAAAGCAGTTAAATTTGCTGTATAAAATCGACGTTATAAAATGTTATTTATTTCTTTCCTTGAGCATTTCTTTCCATTTTTTCTCAGATATCAGTTTTTGCAGTGGACCAGTTTTCAGTGCCGTACAGAAGTGTATTTTTAAATCATTTTCGAACTGCCGTTTTTGATTTTTTCTTTACAAAATTTTACTTGTAACAATCCCCTGAATACTCCGATTTTTTTATATAAGTTCTGAGTCACCCTGTATAGCTACATATTTTCTCAGTGTACAAAAATATACTTCAGAGCATACTTATTAAATAACACCAGACATTTGAAACTATCAATATTTCATTTAACACAATAATGCAAAAGCAATTAGGTACACTTTAAGAAATGTATTAAAACTTTTGAGGTTGGTGTCTTAATTCTAGATGTAATTAATTAAACACGATTATTCTGATTTCATTATATTATTAAACTTACGGTTGATATCCTTTTGTGAAACACCCTGATGAAGATTATTCCAAATTCGCCCGTACCATGAATAGTAGAGAAAGCAGACAGATCAAGTTCTAAACAATTTAGCCCTGATTTAGTTTCCGGGAATGTAAATGGATAATAAGAGTTCCAGTGTGCTAGACGACAATCACGAAGGCGGACGTTAATGAAGGTGCTGAAATTTTCCAAGTAGCGTGACATATTATTGTTATCCCCTTCGCCAGCTGTAGGTCTAAATGTCACTCGTCTCTGCCCTTTGCTACAGCCGATTTATAATGGTTTATCATACTCTGCAGGTCCTGTTCATGTCTCTCTGTCTGAATCAGATCAATAAATTAATCCTTTTGGCTTTAGTTTAGTTTAAAAGTTACAGACATTTTTCAATGATTTTCCTACCCTCATTCATTGTAATAATAATAATAATAATAAGCAGCGTATATCCAAAGACACGATTCAGCCTTACGGGTGTTGTATTATCATTTACGACACTCGTATGAGATAGACGAGACGCCAGTGCTGCCTTATGCTACGGGGGATATAGAATCCGTTGTGGGGAATGAGAAGTGCCGAATTTATTGGAACTATTCATTCCCCACCCTCAGGCAAATTCAAGCCAATAAGCCTGATGTAGTCCTCCTCGACCACCAGCTTAGGATGATGTTTGTGATTGAGTTTTCGGCTCCCGAAGAACAACATCGTCTAAAAGAGGAGGAAAAACGGAGGAAATATCGAGATCTTCTCTCCGAGCTCCGCAGGCCACTCCACTCTGTTAAGATTGTGGTGCTAATTATAGGCGTCCTGGGTGGAATGAGACATACGTTGCTTTCTGACTTAAAGAGGTTCGCTACGTCTGCTCAGAACACACGATTTACGGGCGCAATGATTACTGACTCCACGGAGTAGAGAGTGGTCATTGTTTCACTCTTCAGGACATCTCCGAATGGGTCAGAGCTTCGGAAGGTGTGACTGGAAAATAATAATAATAAAAAAAAAATAATAACAATAATAATAATAATAGAGAGCCGTTGGTGTTGTTAGGATTGCGGTTTCTATTTCAATTATGGAAAATTCAAATATTGAAGGTATTATTAGAGACTAAAACAAAACTACAAACTTTAGATATTACCAAAATGCCCCAGTATAACAATAATAAATAAACACATAAATTAGTTAGCTCGGTATCCCTATTTGGTAAACTTGTAGCAAAAATCAATGAAGTGCGACTTATTTCTTGGACTTAAAACAAATAAATATGTATAGTATTATAATAAAATCAGTTAATTTAAACATAAGCTGTAAGTTTTTAGACATTTTATATGAAAATACTACTTTTAGACATTTTATATTTTCATATAAAATTTTTAATGTTTCAATACGAATAAACATGAAGGTTTTTGTTTACACACCTTGTATAATCAATAACCAAATTTTAAATTAACTAAAATTAAAAAACGCTGGCTAATAGATATACAGGTTGTTCCATAATTAGTGTGCAATACTTTAGCGGTGGATTCTACGATAAAAAATAAGGGGGCTGTATCCCCCTGGAAGGGGCCTCAAGAGACCATGTTTTTCAAACTATTTGCAAAATGGGTTAACGTATTATGAAATTTGTTATGTAGAACACTTGTTAAATGTTCTAACAAACTACAAAAAAACTATTTAAATATTTTTGTTTCGGACGACTCAAATGTTTACTTTTACTTTACGGTGTTGTATTGAATATTAAGTAAAGTCTAAAGAAGAAAATGCAAAATTTTAACCGCGAGCTAGACGGCATTCATCACGAATGAGTTAAATTAATTTGACCGTTTATTATTAACCAAAACAATCCATTCTATTATTAATTTTGTAACATACCTAATAAAAGCAGATTTTTTAGTACCTGTCTACATTATATGAAAAACCTAGCTGTTATTAACGATTTCGTTTTGCATCTTACAGTAGCAATTTTACACTTCTCATTTCAACACTTATAAATTGGTGATTTGTATTAAAATAATATTTATAATTAAATCTGTCATCGGCAGATAAATATTATTTTAAATAGCATGTTGTGAATTTTAAATGTAGTAGTTAGTTTTTGCTAATTTATTTCTTTAACACAGAAAGGGAGGCAATGGCGGTACGCCTCATGATTTGGGGCAAACATTTACTTACTAATTTTTTGACTTTGTATATTTAAAAAATTACTTATCAGATTGACCCAAATTTTCTGGGTAGACCGTACATCATATGCTCCCTAAAAATTATTCAAATAGTGTAATTTGAGGTTTGATCAAATGACTTATCTCTCTCTACTTATTAAAGTAATGAATCACGTTGGATACAAATATTTAGTTTTTGCACGTATATTTTAAGGAACTGTTTTTTTCTCGCCTGGTATATTTCTCAAATTAGCCTTTCGTTTTCCTGAACAAAAGTTTTGATTCGAAAGACAACTCAAACTTGAATATTATTAAACTTGCAAACAACGAAGTTGGGGGCTTATGATTTATGATGGATTCAAGCCATTTAACACCATTAAATATTCACATCTCAGGCAGGGCCCGAACGCACTAATCTCAAACTTAATAAATAAGTGCTGACCCTCAAGGCTTTCTTGCGGGGGAGATTCCTGGGATCACCTTATACAGGGTTAACTATGACTTAGTACAAATATTTTAAGAGGGATAGGGAAAAATAAGAATTAACGGAATCACCCTTCAAAAAATTCCAAACTTATTTATAAAGCCAAAAAAATTTTTCGAAACTATATTAAATTATTTATCGCCGTCACTGACCTGTCAGCCGCGAGGTTAAGTATAATCTGCCAGAGGCTAGGTTAGGTATAATATGCCAAAGTCAAAGGTGTCAAACATAGTGACAGGTCACCGCATTGACACGCTTCCAAAGAAAAAAAAACTACAAAATGTAGATTATTATTTAATGAGAAATACGGTATGGTAGCACAGAGAGGCAGCCTTTATCTTACTAATATTTATTTCACGGATTGATACTTGGAGAGATTTGAAGAATTTTTAATCATCTGTTTTCTTGCTTGTTTAAATTAAAACTTGCAAAGATTTTTGTACTTGCTGTGGACCTCTCCTTCCCTCGATCGTTCTTTTTGTGTAAATCGAGGTAACTACTTGGTTTGGCGGTCTTGACCAAGTCCTATTACTTACGTCGGGAAAAAGCACAGATGATAACAACATAATACACGCAAATGTACACAAATACATAAAACACTGCCACACGTTTACTGCCACGGCATAAAACAGCTGTTCGATGTGGTTCAAAAAGTATTCAGCATAATATTTTGTATACTCGGGAAACGTCTTTGACGCTGTTGCACGATAATATGCATTTGTCACACTCCCATAAATCAGCACCTTATCCGTCATCTAGGCATTTGAATACAACATGTTTGTAAATACACAAAAAATACGCAAATTAAATTTTCGAAAAACAAGTACTGAAAAATTATTTCAAACTATCAGACTGTAACCGTATACTATACATCTACAAACGACATCTGTAGGTCACTAATGCCAGGTGCACTCTTCTTCTTTTTATGGCCTACTCACGGCACATAAACAAGGAGAAGAAGAAGAAGAATGTTTAATTTTCATGTGTTGTTACTAATAGTAGCAACAATATTAACAGTAATCGACGATGTTTGCATAAAATAATTAGTAATACTTTAAACTATAACATCCCAAGATGTTCACAGTGTTCTGTAAATGACCCTTAGATTATAGCTAACTTCGCGTTTCTGCATTGTTTGGAGCATGGAAAGTAGGCAACTAGCAATGCAATATTCATAACCTAGAACTTACTGTTACTTTAAATCAGCTAAGTGACTAATTTTAAACGTGTTATAGTAATTAAATAAAGTATTTTATGTCGGATATGTTAATTATGATGAATCTGCAAGGAATGAAAATGTGCAGTGTGCAACGAAAGAACCAAGATCCAATACAATATACTGCAGCTAAGCGGATTAGCTGGTATCTATCAGGTACTTAGAATTTATTTTAATAAATTTGTTTATTTTCGTCGTTTCTACACTTGACAATGTTGATAAAAACGACCGCATGGTTGTTGACATATCTAGCCATGTCGGATGATTAATTGTCATAGGCGCCGACTTTCCGTAGGAAAAGAGGGTTTTGCCCCATTTTTTAAACATCGAGCTAGAATTCCAAAATAAATTTTTATTGTCTTTTAGACCTCCTGAGCACGTGGTTAAAATTTTTGTACTTAGTCATAGTTAACCCTGTATAAAATGTAAAATAAATTTTTCAAGCCGCTACAGCTTCCTGGAAGTTTGTATATGTTTAAGTACCTATACATCCTGGAATTTGCAAAATTTCTTAATCAATAATGTTTTGCCGTCTAAAAGCAAACAAAAAGTAATTGCATTTGTGTAGCAGGTATACTAAAGTTATTATAATTATTCTGTTTTTAATTATACGGAGTCTTTAATAATATGGAAACTTTATAACAATATTTAAGATTATTAATAAATTATTCACAATGTAAAAGTTTTATTTTCATAGTTAAAAAAATTATATGCACGAAATAATTTGTAAAATAAAAATAAATTTTAATTGTTGTAAATGTATCAATTTTTTAAAAAACCAAATAATTTCAAACACCTTTCATTTTAGTGAAAAAATACAGCACTAATTTTAAATAATATTTTCAGTTTTCAAAAAAAAAAGTGGTAGAACCAGCAGCCCGCTTCTGGACACCTGATAATGCAAAAAAGATTTTTAAATAAAGTCATAGATCTCTTATATATAATACAATTTTTCTTTAGTTTAATTGGGTTTCTTACCACACTTCTGAAAAAATAAAGATTAATTGAATAAACCCTTGCGCCAAACGGATCAGTCAAAGGTTATTTTTGAAACTAAGTTTCCCCAAAAGCAAAAAATCTCACGCTGAAAAAGCAGATAATTAAAAAATAACAAAAATCACATAGCGATCGCGCACTTGCGTATTTTTTGACGTTTCAAAAAACTCTTTGTTTTCGTTCTAAAAATAGCAAATGTATTAAAAGTATGTCAAGTGTGACAATTTAAAATTTGCTTATCTGCTGCTGCTAGATGTTCAATGATGTTTATTTTATTGTTACTTACTTCTTCATGATAGAACTTTAGCCAACAATGATCAATGTTTACTGAACAGTTTGACACATACCTACTTAACTCTGTTCAACAAAATAATCGCGGTTTCTTTTAATTCCCTTTTTGTTGCATTATCCTCCTTCTCTAAAATTATTGCCGAACCCCATTGAATCAAATAATATCTGTTTTCCCAAGCGTGTTCGCAAATTTCCTTATTTTATATAATTTCGTCAACTTTAAAATTCATAGGCCGAGACGTTTTTCCAACATGTTTATTGCATTCACAAAGTAAGCTCTAGATGCAATTTTTTGAATTTTGTATATCATTTTTTAAACGTCATTTTGACAAAAAGGAGCGTGAAGTATTAGTTGTCTGAAAAACTGTTCTAATATTAAATTTATTCTTAATCTTTCTGATAACATAGGAATGTATGGAATTTTTATTGTAGTTATGATTAGTTTCTCTTATTTTCTTAAAGTGTTCGTTTTATGTTTAATATTTTTTAATGTTCTTGACTGATTCCTTTCGCGCAAGGGGTTATTTAATTAATTTTTACTCTTTGAGAAGTGTGGCAAAATACCCAATTAAACTAAAGAAAAACTAAAATTAAGCCACAAATAAATAGCTTCAGCTTTTGTTACATTGTACATATGTACAATGTAAGAAATAACAAATTAAAATATATAAGGTGTCACAAAGTGCCCTAAACGCATATTACACTTTTTGGCGCTTCATAACTAGGAGGTATTCTACATTTCATCGATATAAAAAAATTGAAAGGATAAGCAACCGTAAATAGTGGGATAGAGTGATGTAATATAATTTCAAGCAAATCATTAAAATATATAGATATATGCATAATATATTATAATTCTATAGATGATGTTTATTTTAGTCATCTAACTCGATATTAATCAACGCGGGGGGGTAGTTATTAAAGAAATATTTTATACCTCGTTATCAAGTCAGTATTATTTTTCCGTTGCTCGAATATAAAAATTTATATCATCACGGCGGCTACAAGCTGTTATTTGAATGCAGCATTGTAACATCTCACAAAAGACGGTAACCGCTCTCTGTATATCATAGAAATGGGTCCTTGTGTTTATAAAATTTAATCTTCAAATATGTATATATAACATTTCGAATTATTAGCACTTCGCAAATTCGCAATAACGTTTTTAAGAAGTCACTTAATTTTATGAATCATGGGTAACTACGCAGTCTCTCTTGTACCAACTCGCCGACATACGTTCTTGAACACTGTAAGGTTTTTCAAATGACAAATGTATTGCAACTCGGAGTTGTTAGATATCGTTTTAATTTTTGGTGAATTGAAAATGCTTTAGCAGAACGATTTCCCGATAAACATGTGCCAAATGCAGCTACATTTGCCGCAGTGTGCAGTGAGTGCAAGTGTAGTGTAACGCGAGGGAAATTTGAAACCGAATCATGGAAGATATGGAGGTCCAGGACGTCCACAGCGTATTACAGCAGAGTGGCATATCATACGCGAATTTCAATTATATTCGTACTATGTATAGCATGTCCAAGCATTAATACCAAGGGATTTTTATAAGGAGGACCTTTACCATGGCTGTAGGGATATTTAAAAAATGAGTGTATCGCACTGAAATGAACACTACTGATGATTTACACAAACGTATTATAACTGCTGCCAATAACTTACGAGTTTAAAACGGACAAGAAGCAGAAACATCAGGTATGTTAAACTATTTTATTAATTGAAATCATAAATTAAATTTATTAATAATTAATAACAATAGGGTCGAAAGCAGTTGAATTTGCTGTATAAAATCGGAGTTATAAAATGATATTTATTTATTTCTTTGAGCATTTCTTTCCATTTTTTGTCCAATCGCAGATTGCATGCTTTACCGTCTTATCAAGTTTTGCAGTGGACCAGTTTCCAGTGCCTTGCAGAAGTGTATTTTTAAATTATTTTTGAACTGCTATGTTTCTTTTTTTTACAAAAATGTATTTGTACGAGTCATTTGTTTCAAAATTTGAGAAAACAGCTATAGATGTTATACTAAGCTATGTGTTTTGTTAAGCTAGGTAAATAAAATTACATCAGCTTATTGGAAAAAATGTATCGAAATTATCATAAAAATTGAGGGAGACTATATAGAGCTGCATCAAGAATTTTTCTTAAGTGTTGTTTTTATGGTATCGTTGTTTAGTATATGAAATATATGGATAATATATAATTTTTATTACATATTGTGTCCAAAAAATATTTTTGTAGAATTGTTTTCTGTTATTATTATTATTTTGTTTTATTTTCGTTTTAAAGAGGTGTATTTTAACTTATATGTTATTTTTTTCTGTCTGTTATGTATCCTTACCCTATCCAATCCTAATCCCAGGGAAATAATAATTTAAAATTACATAATAACATCCATAGTTCCATTCATTTAATCAAATTATGTATTTAGCATTTGTTTTTTTTCCAAACAGTAACATTTAAATTCATTATTATACATATACTATTTTAAATTATTATTGGCGGGATAGAGCAATTACTGGTATCCAACGTAGTAAATACGGTCTTGTCTACGGTAAGGCTACACACTTTCTTATGCCGTTTTCTTTGTTCCCTTATATCGACGAGATAAACTGTACTTAAGGGCAAAAAATATAGGAAGTACTATTATTTTGACACCCTATGTACTTGTCTCAATTTAGATAATAATACGTGACATCGTTTATGTTTTAGTAGATCCGGATCAGTTTGACTGAAATGAATTAGTAATATTTTACTTACTTACCTAACATTATTGTTGATAAGCATTAGAATGCTGTCAAATTAAAAAGAACCCTTCAATATGGAGTTTGGTGTTTAAGAAGTAATAAAATAGAAGGATAGTGCTGGAGCTGCCAAGTTTTAAGTGCTACAGGAATTACGCGAAATCTGGAAAAGTTTTCCAAAGTTCGTGTAGGTCTTTTAATATTTCAGCAACACATATAAACGTGTCTTTTTTTATTAATCGCAAAATGGAGAAGCATTTATGTCGACTGGTACGTGATAAATTTGTAAAGTAATTTTTGTTACATGACGAAATTAGGAAAAATAATATACGATTTAATAGCTATCATATTGTATTGTATATATTTGAATAATATCACAAAAATATGTATTTTATACATATCTGTGAAATTTGTTGAGGTTTATGAGAATTTGATTTTAATTACATTTTATAGGCATAAATCCACACACTTGAATGCAAATTTTCTCTATTGGATGTAACAAATATATACAGTTTTGTTTGGTATACTGTATTTTTTCTTTAATTTGAACACATATGTCACAATTTGTCTGAAGTAAATTTGTAAATTACTGTCTAATGAATTCTTTTATTATACAGGGTGTCCGGAAATGATGAGTCAATATTCCTGGGGATGATTCTACATGAAAAATTAATGCCACCGAGCCCTATAACATTTTTTGAAAACACAAAATTGGGGGGGGGGCGTTTTAAGTCACCAAAAAGGTACAGCAAGGAAGCTGCGCACACTTGACTGACCTTTTTCTGATGGAGTAGGTCCGGTAATATCTATATAATTTACAAGAGTGGTTCACATTTGATAAAAAAAAATGTAAAATTTGGTCAATTTTGAGGTTTTCTTCGAGAATGGTTACACTTTTTCTAACACCTTCTATTTCATAACTTGAATCGGTTTGATGTTGAAACTCTCATCAATTCTTTTTCTAAATTCCATGAATTTTGGGTTTCTTAGAGATTGTTTTTTAAACACACTATGTGCTTTTCGTCCCTCTTTATCACTTTGGTGTTAGCTTTATTATTTATTGCTAAATTGTTGTAACTGGGCTAATTAACAAATTAAAAACTCTACCCCCGAAATCACTAGAGAACCGAATTTTTTTCCAGGATTTCTGGCTTATTAAGGCAAACCATAGGCACAAGATATTTGCAAATATAATTGTTTATTGTTCGTTTGCTGCAACCTCGCTAAGTCGCAACAATTGGAAAATAAACAATTACGTGCAACAACCTTGTGCCCATGATCCCAGAGTTATTGCAAAAAAATCTGGTTCTCTAACGATTCCGGGAGAAGAGCTATTAATTTGTTAATTAGCGAGGTTGCAACAATCGAACAATAAACAAATATATATTCGCAAAAATCTTGTGCCGATGGTTTGCCTTAAAAAGCCAGCAATCCTGAAAAAAAATCCGGTTCTCTAGTGATTTCGGGGGTGGAGTTTTTAATTTGTTAATTAGCCCAGTTACAACAATTTAGCAATAAATAATAAAGCTATCACCAAAGTGATAAAGAGGGACCTCGAAAAACTCCGAGAGAACATTTTGCAAACATTTTCGTTGAATCGTGTGTGACATTTGCCATATGTTCAACAAACATGGGTCATTTGTTAAATAAACAATTAAAAATTTGTGAGCGTACAGAGGTTAGATGTACCTTTTGTTATAAACAATTCCCTGAACATTTTGCAGAAAACCGCACCTCAATCGGACTTCTCCGCAAAAAATTGTCCATTTTCATTTTTTTCATGATAATTTGACGCGACTACCATCTTTTGTATCTTCGCCAGTGGCATCAAATAATTATCTTACGGTTTTTTTTATTTTTGTACAGGGTGTGACTAGAATTCAAATCAGTATTTTGAACAAGAATGTCACAATTCTGAGCAATCTTAGAAATATTCTTCTTTGTCGAGTTAATAGGTATATCAGGATGTTTTTGATATGTTTTATATATCTCGCGAATACAGGGTATCTCTAAGGTTGAGAAAACATACTACCACATACTGCGAGGGGTAAAATCTGTTGATCTAAATTAGTCCAAAATTTTTCCGAGATACAGGGCGTTGAAAATACAATTTTATTATAGTTTTTCCCCAATAACTTCATATAAATTGTAGTAAATACATCAAACTTGATACAAAGGAACTTTCACTTTGCTGTCAACTGTAGAAGGTGACACATACAGTACTTCATATGCATTATCATCATAATTTTTTGGTACCTGTACGTTTCAATAACTTTGATAACATTTTGATGAGCTGTAACTTTTCTGTTTTTAAAGATATCGGAATGAAGCAAAAACCATATTGCATAGTGGACTAGCAAGTTTTTTCTTATTTGAAAAACAAAACAAAAGACCAACGATTTTGAGAGATCTTAACCTAACTTATATTTTTTTAAATGGAACGCCCTGTATATTATTGGATATTTGGATTCTACTGAAAATTCCAAGCATATTTTAAAAAGCATATCCTATACCTATCTTCAACTGTTTCTGAGAAATAGTTTTACAAACATGTCAAATTATCATAAAAATTGCTCTACTTGTTCATGGCACACTTTGCACTGAGCTAAAGCTGAAGTTCAGAAATGCTTGAGCCGTGCTGGTAGCAATCGAGCCTTAGTGTTTTGTTCTGTTGAGGAAAATGGCAGACAAGTAGAGCGATTTTTATGATAATTTGACATGTTTGTAAAACTATTTCTCAGAAACAGTTGAAGATAGGTATAGGATATGCTTATTAAAATATGCTTGGAATTTTGTAAATATCCAATAATATACAGGGCGTTCCATTTAAAAAATATAAGTTAGGTTAAGATCTCAAAATCGATGGTCTTTGTTTTGTTTTTCAAATAAGAAAAAACTTGCTAGTCCACTATGCAATATGGTTTTTGCTTCATTCCGATATCTTTAAAAACAGAAAAGTTACAGCTCATCAAAATGTTATCAAAGTTAATGAAACGCACTGTACCTACATCCAGTGCAGACTGTCTCTAAATGATCTGGACAAAATGCTACCTTATGATCTTAGAGCCAAGATATGATGATCTAACCCAATTTACCTTAGTCCAAACTTTGATAGTATTTAATTGAATAAAGTATGAAAAAATACAGTGGCTTTATGTTTATGAAATGAAACCCTAATAGCCTATCCAAAAAACGGTTGTTCAAGATGTTTCTTTAAGAAAAAACATCAAAGAATAAGAATTATTGATTATGTAATCAATACACCACTGCACACAAAATTTATAATGATTTAAATGCATGTGAAGTACTGTAGGTGGCGCCTCTACGAATGACAGCAAATTCGTGATCATATTTCAATTTCTTGAGTCAGAAAACTCACGAGTACCAAGTTTTATGTAATTACTATAATTTATAATAAAGTTATTGAGAAAAAACTAAAAAAGTTCAACACACTATATCTCGGAAATTATAACATTTTGGACTAAGGTAACTTGATTTAGGCCGTCATATATTGGCCCCCGGAATGTATGCTTTTTTTTCAAAACTTTCAGAGGCACCCTGTATAAGTATAGCAATTTTCGAATTAATTTTTATCAAGTGCGAAATCCTTGGAAACTCCTCGAAATTACCCGGAATTCCGCGAAATCCTTTGGAAATTTCTATTTTGTAAAATCTTGTTACAATTTTGATCCTAGTGGTTACCCCTCGATTTTTGCATATAGATAAATTAGAATTTCAAACTAGAGTGGCTCGCTGGTATCTACATGCGTTTCAGCCTGTACAAACCGGCAATAAAAGTTTTTGCAGCTAAGAAACCAAAAGCAACGACTTGTAGAAAAAGGAAAAATTGTTTTTAATTTGGCGAGTTGAGAAACAGAATAACTTTGTTGACTTTTCCTAGCGAGTACAGCAGTGATCAAATGTCGGCCTTAGCAGATGTCTCGAAATTCTTGTGATTTTCCAGCAAAGTCTGTCGCTTCCGTTTCTTACAAACTTGATTCGTCCTAAAGAAAGGAAAGCAACCCGTAACTGAACTACCTTAACAAGTCTAGAAATTCTCGTCGACTCTTCGGAACAATGCGAACGAAAGTTTTTCTAATACAGTTGCTCCCTTTCTCGCTGCAATTACATCTTAATTACTAAACAGCTCAGCTCTTGCTACCAAACGGCAACTTTAGACTTCAGTAAATACTTTATCACCTACTTTCAACTTGATTAATTTCAAGGGTTCCATGTAAATTGTACCGAAAAAGTTAAATACCTGTCAGGCAGGGAAAAATCCGGGGCCTCCAAGAATAAATATAACTTTTCCGAATTTTCATTTCTAATAATAAAATTAATTGAAATAGCACCGGAGTCTCGACTGGAGCACTTTCAATTTTAATAAGAAAAATGAAAGAACATATTATGTGTATACCCATTCTCATGAATTAGTTAAATAAGAGAATATATTTTTTTCTAATACTTACATTAAAACTGTACACTTTTTATGAATTTTAAATGTCAGAAGAAAGCTATTTTTTGAACAAATTGCAATTTTTTTACTACATGTTTGTAAATACACAAATATGCGAAAAATTAAATTTGCCTACTACCTATTGAAAAATTATGTAACAGCCAAAGCGGGTTGTCCGTTTAACAAGGGGATCAGATTTTCTAACAATAATTTATAATGAGTTCAAAGATGTAAGCAGAAGCTGTCAATTTAAGGGACTAGAAAACAAATAATTTATTGTTTCCGCTCAAACAATTTCGGTTACAAAGAAATAGGACCAAAAGCCGCTCTGGCCATGTGATGCTCTTTTGGCACCACCAGAAAAATATAATATTCGTTAAGACGCGTAGAAATTCTACAAAACAAGATTAGATAGTGTAAAATGTCTTAGATTTGTATAGTCAGGGACGAGACCCTAGATACAGGGATTAGCTAATAACAACTCCTTTTCTCAAGGGTGGAATTGAACCAAGTTTGTAGGTACCTCGGGGTAGGGAACTCCGTTCTTGTCTCCATACAGTACAGATCTATCGGGGTAAATAAATTGTACCTAATTGCTGAGAATTGGAGTAAAATAATAAATAAATCCGGTTTTTAAGGCTACTTCTCCTTATTTTAGCGTGTCACGTGTCAATTGAATCTTCATAAAAATGTCTTGTTTAATATCTGTTGTAATGGTTGTTTTCTTCATTTTTGTTAACACTTACAGATATTTTCCTACAACATAGTTTGCCCTATAATATCTATGTGTTGTTTGTTTTTCTAGAATCAAGGGCAAATCCAACGGAGCTACGGCAATCATACAGGATTGTATAATTAACGAATGTAGAGGGATTATTAGTAGGTATTCCTTACATTAAATTTGAATTTTCTTAGAATAAATAGGTATTTTATTTAATACGGACTGTCCTGTAATGAGTAAAAATGCAGTTTTAGCAAAACGAATGCAAAACACTGCAGCTAACCGGATTTACTGTTATCTATCAGGTACTTAGGTATTAGTAACAAAAATATTTATTTTCGTCGCTTCTACATTTGACAACGCTGTAAAAATGGAAAAGAATGTGTTATACCAATATTTATACAGGGTGAACCTTAAATAAGTACAAATATTTTAACTGCTGGTGTAGTTCGTCATATAGATCAGTATAGTGAAAGCCATTTTTAAAAATTTCTAATATTTACGGAGATATTAATTTTTTTAAAAAATACCCACATTTTGAGGACCGCTATCTTAGCTAACCTAATGAACCATATGATTTGTTGCGAGGTTGCCATATCTTCTCTAATATAAATATTACGTTTCCCTTAACGTAATAGTAAAGTAATACGGTTAATTCTATTTTAAAAATACTTGTTTGAAGCATAAGTACAGTAAAGTTGGGTATGTAGTATGATACGCAGCAATATTAACATACATTTTAACTGCTTAACTGACCTTACTATAAACGATTAAAAATGAATTTCCGCAAGTTAAATACTACCGTAAAGTATTTAGGAAGATATTACGTAATATTACTATGTCCAATGTTCAAAAATTATACATAAACGTGCACACAAGCTTACCTGTTTGTTAAAAAATTAACTATTTAATCAGTAATCCACATTTCACAAGTTAAATGCCATTGTACACTGTTAGAAAGAGACACAAGACACAATTTCCTTAAGTTATTTTATGAATAATAACGAAAAACTATGATTTTCACAACATATTAAGTTTCTTCAAGCAAAGACATTTGTGTAACACTGGCAACACTGTGAACTACACGTTCAATCTAAAGCGCTATGACTCGTAAATGTTTGAAAGTCAGCGGTCCTCAACAAGTTTTCTACAGAAAAATTACAAAATTTATTTAAAATGTCACTTTTTTATTTCTCATTTTTTTTGTAAAAAAACTATTAATTATGTGTTCTACACAGTGAACTATACTGCTGGTTAAAAAATTTGTACTTATTTAAGGTTCACCCTGTATTGATAAATATAAAAATACGGATTTTGAAGAATGTTTGTACCTAAAAATTTTTTAGTTAGACCTCTTTCTGTCATTATAAATTTATTTTATTTCGGTACCTATGAATATTCACAGGTGGCAAGAGGTAACATTCCTGTTATTTGTTAAGCTCTATATTATTCAGGTTTTAAATATGTAAAATTATTTGTACCTATTCGTAGAAAATATTATTTCAAGAATACAACGCCCTTAAGCAAATATGCTCATATCTATTGTTGGTGACTTTTGTTCCTATGTTTTTGTAATGATTTAAGCCTAATTAATTTTTTTTATTAGGAGTCATTAACCCATTCTCTAAAAAAAATTATTAGGACATGAAAATGCGTCTTTAGTAAGCTTAATTAAAATTAAATTAATATATTTTAATGGAAACTATTGAAATCTGTAGCGATGGAGAGAATCAATAAAGTTAAATAACTTATTAGAAGATATGACACAAGGGATTTCTTCGAAATGCATGTTAAATATTATATGAATTTGCCTAGTGAAAAATTAAATTGTTCAAGAAATTTATCATACTTTTAAAGTCGTTTGAAATCAATTAGATGGTTAGGAAAAAGATGATTGCTTCGTATCGGTGAAATTAAAGTTTATTTTCTTTTAAACTGATACTTGAACGTTGATATCAAATGAACAGATTGTGTGTATTATTTTACTTATTGACAGAGTATTATTATTATTTCAATATAATTTTATCAGATATAACCCACGATCAAGAATTTTCATTTCTTTCTAGGGTTTGTTTCGTTTATATTAATACACAATATTATACTCATAATAAATGAAATGAAAAATGTAAACCACCAGTACGGGGTAATGAGTGAAATGCAGATTTGACAGTTTGGAACGATTGTAAAATGCTGCAACTAACCGGATTAACCGCCATCTATCGGGTATTATTATTAATGTTCATTTTCGTTGTTCTTACAATTGATAATGCAGTAAAAAGCGAGCACATGGTAGCACAAGAGAGTTTTGTCCCATTTTTTAATAATTGAACTAGAATTCCGGGACCACACAATATTTATTTAAACATGTTGTATGAATTAAATCGTCTTCAGAGAGCCTCTAAATACACAAGTCTACAACACAACTAAACCGTACACACACTTGCACACACTTAAAATATCTCGTACCACTTTAATTTCAACTGCACTACAATATCTATAACGTACATGATTGTATAGACAAGCCGACCATTATTGAATCGGGACGATGTGTTTACCATAACTATCACTGTAAAAATATATAATTTAGATAATTATTATTAAATTTACAGAACTTTACATGAGTGCAACTAAAAACTAACTATTAGAATTGTACTACAATACGAAAAGAAATAAACATAACAGTTTACTATATATTTTCCTTTAAAAAACAAATAATTAAATCATATTTCTAAACTAATTGATGCTAATCAGCAATTTTTTAGGCGAGTCAGAAAATTAATAGGAAGTAACTGAAACTGGCAGGGCGGAAACCTTTTCGGGATTTAACTCGGAAAATCTAGGTTTAGATTGCTATCTTGGGATTTCGGGTTAAAGCGGTTTATCTATCTGCATGCTCTATCTCGTCCCTTCTCCATATACAGTATTTTTATAGTGTTTAAATATTCCGAAAATAGATTTTTAAAACAAAGCGAATACAGTAATCATATATTTTTTGTTATTAATCAAGGCAATAAGCACTATAAATAATAGAACTATTATTTACTTATTATTTTAGGAAACTATTACAAAAAGTTTGTTCAATATTTACATAAAAAATGTGACATTTTTATCAAAAATGTGTCATTTTGTATGATATAATCAGAAGTTGAACATTTTTGAAGAGAAAGCAAAAAATATACAGGGTGATTGGGAGAGAACCCCCAATATTCGAAAGGGGTATTTAGAGGGCAAAAGTGAACAAAAAAACCTAATAAACATATAGTCGAATATCAACGGTTACTGAGATAGCAAGGAAAATATTTTTATTGCTTTTTTTGCGAAAACTGTTATTATTTGATATTTTATTTTGAATAGGTCATGCAGTCTAAATCAAACTCACGTTAGTGATTAGATTACTAATTGTCAAATTTATTTTGACGTTTGTGATTTAAATGCTTATTTTATAACTGTCGCATTTATTTTTGCATGTGCGTTCGTGTAGTCGGTATTGTACACACATAATTTCGTAATGCCTGCCACATTTAGTCATCGAGAATATGCTGATATTATTTTTATTTATGGGTAGTGCAACTAAGCGGTAGCGCTAATAGTGCAGTTGCTGAATATCGACGTCTTTTGCCGAACTGAAGAATGCCAGATAGAAATTACAGACATCACCCCGTATAAGTAGGTATTACATACAGTCATCAGCAATGCACGTGAAACTGGAATGTTTCCCAGTGTGAGAATTACATCTGAGAGGTAAGCTGGCCCTGGTCTAGCTGTGGAAAAAGAAATTCTAAATATGGTAGAACGTAGTCCGGGTGTAGGTTCAAGGCGCATTGCAACCCGTCTCCTAATTAATCATACTACGGCATGGGAAGTTATTCACACAAATGGTTTAAAACCTTTCCATATTCAGCGCGTCCAGAATCTTCAAGACGGTGATAATGATTTGCGGTTGCATTTTTGCATTATCACCATTGGATATTAGGCAAAACATGTACTATCAGCATGATGGTGTCTCTGCCCATTTTAATCGTGATCAATAATCGTAACAATCGCTTCCCACATCGCTGGATTGGCCGAGGTGGTATCCAAAATTGGCCTCCAAGGTAACCAGATTTGAATCTCCTTGATTACTGGCTTTGGGATGGTTTACATCATTAGTATAGGCAGCAAAAGTGAACACAAAACAGGCGCTATTCGATCGGATAGTTAATTGTGCAGCAATAAGGGAAAATCACCGTTGATATTCGACCATTTATGTTTATTAGGCTTTTTTGTTCACTTTTGCCCTGACCACCCCTTCCGAATATTGGGGGTTTCCCCCCAATCACCCTGTATAGTTCTATGTTGTTGAAACACCACTAAATGTTCAGATGTTAAATGACTTCGAGTGTCTCGATAGATGGGACTAAACATTTTTGTTCAACGATTAGATGTTATTTATGTTCTGTTTTATTTCTAAGATAGCGAAAAACTAACTGATATAAAATATACATTATACGGAACATTTTTCATATTATTTCATGTTTAAGTTAAGTAGGCCTTATTACCCGCAGTTACCGTATTTATTACTGTCTCTCTTGCATTGACTTCTCTTGCAATCAATAGTCCAGCTACGAGGCCGAGGTGCGGAGCTGCAAGGCACATTTTCACAAATAATCAATTTCAAGTAAGTACTGGTAATTTTGTTGTTGTACCTATATCTGTTATGTTCTTGACCATTGCGGTATTTTACTACTTTTACTATACGAGAAGCAATTTGATGATTGCGATGATGCATGATTTGATGAATTCTTCGTACCTGCAACTCTCCCCTTTGCAAATTATAACATTCATCTGTAATTGTAGCAAAGAACACAGTCCTATCTGAAAAACGAGTTAACCGTTTAAAATCGATCTTCAAGCAGTTATTGCGTGCTAGTTAGAAAAGTAACTTATTAACAGTCCCCGGAAAAAACCTCTACTCTGCAATTTTGTAATATTGCACGTAATCTCAATTAATTGGGCACTGACACATTTCAAGTTCCTGCTGATTTGACACCACACAGCCCGAATATCCAAACATTTATCTATGTAAATGCCTGCTATCACGGTATCCAGTAATTACACAATTTGTCTAATTTGACAGGGGTTAAAGGAACTTTTAGGCCTCAGCTCGGATGATTAGTTCCGAAAACGTTTGTGTTACGATCTGAAATATTACTCGATCCCAACTTATGCCGCAAACTAATATGAACAATGTTCACTACACACACTGCGAACAAGTATGTATACATACCATACAATGCAAGCAATGAAACGTGTATATGGGAAGTTAAACATGCATGAAAAGAAACTTAAGGTGTATTTAAACTGCGATTTATCACATGATTTTATTATACAAAATTATATGAAAAGTAATGTGGCATTAAAAATCATATGATTTTATAATTAACAAGTTCACACTTCTATGACTTTTGACATGACATTATAGATGACTGCTTCGACTTTAAACTCATGCTTTACGTCAATATTTATTATCTATGTTCATACTATATTTGCCAGCTGAAAAATATGAAAATTGAGCAAAAAGTAGGCTTAAGACATGCAAATTTTGCACGCTTACTTACTTTTTCATTCCGAGAAATTGTTCTAAATCACATTTTGTCGTATCTCATATAGAAACAGCACTTTCTGGTGAAATCATTTTTTCCCAAATTTTCAAGGCATACTGGATCTTACGTATTTGAAATCATGGCAGACCATGATAATAAACACCAAAATTTGTATCTCTTACAAAAGTCGTTTCACCTCTCTGGGGATATCCTCTATATATACGCCAGAATGTAAACCATAAATAAGTTAAAAAAAATGTTTCATATTAATTATGTGTTATTTAGATTTTTACTACAAGAACTTAATAGCGCTTTTTGAAATGTTACCTATATTTAAAAATGTATTACAAATACAAGTAATACAGTCTCAATATAAAATTTTAAACAATGACACATTGAAATAACGTTTTTTTAAATATTTTTATTTTTTAACTGTTTTCTTTCTGAGATATTTCAGATTGAAAATACCCGATTTTAGCTAAAATGCAATATTTGCAGACCCATTAAAACATAATGAGAAGAACTCTAAGGCCTAAAACTTTTTAGGGAAGTAGTAAACTATAAAGACTATGTACAGAAAAAAAAATTGTTGGTAAGTGTTAGTTTTACCTTTAATATTTTTAATTATAAATGGGAAAGTTTTTAGTTGAAAACATTAACATTTACCATTTTTTTGTTTATTTGCAGTTAAGCAATAAGCCTAAATATATACTGGACAAAAAATATTGTATATTTTATGCTCTTTAACATGGTTTCTGTTTGAACTGAAACAAATCGTTAAAAACTAAAAAGTTACAGTTTAACAGAAACCTCTGTAAAATGCGATGACACAAAAACGCAAAATGGTGCCTCAAAAAAAAATAAACATCTAGAAAATGTATGAATATCCATTTTTAACTATCTGAGTATACTATAAACTTAGGTAAAAAAAAATAAATAAATTTTGACTGCAATCTTTACAAATTAAATTGGTGTTGATTTGATATGTGATAAATCGTATAGTTTAAATTTTAGAGACAATATTTTTATATCACAAGGTCAAAAACTAGTATCAGATATCCATCGAATAAAATTAATGTTTTGTTGATTCTGATATAATAGGTTGAATTGAATTTAATTATTTTTAATTAAACAAAACACATGAAATTATCAAAGATATATTTTTTTCAGTGTTTACGATGTACGAGTGTTTATGTTTAAGTACCTAGCAAACTTTGAAGCACAACACCGGTAAGAAAGGATATTCCTTGAAGGTTCTTGGATAAAGAGCAGATGAGATGGAAATCTGATGGACCAAATTCAGGAAAATGGAGACGGTATGAATAATAGTTTGACAGCAAGTATTAGTGAATTGAATCCATAAGACGAAAGTATTGTCAATAAACCTCAGCAGTAATAATAATTTATTACATATATGTTGTTTCGTTAATTTATATTTAAGCACAATTTTTTTCCAAAGTGTAATACGCTGCTAAATCTAGTAGGATATTGTGTTAAAATAGTTTTCACAGAAGGAAATCGATATGTTACACGATCGTCTACACTGTACTATCTGCCGAACGATATGTTAAACTGTAAGAGGTGTCGTACATTTCACGACTTGAATTTGAAGTGTGTACTCTTGGCATAAAAGCACATATAGTTTGCTGCTTGTGGTCGATAAAGGTAGAATATAACAAACGCCGCAAGTATATCTACAATCCATAGAGCTTTTTTGTATGACAAATCTAATTCAATATTGATAAGTAATTTATTAATCATGAATTCAATCGATGCAAATGTAACTATTTTGTTTTGTTATTGGTGTCACGCTGAGTCTATATGCAAATAGTGAAAGCTAACCACTACTATAATCCTGCATGTGTACGTTTCTACCTAAAAGCCGATGTTTGCTTTATAATCTGTTTTGAATTACGAGAGAAGCGGTTTTAGAAACAATATTAATTTTAACTTATCTTTATTCAAATTAGTAATTTTCTCTTTAAATTACACTTTTAATGCTTTTTCATCCACGTTTTCAGTAACAACACTGTTTGATTCATCTTTAATCATACACACCCGCACACTCAACATTCAAAAATGAAATGAGAAAATAATTTATCGGAACACCGCAAGACACGTATAAACCTGTTTAAACCTGTACAATACCTACAGATCGACGTTTGCGCGAATCTGCCAGTCACTTCTAGGAACGACTAGGCAAAGCCCGAAACAGATTATTGTACTTCCGACGTTTGACTGAAAAGTTAGTCATTCCGGGAAGAGATTGCATAGCGACCTTTAACTATGACATATAGATTTACATTTATGCGAATAACGGGTAAATTTACAATCATTTATATCTGTGTGTATCTGTTCAACCGGTTTCAAGTTATTGCCAATTTTCGGTAAATTTATTTTAATTTTATCACCCCGTATCTTTTTGACCGTAAATATTTTATTATAAGAAATTAAGCAGCCGTTTATTTTAACTTCTACTGTACCCTATTACTGTAAGGTTCATTAATTATTAGATACCCTTTATATGTTAGACAGTAAAGGTCTTAAATGCGACCTTGGGAGATTTTAAAGTTGATAGTAAAAATTTCGAGGACTATTGACCAATTCAAACAGCTTGATATCTATGTGAAAAATACGACAGATTATTATATAATGTTGCAGTTGCACAGAACACAGTTGCACAGTGATGTCATTGCCCTCAAAAACATAAATGGAAGGGAAGAAAATGAAACTGTTTCAACAGTTACTCAATATTATCAACTGTATATAGCTTCAGTTTGAAAAACAACGTAAAATTATTGGCGAAAATGTGTGTGTTTTACTAATTGAGTGATTGTCAGTTACGTATACCTACGATGATTAAGAGGGTTTCGATATTTCGTTCATAACAGTCTATTTATTTTTCTTTCCATCCATTTAAACCAATCATCCCTTTGTGGAAAAACCAAAGCAGCGTACGTTATACAAAACACTGCTAAAAGCATATTTCATTATCTAAATTGATATATTTACTGTTGTCATAGCATGACTTTTAGAAATTTGTACGGTACATCACGCACTATAAGGAACAATCAATTATGTACACAATAATGTTCCTATTCTACGTTAATTTGAAAGTAAGTAGAGCACTGATGTAATGTTTTGTTAAAAATACATCGTATTCTATGAATAACTAAGGCCTTGGCAAAATGAAGATTAATGAACTTGAATCTCTGGGTGCACAAAAATTTACGCAAAAAGTACAAACATTCAACGCTTGGCAAAAAGTTTCCACCACCTTATGATGTGTGAAAAATATGTTTATATGAAATAATTCATTTGTTTCATGTCATGCTAAAATGTAGATATAATCGTAGAAGATACAGTGTTAATTACTTAAATTTTAACGTTTAAGAATAGCTATTTATGTAACAAGTGCTTAAAATAGAGATTTAGCGGACGAGTTTAATGTTTGCAGACGAGGCGTAGCCTCGATTTAAAGGGCGAATTGCACACAACTTTCTTGTATAAGCTTTACAAATGTTAAATATGTGAAATAATCTACTACCGTTTAGTAGTGTGAATTTTACAATTCTATAAATAGTTTTATATGTCGTCCTCCACTCGCCTCTGAACCAACTTCCAAGGTACCGCCCCCAGGCGGCACTATAGCCTCTGTTTCTACGACGGCTTCTTCGGGGTGTTCTTCGTCAGCGCGACCCAGATTTAGTAAGTCTTTTGACGCAACTTCCAAGTCTTTTTGTTGATTCAGAGGTTGTCCATGAGGAAAAACTTCCTCCATGAAGGTGGCGGAGTCTAGGGAAAGAGGCCATTCTTCACCCTCGGCCTCACTTTCCCGTTAAGGAATTTCGCGACGTCTAAGTTTTCTTGAAGTCATGACAGTTTATATGTTCAGAAAAAATAAACACATAGTCAATCGTCTATTACAGTTTTCACTCAACTTTATACACCCTTCCAATGATTCTGCTGCAATTAACCACAAACAACAGTTTTTCTAAACTTACCCATGCGTAGAATTTCGCTGTCAAGTCTAAATCGTACTACTGTCACTTTCACGATTTTTAGCTACTCAGTTTTTTTTTATCATTCCTAACTCTGAAATCCACGCCCTAAAACACCGTCTAGGACAATAGACGCGCAGAACCCTTCCCTATGTTTAACAAAACTAGTTGCATGGATTTTTCGAGACTCATTGTATGAAATTACGCTCGAGAGCACTTTTCGGCGACATATATGGGCGTATTACAGCACTAGTGCTGTAATAAAAAACCGTTTTTATTAACATTTTCCCCCGCTTTTTAGAAGAATGATTTATGCCTGTTTAAATTCGAATTTTCAATCGTTAAATCCATGTTTGACTCTATGATCTTCTTTGCCATCCGTTTGTTAGTCTCTAATGAATTCTCAATATAACCTACCGTAGACGATTTCCAGCCCACACCGCCATCAACCAGAATGGTGGATAATGACCTTCTAAAACAATGTCCAGTGTATTCATCGGGATTCTTCAACTGAAGCTTTGTTGCAATCATTTTTGGAATGCTTTCAAAAGTATTAACTCTTATAGGGTGGAAGGTGTATTTTCCTTTTCTGTAGAATACAAGCATATTTTCGAAAAATATTTAAACAGTTGATACCTGCCACATTTCCTTCTGTTGTAATAAATTTCAGGACCAATTTTGTTTTCGTGCATGGCATCACATTTGTTTTATAGAAGCCATTATATCGAATATGATACAACATTATGATACATGAAGAGTAAATAGTAGATGTTTCATCATCTGCAGTACTTAAAAACTTATATACTTCTTCCTTTGTAAACATTCTGGACTGTTTTGACCTTGCAACCCTCTGAATTTCTTTTAAAACATGCGATTAGTTGAGAAAATCTGCTAATATCTTGATTTTTCTTAACTGTGATCGTAGTTCTCAATATTGAGTAGTGAATCCATAGTGTAGATGGTTTCTGGGACCGTTGCTTTCGGGAAAAATAAGACAAAAGGATTTCCTCAGAGACTTCCTTTATTTTGTTAGCTTTACACCAATTTCCAAACTTTTGGTACTTTAACTTTTGTTGGAACTATACTTGAGATCGCTCCGTTTGTCACTGCTGGCGTCTAGTCTGATTACCTACTTTAACATATATGTTGAATCTCAACACTTATAGGTATTGTAAATAACTATGTATTATCGTCCAGGGTCTCGATTTTCAAATCTGTCTACTGGCAAATATCATACAAATTGTCGCATCATTTAGAAAATTTGTATTGTCGATAAGTCGTAGAAATAATGTGACCATGTTAATCAGATTTGGCAATAAAGATAGATCCATGGTAATTCAGACAGTTGTTTATATTTACAATCTTTGCCAAATGTCATTCATGATGAAATGCGAAAACATATAACGCAACAACAGTAACAATGCTGGTCGAACTGTTAATAGACGATAAAAAACTTTCTTTAGAAAAATTAACTTATATGTATTTACGAACATTTATATCCTTATATTACATGTAATATATTCTTTAAATCTATCTAAAGTAATATATTTAAAAGCTTTCTTCCGAAATATTTTATATTTATACCTATACAGGGTTAACTATGACTAAGTAAAAAATTTAACCACGTGCTCAGGGAGGCCTAAAAGACAATAAAAAAATTATTCCAGAATTTTAGCTCGATATATAAAAAATGGGGCAAAACCCTTTTTTCCTACGGAAAGTCGGCGCCTATGATAAGAATCGACTGAGATCGCTTAGACCCATAGATAAAACTTACAGCTGTCAACAATATCTACTACCATCGTCGTTTTTTGCAGCATTTCTAAATGTAGAAACGAAAATTAACATTCTTAATAGTAATAATACCTGATAGATAGGTAACAGTTAATCCACTTAGCTCCAGTATTTTGCATTCGTTTTCCATTATTTCGTTATAAACTGGTAGAACTACATATTCGCTCATTACAGCCACTCATTACCGATAAAAGACACTTCTCGTATGTACAATTAGATAGATTAGATTCCTATTTATTTTAACAAAATCGAACGAAAGGAATAATAGACGTTTTAATGTAACCGCGGGAGTCTTGTCCCATAACCTAGAAAACCAAACCGGCGAACTATATTAAATATCTTTATTTAATAACTATAAAACGTTTTAAAATTGAAATAAGGCACTAAAAACTGCAGAAGGACACAAAATTACAACACAGGAATTCAATAATGACATGACAGTGACACTGACTAATGAGCGTCTGTTGCATGCTTGTAGAGTATGCAACCAGCAAGCATTCACGGCGTTAAATAAGGATTTAAAATAATATCGAAAAATTTTTTATTTGGCTTTATAAATAAGTTTGGAATTTTTTTGAAGCGGGATTCCGTTAATTCTTATTTTTCCCTATCCCCTCTTAAAATATTTGTACTAAGTCATAGTTAACCCTGTATATCTAAGAAAAAGTCACCGTGATATTCCTAATTAAATGAAGTTTTTACTTATATAAGAGTCCTACAGGTATTACCGCGCTGCAACTGTGCGCATTTTCTACCACCAAATAAACTTGGATTTATATGTAACACAAAACATAAAAAAAAAATTCACAACTCTTTAAAATCATTTATCTGACAACTGACAAATAGCACTAGCTGTTTTATGACTGTCGAACCCGACAGAAAAGACCATGAGTACGCAAAATGTAGCAAGCTATATCTAGTGATCACCTCACCTATAACATACTGATAAGAGCTAATAAGCTCGAAACCGGTATATATCTGGTGGGCTGCTGACGAATTACTTTGGCTGTTTGCTATAGGTCTTCAGGTGTAATTCAATTCTGATCCTACAGTAGGTTCGGCATGGGGTAGCTAGTGACCACTAGATGTAGCTTGCTACAATTCGCGTACTCTGAAAAAATGTGAAAATCTGTTAGGAAATATGAATGGTTTACAATATTTCGAATTTCTTCGCAAGGTCCTGCCCGTTCTTCTTGGAAATGTACTCCTAGCATGGAATTTTTACACTTTCGACTAGATGTTCGAGATTATATCCATCAAGTGCATGGTGGATTAGACGGAGTGGATCGGTAGCGTGACCTCCCGATTTATACCCTCTTGATTTCTTTTTTGTGGGGCCATTTGAAAAAATAAGGTGTATCGTACTGGAAACCGTCTAGGATTTGTGCGAGCGTACAGCTACCGCGAATAATTTGCGTTTACAACAGCAACCAGGAGGAACATTTGTTTAGTACGGGAAAATTAGATAAGGCGTACCCAAATGTATGTACAACATACATTTGAACAGTTTTTGTAATAAAGTAAGTGTTAATTTTTTATAATTTTTGTTTCTAATAGTGACGAAAAGATCTTATTCATTTTTAAGACACATCACTTTGGGCAAATCAAATCTATCTATTTCTAAGTGTTTTTTATAGGAAAAACACTGAAAATCTATAAGATAAAGGAAAAAGTAGGTATTTTTTTCAATTAAAATCGATTTGTTCCAAAAAAAAATTTTGTTTTTATTCAATTTATTCCATACTTTAAGCACAAGAGTTTTTAACTAAAATTGTTTATTTGAATAGTCACAGTAAATACAAAAAAATGTTCTTTGGGTCATTCGTTCTGAATACCTTTCTAAATAAAACTATTTTACATTAGCTCATTATTTTGGATGACTTATTTAAACAAATGTAAATTTTTTTGTTTGTTTTAGCAAAATAGCCAGTTAAATTAAAAGAATATTGAAAATGCCATAAATAAATAATTACAAGCAATAACTAACTAAATTATTTCAGAATGCGCCACACTAATACTTGTGTACCACGCAGATAATTTAAGGATAATTTTAAAATATCTAATTCTAGCGACTAACTTTCCTGAACTCCGTCTAAATGGTATTTCGAATTAGGTCCAGGTTGTCATTTAAATTCAACACTACCATCGCATTTCTCCGAGTGACATGATTTAAGGAAATTATGTCAGATAGGGTAGTGCTGAATTGTAATGGTAATTTAAATTTAATTCGTCCCAGATGGCACCATTACTAGATATAAATTCAAACAATGAAACGCTAAACGGTAATATTTTAAAATAAAATTGTTACCTACTTTTATTTCAAATAGCAACTTTCAGTCGTTTAATAAAATTAGACTCTAGAAAAAACAATTGTAAGTTATTTTTAAAGTATACAATAAAGTTTCTGTGCACATTTCAGTTTTATGAATTGTTTTATGTTTATTTTAAACTTAATGTATCTGTTAATAAAAATTTATATCTTTACTTGTAATATATGGTTCATTTGGTCATTCCTAATAAGTCCAAATATATTTAGAAAAAACTGTACAAAACAAAATTGTAAAAAAAACAGTTGCCACAAAGATAGTCTAGAAATATAGGTGAAATAAAACTTGTACATAAATATTTTAAAACAGATCATATTTTACTTCTAGTTCTGTTCTCGACCAAGTATTGTTAGTTGTACTTCAAATAACTGCCAGTTTAGTGAACAATGTTATGGTGGCACCGCTGACGACTAACTGTGTGTGTTTGCTGTAGGTTTTTCAGATGTAATCCAATTTTGGTCGGGGCATTAGCTGACAGGGTAGTTGTTTACTGTCTGGAATCTGCTTTTGCCAATATTAGAAGGATTACTGATGAAATTCTACCGGTCCATGTGAGAGTGTGATGGAGAACTGAGCATTTCAACTTCGCGCTATTAATCGAGACTAGGACAGCTTCTGACATCCTTTTTAATACGTGATGATATCGATTGTACTCACAAATAAAAAAAGAATACAGCATGTGTACTAGGTGTGTTATAAAGAAGAGAAGCTATGTTGAAAATAAACACAAACAATTTCTGTGAGAACGTTATTAAACAACTTCTCTTAACTAATGACTATCACTCGTATTTTGACTAAATCGTTTTAAAGCTGATGTCCGTATTCACACATTAAGTAACCCGTTGTAAATGGATTGAAACTTCTTAATTAGCTACATTAAACAGTATTCCTTGTCCCTTGGGAATCGGGAGAATTGTTTGGAATGAATTCAAGACATGTTAATGGACAAATTTAACATTGGCCTCCTATTTTGCTCTGTAATCAATGACGAAGTTCACATCTAAATAGAGAAAATATTCCCTAGTTACACCGGTGAAATAACTGAATTTGTGTTCCTAAAACGCCTTCTTTTTAATAGCAATCGGAATATTCTTTGGCATGTCATTGCTTTTCACAAATAAATGACAAAATATAATAATTTAATATTTAAATAAATGTTTACTACATATAGTAAATGATGAAGCTTTGAGAATACAAATTAGTAGACTATATGGTCTTCAATAGAATAAGTAGTAAGACTGTTTATTTTAATACATGAAAATTACAACGTATGTAAGCAAACAGGCTTTACAGTGCACTTTACTAACCTATAGCACACGAATAAATAATTATGTGGTACCTTTCGTGGACAGAGCAGAACATATTTGCTGTATAATATCGTAGAAGCCTCTCGAATTCATCAACTATTCTTGCACAAACATTCCGGTGAAAAACGGCGTTGGAAGTGGTCCCGTTCCATTGCTTCGGATTTTAGAGTTCCCAAATGTGTGTACTAGTAAGTTCCATTGCGAATAAATAAAGCTTCATCTGTAACTAGTACATCAGCAGTAAACTGGATATGTTCAGCATTTTGTTACAACAGCCACTCACAAAACCTAAGTTGTAATGGATAATCCGCTGGTAACAGTGGCTAACTTTACCATAAATAAGAATCATGTTAATTAACTCAGCATAGCTGTACACATTAATGATTGACACTCTTACGATAAATAAACAACACTACAGACCTCGTTCGTTTACCATCTAGAGAGTATATCCCCACTCCAAAACTATTCGCCAATCAGGCTTACTAATAATAGTAGGTATTTCATTTAATATTCACCGTGGCAAGTACGCACTGACCGACGGAAGAATATAGTTTCCCAAAAACCAACATATAGTGAGAGCTCTCAAACATGCGTCCCTGGTCAGGGTAAGTTGCGAACATTTTCTTTAGTTTTTGGTAGTTTATGCATATTTTTATTCTTAGTAGAACTTTGTCACAACAATTAGTATTATTATAGTAAAATCTGTTAACACGCGTTTCAGGCGCAAAAACTTATTATTTTTTTTGTATATCAGGTGTCATTGAAGTACAGTTACCCAGCTACGTACTCCTTTATAATGCTAGAATTTTAAACTTTTATTTTAGCGAAATTTGTTAGACTTTTATTATAATATTTTTGGAAATATCGCCCTGTATACTTCAGATGCTTATCTAAGAAATAAGTGCTTACAAATTCATATTCCAGGATGTTAACCAACAATGGCAATTAAAAATAAAACTACACACGCGCAACCCTTAAACTGATTTGTAACTTGCAAAATTCAGTTTTATTTGTGACCTACATTCCTACTTGTATCCGGTGTTCTTTTAGAGAATTTCTCTCGAATGAAATTGAGTATTAATCTTCTCAGTTCTCAGCAGAGATGTCTCGGATATCAAATTGTTTCCCTATTTCCGCTTTCAAACTTAGTTTCATTTAATACCCCCCATAATCTGTGATCAATAATCGTTTATCGTTCATAAATAAGTTATGACACAAATAAAGATGTTCACGATGGCTTAACCGATGCTTAAATATTGGTTCCTACGTAACAATTACTACATAGTGTAATATTTCACTTCTAATTAATTTATAAAGAAGCTATTAATTGGCAGACGGTACAGTAATTTGCACCGGTAATAACTTTTATAACAGGCTCAGAATGATGGCTGTCACGTTGGATACTTAAATGTGGGTCATTGACATAGAAACTGTAAAGACATTAAACATTTAGTTGGAAAAGAAATACACACGTATGTACCACGGTTAAAGGTTTATGCGTAATAAATACAAATACACCTAAACATACTTACTGTGAATAGTTTTATTAGAGCTCCTTTCACAGCACAAATTAAAATAGTAAAATAGTGACAAGTCAAAATGAATGTCATTGCTTGTGAAAAGCGTTTACCGTACAAAAGTCTCGTAGATAGACTGAGGATTTTGTCCAGATTCTCCATAAATTAACGTATCATGCAGCTGCTCGTGGTTACTATAGATATTCAATTTTTGTTTATGCTCACAAATATCAAGCAAATACTAGGTACAGAAAAATTAAATTCACTAGCCGCACTACTACTACCTACTAATAATAATTAGAGATAAACAGCAACAAGCAATGAATGCAATGTTGGCGTACGTTACAGCTTTAATTTTCTGGGAAACCTTTGTTGATTACTTCATTAGTACTGATAGAAAAATAAATTACGTTACATCAGCAGTACTTAACCTTAATTGTACCTCTCATAACACATTTTCACATTTTATTGTAGTTATATTTTTATTTTAGCAATGTGTTTGTAGAAAAACTATTCGATTTAGACATTTTTTTCATAAGAGTTTTTTGTTGCTTTTGTTATAAAACTTATTATTCAATGCTTTTGGTCAGATATACAAGTCACTTTAGTATCGGCACTTATATTCTGGATTAATTACGAATGATTTCAAGTATATTTATACAGGGTGTTTCAAAAATAGTTGAAGAAAACGATATAGTGGGTATAAAGGGAGTCTTTCATTAAAACAAATATAGCATCCCCTAAAAATTGCAACCCTTTAAAAGTGGCTATTGGAATCAAGTTTCCACGGGATATGTTAGAACCGGCTCAAACTAAACACTTCAATTTTTGCATGGATGCAGTTTTGTTAAAATGTCACTTTCCTGACCTATTCCACTCGTTATGTGTTGATTAAAGAATTGTTTGTTTTATTTTCCTCATCTATTTTGGAAACCTGTATATGTACAGGGTGTACATATACAGGGCATTTCTTAAGTAGAGGTCAAAAATCCAGAGGCGTATTATGTGGTCAAAAATAAAAAAATTTTTGTTATATAAATGTGGGGTCTTAGATCAGCCATTGTCCAGCTACAGCGTGTCAAAATTTAAAAAAAAAAATCAGTTTAATTTCTAAACCGCTTGACATAATTTAACCAAATTCGGTATGCTTATTATTTGCAAAAAAATATATCATCGTGTATAATATTACAAATGAAATAGGTCATCATATGCGCCATTGTATCATCTTCACCTTTTGTTTCTTTTCAATTTTTGTATTCTAAACCGATTAAAAACAAAATTGATTTATTTGATTAAGTACATTTTTACAGTTACTTAAACATATCTGAGGGAGTCCATACAAAACAATAATAATAAGAAGCTGTGATGTATGTTCAATGCTGCCAATATGCTTTACATTTATGGCCTTGCAGATGGAAGTGGTATTGAGGCTAGACGAATTTATAACAAAAGCGTCAGACTCATTTTAGAAAGGTCCTAGAAAACCTTTGAGATAGAACGCCTGAGTTGGAAGAAGCTATTCTACACTAAACTGAAAAAGGCCCAAATACTAATATTATAGGGAGATCGCTGCAAATGTTAATGTGAATCATAAATTACTTTGGTCCGTCCGGAAGCATCAAGGCTTGAACTCTTACATGAATAGTAAGGGTTCAAGCCTTACTGCCACAAGGCTATCCTGTTCGCCTAGAAATTTGCCACTAGATTTTGCAAAAAAATTAACAAAATGTTGACTTTACCGCTGGCATATTGTTTACCGACGAAGCTAATTTTTCCAGAACTGCTATAATGAACATCCACAAATAACGACGACGTTTGGTCTGATGAAAACCCTAATGCCATAATGGAATCTCGCCTTCAACATCAGTTTTCTGTTCGTGAATTTTTAAATAGAACATTCGGTAATAACATAATTGGACGAGACATTCAAGAACCAAGTCAACCTTTGCCACACGATATGAACCCTATTAATTCTTTTGTTTGGGGGACATCTCAAGACATTAGTTTACAAGGTGCATATTTAATCTGAGGAGCACTTACGTCAACAAATTATAGCTGATTGTAATGTGTTCGAGGCCGCAATTTCAAGAAGATCTGAAGCATGTATTTTGGCTGAAGGTGGCCATTTCCGACATTTATTATAATACATCATAGTAAAGTAATTCCTTTGTTAATTAATTGTTTTGTTATTGTTTTAAGTAATGTTAATGAGTATTGTAAAAATGCACTTGATGAAATTACTATTAATCGAATTTAATCATTTAATTTTATTGTCAATCGGTTTGGAATACAAAAAAGCGTAAAGAAACAAACACTGCAGATGATACAATGGCGCATATAATGACCTATTTTATTTGTAATATCCACTGGTATGTTTGGTCACTTTTTGTTTCGTACCTACTGTACCAACAGACGATAAAAGCATACATGAAAAAAAGGTTGTTCTTAGTAGAAATTATTGCCCAAAAATCGAATATAAATCGTTTTGTGAAATATCCGTTGAACTGTATAACTACTTTTGTTTGATCCGGACGATATCAGCATTCCTGACATGCAAATCTGTATTCTTTTGTCAACCCATGGGTAAACTACTCGTTAAACAAACACATCATTTATTCCATTTCCAATTTAAAAGAAAAAGGGCAGTAAATATATTATTGTATACATATGTATATAATTAATTGATCGTCATCTATCGTAGATTATCGATTCTGGCGGTATACTAATAATCATTTATTTGTTTTAGTTTAGGTGTAGTTCGATGACGAGCTGATCATCATTCCATAGAGTAGCGGTTTTCCACAATATCATCACAGGATTTGCTTTCACAGTACCTGCAGCATGCCGTTCTCTGTTAGTTGGGTAGTATTTAGTAGTAGTAGCGATTAATTAAGATACAACATACTTTGTAAATTATATCTCATCCATATTCAAAGTGAAATATTTTTTTAAAAACATGCTGCAGTTGATATTGTTGTTGTGATCTTCATGTGGCTTTGGATATGTGAAATACTAATTTTTATTCAATAAGTGTACTCGTATAAGACAATGAAAATTGGAGGACTAACACATTAAAAGTGTTTAATAAAATCCTGTTTTATAAATAATGGATTTAGATTGGAAACATTTTATTGACTGTAGCTGCACCTACACTTTTCTTTTATACCATCTAGTATTGAGCTGTTTTCTAACAAAATATTAAACTGTAAAAATCATTTCGAAGAAAAAAGTATTTTATTTTGTTATGGGGGGTGTATGTATAATTAGATAGTAAGATGCATTTAAATGTTGAAATCATTTTAGTCCAGGTGTCAGAGATTTTATTGACTGACGGTTTTCTTTTTCTATCGCTTTTTTATGGCTAAGAAGAAGAAAATATGCACCAATATTCGATAAACACTGTTTACACTATTAAGAAGGCGGTTTTAGCACAAAAATGGAATCGATATAAAAATGTCACTAAATTCTACATATTTTTTTCTGTACAATTTTATAATTGCGATAATAGTTTATTGTGAAAACTGTATATACATAGATGGAGATATTTTTATTTTTCGTATCTCAACACTAACTGAATTACTTTTTTTTCGATGAAAGAAGGAATTTGCCATTTGAATATACATATAAAGTAGAGATATCATAGAATAGATTATATGGAATTTATATTGTTGTTTATTATTATTATAAGTATGAATCAAAATGAAATCCATTACTCATACCGAATAACAGACGCACATGTATATTAAAGTGTCTTTTATATAATTTTTTCCACAACGGTTTTTCCCTATTTCACTTTACCTAACATGGATTGCATTCTTATTTTAGCAAATTTAATTAATAATTATTAACTACACAGACGACACAAACACACGAAACTCACCAACCTCTACCACGCGAAATAGTGAAAATGTAACTGATGTATGTGGAATGAGGATGAAGAAGAGAGAGGAGTCGGGCCGTGTTCATCTGTTCCAGATGCAGTCGACGGAGGGCACGTCGGCATAGGAAAATGGACCCGAACGATGTTCGACTTATTCCGCCGGTAACGTATTAAACGGGAATTTGAACTGCCAACTGTTTAGTTGTGCCGAGTATGCCAATTACAGCCTATCCGATGTCGGCGCTGATTACTGCGGCTGGGTATTTATTATAAAATTCTCATGTTTTTATACATATTTATATATACTCGCAACAAGAATTCAGACGGCTTACGTCATACGAACAAATGAATAATTCATTATATTTTTATCAAACTGATAGTAATAAAACTATATAATACACTAAAAGTTTGCATTATATATTGCACTAAATTGCAAAAAATTATTGTTTTTAACGCGACCAAATATCGAAATTTACGTTGACAATAAAAACAAATGTGTAACGTCAGCCGTGACGTAAGACGTCTGAATTCTTGACGCGAGTATATATATATATATATGTTTTATGATTACACCGGGTTTACAAAAATGAAAATTTTATTATTTTTTGTTTCTGTCATTATTTATCGATTCTGCAGCGCTTGCAATTAAGTAGACATTAAAAACAAGGTTACTGACCTAAATATTCGGCCATTCGAGTCTTGACCTACCAGTGGTATCACTGAATAGGTACGTCTCGAACTGTTTTTTGGTGACAGTACGAAGGTTTCTTATTACTGTCTGTATTTAAATACAAAATATGTGTCAGCCTCCCTTAAGCCTTCTCTTCATGGACGCGAAATTCGCGAAAATGCGCACGAATTATTTAATGGCGGGAAAAGTCTCAACCTTTAGCGAATTTTGCCAACTGAAACCATAATTTTCATTATAAAACTGTCACTGACTGTCATGGCAGATTGACAGCTGCTCAAGTTAAGCTTACTAACCCCTCAAAGTGATGAAATTTGCGATAAATATTCCCTTTTTGTGAAATTCACAGATAGCTGACACTTTTCCCGCCATTTATAATTTAAATCAAAATTTACGAAATTCGCGTGAATTTTGAATGTCTGAATCTAAATATAAAGTAAAATTAAAAAGATGTCGATATCGAGACAAAATGTAAGTGTGGTACTTGTCTACTATTTAAATTTAAACTCTCTGCTACTTACGTTCATGGTTGAAATCTAATGAACCAAATAAAAAAAAATTAACTTTGATGTGTCGTCAAAGTGTGATATTTGTAAATATGAAAAATATAACTCCTTATACTTCCTACGTTGCGTGCAGCTGAACATATTAATCAATAATATCCTAATAACCTGAATGTCATTCGTATAATTAGTACTTAAAAAAGAAATATTTTTTTTAATACACGGATATTATAAAGATAAACGATGACGTTTATGATATGTTCGCATGCGTTTTACTACTTTTTATGTTAAATCCTACTAGGAATTCGAAACAAGTCTCGGAAGGTAGTATTCTATTTTTATTACACAAAGTAATCATTAAATTTGAGAGTAAAGCCGGGGACACATTGCTCTGATGCCACGCCACGCCACCCGACGTAATGTGACATATGTGCTCTGTGTGCACACTGTTACTACGCCAGCGATGCCTCGTTACGTTACATTTTATCACTGGCACTGGTTAGTGCCTAGTATGATTTCTGTGTTTCAAACAGATAGTGGCCAAAAATTTAGGTCACCTTCGTTCCCTGCTACCTATTCGAGCAGTACAGTGCGTACAGTTTATCACCCAATGCAGAGCTGGAAAGAAATTCATAGGACCAACAGATTCGGGTTGGAAACGTGCTATCAACGGTTTACTGCCAGTAAACACTGAAAAAGAAGCAGAGCCACCAGCATTAATCAGATAATATCTTACAATTGTCCAAGTGTGTGCAAGGACTGTGTGTGTTGTGGCTGTTGTAAGCTTGGGCTGAGCTGTTCGATCACTTTTAGCACTTGCAAAGGTCAAACTTGTAACGTTGATGAACCTATTGACATTGATTTATAGAATTTTCTGACAGTTGAACTATCGGATGAACAGAATTAAGAAGCAGAAGAAACTAGAGACACTGAGAAAACTAAAGAAAATAGATAAAGTAGAGACTGGGAGCCACCAACGCCATATCACCTTGATGAGCACTCCATTTGTAAAAAACGGAGACTAACTGAATAAAGTAAACAGTTCATGTAATATAAATTTGAATAAACAATGATGAAATATTCCACTTGATCCACAGTTATAATTTAATTATTTAACTATATATCATATTGACTTTATATATTCAAATGGTACAATCTATTCCTTATTTGATTGTAAAACGTCATTCATTCAGTGCTGAGACACGAAAATTAAAGATTTCTTCATCTAATATTAACAGTATTTCATCAATTTTGTCGGTCAGTTTATGTGTTTCACATGTAATTCAGGTGCACACTTTTACCACGCAACACCACGTTACCCCATGTGACACGAAAATCTAATAAGTCTCAACACGTCGAATAGCGGCGCATGGCGTGGCGTGGTGTACCGTGCACAGCTATGTGCACACAATCCTTCTGACGTTGCATCATAAGCCATGGCGTGGCATGGCATCAGAGCAATGTGTCTGCGGCTTTAAATAACGATTTATCGTTCAACAAGTTGCAGAAAAAGGAAGGTTGTTCAGTTTTTTGCTTACACATTGATAATTTCTGTCGTAGATCGTCTGGACAGTATCTATTAACCAGAGAATTAAAGCATAAACAATTTTATGTATAAAAAAACTGAGGTATATTAATCGAATAAGAGACGCGTGTTTTAAAATTGATATACAGGGCGATTCAGTTTTAATTGCATAAATTTCAAGGGTAGGTAGAGCTTCGAAAAATTATACCAGTTTGTTATATAATTTTTTCTATTTTGAAGCTTTATGAGTTTGATAGAGAGTTAACTTATATAGCTTCCCCCCAGTATTATCTTTTCAAAAAAATATAGATTTCTTGTATAGTTGCCAAAGTGCCAGAGATTAATTAAACCATATTTAGTACACGGAATACATTAATAAAATTTATTAGCCTAGGTGTGGAATAACACACCAGAACGTAATGTTACAACTGTAATGGAAAATTACTACTTATGAATATGCATTTTGTCTTAGTAAAACCAGGTTTTTTTACACATGAAATGTAAATTTACAACGTTATTATGTATTTTTAGAAAAAATCATGTAATTTTGCATGAAAGATGTTCATGATGTGAAGTGTATAGTATTCACACGAAGATTCTTGTAATACAGTATGGATATTTTTTACAGTATCTATGAGCACTTTTAACAACCAGTGGCGGAGGTATTGATAGTACCAGTCATTTAGAAAAAAAAAAGTTGTACCACCTTGGTGACATTTCCAAACGTAGAATTTAATTTCAAATAAAAATTATATTTTGGTAATTAATGGTCTGTAACTTTTTTAAGTTAAATTATTGCCAGGAAAATGTAAAAAACTGTATAAATGTCTATTTACACACATCAGTGCCGTGTCAGTTCCGTATCAGTGAAGAGTAAAAAATTATTACTTAGATTTTAAATGGGCGTGTTTATACACATCAGTCACATGCCATATTAGCGCTGTCAGTGCTGCTTCAGTGTCCGTTCAGTGGCTTTTAAATACGCCAGCGACGATATTTTTGTAATTCTACTGACGAACTGACCAGATTTTTCTATTACTTAGAGTTGAAGAAAAGCTTATCGAGCTAGTACAAAATTTTGATCAACTGCATGATAAATATATTCAGATCACTTTGATCGTCTGCTAATTCCTTTATACGGACCACAGACGGATATGTGTAAACTGGCATCAGTGATCGACCATAAATAACACCGATACTGAACTGACACTGAATTGATACGTCACTGATGTGTGTAGATAAACCTTAAAGTCAACCAGACGATTTCTATATTAGTAGATACTTATTTATCAAATGTGTGTGTCAAATCCCGCACGTAAAATATGTTATATTTTATATAAGAGAAATTCCGGTAACCACATTTAAAAATATCTTATACGCACTATATCTAAAAATGAATGGTTCTAGGACATGCGTTTATTAAACAATCTTAGTTTTCAATGTTTTATCAGTTCCAGCAATATTAAAAAAAATAGTAAAAAGACGGTAAGTGCAATTGCTAAGAAAGAAAGCGGCTTGTAAATGTATGAAAACAGTTGCGACACCATTGAGTAATAACAGTAGTAATTTATTATTCAATGGCGACACTTTATCTTAATACATATACAAATACAAATTAACGTCACTATACGTCATTATACGAAGCGAAAAAGCAGTGAGTATAAATCATGAAGGAAGATAACAGAAAATGACATTTTGTAAGTACTTGACGCCTTCTTAGTTCGTGTGAAATATCAAATATGTGTCACGTCACAGTTTATTAATATCATAGGCAGTAAGTAGCGTCATTTTTTCAGCAAATAAGACGGAAATAGCCAGCACAAAACATTGTTGTTGTTGTCCCCTTTTTCTTCAAAAGCGAGGAAACATAAATACGTTAAAGCAGTTTTACAGTCCAAAAGCTTTGACTCAATTCGCAAGTTTCTTGTCTTAAGCATGCGCAGTGAAGACAAAATCTGACGACATCGGGATCGACTCATTGTTTTCAAGTTCAATTCGTACCAAAAAGTTGAAAAATATTCTTTATCACTTCTGATGAATGCGATAATACCAATCAAAACAAAAATCTCTAGGCATAATTTTTATTGATATGGATATTTTCCGTATTCTACACGCCGTTATTTTATTGGCGAACGGTGGCCTTGTATGGATTAGGATCGAGCGGTATTATCGCTCTTTATCCTTCACCATCTCTGTAGACCTGGGCGGCCTCGTAGAGGTGGGTTCCCTTCTCCGGTCAGCCTCGACCGCTGTTGCGGCCGATGCTGGCGGCTCGAGAAACCTCCTCCTGCCCTGGCTATATATTCTACAGTTTTTTTTTAATGGAAATTATAGAATATCTTAAAAAGATAAACACGGATGGATTATCACAAACATTTTTGTACTTTCAATTTGTGAAACAAAGGTCCATCTAAAACCCCTAGAGTACTTTCGAATTGTGAACTCTAAACCGATCTGACAAGTAAATTGGGTCAGGAAATTTGAGGAAGAAAATTGACTTTTGGACTGTAAAGATAGTAAAGAAGGAATATAATTAAATTTTCTTAAACCTACAACGGTAAAAGAAGGAATAATTGACGTACCTTCTCCAAGGCAGAAACCAAAGGGAATTGCACCTTAACAATAAAAAATTCTATAATAAGAAATCTTTGCTCTCCAATGCCTAACAGCAGAAATAAATTTGGAAAAATTTGAATGACAATAATGTGCCTGACCCTGCAGACTCGTATTCTGAATAGGTAAACAGAAAATAATGTTTATATTTTTAATCATACAATGTATTTTAATATTATTGTAATAAATTAGTTATTTGTTCTGTTTTTTATCGTTTTATATTTTTGAAATAAAAACTTTGTCTATTTTAAACTCAATTAGGCTACGCGTCAACTCGGAAATAAATAAAAAATTAAAACTGACACACAGTAGGTGTTATAAATAATAAATTTATCATGTTACTATTTAAACGTTTGAAACAATCTACTTCTTTATTTTTTAAAATGTGATAAAATTACAGATTTTTTTAATGAACCATCCCGCATCCCTATAATTTTTTGAAACCCATTTTTCTGATTCCAGCGATACATCAGAGTTGCTTGACAATTTGCATAATATTTTAGTTTATTTACTGGCACAGCACAATGAACTAAGTTAAAATTATCACGAATCTAATGCATATTTATGCAACACTATATTATTAGATCGTAAGGAAATGTCCTAACAATACGTTTAATAAAAACGTTATCTGAGTAAAAATTAAAATAGTTTGTTAGTCAAAATTTTATATTTGAGGGGTGAAATATCTCTACACTTAAAATTCAATCAAAATCTATGTCGGTTGTTGGACAACCGTTGCAGAAAATGCACATGCACTTTCGTGCAACTGGCTTATTTGTAAGATAAATTTAATTGCAAGCCATGATCATACTGGCGTCAGATGTGACTAAGTTCTACAAGTTAGGAAAGGAAAATTAAGCGTACGCCAATGCCCGGTCACAAAATCGTTTGATTTCTCGTAAATACAGGGTATCCCGTAAAGCATGTTGCAAACTTAGGATGGTGATAGTACACTGTCTCAAGTTGTGTCTTAGTTTCTACATTTACTACAATTTCAGCTATAAAATTAAGTCACTTTCCAATGTGACTCTCAGGCAAATACTCCAAATTGTGAATTTTGTAGTCATGATACCCATTGATCTTCCAAAATTCGTTAAACGTTTGATTTATCCAAATTCAATACCCAACTAACCTACCGTACACAACTGGGTGGATTTTGTTCGAAATACTATAACAGTCTAGAAAATTAGAATGAGAAAAAAGTTGATGCCGATGATGACACTGATTTTAGCAAGGCATTTTAGAAAGTTGACCACAGTATGCTTTTGCGAAAACTTGCTGAAGTTGGTGTGAGCGGTGTTCTTCTAACATGGGTCGAATCCTATATTAAAAACAGATCGCAGTTTGTTGCAGTAAACGGTCAGAATTAAAACACATTCCTAACAACATCAGGTGTACCACAAGGGTCCCATTTAGGGCCTTTGTTTGTTTAAATATATGTGAATGATATAAAAAATTGCTTTAAGCATTAAGTTTTTTCTATGCGTTAACTTAAATTTTTTTATCAAAATAAATTCATTAAATGACTGTTTACTGTTGCAATCTGATTTAAATAATTTAGTTGATTTTTCTGAAAATAATTCATTGTATCTGAATTTGTCTAAGTGCTCTGCCATTACATTTGGTCGTTGCATTAATCCAGTTGCTTTTCAGTATCATGTCTCTGATTCAATTTTAAAAAAGTATCCGTGATAAAAAATCTTGGAGTAGTTTTTGATTCTAAATTAACATTTAATGATCACATTAATTCAATTATTCTAAATGCATCCAGGATGTTAGGGTTTATTCTTCGTAAGTGTAAAGATTTTGATAATATTAAGCCAATTAAACACTTATATTATGCTGATGTGTTTAGTAAAATAAATTTTGCGTCTTCGGTTTGGAATCCACAATACATTTATATAAATCGCTTAGAAGCCTTTCAGAATAAATTTATTAGATTCATATCTTTTAAAACCCATTTCATAATTGAAAATAGTAATTACAATGCAGCTAGGAAACAATTTAGGCTTATATCATTGGAGAAACGTCGCATCTTGAATGACCCACTAATTTTATAAAAATTATTGAATAAGAAACTCAACTGTTCAGATCTTTTATCTTCAATACATTTTAATGTGCCCACCCATGGCACGCTGCATTATGATCTTTTCTATTTACCATTTAGAAGAACAAATTATACTAGTTAAATTGTGAAAATTAAATAAAATCACAAGACTGTCAAAAATTAGAATTAAAAGTTATATTTTGAACAAACTAAAAAATATATAATTTACAATCCAATTACCGTATCCTTTAGATTCAACAAACTGGATATGGAAATTATCATTTTTACTTTTTTTTGGAAAATATATATTACAAAGTACCTATTCCATTTATTACCTCAACGAAACACACACATTTCTTGAAGTAATCCACTATTTCAATTTTATGAACTTACACAAGATCTTCTCATACTATAGAGGCAATAAAATAATAAAGACACTTCACGCATTCATTTATAAATTCAAACTACAAAAAACATATTTCTCTTGAATGTCTTCGTAAATCTTCATTCGAGTTCATGTATCGACAAAGTCAAAATCTCTAATAAACAATAGAATCAATAGAAACACTTCAGGCATTCCATTACTTATAAAGTCAAAGAACAGAGAAAATACTTCATTTGTCTTGAATGTTTTTATAAATCTTCCTTAAGGGTTCATATGTCCACATGAATAAAAAATTATTATTATTATTATTATGATCGACAAAAAAATGAAACTCCTCTTCCTGAAATATAATAAAAAAATTATACGTTAAGCATCTATTACAGAATTTAAATTTATTTTCTATTTCAAACATTCCAGGGGTTATTTTTTATTTAATTAACCACTTGGATAGTTATAAACTGCTATGATAATAAAAATATTTAGTTTAAATAAAAGTGGCTTAAAACTTGGGTTATATTCCTTTCCATTCTATTTTATATTTATATTTATATCGGTCAGTGGTCGCGCGGTTTAAGGCGTTGGTACTTGAATCGAGGTGACTAGACGGAGTTGGTTCGAGCCCAGCTGCCGGTAGACCGTATATAAGCTATATTCGTGGAGAGGATTGGCACCCTTTCTGTGGGTATGGTAGGGTGGAATAATGTTAGCTTGGGTCAATGTGAGAGATTGATGCCGGTTGATATTTGACTACCCCCCTAATTAATGAGGTTTTCCAGGTTTTCCTCATTCCTGCACTGAATAGTGGTTAGGGCCTACCAACGTAAGTCGTTCCTGGGCGCAAATGCGGCCTGCTTAATAATAATATGCCGCCCCCTCTCCCGCACAATTCTGCGACTTCTGGGCTAATCCCTGTGGTTAGAATGAGGGGTAGAGATATTATTATTATTATTATTATTATTATTAGTATTATTATTATTATTATTATTATTATTATTATTATTATTATTATTATTATTATTATTATTATTATTATTATTATTATTATTATTATATATGACATAGTTTTTTCGAGTTTGAAACCTTGTCGGTGGATGAAAACATTTAGAATAGTCAAAACATAGGTATATACAAAATGATGAAGAATATTTAATTTTTTAATACGTTAGATAAAAAAATTTCATAAAGAATGGGAAAAATGCTTAAACATCCTTATACCATTCTACCGGTAGCCGGTAGTACTGATTTTGGGAGGTAAGGTTACTGATTTGAGAAGAAATAATGCATAGCATACAAGATCGTGACCGGTTTCCCAATACGAGTTGGCTAGCCGTGTATGAAATCGGTAGTGGTATAGATGTAATACTTCTCGATTCGGAGTTCTCCAAATAAATGTGTGCGGCAATTGTAACTTTGTGGAAATTCTTCTAGTACTGGTCGTTGGATCATCAAGTATTGCATCAATAATGGCAATTTCTTATGCAACAGTGTGCTGTTGACGAGGACCTCCACTATGACGTTAATTAATTCCAAATTCACGAATCCTTTAAAAAGAACTAGAAAAAACTGCGCGATTAGGTTGTCGTCTATTTGGATATCTTACTCTGTATTCCTGATGCGCAGCTTTAGTGTTAGCATCACATCACATAAACGTAAATAATGTCGTCAACACTAACAGAAAATTATTCAACGTTGTACAAAAAACAATTACTTGATGACAAGTTGTGAAAGAAGAAACAAGCTGTCAAAGGATAAACAAACTTTTATTTTCATAGCTGCCTTATTTTACATTTTCTAAAATATCTCCTAAACGATGCCAGATCTGAAAAGTTATTTTTTATTTCACGTCCAAAATTCGATTTTATGTACGATATTTTATTTTGACTGCCCAGTTACGAAACGCCCTGTATATTTAAGAATATCTTCAAATAATAATGGCCCATACGGCCAGGTTTTCTTCATGTATGTAAATCATTATGATTTTAAAAAAAAATGTAAGAATGAACATTTTAAATACTTTTTGTTAAAATTTTTTGACTACCTATATAATAAAAGCAACTGTCTGTCGGGTTTATAATAAAAATAAAACATCATGTGCATTCCAATAGAAGTTAACTTCTGTTAATTACTGTTATCAACTTTTCTGCATGTTAGTTAGATCTCGGTTGAATGGCTTTGGTGGATTCAAATAAACCAGACTTTCGTGCCGAAAGCCACGGAATTTTAAAACAGTCGCAATACATTTAAACTTTTTCCCAGGGCTTGATTAACAGCTATGGACCCCAAATTTTTAGGTTAGTAAATTTATTATCATTTAATTTAACGCTGTTTCTAAATGAGTTAACATTATTCCAGAGCCATAGGTCATCAAAAATTAAAAAATATTTATAAGATCAGTGTATTCAGTTAGATTGTAGTAGTATTTAAGTACTTTTAAATGTTTTAAATTATATTTATTTTAAATGTACATATCTGTATATGTACATATGTTACAGAATGATCTTAATATAATCTAGTGGCAGGTTCTATACCTAAAAATAAGAAAAATGGTTTGATTTCCATTTTACGTGTATAAATTTCTCCCATCTTTAGCAAAAAAATTGTATGCCACTGATTTTTGGACAAATTGGTATCACTCCCTTAAATCCAACTTAATTCTGCTTAAAAAGTGTATCTTGGGCTTTTTCCTTCTTAAGCACCGTTTTCAAAATAAAAATTAATTTATTAATCATTACATAATTATGTATTCAGGAAAAAAGTGCATTGAACCTTTAATTTAAATTAAGTGCTGGAAATGGCTCTAAATCGCCTTCGCATCTATCTTCTAACTGTTCGGAATATCCTAGGTGTTTGGTGTATTGTTTCACAGCCTTTGGTAATATGTAGCTTTATATGCCAAGTGGGTAGAATACGCCAGTTGCTTTAGATGGCCCCAAAGGTAGAAGTCGCATGGATTAAGTAGGGTTATCGGGGTGGTCAAGGAGCAGGCCTTACCCGTACAATCTAATTTCCTTGGAACGTAAGATTTAAATAGTGTCTTACATTGCGACACTAAATGAGCCCGATGCCCAGTCGTGTATAAATCATGAACGAGAACGAACACTAAGAGGGACAGCTTCTAGAAGAATAGGTAGATTTTCCTGTAAAAATCCAGATATGTAGGTCCATCTAATTTTCTCGGCAAAATAAAAGGTCTAACCAAACAATTTTCAATAATTTCTGCCCACACATTGACTGAAAACTGCTGCTGGCATGGCAATTCATGAATAATGTATGAATTTTCATTCGCCCAAAAATGTTCATTGTGATAATTTAAAACACCGTTTCTGGTAAATGAAACTTCATTTGTGAACAAAATGAAAGAAATAAATTGCCGATCTTCTGATTTTCTTTGGTTTAGCCATTGACTATACTGCAGTCTGAGTGGCAAATCAGCTTCAGAGAGGTTCGAACTAAACGACTAGATTGCCATGGATTTAAAAAGTGTTAAGTGTAAATGGCGGCGTCATGTCTCAATAAATAACTTTTCTACTAAGGCAAGGTAAAGTATCCTTAATTGATGCACATTAAAGAGACTTTGCAAATACTTAAATTTTTTAAGTATGGTCTGTAGTTTCTTTATTTTATATGTTATACGTTTATCTCATCATAAGTACATGTAATAATAACTCCCAAATATTTAAATTCTGTTTTAGGCATGATGACATATTCTGTTTCATGAACGATTTTTATCTGACTAAATGGAGGAAGACCAGACTCAGCAGCTTAACGGTAAACAGTAAGTTCTTTCAAAATTTATTGTCAGTAGCTTATGATCGAACCACTTCTTAGTGTACGTTAGATCTTTCTCAGCATTTACTCTTAGTACCCTCCAGGTATTGGTTTTGAAACACACTGCAGTGTTATCCGCGAAACCTATAATTTCCTCTCTGTACAAATATAAAGAAACTAAGTCATTAACATAGATTGAGAACAAAATAGAACCCAATACTGTACCTTGTGGAACTCCATATGTTAAGGAGTTTCTAGATGACGCAAATTGAGATAAATTGCCATACTTCACAAAAAATCTTCAACTTGTAGTAACTGCCGAACGTAAAGCACAGTATTTGCGGTATATCTTCATTTGCTCTGGACTTGAAATCACAAAACATCTGAGAGTATGAGTCTTGGAATTGAAAATTCTTATAATAATAATTGAATCTTTGTCTTCTATATCATTGATCGGTATCTTTAGTAGCTCATCTCTTCTCAAAGCTCCACAAACACCAATTATTAAAATTAGTTGAAAGGTATCCAAAATTAGTTGAATCTATCGATTTTTATTAACTTGAATTACCTTTTCTAGCAGAAATCTGTTATCAGGTGTTCTCTCAATTCCTCTTTCGCTTGAATTCAGGATTTTTTTGGACGGTATCCAACTGATTTGCTTTTCAAATATGGTATTAGTTTTGGAAATTTTCTCATATTTCTTTTGGTATTCAGTTACTTACTAACATGGAATATACTGACAATAACGTCGAGGTTTTATTTTATTTTGTATTCATTGTAGGTAATCTCATATTGTCTCGACAATTTCCTGGAAATTAACTGTGAAACAACACTTATTTTATTGCAGTTTTCGAAAGGATATTGTTTGTATCTAAAACGCGAAATGGTACTTTTGCGTTCAGCAATGGAAGTTATTTTGCTGAGCTTAGCGAGGCAAACTATTCTAACTATACCTTTCAATAACGGTATTTTTCCCTCACCTATTTTTATTTTCCTAATGATTAGTAGTTCAAAGGCCGTATTTCAGCTCTCCCACCTGCATTCAATTATCTTTTCCATTTTTCGAATGGCCAGCCGCCGTTCATAAATATGATTTAGTCCAGGTTTACTAACGAGTGTAAACATCGTAATCGCAGTTATTACGCGAAATTTAGTGCTTTTAAGTGGGTATTTTCCAGGAGTTATTTAATAGAGCGGAAACCGAGAAGAGTCCATATAAAGCCATTTATCTGGATTGTAAGTGAGGACACGGAGGTATTTTCCTGATCATGAAGCAGCATTATTTCAGTCCACTTCCTGTTGTAGATTAGTGGTAAGGGAACGAGTTGGCCGGGCAACGTGTAAGGCAGCATGCATATGTTCCATGTTTCTACAGTCCATAGTGGTCTGTTTGCGGTCTCGCGGCACCGGCGTATCCCAATCTAGTGACCTTATACGTCTCGGCTACACGCCGCCAGGATTCAACGCGTTACATTTACGATTGTGTTTTGCACACTTTATTGCTTCATTTGCCCAATTGTTTTAGCAGCGTTTCGAATGTTTTGTGTCGCATTTGCAAGTTAATTACGATCTAGTAGGGGCTTTTTTTATTTATATACGGCCGTTAATATTGTCGCGCGTAGAAAATTACGGAAAGAGGCAAACAAAAAAATGAAGCGCCTGTTAATGAACCTCCTAAAATTGCTACATTGTCGCTTTACATTTGTTTTGGACGGGTGGGTCGGGCTGTATAATAAATTATATCCGAAAAAAAGTTAATGGCTCGAAATTGGCCCAATATCAAATAATTAAAAGCACATTTTTGGTATTCGGTGATTGAATAAAACCACGTTTATAAATACCATGAGTCTAAAGAGGAAGTACAGTTTGCTCAATTGTTAAAGGAATATGACATTACTTTTGGTTAGTTTCTCAATGTATTTAAATCATTTCTCTTTCATACCTATGAACTATTTTTATCATTATACCTAACAGACTTCTGTGCAATTTATTTCATAACAAATTAGAATGTCCGACTCTGTTGCGCCAGTTTTATTTCCATGTTTCTCGTGTAAATGCTCGTCAAAATCGTACATTTGTTTGTGCCAGAGTAAGGTCAAATTGTCTTAAGATGTCCCCAGTGCATATTATGTGTCACAATTTTAATATAGTATCAGATTTATGTGATATTAATTTTAGCAACCTGAATCAGATGGTTGCAGCTGTTGGTCTGAGATTTAGTAGTGATATTTAGATGTTTGTAATGTATTTTTTTAGTAGTTCTATATTTTAATGTAACTTTTACAGAGCCTAGTGCATACTGTTCTTTCTATATTTATTTGTTCAGTTACTTTTTTTTTGTTGTAAAATATTTGTCCTATAAATGGATTTTTATCTGTTGGGCAATAAAGATTATTATTATTATTATTATACTAAGAAATTAAGTATTTCATATTGTTCCCTCTATTTTCAAAATTTCTAACTGTGAGTAAGTGTATAGCAACTCGGATATAGATAATAGATAGTGAAGTAAGATAATTTATGAAGTAAAATAAAATGCTTAATTAGCTTCTCGTCTGTACGCAGAATGATTTCGCGGTAGACATGTGCCAAATGCAGCTACTTCTATCGCGATAGTGCAACGCGGGCGTGACTCGGAAAATTTGCAACTGAATTGTGAAAGAGATGGAGGTCCAGGGCATCCAAGTGGAGGTCCAGGGCGTCCAAGTGGAGGTCCAGGGCGCACACGGCGTCCACGGCGTATTGCAGCAGCTGAGCAACACATTTTAGAGATTTTTGAAGAGAACTCCGAATAAGTACCAGGAAAATCGCTCATCAAGTACAAGGAATGTCCCAATCAACAGTGTGGCGTATCACACTTGGCTTAATTATGCCAATAACTTACGAGTTTAAAACGGACAAGATGTTCTAATTTTTTATTGTAAAATACTGACTAGCAAAACATATCCACACAGGGATTATTTAGACTGAAAATTCAAATGTAACAAAGAAAGGAAAATACACATTAAATATCATATTACTTTTTTGCATGTTTACTCCTCTCGGTGACAGCAAAATATGATTAAATATTTATCCGTTAACTTTTTTGGAGTTGCATAGGTTGTACTTTGGTAACATATCATTCTATTTTTAAAATATCTGCCCACATTTGTGTTGCAGGTGTTGTGAAGCTCATTGCAAACGACATTTTTTACAGCTGATTATTCCTAGAACATAGCTTCGGACAGATTTTTCAGCTTAGCGACTTTAAGAGAGGGCGGATTGTTGGGTTGCGCGAAACAGGTTTGTCGGTGAGAGATTTCTAGAAGGATTAACAAATTCTTAACGTACCATAGTACGGTTTTACCAGATGTGGACTCTTGTTACTGCGTGTCTTTCACCAAATCGCCTTGTTACCCTTGCACAAATATCGTGCATCCTCAAACAGAAATGAGATTCGTCACTAAGGATCACCTGATTCCATTCTTTGTCCCACTGAATCCTCTGTCTACACCATTGTAAACGGTTAGCTCGATGTTGACGAGTGACAGGCAGCACCCAACGTGGACGATACGACAAGAGGCCAAAACTTCGTATTCGGCGATATATTTTACGCATACCGAGCATCCCCGTTCTTCAAACCACTGATTTGCAATAGTCTGGCTGCTGCTAAATCGGTTTCTGAGAACTAAGAGTCGCAATCGATGATCTTCACGCTATGTGGTTCCTCTACGACGGCCGGTGCCTCTAGTTCTGTGTCCACGGTCTTTCTGACTCCACACCTGGCAACATCTTACTATGGTACGTAAGGATCTGTTAGTCCTAAAAACTTCTCTCACCGACAAATCTGCTTCGCGCAACCCAACAATCTGCTCCCTCTCAAACTCACTAAGTTTATAAATCTGCCCAAATCTACGTACTCTAGGCATAATCAGTGAAAAAAATGTTGTTTGCAACAAGCTTCACAATACTTGCAACACCAATATGAGCAGAAATATGCAAACTCCAAAAAACATAACGGACAAACCTGAAAACTTAATCATTTTTTACTTTCAGCGAGAGAAGTAAATATGCAAATAATTATCGAAATAAAATGCATGATATATTAATGGACGTTTACCTTTCTTTGTCATTTAGTAATATTGAGTTGAATGATGAAAATCAAATTATAATACCAATGAGTATTGGACCAAATTCTGCAGGAAACTTCCGTTTAGGGATCTTGGCTATTCACTATTTCTTTGTAGACATATAGGCAAAGAAGAATGGCATGATACTTGAGAATCTATATACACTAAAATTAAGAAACTGATTTTTGAAATGACAAAAAATTAATGAACATTTAATACATCTAAACTGAACTAGATTATATAACATTGAATTTGTAATTTTCCTACTAGAGTGCAGCATGGCTGTCAGTCAAACAGCGATAGATGCAAAGTGCCAATTCCTAATAAAAATTACTCAGCCATTGATTTCAAGGTTGTGATTTATGTCCGCATCTATTGGAGAAGTGATAAACTTTCATTTATTTTGTGTGAAACAATTACAGTTTGATAGTAGCAGCGTGAAAAATGGATTTCCTTTAGTTTCTCGTTATATCGTGACAGTCGTAATATATCACGGAAATCATACGATTTTAAGGGCAGTTACCGGGGGTCAAGCAGAATTAATACGTCGAATTATATGAAGATGGGTCGTACATTACGATCGGCAAAACGAACACGTTTGCTTAAGCGGAAATATAGCAATAAATTTCGTATATGGTGTATATCTGCGCCCGGGGATCGCTTAAATTGGAAAATACAAAATTGAAAATCACTGTAAAATTTCGGTACGTAGGCTTATACAGACCCATATATTATTTCCTTGCGCGGCCAGAAGCACTGTAGTGGAATAATTGGTAGCGCTAGTGTAAAAATAACGCGATATCGAAGATACGTTCTGTGGTTTATTGTGCACTTAAATTGCATGGCATTTAAATTTTAACGATGTTCAGTTATATCCTATAAATTGGCGCTTTACCATAAAGGATTCTAGAATTAGAGACTAGATAAATCGGCAAATAGCTCAAGTTGGAGTCTCGATTGAATTCAGTTTACGATGTCCTTTGATTTATCCGTAATTAATAGTTTCGTTCAGTTTCGTGAAATCAAGATACGAAGATGGTATGCAGTGATTCAGAACTGAAAAAAAAATGTTTTGAATGTGCACGGGGTTCTTACAAATACAATTTTGTAAAAAAAAATAATCAAATAGGGCAGTTTGAAATTGATTGAAAAATACACTTCTGCGCGGCACTAGAAACTGGTCCACTGTAAAACTTGACCTTGCTCAAGACAAAACAGTCAGTTGGCGACCGACATGGCGGCAAAGTATAATAAAAAATTTAACGGACAAAAAATTGAAAGAATTTCCTAAGGAAAAATATGACAGTTATTTTATACTACCAAATTTAACTGCTTTTGCCGCTATTGTTGTTATTAATTAATAACATTTATTTGTGGTTTTAATTAATAAAATAATTTGACATACCTGATGTTATAACAACGGTTCAAAATTTTGTCCACCGACGTGTAAACACTTAAACACATTTAGGCCTGTCTTACCCACTTTCTACGCACCAACACAAATGTTTCTGGTTCTTGTCCGTTTTGAACTCGTAAGTTATTGTCATAATTAAGCCTCGTGTATAATACGCCACATTGTTGATTGGGACATTCCTTGTATTTATTGAGCAATTTGCCTGGTACTTATTCGGGGATTCTCTTTAACAGTGTTCATCAGATGCTGCAGTACACAGTGGATATCCTGGGCTTCCATTTCATTCACGATTCGGTTGTAAATTTCTCCTATCACGCCCGCGTTGCAGAACCGCGGTGAAAGTAGCTGCATTTGGCACATGTCTACTGGGAAATCGTTCTGCGTACAGAAGAGAAACTTCGAAAGCATTTTGTCTTACTTCACCATACATTAAATCGATATCCACCAACTCCGTGTTGCTATACATGTAAGCCATTGTTGACAGTTGAAAAACAAATGTAAACACTATCGTTACTATAATCGGATTTCAGTATTCAGAACCGCTTGCATTCCGATGAGGCTAGAGACTAGAGTAGCCCAGCGATGTAAAAGTTGAAAATACTACAACTTCAATATTTTTTTCCGTAAACTATAAGAATTTTACCTTTAATTTTGTTTTACGATATTGACTCAATTTTTCATGACGCATCTATTCCTATTTTTGAGATAAGTTGTGAATCACCCTATATTTATATAGTATGTTTCAGTTTCTTGGAAAAAGTCCTAGGGTCAACACACCATTTGTGGCCATATACCTAATAGTTGCCTTCTTCAACTTGCAATACTAAACTGTACAGTTAACTATTTAAATGAAACATATTTATGGAAAATTTGTGTCTGTTCTTAAAATATCTGAGAGATGTCACTAGTGTAGTTCAAAATGTAAAGTCCTAAATTTTAGTGGGCATGAGCTTAGTGTTTTCTTAATAAATTTGCTGAAAAACCAAAGTATGTAGATTTTTATAGTAATAGTCGACAATAATGACATTTTTAAGATGTGGGCACCGTTTTATAATATTATATTAAATTGTATATCGTTGAAATCTGTTTCAAAAGTTTTTATAAAAATCAGAAATTGCCAAAACTGGTCTAAATATTAATCATATGCCAGTTGTTGCCATGCTGTGGCCAGAACTGGGTATAATCAAATCATATTATGGGCACATTGATACTTGAAAGACATTTATAGATTAAATCTCTTCCGATGACAAATTACTAGCTAAAAAAAATAATAGAAATTTTTTATTTTGTGTTTTTGCATTGGATCAATTGAAAAATAGGTATAACAGAAAAAAGAATAGGTAGGTACTTGAGGAACGGAGAAAACTTGCCGATGTAAAAATATTAAATATCAATATATTAAAATCATAAAAATAAAATTAGGAAATACAAAAACAAAAATGTATCTAAAGATAAAAATGAGTTGTCTGATGATGTGTCTTTGAATTTACTGATAGTGGCATACGTTGTGGTTGAACATTTCCGAAATGGAACATAAGTGGCCTTAGAATAGATCCTTGAGGTACTCCTGTGTTAATATTACAAAAATGAGACATGTTATTATTGTACAATATTCTCTTTTTTCTATTAGAAAAATATTTATCTATCATGAATAAGACTGATGGTTTTGGAAATGTGTATCTTAATTTAGAACAAATAAGGTTATAATATCCTTTTCAATAGATGTAATAATATCATCAATTGTTTGAATCAAGGTTAAATCACTACTATGATGTTTTCCGAAACCTGTCTGAAACGGCACATTCACATGTAGAGTATACGTAAATTTGAATATAGAGAATTTTTTCAATAATATTTAAGAAGCAAGGCAAAATACTAATTATTCTAAGATCAGAAAAATTCTGTGAATTTACTATTGAGTAATCATTTCTCAATAGCAACTTTCCGTTCATCAGGAAAGATATTAGTTTTAAACTAATTTTGGAAAAAATGGGCATCGCAAGTGAATCAAATGACGTTATGGTTATACAATATTTCGTCGGATAATAATTTAAACAGTACCGATATTAAACTCACTCACTTATACAGTATCTGCAAAATACTTACTTTAAATCTGTCCCTTATTGTATTCAATACAATTAATTACAAAAGGTCTACATGAATGTATTTAAAATAATGTAAAAATTAAAATTCGGAGGAGAAGAGGGTTAATTATTATAGCCTCCAATATATTTTCACCAGACATCTACGGGAACCTAGGAAATAAAACAATAACTAGGTTTCTGAAACCCAAAAACCCATCTTCAATAACTAGGACGTGGTTCCAGCCTACTGCTGGACCCTGGAAACTTTTTAATAGAAAGAAATTATGTATTCGAGTCCTCCAGATATAAGGATTTGTATCTATTTATGAGCACTATTTGCTTATGGTATTAGATTTTATCTCTTTATGAACTATATGTTACAAAATCTTTCACATTCTGATTATGGGGTTGTGAAATTTTGGAGATTCAGAAGACTGCACATCTCAGGTTGTGTTCAATCATGCAGACTTTCTGCTTTCCAAAGGTTATGTGATTATAGGTCCACGTTCTGATTATGGGGTTATGCAGCGATAGGTTTTCTTTTTGTAGGTTAGTTACATATTTATAATTTTGTTTCCTAGGTTCTAGTGAAACGAGTTATGAGGCTATGTCTAATTTCCTCACGAATATTCAAGTGAAATAGTTATTTTTGGATTTCATCGACCTTTCATTCTTTTTTCTTCAGGGAAAAAATTCGTAACAAAAGTGCATTTAGACAATCAACATTAAATTGGTGCATAGTAAAAAAACTATTTTTTTTATTATTTTAAGATCTGTTATTTTTGCCCCTGTAGGAAATGTTAGTTTGCCTTCCATAAACGTCATCTAGTGATTTATGGCGGTAAATGCGCAAACTTTTTATGTAACGGTTTCGATTTTGTAAGAAATACATTGTACAAATAGTTCAATAGTTTAGAAATTTAACTTTCTATTTCTACATTTCCAGGTACTCAACCTAATCTTAAAGTAGAGAGACTTGACAACGAATTCAATAATTATGTTCCTTTACTAACTTTATCGCATTTGTTATCACCACAAAGTACAGTAAACGGCGCTGGGGGTATAATTTTAAACCTTATTGTAATTTTCTGGAAAATGGAGGGTATAAGGTTTAAAAATTGCTTTTTGTGATTTATGTTTTATATGTACAGTTAGAATATTTTACACTTGGGAAAAATAAAGGTTATATGATATCCACCCACTTGCCATATACTTTTACTTAACATTATGTCGGATACTCATTTTTTATTTCTTTACTGTTTGCGTATCAACTTTTATGACTGCATTTTCAAGATTTAAGTGTTTATGCTCAGAAATGTAGTGCTAAACATAATAAAAGCATTTTGTTGAAAATAAACTACGATATTACAAATTACTCACTTTTCTCTGGGAAATGAGTATTAATATTACACGAAAATTATTAACTAAGAAGTTGAAATTACTAGGTAAACATCAAAATTATAGATATAAGGAAGCGATAAACATTAGAACGTGAACACCTGACTTGTATTGTAATATTATATGCTCTCAGCTTATTCGTTTAATTTTCTTATTCTATCTGTGCATTTTATTTCAATACAGTGGCAAACATGGGTCCGGAAATGCTTCGTTTTCGAGAGGTAATTTAAAGTTTTCTGTCTTAAATAGAGATAAGATATTGAGATGAGATTTGGTACACAATAGTGTATAGTGAAAGATTGCTTTTAAGTGTATACATTTTTCTTGTAATATACTAGCATCAGTGTTGTTCGTGTTAAATACTCATTTTTAATAAAAAGAAATTGTACGTCACTGATTTTATACAAATTGGTATCGCTCTCTTAAAGCCAAGTTAATTTTGCTTAAAAAGTGTATCTTGGACTCGAGATAAAAATTAATTTATTATTACAATACAGAAATGATCTTAAGAAACTTATAATATTAGCCTTAAATTTTGTGTCAAAATTCAGCAAGAAAGAGAGTGAAGAACGCTTTTTGTAACATTCATTTTTGACATATAGGATACAATTAAATGTATAGCAAATCAATTATTTTCATTTTATTTGTTTATAAAAAAGGTGTATAAAACTTAAATGTTGTGCATCAACATTGTGCCTTCGCATCTGTCTTCTAACTCTTCGAATATCCCAGGTGTTTGACGTATTGTTTCACAGGCATTGGTAATACGTTCCACTAATGCAGCTGCATTAGTTATGTGACTAGAATACACCAGTTGCTTTAGATGCCCCCAAAGGTAGAAATCGCACAGATTTAAGTCGGGTGATTGGGGTGGCCAAGGAGTAGGCCCGCCCCGACCAATCCATTTTCCTTGGAACGTAAGATTTAAATAGTTTCTTACAATGCGACTAAAATGAGCAGGTGCCCCGTCATACATAAACCATAAACGACAGCATACATTAAAAGGAACAGCTTATAGAAGGATAGGTAGATTTTCTTGTAGAAAAGCCATGTATGTTCGTCCATCTAATCTTCTCGGTAAAATAAAAGATCCAACCAAACAATCATGAATAATGTATGGCTTTTCATCCGTCCAGGAATGTGACAATTAAAAACACCGTTTCTGGTATATAAAAGTGCCTTGAACAAAAAGAAAGAAATAAATTGCCGATCTCCTGCATTTTTTTATTTAGCCATTGACAATACTGCAAACTGGAAAATCAGCTTCAGAGGACTAGAACTGTCTGCAGATGATAAGAATATAGCTGTTGCTCTTGGAAGATTCGCCATATATTAACATGGTTCATACTCCCTAATTCATTTGCTAGACGCCTTGAGAAGAAAGAAATAAAGAAGAAAGAAATGTATTTATTGACTACGTTAATATATTTAACAATATTATAGTAGCAATAAATACAAAAATTGGGATATCAATGCAAAAAGTGCAAGTCAGTCTATAATACATTAAAAAATACATTTAAAATACTTAAAACAATTTTAAAACAATAGTAATTAAGGCAAATAAATTACATAATTATATTATTTAAGCTAAAACACCACATAAAAATTAAATAAATAATTATAAGCCATGAGAGAAATATAAAAAATACTTAAAGGACTGAAAACAGGTTTAAAACAATAATAATGAACTTATGAATTCAATTTATATATGTACAGGATCACACAGAAAAACAAAACAATCCGAAACAAAATTTTATAGCGGTGTCCATATACAAATGCACTGAATAAAAACAATGATTGTGCATAATTTTTTAAATTACATTTTTAAATTTTGTGGTGCATAGTGTTTTTACTTCCAAAGGAACTTTGTTGTATAATCTCAAGTCAAGAGAATTATTTGTTGATCTCTGTAGTCGAAATCTTTGATTTCTTAATAAAATTGGCAGATCTCGTTGGGTAATTGTGGAAACTGGAATTCGAACAACCTGTATCTCGAGACATTTCCGAATCCATGTTTATATAAACATTTTTCCTTATTAAGAAACATAGAACCTACCCCTAGATTTTGTTAACATCATTCTGTAACATCCTGTATATTCTCTTCGAATGACAACAAAACATTGCAATTTTTTTTCATCATGAGTGATTATTTCTCATATGCTATTGTTTGCCAACTTTTTATGTTTGAATTAGGAATCACCATATATATCACAAATTTATAGATGACTATAGTTGGTTAAATCTCCTTCTCCCGCACAAGTCTCCGATTTCTAGGCTAATCCTCGTGATTAGAATAAGGGATATTATTTTTCTTTACGTACAATGCTTATAACGTAAATTAAATTTCGAATAAAATTAGGAGACATTCTCCCTTCAGTCCCTTCACAATATTTTTTGGATTGCTGATAAACTTTGAATTATTTAGTTACAAGGCAGCATTAACGCACATAATCGGGAATAATTATCATCGTTATGTCTTGCTCCAGATTCACTCTTAACGCTGATGAGCAAAATTTGAGAGTGGAAATTATCAATTTTTCATAGTAGCTACCAGCTGCTGTCACACGTAATTTTCGACCGTTTTTAATTACTAAAACATGCACCATTAGCACTTTCCGTCGTCAAAGTTAAATTTAAATTGAGTGAATTAATGAATCTGCCCTTAAAGTTGCTTCCTGGAAATCATTTAAATTCTCACAGGGTATTTGATACTTTTTGCAAGTTTCAGATAATGACTACGAATTGCGTATGAGTAAAACTGAATATTACTCCCCTATCAAATTTTTATTTTGTAATTTTTTGTTCTAATTTTTAATTAATCGAGATTTAAATTATGATACAGTTTTGAATTAGTGTATACGGAAAGAAAGCTATATTAATATCAAGATTAATACACTTATTCCAACGCCATCTTAGCGTTACTATTCCTAAAGCATAGTAATAATAAAATTACTTGCAACCAAGAAAACTACTATACTTAAAATGAGATAAAGTTATGTTTGTTTAAAGAATTGTTTTGTTTTATTTAGATAATATGAATTACTTGAGTCAAACATTTGTTAATCTCAAAATAAAGTTATGTTTTCTTTATTTGAGCCTTTTTTAAACATTTCAAAGATTTACGGAGATTTATAAAAAAAACACATTTTGAGGTCCGCTGACCAGATAGACCACTGACGTAATCTAATAAACCATATGATTTACTGAAGGCGAGGTTGCCATATCATCTGTAAAATAAATAATTTTTTACGTAAACTCAATTATTGTGGTTGATTCTAAATACTTATCTTTAGCACTAAGTAAAGTAAAATTGGGTAGGTAGTACGCTGCGCAATAATATTAACCCAAACTGTAACTTCTTCACTGACCTTACCATAAACGATTAACAAATTAATTTCCACAAGTTCGATACTACCAGATAAAGTATTAGGAAGTTACTTTGTTCTATGATTCCAAAAATTATCCATAATCATGCATAAAACCTTACTTACTGAAAAACCAACTATTTAAACAGTTATCCACATGTCACAAGATAATATTATTGTATACTGTTGGATGGAAAGGTACGCAAAATATCCCTTTAAATTATTTTATGAAGAATAACAAAAAACTATGATTTACACACCTCAAACAACGTGTTGGTGCTAACTATTTTGTAGTTTCGTAGTGATTTCAAAAATAAACACAAACATGTAATAAGATGCATGTTGTAAACTTTCACTATCAAGAAAAGGCAAAGTAAAATATTTAAAAGCAGTGTCAATCGCATGCCAAAAAAAAGCTGGTGTCGTTGGCACAGGTAGGTGTCGCGAATAGTAGGTGAAACGTCTGACACCAGCCCTATCCTCTGGGATTGATAGTCACAGTCAACGAGGCCGATGAAGAGGTTATGTTGATACCGGTGCATTGGTTCAGGGCAAAGAATAAGCTGTAACAAAGGCAAGGTACAAGTGGCAGCAAAACATGTAATATTTGTGGAAAGGGATTTAATACTTTTAGGACACATAAATTGAAAGTTAATACGAGATACTTTTGCATCTTCTGAAACCGAGTTAAGCTAATGGTTTATTTAAGTAATGCACTGCTTGACGCATCTATTTTAAGAGTTGCGGCACTAACATATTTAAATCTTTTTATTATTTTCACGGGCAGTGTTTTTCTCTTAAGTGTTTTGTGTATTTAATTCATATTTTTGGTGAAATATAGTGTGATTAAGTGAAATATGGCGCATTATTAAGACAGTGAAAAGGCTGACATGCTAAAAGCATATTTGCATATACATGCTGTAGTAATCAGTGATAGTGATAACGATCGTATGTATTGTGATAAATTAGATGGAGTGAGATAAAAATGGATAATGACCATATTATGGATAACTATGATTGGGAGTAGATAATCTAGTTTATACTTTCAATTTATTGGTGAGGTATAGGAATGGCAAAGAACAGGAGATGGTCATTAATATTTTCATAAATAAACGTATTTCAATGATTCTTTGACATGTCTAAAAATTCTAGTTCTAACACTGGCAACGCTGTGGAATACACATCCACCATGATATTTAAAAATATCCTCAACAAGTTTTCGATTAAAAAATCACAAAATTTATTTAAAATTTGAATTTTCTTATTCCTGATTTTTTTTTGTAAAAACAACCTATTAATTATGTGTTCTACAAAGTTGACTGCATTGCTGGTTAAAATATTGTACTTATTTAACGTTAAGGTTTATTGCATTACTTTCTATAATATATTTAATTATTTATACAAGGCGGGTCACATAAAACAGATGCCATAGTTCAGACATTCGAGCATATAATTTATGACTGTTGAGGCAACGGACGACTTGTTTGACAGAAGGGAACCTGAGTCGATGTGCTGCAACATGTAGGTACATCTTGCGGCCACAACCTGACAGTCTCAGAAAACTACTACTACAATTTAAGGAAGAATAATTTGTTCTATATTTAATAATTTTTTATTAGTATTTTAATAAAATATTATTCTATAAGTAAATATCAAATTTAGTGATATTTTAAGAAAGAAAAATGTTGCTTTAAGTATAAGAGTGCATGGATGTCAAGAATATGTAAATAGTTATATCAAATATACTTTTAATTACTGATTTAATAGATACATATACACTCGAACAAAGTATACAATTTAAAGTATATTATTATACTTAAATATAGATTAGAATTCTTTCAGTATAGGTACTTACTATTATAGATAAGTATTTTACAAAATATACTTATTATATAACACACTATAATTTTCGTAATAATTGTTGAACTAAATTTGGTTGCCATAAAATTGTTGTGTACAGGTCATATAGATTTTGCTAGATTTATTAAATCTGACCTATTCGATATTAATATAATTCATAGGAGACAATAACCTGTAAGTAATTTAATTTTGCAATGTTTGACATTTAATTAAATAAATATTCCTATACAATATAATCAATGCAGTACAAGTTGCCAATAATTTTTCACTAAATTGTTTGAAAATTTTCTCAAAATTCCCTTTCAATAATATTTTAATAAATGCCACTCTGGAATCTACCTTTATGTAAAAGAACTACAGCCTTTAACTATTTATTATTTTGGAGTAAAATGTATAATTAACAATATTTCTATATAGTTCAAGGATAGTGACCTTAGTTAAGTACAGATTTGCAAAGTAAAAATAATTGGAATCAGGTCATCAATAGCCAAAAAGACTCTTTATTCTACACCATTACCGTTTCACCTTATACAAAGTCATCATCAGGATGCTATAATTCACAAACAAATTAAAAAACACAAAAAATGTACAATAATATAAATTACAATTATCAAAACAGGGAGTACCTTCCGAAAAAAATTGTCTTTAATTGGTCTAATCGGACACATTCCAATAACAAATGATTCTTGGGAGACATGCAATACATTCATTTGAAAATTAAAACAAACGACTTTCTCTATGAATTCCACAAGTATACTTATATCTGAAGAAAGGCAGTTTACGAATAAGGTTCAAGTGAAAAATAATCTAATTAAGCGTTAGATAGAACAAAGTAAAACTAAAAATAACCCGTTAAAAAACGACAAAATATGTATATAAAAATATACCAATAACATTTTTGTGTTTTTTTTTTAATTTGGTTGTGAATTGTAGCATCCTCATTATGACTTTGTATAGCCTGAAACGTTGATGATAAAGAACCTTTTTTGCTATTCATGACCTCATTTCAATTATTCTTACCTTTAAAAACTATATTCCTATACCTTACAAGTAAACGATTTTATCTCTATTTCGCCAGAATTTTCAGAATTTTATGGCAAACAAATTTACTTTTATACAATACTTTTTTGTTATTGTTGATAGATGGTACATTAAAATGAAATATTTATGGATATGTATGGATATGAAAATAAAAAAATTATATAAGACCTATGTTTCACTTACTCATTGCCTCTGGACATAATAATTTTACTCGATTTGTAAGTGGATCATTTATTAGTGTGCATACAAAATATTCATGGCTAAAGTAAAACCAGACTGGGAGCCCAGTTTCTTTGTTGAAGACGTGTTTGTATATACTAACACGTTTCAAAAGGAAAACAAAGGCAAACGTGAACATAGAAGGCATAGACGAGCTCGGGAGAAAATGACTTTATAGCTGCATTTTGAGGTAGTGTACGATGTCCTCGTTTTTAGGCAGTATCTATAAATAAGTTGCAGAAAACTTCTGTTTAAATATTCATTTCAATTAACTTAATTGTTATCATAATGCAGCAATAGTAGGAAAATTGAGAATATAATTATGAAAAAGCAAGGAAATTTTTTTAAATGAAAAATTTAATTTATAAAGAGGTGACTGTAGGATGCTTACTATGTAAATCTCGGAATAGTAAGAGATACAAAAGGTTATCTAAAAATTAAAGAAATTTATTATGACACACACAAAAAAAATTGAACTGACTAGCGCCAACGAAAAGAAATAAAACCTGTCCATATAAAAAATAATAATTTTCATGTATTTTTTTGTAATTTAACCACTTTGTACCTCTTCTGAAATTTCCATGTAACCAATTTGTAGAAAAAAAATTAAATAATTTCTTACAATTTCCAGAATTGCAGTATGAGTATTATATATAAAAGAAATTACAGCGAAAAAATTCATGTTGTTAATCAGAGTAAAGGTCAAAATTGTGAATTAAATACACTGTAAAAAAGTTGTGTAAATGAAATTTTCCAGTGTGTAATTCAATATGTGTAAAATTTCCGTGTTATTAATTTTACACACTGGCTTTTTACACGTTTTATACAAGGTGTGCTAAAATGACTATTATTATAATAAAATATACTCAATTTTTGTAATATTAACCAATAATGTTTCTACTGAACTTAAGACACCTCTATGTTCTGTATCCTTACCTGTGCACAGGTGCAGTACCTAGTTCAGCTAGCAGTTCTAGCACACCGTACGCCATTGTGGTCGTGTGGCGTTGTGTTCAGTTAAACCTCATTCGCTATGTCGACATGGAGAATATTTATATTTAAATTGAGCGTTGATAAAAAAAATGGTAGGTACTTATCTATCACATATTGCTGATAATTTGTGATACAGCTAAAGTTAATAAGAACCATAAATTCTAAAAATACTAGAGCTCTGAGTTTTAGATTGCTATATCTGTTTTTTGTTTTTGATGTAATTTTAGAGAAAGTTCTTTATTAGAATATGTACTTCTACTTTTACTACTGTGTAGGTAGGTACTACCACTATTTTCTTAAATATAATAGAAAACTAGGTTCTGGTTCATTTGAATTGAATTATATATTTTTTATAATTGTAAATGTAAAATGTCTTTTGATTTATTACTATAGTAATACACATTATAATTTTATACCTAAATACTACATTATATTATACAATATAAATAACATGTTAATGTAAAGCCTACATCTTTAATGATATAAATAACACAGAAATATGTAAAAGTTACACATAACATTTGTTATATCAATACAGTTGAATGTGTTAAAAATACACAATTCCGTATGGATCTCAATTAACGGAAAATTGTGTTTTTTGCAATAAAATGAATAATAATTGTTTGTAGTGTAAATAAACTTGTTTTAACATAAACTGTCGAGATAATTTTAAAATAGGGATGAACTATAATTTTGAACCCAAAAATAGGTAGATTTTTCAAATGTTAATTAAGTTAAAAATAGTTTTATGGCAGCTTTTGAGAAACCCTTTTAACATGGGTAAGGTTTACTTGATTAATTCTAATTTTCATTATTAGGTGACAAAATAGATACCTAACACTGACACTACAGTTAAATAAATTTCACAAACAAATCATTCTTAATTTTACCTACGGATTGTTTTATATTTGTCTTTTTTGGGCTCCAGAGATCCTTCACTACTCTACTACTTCGTATGTAGTATACTTTGCATAATCAGAGACGTATTTCAAAATTAGTATAATCAATTGCGAAAGGATGATAAGGTATAAAACAAGTGATTTTTTTTCAACAAGTAAAATCTGTATAAATGTAGACATTAATTATGGACAGTTTAATAGAATCCTCTATTTAACAAAGAGAAACGAACTGTAAAACTGATTTGGTTACTTCTCTGTAAACGGTAATGTGTGATCGGTGAGAAGATATTTATAAAAACAAAATTCAGAGTATTACTAAAAAGATTAATATTATTTTAACAGGATATAGATTTGATTTCTGGGAACAAAATTAGGCGCAAACTTACCGCTTTTATAGTAATCGTTGGAAACAATATTCATTAGTGAGGAGGAAGACCTGGTAGCGACGTTTCCAGTATGTACAAACAAATAGCACTGGACGTTTCTTATGTTTTACTTAATGTAATTTACAAAAATACACTATACTTTTACTTAAATCAAAGCAGCAAACCAAGCACAGCACAATGTAAATCCATAAATACAATAACGAAACACACTGATCCTTGACAATTTGAACATGTCTTCACATCAATCAAAAAGCAAAAACAATTGGAATGGCCATTAAAAAGCAACTTTGATGTATGTGCTCATAAATTGAATACATATTATATTTTACAAAGGCCTATTGTGCAAAATAATGTCAAATGTCACGAATCGAACGTCTACTCTACACTAAATCGTTCGAACATCATTTTACTAGGAGACAGTACATTGGAATAAAGAGCGTGATATACGATTATTTCTAAATCGAATAACAAATGCTTAAAAAAACGGTTGTTGGAACATACCTTATATATCTTTTTTCATATATTTTCAGGTATTAACAATATTGTGTGAAACTAACTACTCAGTGGACAAAAGCCCCAACCTGCGTTGAATTACACCCACAATATCTACCCATATATTCCTTATTATTAGCTTTTGTAACATTTTTTTACTGTTTAAGAAAGGTATTTTAAGCTAATATGTATCAAATCTCCTACAATTCCTATCAATGAAGTCATATGTATGTTCTCTGATACCAAACATCTAGGTATGCTAATGAACATCCACAGACAAAACTCTATTCAATAATTATCTAAAGAATTTAATTTATTTACTAACCTCTGGAGTGGGAACTCGAAATTCAACCACAATAGATGAGATCTGACCTATTTCTGCATTTTTAGGATTGCTTCATCAGGTGGCCTCCTTTAACTTGAGTCAAATATCTAACTATATTATACCAATAATTAAAATTATTTGAAATTAAATGTCGACAGTGTCAAAATGAAATTAAATGTCGACTACGTCAAACTGATTAACTGTCAAAATCATAACGACCTACTAAAATAAATAAAAAAATTTACCTTTTATGTATAGTTTTTTCATATATTTTCAGGTATTAACAATATTGTGTGAAACCAACTACTCAGTGGACAAAAGCCCCAACCTGCGTTGAATTACACACACAATATCTACCCATATATTCCTTATTATTAGCTTTTGTAACATTTTTTACTGTTTAAGGGCGCCGTATTCCTGAAAAAGTGTTTTCTACAAATATAAATAATTTTAGACATTTAAGAACGGAATAATATAGAGTTTTGCAAATAACAAGGATGTTATTTCATGCCACCTGCAAATATTCAAAGGTACCGAAGTAAAATCAATATTTAACATCAGAAAGCGATCTATCCAATGAATTTTTAGGTACTGAAATCTTTCAAATTCAACTATAGATGTAAACATTGTTATAACATAAACTTACATAGTTCTGCATATAAGATTGTTCACTTTTGTTTATAAGTATGTGAAAATAATTGTTAAAATGTGGGGTTAGAATAGCGAAATTATGTGTGTCATATAAATGCATTTTAAAAGTTATTACATTATTTGAGGAAAGTTTAAATAGTAAAAGTGGATAAACAAAACATCAATAATTCTATTTTTGATATTACTTTTACTCTACGAGTTTTATTTTCGAGATTTCAGTACCTAAAAAACACCACAAATTTGATCATTTTACGGCGAGAGATACGGGCACCTTAAGAAAGGTATTTTAAGCTAATATGTATCAAATCTCCTACAATTCCTATCAATGAAGTCATATGTATGTTCTCTGATACCAAACATCTATCGCAGTGCGGGGTATGAGATCGGGTGTGCTCATAATACAGTCAGGATTTTTTATAAAAAGATTTAAAACAAAATGGATTTGTGTGACATTGGCGCATTCACCAAATATTAGGATAAAAGATCAATGCTAAAATAAGTTATTGTGGAAATATTAATTTGGCTTCATAAGACTTATAAAACTAATCGGGTAAGATTTTATTTAATGCCTTTTTTACAAATACTTTCTGCATTGTCACGCCAGATTAAAGTTTCAATACTGGAATTTGATAAACTTTAAAACAAATTAAATGAAGAAATATTCGTATCGCATAGATATCTCTATTTGTTATATTTTGTTTTATTGTATACAACTACTACTCCACACTTAAAGAGTAGGAAAGAAAAAATATAACACAAAATACAATAATGTCCTACAATTAATAACAATTTCCAAATATTACCATAGACAAAAAAAAATAAAGATATCAAAAAATATCAAAATTCTCACAATGATAATAACTGTAGACATTGCACATAAAAACAAAAGGGAAAACTTAAGAACGTTTGAATGAGGGATGGAGAGATATAAGCTTTCACTTAATAAATGTTGACTGCCAATTTTATTGTGAATAAGAGATTATAGCAGGTTTAATATTAAATTAACAGCAATAACTCATGGAACATATTTAATAGAAAATACTATAATCGTACTTACCAAATAATAACTGCTTGTATTATTTTCATATTTAATTATATTAAACTGTAAATATAATATTATATTTAATGTGTATTTTTTTTAAATAAAATTATTTTACTGATATTAGAAAATATGCCATTAAAATGGAGGAAGAGAACATTGCAGATACATTCAAGTTTTTAGATGTCTTATATTGTTACGAAAGCTCACCTTTGTAGTTTGTTAATTATGTTTCTGTTTGCTTTAAAATCTCTAATTTTTGTAATACCTTTATTTTGACGTTTTCTAGAACATTCCAGGCTGTATTCGATTTGGTTCTAGACGCGTTTTCGAGGATCTAGGAAACTTTGGCTCGAGTATTTCAAGGCTAAGTTAACGTAGAGGTTACAATATTAATGTTTAGATTGTTTGTTCTTAATTGTTTGAACATTTAGGTATTAATAAATTTACTTAACTTTTATTTGTTAAACAGAAACGGAAAGTAACTTTCTTGATATCACTGTAAATTTAACATCGGCAAGAAGTTAAGCAAATTTACATTCTCAAGAAAAGTTACGTATGTATAGATAAGGTACAATTACGTGTTGATGCAAGGCAGTATATTACTTATTATATACAAGTAGATTTACATAAATAATTTTTATAGTGTACCTTGTAACAAATTGAACAAGTATGTTTAAAAATTGCACAACTGGGATAACTGAAAGCATGTCTACCTCACAAACCTTACTTAAAAAGAATGTCTCAAAAGTCAAATCTATGTGGTTTTCTGCATCTGAAGCATGGAAAACAAGTTTATATATTTGGTCTCGATATTTACTGCTCCAATCCATGTCGCATCTTATATCCACAAAATAACTAAACGGCACTCCGCCTGGGGCCTATTTCAGATTCGACGGATGCAAAGTGGGTCGATCTGACCTTTCAAATTGCGCTAAACTCATCCGCCGAGTTCCGGCCGAATAACTAATGCGTGTATTTGACAAAGCCCGGCTTCCGTAACGGTAGCTGTGACATACAATTTCTACTTACTTGGGAACTTGTAAAACGGCACCGACAGGCAACTGACGCTGTGAATAGTTCGGGCACTGAGGTCATGTTGGTCCGGGGAGCACGTACACATCGAGTTAAAGCCGCAATTGTTCGACTGCAGGCCGTAACACCGAACTATCTGAACAATTAGCACTATCCATACTAGAAGCATTGTACCTGAAAGAAAATTAGAAGGATTAAGAGAGTTAATGGTATCTGCAATTCCGTCTGATGTATGAGGTCTGTTAGAATTCCATACTAGAAAACTGGGCCACTCTTAAAGAGGCTACCTAACTGAATTATTTCAGGGCTTATGTAAAAGTGGAAAATATACGCAGCTCTAGAAGGAACATGCCTGCAATTTTTTTTAATTCAGCCTTTAATCTCCGAATTTATACTTTTATCTTTGAATTCAGACTTTAATTTATGAATTCAGACTTTAATCTGTGAATTCAGACTTTAAATTCTAAATTCAGACTTTAGTCTCTGAATTTGCGCTGCTAACGAATTCACTGGACAAGCCGTAGCACTTAGAGCTTTCTAGATAGAGAATTAAGATGTAGAGGACATAATATACAGGGAAAAATTAAACTTTTATGATATATATTATTTATTTTTTATTTATTTATTTATTTAATCACTTAGGCTGTTATAAAACAGATGTGAACGTCATTCTTACAATAATTAGAAGATAATGAAAAGTAAAAATAATACATATAAAACATAGTAGACAGAAAACAAAGATTCAAATTCATTGTAAGAATAAACACATTTTTCCAATAAAAACTGTTTAAGATTCGATCTAAATTTGATAAAATTGTTGGTGTTTTTGATCGTATTAGGCGTTCTGTTAAATAAACTAATACCGAAGTAATACGGCGATTTTTCTAAGAGAGTTGTATTGTGGTGAGGTATAGTCAGCAGATCTTCATGGCGGGTGCCATAATTATGATAAATAGCGGTTGTTTTGAATTTGGTAATATTGAGTTTAATATATTTTAATAAAGAAAAAAGATAGATGGAAGGGACTGTTAAAATTTTGTACTTTACAAAAGAATATTTAAAAGAAGTAGTGAGAGCAATATTAAAGATCAATCTTATAATACGTTTCTGGCAAACAAAAACACGCTTCAAGTTTTTTGCTCTCCCCCATAATATAATATTATAAGAGATATGACAATATGCCATGGAGTAATAGACATTTAATAAAGCTTCTGTACTTAACTTCTCCTTCAGTTTACGAATGCAAAAGTAAGCTTTATTAAGTTTTTTGCAAACTTCATCGATTTGGTTGTCCCAGCTCAGTTTTGTGTCTAATAGTATGCCCAAAAATTTTGTGTTTTGGCTAAAAGGAATTGAGGTGTTATTGAAATGTAACTGAGTATCATCCGGTATTGGTTTTCTCTGAGAAAAATACATACTTATCAATATTTAGTATTAAATTATTTTTGTTACAGTAGTCCCCGAGTTCACGCATAACGGCATTTGAGCAGTCAAGGAGTTCCACAAGGTTCGATGCTGATATCCCAAAAGAGTTGTCGTCCGCAAACATGGTTATGTTACCTTTAGACATAGATGATGGTAAATCATTCACAGAGTAAAAAGATCAGTGGACTCAGCACAGAGCCCTGGGGAACGCCAAGACCTAAGGCCTGTTCTTTAGATACACATTCATCGATTTTTACCTGAAGAGATCGATCTGTTAGATAAGACATAATCCAATTGTGCTACGAATACCAATCTTAGAAAATTTTTCTTCAACAAAAAACAAATTAAGTGAGGCGAAAGCGCGCGATAGGTCAAAGAATAAACCTATGACGAGCTTTCTCTTGTCCAATTCATCATAAACAAATTGCAAAAACTGGATGGTAGCTGTGTCAGTAGATCGATTTTTTCGAAACCCGTGCTGATTATCAGTTAACAGATTAAAAGAGCTTAGGAAAGACATTATGCGATTAAATACAATTTTTTCTATAATCTTAGAAATTACACTTAAGACTGATATCGGCCTATAATTTTCAGCGTTCAAAGGATCATTTTTTTAAGATCGGTATAATACTTGCAATCTTAAATATTATGTCATTAACTATCAAATTTTAAATGCAACACCCTGTATAATTTAAGTAAGTTTTCTCGAAAACGGCTAATTTTATCGTGATATAACAAGAAATCTTTTTTTTTTAATTCTCTGACAACATTTAGTTATGTTCTATACAAATTTAGAAACATGGTCAAACAAGGGAACACTAGTTATATGTGTACAAAATTTTAAAAAATCGGTACTCACAAATATTTTCTTTAAATAATGTCTAATTTGAGTCACTATGTGACAGTTGTAGATAAAATAGTTGAACTGGCATCATAAAGATCAACATATTTTCATACTTCAATAGTTTTTAGAACGGATTCTAATAGTTCGATTTGATCTTAAACATTTCTGTGCAAGTTAATTTATAAATATCTTAATAAGTAATATATTGTTACAAAATAATTACCTTTTAAATGGTTTATTTACCCTACCAAATTTTTAAAAATTAAGAAATCTGTTCTTCGTTTGGGTATATACTTTGGACACATTTTTCAGATATATTTTTTTCTGGAAAATATTCAAGGACTATAATTAAGGTTTTTGTGTATGCTAAAATAAGAAAAGACTGCTAATACTGAGAACAGACTAAAAAATAAATCATAAAAGGATGGTGCAAAAAAAGAGAGATGACATTAAGTGAAACACATAAAACATGTCCTTAAAAAAAGGACGTTTGATCACTTTAGAAATGAGCAATGCAAGATTGATATTTTAACCACATATCTTAGTATAATAATAAGCATTCCTATTGCTAAACTAATATTTTTGTACTAACATAATACTAGTTCGTTCCACCTGACTCAATATACAATGGAATGCGTCAGGGAAATGTAACCATGATAATCATATTTCAAAGTAGAAGCGCTTGGGTTACCACTTCTATGTTATTAGTATGTATGCATACACACAATCAATAGTAACCAATTTAGACTTCTCACCGACAATGGGAAATTCGATGAATAACAGTGATGCCTGGCATATTTGTAAGCCTGATTTATTAACTAATCCTGATGGGAATTATAATAATAACGGTGGGTTTGAGGTTACAATGCTAAACCACATCATTTAAATATACAGGTAAACAATAATAATATACAGGATAATCCAGAACATATATAAAAAAATATAATGTACAGGGGTCTCTTAGAAATACAATTTGGTAAAGAAAAAATCTAAACGAACAGTTCAAAAATTATTTAAAAATACACAAAGCATGCAATCGGCGACCGCACAAAAAATTTAAAGAAATTCCCAATGAAATAAATAAATAACATTTTATAACACCTATTTTATACACAGCAAATTCAACCACTGTTGTTATTAGTTTAACTAATTTGAGGTTTAATTAATAAAATAGTTTGACATACCTGATGTTACAACAAAAAATATTTTGATTCGTCAGTAGAATAGCTATGCCGATCCTGCTCCACAATTCAAGATGGCGACTGGAGCAGGATCGGCATAGCTTTCAGCCGTCTACGTCACATGCGGCTGGCACATGCGCGATAGAGGTTGAGGACCGTTTGTGCTGAGCGGAAGTATATAGTCGGTTTCTGTCGACTACGTCAGCTGGGTTGATGACCTGCTTATCTCTACGTCACAATGTTTGGGAGGGGTTACAAGTTTGTGTAGATAGATGACGCTAAGCTACTTTAATAATAATAATCGTATTATGCTCATGCTGAGCGAAAGCGTTTAACACTTGAAGTATATTGTTTAATCGATTTTCTTCTGATACAATGAGTGGTCAAAAGCGATTGTTTAATTAACTGATACAATGAGTGGTCAAAAGCTAGAGATCAGATTGGTTTGCAGATGGCTAGACAATACAGCTCGCTTTCAAAGAAGAATCAATGATGTCTCATCAGTATTATTAGTGTTTTAGATAATAATCATCGATCACGTATTTAATGAAAGATGTTTTATTATTAGTGTTTTCATCACTCTATTACCCAGTTTCTACAAAATAACACAAATGTTTCTGCTTGTAATCCGTTTTGAACTCATAATTTCAAAAAAGAGTCCAAATGATTTAAAGTCAGGAGATCGTGGTGGCCATAACACCGGTTCTCCTCGTCCAATCCCTTGGTATTAATGTTTGGACATGCTGTACATGGCACGAATTTAATTGAGCTTCGTGTATGATACGTCGCACTGCTGCAATACGCCGGGGACACCTTGGCAACTCCGAGTTGCTATACGCGTAAGCCATATTTGACAAATTAATGTAAATATCTGTATCACAAAAACGTTAATACCTACTACAAATAATTGGATTTTATTATTCGGAATCGTCTGACACTACAGTAGCCCAGCAATGTAAAGGTTGAAAATACTACAACTTCAATAAATTTTTACTCAGACCTATACGGATTTTACAAAAAAAAAATACGATATTTAGGCACTCCATTTTTTATGACGCATCTAAAATTTTAAATCCCAAATTTTTAAAGATTAGTTGGATCACCCTGGATATAAAAAGAAACTATAATATTATCTTATGATGATTTTTACTCTTTATTATTTTACCATTTGTGAAATAATGTAATGGTTTTTACGATTTGAGTTTTGTGATTCGTGAAGTGCTTATTTCAAATTAATATTTATTTATTTTATTTTATTTTTAGTGCAATTTAGTGCAAAGTGTTCCATTTGAAAGCAGGCCACCACTATAAAAGATTTATCGTTGGACGATTTGAAAAATTATTATTTTTTTTAATTTCAAACCTGAATGCGCCGCTGGATTTAGGATAGTTTCAAATGAGTGGATCAAAATTTAAATGATATACAGGGTATCCCCGGATAGGAGTAACGACTCTTGTAACAGACAAAAAATTATGGTGTTGAAAAATGGTCTTCTGGAATAATTCAGTTCTACTTGTTTAAGAAACAAAGTATGCCATGTTTTCAAATCCATAGATTCCAGTAAGCCTTGGTAATATGAAAAAACTGTTTTTTTTTTTACCAGTAAAGTGCTGTTTAGGCCTAGGTCATTGAAATTTATCACACAGCTAACGTTGTTCATCACTTCACCATACATACTGATGAGACCTAATTAGTTTGAAACCGGTATATGTCTGATGGGCCACCGACGAATGACTTTAGCTGTTGATAGAAGATTTTTTAGGTATAATGCAATGCTGGTCGGGGCATTAGCCCACAGAGCAGTTGTTTCCTGGAATTCTGTGTTTGCAACATAATATTATCGCCGTTTAGCGATAGAGATCGCTAGCTTTCAATGGTTTCTACGATGATGTAGAACGCTTCTTGTCTCTGGCTTTCAGTCCGGCATAGAGTAGCGAATGACCGCTCTGCTACTGCGCGTTATATTTGATTTTGTTTTAAAACTGTTTAATAGCCGAAATATTCTCCATGAAAAATTAAATGCAAGACTATATTTTTATTTTACTGTCTTATTACTCATAAAAATTGTTTTAATAATGACACACATTGGAAGCAGCTTTCATTTTCCAAACTTAAGTTAGTTATGAACGGAAATATTTTATAACTTCTAAAGACACCAAATTACATCATCTAGAGATTCAGGCTTAAATAGAAACTTAAGTATTGTTACAGATAATGATTCGGCCATCTAACAGTTTTAAAACAAGACCAAGTTTGCTAAAATTGGTTAACGTAGCCGGAAGTTTTCGAACATTTTTTATAATACAAATAAAGCAGAGGTAGAGAAGGAGATATTATATTGTCCGGAGGAGCGATTTATGTTGGTAACGATTACTTAATTAACTAATATGGGAACCTGGAAAATATTTCACTAAGGAGAATTGTCAGTAGTCAATTATCAAAACATATTATGAAAAAAAACATGTTCTTATCAGAACTACCCTTTTTGTAGTAAAAAAGTTACCAAATCTAAATTTTATAGTTACAACCCTTTTTGATCATTGGCGTAGAATTATTTAATTACAACAACGCAATCATTCTATGAATACGGAATAATATTTATCATAGTTTTAATATAGGACCGTACCTGTATCTCTTGAAATTAAAAAAGAGTAATTTTAAGACCTTCTACCGCCCGAACTAAGCACATTTGTACTAGGGTGAGATTATTTAAAATGACTTATTTTTCTCCAAAAATATGTGGTACAATTTTGTAAGAACTTTCTAGGGACACCTTGCATATTTTATTAGATGAAATTAGACCCTTCTACTGCACTAACACACTTAAACAGTTCGAATCGAACCCTGCGAGGGGATATAAAATAATTTGCTTTTCTTTAGAAGCAGTAAATTATATAAGGAAACTTTTGGATCGGTCTATATTGCGGGTGTATACACAGAGAGGTATTCCCCCAGTATTAATAAAATTCTTCCGAATCCGAGTTCCGATCGTGCGATTCACTGAACGCGATCTTCAAGTGCTACCATTGCTTTGTGCCTATGGCCGGTCACCAAGGAGCTTATTTCCAAACGTACAAGCCCGCAGGGAACCTCCCTGTGAATTATTAGCAGGCCGTCTTAAACCGCATCGAAATATCTACAGCCTTCCGCATCCTGATGTTCGGTGCGCTCTTACCTTTCCTCTCAACTCCCAAAGGCGCAAGAGAAAAACAGAATTATAGATTTAAGGGATGCAGCTAGAGGATACAAGTCTCACTCCCACCTTGTTATGTAAAAACGCCGAGCATACATATGTAGGTAACTTCAAAGGATTTATTATTGAATTTTATATTCTGCTTTTAAGGTAAGGAGCTCTCTCTTTGTGGGCCCGCGTAATTACCTGTAAAAATAATTCATGCAAAAATTCATCGCCGAGAGGAATTTCAGGACCTTTGCCGCAGTCGTCTTCGAAACTAGCGTACGCCGAGTTGCAGTGGCTTTAGGAGAGACAAATTTTTCTTAAATGATTTAATATTAAACTTGTTTTGATGCAAGTCCTCGATTGAAAATGTTTATATTGTACGAGGCGCATTTTAAAAGTAAGAGATGAGTAATTATAAGAAAAAAAAACATATAAGAAATCAAAAAATGTGGCCATACAACATATTATATAGTAGCTGTTTTTCTACATTTCTCTTCAAACACTTCTCATATCGTTATAAACTTTCTGCTTAATATATTGTCGTCTAAGAGCTAGTTTTGCACTGAAGTTTCAATTTCCAGTTTCCTTGAACGCTGAGGTACTACAAGATGTGGTAGTTACTGATTAAGACTACAGGGTGTTTCAGTAATAATGCATTAATTTTAACTGTATTCGGAAGCAAACACGGAATTCCAGGAAACAACTACTCTGCGGGCTAATGCCCCGACCAGCATTGAATTACACCTGGAAAACCTATAGCAACAGCTAGAGTCATTCATCAGACGTCCACCAGACATATACCGGTTTCGAGCTTATTAGCTCTCATCAGTATGCCATAGGTGAGGTATCTGACGAATAATCCTAGCTGCTTTCGTCTGTCTAACCCGACAGAAGGGACCATGAGTACGCGGTGTAGAACTAACTACATCTATCGGCCGTTCGCTACTTCATGCCGGACTGAAAATGTCACAGGCACGAAGCGTTCTACATGCAGTAGACACCATTGAAAGCTGTCGACCTTTATCGCGATCGGCGAGAAACGATATTTTGCAAACACGGAATTCCAGGAAACAACTACTCTGCGGGCTAATGCCCCGACCAGCATTGAATTACACCTGGAAAACCTATAGCAACAGCTAGAGTCATTCATCAGACGTCCACCAGACATATACCGGTTTCGAGCTTTCGTGTTGCTCATTCTCGCCGATCGCGATAAAGGTCGACAGTAATAATAATAATAATAATAATAATAATAATAATAATAATAATAATAATAATAATAATAATAATAATAATAATAATAATAATAATAATAATAATAATAATAATAATAATAATAATAATAATAATAATAATAATAATCAACCTTGCAAACGATAAATATATCACTCTATAATAATCGGTAACACGACGCTAATAATAATAATAATAATAATAATAATAATAATAATAATAATAATAATTACATAACACCTTGTTCGTAATAGATTTATTTTCTAATAATAATAATAATAATAATAATAACTTCTTCTTTGCAATCTAAAATGTATTCATTTTATATATTCTTTGAGGTACCTTTAAAAATTGTTGCATTTTAAGGCAGAGAATCATTAACCGTTTTGTCAAATTCTGACATAAAATTTGTGCATCATGCCTTCGTAATACAAGTTCAAAAGCTCTACAAAATTTTATACAGTAAATATTTTTGGTCAAATCCATTACTCATGAATAATAATAATAATAATAATAATAATAACAAATGTCTATTAATAATAATAATAATAATAATAATAATAATAATAATAATAATAATAATAATAATAATAATAATAATAATAGCAAATGGCAAATTTTATTAATAATTATTAACTACACTGGCGACATAAACACACGAAATTCACCAACCTATACCACGTAATAATAATAATAATCGGACTGCATGCATCTGTTAATAATAATAATAATAATAATAATAATAATAATCGACTTATTCTGCAGGTAACGTATTAAATAAGTATTTGAACTGAAGTTTTTTGGCTATGTCGAGTATGCCGATTACAGCCTGATTAATAATAATTTATTATAATAATAATAATAATAATAATAAAAATGCAAATTTCATTATTGTTTGTTTCTGTTATTCTGCAGCTCTGCAGCACTTGTCATTGAGCAGACATTAAAAACAAGGTTATTGACCTAAATACGGTAGATCCAAACTCGGATTGCCGGATTGTTGATAACTGAATTAGTATGTCTTGGACTGCTTTTTGTTGACAGCACGTGTTTTTTTTATTACTATGTATGTATTTACACACAATACAATAAACATTTTAGTTTCTCTTAATAAATTTAACTTATTTAGGTAGTATTGGATTTTTATTTCACTATTTATGTAATGAAATATAAATGGTTTATTTTGATCCGTTGGAGTTTTAATTTCAATATTAAATATTTTTTATGTTGAAACTTAATGTGTCAATTGCATACTTTTAAAAATATAATTTTTAGCATTAGTTACGTATTATAAGTTTGCACTATAGCAAAATATTTAAATTTGGCAACGTCGCTTCAGGCAAACAAATTTTATTTTTTTAATCGCATATTCGTATTATACTCATTTTTCTCTATCTTCTTTTAAAATTAATGACAATATAACTGAATTACCCTGTATATGGTGGATGAAAGTGATCAAGATAATGAATTTCTCTCGGTAGAAATCGAAGAAACCGATAATAAAGCCACTTTCAAGTTATTGACTAGTAAATCAAAGCAACACAACGAGTTTTCGTACCATAGTTTCTTGATATAATGTGTTCTGAACAATGTTCGGGGCAAGTTCAGTAAAAAAATGCTTTGAAAAAAAAATCCAAAATATAGAACTCGTACGCTTTAGTATTATAATATTACTTCATGTCGAGGGCGATGATGAACATAAAGAGAATTATGAAATAAGCAAATATTACAAGCTTGTCGTTTTTTTGAAGCGAAAGGGTGAAGGATATTGACGGAAAAAGTCGAAAATATTGACCAGGGAACAAATCGACAAATTTCTTGCAAAAGCGCTTATTTTTGGTGTATTTGGAGGCTGTCATTGAGACAAACTGTGCAATTTGACATTCAATAATATCAAATATTAGTTACGTATATACCAGACACAAAAACTAATGTGCAACGAGTGTTCGATATGGCTGATACATTATATTTGAACTATTTAAAGCAACACTAATCAGTTTCATTAAAATACATTAAAAATAAATGTGTCACGACTCCAGTTGCTAAGATGCTTGCTAAGACTGCTGAATTTCTAAATTTATCTGAATCTCACATTTATACTGGAAATTACTTCCGGCTCATCTTACTACAATTAATACACACGGTGGATGGAAGTCCATTACAGAAGCCGAGGGTCATATAAAAGACTCGTTACTAAATAAGAATAGCATCGTGGACCAAGTTTGTCCAAAACTTCAACCGATAACATTGGTCCCTACCCTGGTATGCGTCATAGAAATAATTACTACTAGAGCTACGAATAAGATTGGCCAATTGCTAATTCTAAAGTTTCTCTAACTGTATATTTAATTAAATAAATAAATATTTCTTTGATTTAAAATTTTTAAATTGTTTTCGATTTTCGCACCATTGTTAAAAGTAAATCGTCAATTTCGTTTAAATCATTTCCGTAAAATAACATTTTAGACACTGACAGCATGTGTTAAAAATTATACTTAGTGACGTTTGTATAATAGAATAGCTATTTATGTAATCAGTTATGATAAAATCATGTTTCATAACATATTACATAGAAGATTTTTTCTAATTTTGACGAAAAATGGGAAATACAAGTTTTTAATTTTGATAATTTACAAGTATAATTTAAATAACAATTATCTAGTAGGTCACTGTCAGTTTAAATTTTCTTGTCCTTTGGATTGACATTTAATAGACGCTGATCTATTCTGTGACGCTGATATACTCGCAACAAGAATTCAGACAACTTACGTCTACGAACAAATGAATAATTCATTATATTTTCATCAAACTATTTAAGAAACTGGAACTGATAGTAATAAACTATATATTATACTAAAAGTTTGCATTATATATTGCACTAAATTGCAAAAAATGATTGTTTTTAACGCGATCAAATATCGAAAATTACGTTGACAATAAAAACAAATGTGTAACGTCAGCCATGACGTAAAACGTTTGAATTCTTGATGCGAGTATAGTTACTATTACCATTTATTAAGAATAGTGTGTGATTTACATTCAGATTGTGACGATATAATACCGACCGATATCGAAGAAGCAGCAAGAAATGCCGTATGTTCACTGATTCCTGAAAAATCCAAAGCGATATATGACTTGGCTTAGGAAAAATTTGAAAAATGGCGTGAACAGAAGAAAGTAAAACACGTCAATAAGAAAGTACTATTAGCATATTTTGAAGGTAAGAAGAATTTTAAGGCTTTTACGCTATGGACACAGTGCTCAATGTTGAAAATTGAGCTATCTTTAAAAAAAGGCATAGACATTAAAATTTACAATAGTTTGATAGCATTTTTAAAAAGGCAGTCCGATGTCCGAATAAATATTCCTATGTTTTTGTCTGAGGTGGATCAAAATATTTTTTTAATGGCTAAGGTAATTAATAATTGCTTCATTTAGCTGTCAGTTTACTAATTCGCATTTTTTGCTTTAGGTTGTGTTGGTTGTAGGAATAGCCGCTTCATGTCGGAATTAACATTTTTACGCGTTGAAGATGTTACAGATGAGGATACGTATTTTCGAGTAAATATACCAAATACAAAAATTAGAGTAATTCGTGAATTTGTAATCACCTAGGGAGATATAGAAGGACAAAACTTCATTCAGATTATCAAGAAGAAACCTATGCCCGGAAAATATTAAACACGATAGATTCTTTGTTAGATATAGAAATGGTAAATGTGGTGTACAGACAGTAGGAATTAATACTATTGGTCAGTTACCAAAGATGATTGCTCAAATGATTGGTTTGCCGAATTGTGCATTATTCACAGTTTCAGAAGATATTCGGCCACTTCACTTGTAGATTCTGGCGCCAATATTTTAAAAATAAAACAACACAGCGGCTGGAACTCAAATTCCGTTGCAGAAGGATACGTTGAAAATTCTATAGAAAACAAAAAAAAAAGTAGTTTCCGGTGATATTCTTGGAGAACCGAGTAATACCAATAACACATCACGCAAAATTACTGCAAGTTCAACAAACAAGAATTCTTCTGGAATTAGTTTCACTAACTGTACCAACTGCGTTGTGAATATTTATAATTAAATAATAATAGTTAATAAATAATAAAGTGTTATTTACAAAATTACTGACATAAAAGTTACTTTATTATTTTTCTATTGCATTTTGTTTAATTCTTTTTTGCACTTAGTGACATAACGAACTATTCGTAACCAGTTGCTTAATGGTTTTCATTATGTAACCAGTTACATAAAGTAGAACGTTTTGACACTTGTATCGATAACAAAAGACATTACTTTATGATAAAATTAGAAACATATTATTTCATGACCTGTAGGAAAGTATGTGTGTGTATGACAAAAATAAGAAATGTCTGCCTTCCATATAAGACCTAAGTAAATAAATATGTAAGGGCCGTAATAACCAGCTATTTATGAAAATCACTTTAATGAATATCTGCCGGAGGAGTTGTTTATTTTGCTTTAAATTGTCACCAGTCAGGAAGCTATTTGGCTTGTGTACACGCATTAGGGATATTGTAGTAACGTTATATGTCTCCTCTAATATTTATATTAAAATATACAGTTACACCATATTTACCCCTGATTATTGGTTGTTAGTGGAGAGCGTAGTCGCTTTTTAAGACCCTATTAACTCGAAATGTAATCCAGACAGCCATAGCATTTCTCTCGTCTAGTTATGACACTTCTAACTACAGGTTGTGAAGGCCTCTCAAAAATTTCAAACATCCTAGCACTTCAGTCGACTGCCTGTTCTTTATTATACTCACCACAATCCCCTTATATAGCGGAGCATTCGATACTTGATTCTAGGGCATATTGTGTGTGCCCTTATTATCGTCGCTGGAATCGTGAGGAGGCACTGCAAATCGTGAATAATTTTGTACCGTCGGTTAGAGTTTGCGCTTTATAAATAATTCACCGTTTAATCTGAATTGTCCATGGTTCAATTTTGATGTTCTTTTATTATTAATTCTAGTTTCCATATGAATTATTTAAAGATATATAGGGTGTTTTTAAATGAAGTAGCAAAAATGAGACCACAGATTTCTCAGGCGAAAATAAATCGATTTAACCTAACATACCTATATCTCAAGACGCATAATAAAAAAGATACAGGGTGTCAAAGTTCAAATTTTATTTTCGATATTTGTAAATAACTTCTTGAGAAATCCAAATATTTACACAAAATTTGTAAATCGGGGGTTTCTGCGGACGAGAAATTCAAATTTATTTCTAATTTTGACGTCACTAGTAGAGGGCGCCACTTGTAGCATACCATGTTTCTTTTAAATGGCAGATCCTTTTTGCAGCTTACTGTAGGTATCCATCTGACTATCGTAACAATCGATTTTCTTACCTGTTTTATTTGAAAAAGATATACCTTGCTGAAGTCGGTAAGAGTAACTATATTTTAAATAATCCTATTTGAAATGCTCAGTACACCGAGTAAAAATCGTTATGGTTTCAGGTAATGTGCCTTTTGTGCTGAAAATATAACAAAATGTTACTTGATAAAGTTATTCAGAATGGTAAATTATGGAGACGTGCAAAATTTGAAGAAGAACGGCGAGATTTGATGAAACAATTTTTCAACAAAGCACAAAGATTTTATCAAAGGAGAACGATCTTTCTGAAATTTCGCCCGTCTCCATAGTTTACCGTTCTGAAAAACTTTTTCAAGTAACATTTTGTTGTATTTTCAATAGAAAAGGTACTTTACCTCAACGATAACAGTTTTCAATCGGTGCACTGAATATTTCAAATAGGATTATTCCAAAAACTGTTATTCCTAACGACTTCAACAAGGTATACCTTTTTCAGATATAACAAGTAGGAGAATCGATTGTTTCAATAGTCAGATGAATACACTAAGCAGCAAAAAAGTTCTGCCATTTAAAAAAAGCGTGATTTGCCATAAGTGGCGCCCTCTATTTGTGACGTCCAAATTACAAATAAATTTGAATTTCTCGCCTGCAAAAACACAGATTTTAAAAATTTTATGTAAATATTTGGATTTTTAGGAAGTTATCTACAAATATCGAAAGTAAAATTTTAACTTCGACACCTTGTATCTTTGCTGTATGCGACTTGGGATACAGGTATGTGCAATACCACAAATATAAACCATATTGGCCATTTCAGCATTTGAATATCCAGAAGCCATTGTTATAACTTAATCTGACAATACTTTATATTAAATAAGATGGTGGCTTCTTCTCATTATTGTTTTTGCCTGACCTCCCTAAGAGATGTTTAAGTAATTGTGTTTAAATGCACTTGATCAAATAAATCAATTTTGTTGTTAAGCGAAATGAAATACAAAAACAGTACAAAGAAATAAGATGATAATACAATGGCGTATGTAATATTATACAGGGTGATATATATTTTTTGGCAAATAATGATCGATGATCCCATACCTCCGCCACTGTAAATTTCTAAAACTGGAAATTGTTTATTTCATATCTACTGTTATACTAAATATCCACACCGAATTTGATTAAATTATCTCAAGCGGTTTATAAATTAAAAACTAATGTTTTTTTAATTTTGGACACGCTGTATCTAGAAATGGTTGTCCAAAGACATTTATATAACAAAAAACCCTTATTTTTGGCCACAGAATACACCCTTGGTTTTTTTACCTCTAAGTACTTCAGAAACACCCTGTATAAAAATTATACGATACTATAATATTATATCTCTTGAGGAAGACACACTTATTCAACTTACCTGGTATAAAAATGTATATATCTTTAAATAATTCGTATAGAAACATAGAATTAATAATAAAAGGACATCAAAATTGAACCAATTATTATTATTAAACCAGATTAAACGGTGAATTATTTATGGTATGGTACCTAATTTTCTACTGAAACCAGGACTACAAACCTGATATCACCTGTGTTACATTGCTTTATTAACAAGAGTGTAGTAAAGGTAATATAATTCAATATGATTCATTTTCCATATAAAGACATTTTCTAAGGCTTCTTTTGAAATATACATGAGAGGAATATCCTTGTTAAGAGAAGAGTAATGTAGATATTTAAAATTTTTATACATCCATGAAGACGTCACGAAAACTGATTGCTTCTTATCAACACTAGGGATGACGCTGAATATATTTAATTTAATACCAGTAGATATACCCGTATGACTAATTCAATCAATTTATTAAATCTGAAAACAAAAAATTTGTGAAGTTGATGTTTAATATTTTGCAATAATGGCGACCTAAGTCTTGCCTGTCAAAATGATGCATTTCGCACAACTTACTTTCATGTCATTTACTCTAAGAAACGTTACTTGAAAGTAATTGATACTTTAGTATCCTAAACGGGAACTAAAATCACTCTCAAGTATTATTTACTACAAAGTATCGAACGATACTCTAGCGTTATTTTAAAGTAGCAGTAAAGTAAACAAAAGTATTTCCACTGCCACTTCTTAATAATATTTTTCCTTTGGTCATTTTGAACACGGTACACGTCCGACGATTACGCTGAACTGTATTTTCTAGTAGTAGTTGAATACTTATTCCTGTATTATTATTTTTATTACATTACTTTGTGGCTTTGCTTGTTTGTCCTATTGCATAATTTGCGCTTTGAATTTTCAGTGGTTTTTGGTTTTGACCTAGATATCTAATCTGGGCCAATATTTATAATTTGGTTTAGACATAATATGGGATTTTGTCCATACATAGCACTATTTGATAGTTATACAGGCTGATTCAGTCATGATGCCATTAATTTTAACCACGCATTTGGAAGGCCTAATAAAGACAGAAAATCGAAAAAAAATTACTCGACCTTTTAAAATATAAACAAATCACCCCATAACAATTGGTAACACGACGCTCCTAGTACGCTACAAATTTTATGATGACACGTACGAGTATTGAAGCTATATAGAAGTCCAGCAGCGTTGCCACTCAGGCCCACATAGATATAATAACAGCATGTTCGGTACTGAAATGATAGATTTTTTTTCTATTGACAAACTTTTTGTTTGCAATCTAAAATGTATATTATTTGACGTATCTTTAAAAATGGTTGCATTCTTAAGGTATTCATTAAGCGTTTTGTCAAGTTCTGACCTAAAATGCATTCACCAGATCCTCGTATGGCAAGTTCAAAAGCTCCGCAAAACTTTATACACTAAGTAATTTTGAATAAAACATTAAAAACATACCTATTCTTTGTCACCTTTTTGTTATGTTCTTGAAAGCAAACTCAAGTTGAGATCGTACGTTAATACTCCCAAATTATGGGAATTGCATTTTATTATGAATATGAATCAAATTCATTACTTATAATCAGTAGGTACCGATTAACACAGACGCACACGGAAAACACAGATGCAAATGACTATTAAAATGTCTTTTATAATTCTTTCCACTGCTCCGTTTAGTAGAGGACAACAGCAACAATTATAAACTACACTGGCGACACAAACACACGAAATTCAGCAATCTCTATCACGCTAAAATAATGATTGACAGATGAAGAAAGGAGAGAAGTCGGGCCGCGTTACAGATGCAGTCGACAACGGGCTCGCTTGCTTAGGAAAACGAACCCGAACGATGTTCGACTTATTCCGCCGGTAACCTATTAAACGGGAATTTAAACTGCCAACTTTTTATCTTTGGCGAGTGTGCCGGTTACAGCTTATCTGATGTCGACGCTGATTACTGCGGTTAGCATTTGTATAAAATTCTCATGATTTTCTATTGATTACACATAAACATAAAAATTTTATTAGTAGATGAGTGAGGCGGATTTTCGACCGGATGTGATGTGATTGTTTGTTTCTGTTACCTACTATTCAGCGGTTCTGCAGCGCTTGTCATTGAGTAGACACTAAAAACAAAGTTATTGACCTAAATACGGTAGGTCAAGACTCAGATTGCCGAAATATTGATTTCTCAATTAAAGGTCTCGGACTGATTTTTGTTGATAGCACGAGTTTTTTTTTTATTACTGTCTGTATTTAAATATAAACAACGTCTCTCTTAATAAAATTAAACCAGTATTGGATTTTATTTCACTATTTATGTGATGAAATGCGACTGGCTTATTTTGATCTGTTGCAGTTTTGTAATTTCAATAATACATATTTTTGAAGTTGAAACTTAACTTGTTAATTGCATACTTTTGAAAAATAATTTATAGCAATAATTACATATGATAATAAGTAGGTACTATAAGAAAATATCTAAATTTGGCAACGTCACGGCAGGCCGACACCGAGTTGAATTGCCGTCGACGGTCAGTGACAATCTGAAAAGGAGGTTTAAATGATGGTTTGAAAATATATTTTTTTTAAATCGCGTATTCGATTATACTCACTGTTCCTTATCTTCTCTTAAAATTAATGACATTATGACTGAATCATCCTGCACATATAAAAAATAATCATAATATTGACAAAAAGTATGCTACACACGTGACATGATCTAATACCTATAAATATTGGACAATGGCGAATAGCTTGAAGGCTTTCAACTTTGGGAAACTATATGGTAAAATTTACTTCATGGTAAATTTTAAAGATGATACGTACCTATTTTGTAGTTGCTGTGTGTGATGATGCTAAATAGTTCTACAAGCAGAGATTGTGTATTTATAATCTCTGCTACAAGTAGCGATAAAGTTGTTTGGACTAAGAAATATTACTTATTCTATTGCTTTGTGTTCCCATCTATTTCTGCTAAGTTGAATATGTCAGTATTTGTATAAATACTGATATTCAATCTTACATAAGTCCTAGTGGTTAGGTTTATTTGTTTTATCCATGATAATAGCGTTCATTGAATTAAAGTTCGGTTGCAAAACATGTTTTTAAATTGGCATAATTGTATTATTAATCAGAATTTAAAATATAAATGTATAATTAGAACAGCTTAAGCTTGGTAATATAGTAATGTAATTAGTGAAGTTACGCTTTACTTCTTTGGGTAAGAGTAAAGTTTGTAACTGCAATTGGAGCATTGCCAGATACATACACACATGCTTATTAGACTATTGTAAGAAGCTCCAAGAAATTAGTTTTTTGCTTCTCAAACGCTCTCGTGCATATTAAAACAGCCCTTTGTTTTATTTTTGTCTGCGAGAGCTTTTCTAGTTCCGAGAAATGTTAGATATTTACTTGCTGAGTTCTTCGATTTAAATATTTTAAAAATAAATGTTTCCGTATTAAGTTGGCGTAAATTTCATTCTTTCGCTTACACTGATTTGCTGAAACCAGTAATTTTATGAAAGTTTGTTTGCGTTTGTCGTCCCATTTTGCACTCAAGCATCCACGCTTTGTTGTCGTATATACTTAAATCAAATAAGTTAACATATTTCATGATTATTAATTTATTTTTTTTAATTACTTTTTTTACTTAAATTTTTAGGATTATCACCAGGTATTTCGTAATACCTAATAAAAATACAGTGTGACGAAGTAGGTAAGTACTAGGACACCATTTAAAAAAATATATATACGTAGTGTCGGTTGAGACAAGAAATCTTGTAAAATTTGAAAAAGACTTCCGTTGTCTTGCGAAACAAGTTTTGCTCTTGCTTGATCTTGCTTGATCTTGCAAGATCATGTCTTATATTGTCTTGCAAAAGCCTCGCAAATTTTTTGTGTCGCAATTTTACAAGACTTTTGAATGATTGTTGCGAGAGTTTTCAAATGAGAAACATGGAACGTTATTACGAATTTGGTAACAGTGGTGATTACTCTCGGTTGGCTACGGTCCTGCTCGGGGCTCACACGTAACTATCGATAGGGTCAATCATCGACAGTGGTTGACGCTATAAAGTATACGAGGTGTGGCAATTAAGTTCTGGAAATCTAGTTATAACTTGGAAACTGGCAACACTGCATCGTTCGTCAACGTTTTTCTAGAGAGGGGGGCCTTCCTTTTAGTTTCCATCCAAGTCGATAGCACGTTTGGTTTGTGTTTTATGTGTATTTTTTTAAGTAACTTTTTTAGTGGCGTCGTGAAAATGAGTGACTCAAATTACAAACAACGTGTTGTGATTCAATTTTTAGTGAAATTTGGCGAAAAACCCTGAGAAATCCTTCGAAAATTGTATGGTATTCGGTATGGAGACAAGTGCATGTCGAAAACACGCGTATTTGAATGGGCAAAACGGTTCAAGGAGGAGCATGAATCGGTAGAAGACGATCCACGTGAAGGAGCTCCCGTCACCGTTCGTACTGACGCGAATGTTGACCGTTGCGTGCACTAATCACGTCTGACCGGCGCCTAAAGATTCGTGCGTTGTATGACGAGTTAAACGTCAACAAAGAAACCGTTCGCAAAATATTACATGAAAATTTGAATATGTGAAAGATTTGCGCAAAGATGGTGCCAAAAGTTCTCACCCGTGAGCAGAAAGACATGCGAAAATCGATCTGCGGGGAACGACTGGATCTTGCACCACGACAACGCGCCAGCATATTCCTCGTTTATCGTGCATGAGTTTTTGGCAAAAAAGACACTCCAAAGTTTCCGCGCCCACCCTATAGCCCCGTTTATTTTTATATTGCTGTAGATACACAAAATGTCCCATTTCACTGCAAAAAAAATATATGCTTTTCGCCGTGAAAAATTATCATTTATTTACTTCTAGAAAAAAAACATACAAATAGCAGACGAATTCAAAAATTTAATTGTAATGCGGCATCCACACTCTCGGCGAGACAGTCCGAGACCGAGCGAGCACGAGTGTGGATGCAGCACTCGTCGAGTATCGCTTTCGCTATGGCACTCTCGCCTGAGATGTCTCGGCGAGAGCAGGCGCGAGTGTGGATGCGGCATAAACTTGACTTATTTATTTCTTCAGATGACTCGTCAACGCTTTAAAAATCATCCCAAAGAAATAATTTAAATGATATCTACAACATCTCTAATCCAATACTCAACGAAAATATAAACCTGGCATTCGTTAACTTTCAATTTTATTCATTTTCATAGTGACAAAAGGAGTGGACAGGCTGATATGAAAAAAATATATTATTCATATTTAATAATGATGTTAACTTTGTTTTGAATGCAGTTGTATGTACAAACAATGTTTGTATTTCGTGCATGAAATTCATGCTTAATATGGTACATTCGACTGAAATTTTGGTTGACACTTGTTTATATTATAGAGTATAAAAATCGGAAATATACATAAGCGTATATTTGGAGACATTCGATGTATTCATGTTTACATCAAAGTAGGTAGGTAGCGAATTGGATCCGAACACTCGTGTAATGTAAATGCCGCTTTACATATTAAAATTTCCTAATATCATGGAAATTTTACTATGCACAATTCATAGCTAAAGTAAATATGCTTTTTTAAACTACCAAATATCAAAACTTTACAATGCAAAATTTATGACTAAGGTAAAATACTGCTAATTAAAATTATCCAACTTAAAAATTTTACCAAAGAAAATTCAGAAGTAAAGTAAATATACCATCAATAAGTAACAGTCCGATCATAGTTGTAACAAAATGCCTTTTACAGTGTACCCCTTATTTTACAAGTACACTGTACACTCCAGTTGCTTATCTAATATCAAATAGAATTTCAAAATGACATTTGAATAAATTCTATCTAAATAATATTTATTTAATACATAATTAATTCATAAAATTAAACGATGTTGGCTGAATCCATTGAAATAACAACCTATTCCATTTTGCTAGTATAATTACTGCACTATATTATCTGTATTCTGAAGCCAACGGTTCGACCGTTAAATGCTCACGTTGAACACGTTTATATAAATTACTTCACATTCATAACATCCACGTGAAAATTAGCAATATCATGTGTAATACTTGTTCTTAAATGTATTGAAAATTGCACATAACTTGTCTTGCATATCGACACAAATTGCAGTTGCATATTCATGAACTACTAGACTGGAATATATGCGGCACTGCAGGGAATTCCGGAAAATTGATAGAAGCTGTGCGGTGCTCAGGTACATGGTATTCTGTCGCTGTGTTCCTGATCCACTCTTAGACGTTGTTGTTGAGGAAAACGCCATATTAACTACAAACTTCCAAGAACAGTTTAGAAACTACGGTAAACTATACTGCATCTATGTTCGAGCTTCTTTTTTATCAAAATTTAGAAGATGACTTAATAGGAGTAAAGTATTTTCTTATAAATGCATCTTTGTAAATAAAAATGTAATATTGTAAAAATTGGTCACTGTATGTCTTATAATATTATGTACTATTATGTAAATAAAATTATGAAATATTGTTTTAAATGCAATTTAGTTATTTAAATTTTTAAAAATCACTGGAATGTAACATTCCAGTTACATTATTAAAGAATAATTATAATCAGAAGAAAATAAGGTTTTATTTTCAGGGGAAGAATTGATTTAAAAAGGATTATTACGTAGGTATAGTTTTTCAAGAGTTATAAAAATCAACCAAATTGTTGTTTGAAACAAAGTTTACTGAATAAATATAAGTTATACCACTCTCTGTCGGCACTTTGCTGTTTTGAGATCAAAGCCATACCGCCGCGCCGCACGTAAATACTGTCGCGAAAAATAGCCAATTATGAGGGACTTAAAAAAGTAGTTTCTTTCCAATTGGGAAAGATTTATATACGAGTGATATTCCAAAAGTGTGATGTAAGGTTGTTTATTGTATAAATAAATTATAATTATAATTATATTTTGTAATTTAATAAATATAAATATTATAAAAGAATTATAGGTAAATGTATAAAGTTTAGTTAGTTAATCTTGGAAGTCGTATATTATATTCACTTGTAAATTTTAAAATAAAATATATACGTACTCTACTATATAAAAAATAATGTAGCCATGTTTATTTAAATATTTAAAAAAATATATACATTGTTTTAGAACTAAAATAGGAAATAATATAATCTATATTGTTTACAAGTTACAAATGCTGCAGTTTACTTGCTCCTTTAATGCAGCTTTTCTTGGACTCCTACACGAAAGTGTTTGTAACGTTTGGCAGTCTTGATCTGAAATATAATAAAAATGCATTGTCTTCTTTAATTTAATAAATTATATATTTTTCTAAAAAAAAATACTCAAATGGAAACCCAATGTATAAGTATGTCCAGATAATTTTTAGTACTTAATATTATTTTAGTGATTTGGGTAATTTGAGACAAATTATTTTAATTTATTTGATGTTACTGTACATACCATTTTTATTATATACTGTGTATACACAGGTATCACTTATAATTGGTGTACCAGTTTGAACTTCAGCATCTTGAAATTTTGGCGCCAAAATAGTTTTGGTATTATCAGAAACTCTGTTTGAACTAAAAATGCTTGAGTGTAAAATTTACATGACACAGTTAAGCACCTACTTACATAATTATTGCACATTACACTTTGTTTAATAAATACCAGTACAAAGAACTTATTTGTTGGTTCATACAAAACAATGTTTGATGTTTCACTTGAAAAATGTTTGTTTTAAATTCTAATTTTTTTATAGCATTCATCAGGACAATCTTTCAAATGCACATTATAATTTTTATCGGCGTACCGCTTAAATTTTTTTATCGTGACCTATTTCTTTATAGTTGATGAAATATAAAATACATACCTTGGACAATGGAAAAAGGAAAAACCACGTTTTGAGGGATAATTAATTATTCACAGTACAATATATGATATCATTATTCGAGAGTGAAACAACTTATTATATTTATTCTGTAAACTTTGGTTTGAAATATCCCACAACAAAAAGATAGGTATGTTTATTTTACAAAAAAAAGCCGTAGGTATCGAAATATATGAAAATTTGTTATATTTTAGTTTTGCGTTGAATTAAGTTTTTTTTAATGTATGTACAGGGTGGGCAAATTTCGATGTTTTTATAGGCTTGTTACCTAAAGAAGATATAAAAAAATGGCCTCCTCACTCTCGATCTCTTTTTTAAGAGAAATTTAATGGTTAAAATCAAAATCCTGTGTTTTTTAAATACAAACTATAGGTGGTCATGGGCCAGTTAAAATTGTTATTTTTTTTCTCTTTCCACTAATATAGGTAGGTATAATATGTGGGGTTAAATATGATTATTCACCATTTTACTGAGGAAACAGTTTATTCCACAGTATAAATTTAACTATTTAAATATTTTTGACAATACATTTAGAAGAAATTATGACAGAATGAGTTACTAAACAAATAATAGTATTATTAAAATGATATATTTGCATTAACAGAATGTACAGAAAAAGCTAAATAACATTGCTGATATGGAACAATCGAAACGAAAATGTCAAGTATTGGGAACATGTAGTTATTTCAAATGACACTGCCTACTTTAAGAAAATGAAAGAAACAAAATATGCTGTAATAAATTATTTTCCCAATAAAATCGTTAATAATCATATATAACCCAACATATTAATGGAAAAAGGAAAAAATAACGATTTCAACTGGCCCATTGCGACCTATGGTTTGTATTTAAAAAATACAACTACCTATATTTTATAACTCAAAAATTAATAAAGAATCATTATTTTCTGAATCCTATAAGTAGTTAACAAGATAGCCTATAAAAGCATCGAAATTTGCTCACCCTGTACTTATGTTTTATAAAGATAAGGCTTTGTAAAAAAGTCAACTATACATTTCAAAGCACGTACAAAGCAGATGTAGGTATATCAATATTTTTATGGTATATGTGATAACCGTACATACTGCATCAATGATGTTCTCTAAGAATTTTATGAATCTTTTGTAGACTTTAGTCTATACCATTGATTTAATATGTGGGGCTTTACCCAAAACTACTGATGGTCATAATCGATTCGATTTTTTTTAATAATCGGATTAAACAATCGAGCCACAAAGTTTAAGCAACCAGTACTACGTGTTGAAGAAGGTGTAGTGTAAAACTATTATAGGTATATATAAATTATGAATATTGCAAATTGCGAAATAAAAATATCGGAAACAAACAAAAGCCAGGTTAGAAAAGTCTGTGGCAATTAAGAATTATTTACTTTATTAAAGAGTACGATACGGTTCATCTTCCAAAAGAAAATCTGTGACATGGAATTATTTTCAAAAATAACCTTAAAACTTGTAAATTATCCAAAAAAGGTAATAAAGGTTTTTGGATGTCTAAGGCAGCATTTAAAGAGAATACATTCTTAACATGAAGTAGAAAATGAAGATCTACAGATTTATTAATAATATTTATTTTTGTTTTGTGTCAATATAAATGAGCATTTTACGCAAAGTGCGTGTTTAGTAGAAAATGCAATTTTGACAGTTTGGAACAAAACAGGAATATAAAATGCTGCAGCTAACCGGATTTTTTGTTACGTTATTAATATTAATTTTCGTTGTTTCTACAGTCGAAAATGCTATAAAAACGAGCGCATAGTAGTTGACAGATTTAAACAAACTCGGACAATGATTATCATAAGTGTCGACTTTCCCAAAAAAAAGTGTTTTGTCTCATTTTTTAAACATCGACCTAGAATTTCGATCATGTTAGATAAATTACGCTGTAGCAAGTTTAAAACTGTACCTATCCTTCGCTCAAACTGTAAATATTTAAGTAGGTAGATACAGAAAATACTTGCTGGCGTTTCTCTTTGTTGCATAGTCTTGTTTACTTATTTTAAGGTTTATGTTAGCGAATATCTTTCTTACATATTTGAATAGACCCGTCCGGTGTCCCGTCAAATATGTCACAAACTTTCAGTGGTCATAGCACAGGGTGTCCTGTGAGGATGCAAAAAATTTAAATACAATTTGGGAAGTATTAGCTTTGTGATTTAACAGAAACGACTAATGACATGACGTCATCAATTATATTTCATCCAGAAACATACCCATATTTTTTTCCTGTTAAAAAGCTCTCTTTTTTCTAGTAAACTTATTAGAGACATTTTTCTGTATTACTTCTCAGAAATACCACCTAAAAATCACACTAGCGGTGCAAGGATCAAGTAGTAGTTGGAAAATAATTGAATGTTCGTTGTTTAAAGTGTATAAATGTCATTAAGAATAAATAAAAGGATTAAACTCAATAATTCTTTAATACAGTTAACACAGAAGGTGATGACAATAACTAGACTTAAAAATTGAATTTGAAAGTGCAGCCTAGGAAATTTTGCGTATACCACGTAAATTATTCCCCAGAATTGCAGAAAAGCTGCAATAAAAATCGGGCAAGACCTATATTTAGAATGTGCAAGAGTCTTTCAGATACGATGGCTTTTGCAATGCACTACTATTCAGAGCGCATGCTTACGTGCAGGAGACTTGCAAATTGCAGAAAGAATTGCACACTGTAAAGGGGATTTAAAGCTGAGTCACAGCTTAAATAACAATCAGCCCACAGACTCGTATGGCGGGAACGTCTCACGCAGATCCTTGGCGCATGCCGCCATTTGAGGATACAACATTGAAATAGCGGCAGGGACGTATGATTGCAAAATATGCCCTTATAGCCATACCGTTCGACGACTGCGTTATTGGCGCACGAGTGCTGTATTTTGTGGTTTGTTGATTTTCTTGTATTTTACACTGTTATGTTATTTTATTTTTAAACAATTTCAAGTAAAACGAATTTATATTTCGTATGTTAGAAAAATTGAGGTGTTCCATTTAAAAAAAATAAACTTTTATCAGTCTTGTAACACCATGTACATAAAATTTATTCAGCATTTTGTAGTTTATATCTGTATCTACAACTTTGATATATAAAAACCTTTTTTATATCTGCCACAGTTCTCAAGATTAATACAGGTCAACTCTATCTTGGACATTCAGTAATGTACAATTTATTCTTGTTATTTAGGTAAGTACTCGTATACCGCTGTAATACATATGTTTTCTGTACTTTTTTGTTTCTGTATAATGTAATATTTCGAAAACAAAAGTGGTTTAATAAATTTCACTTTTGTTTTGTTTTCTTTTTTAGTCATTAGCAACGTAATGTTAATAATTTACCTATACGTACTTTGAACAGTAATTGTACATTTTATGTTAATAATGGATCCACGTAGGTGTGGTATTTATAATAATCAAGCTCTCAAAATTAAGTAACATTTCCTATATCTATGTTTCAGTAAAACAAAAAAAAAAACTATTTTAAAATTCAAGTAGGTACACAGTGCAGTTAAAACACTTTCTAAATTGGGATAACTATTTTTAATCCAGTCCTGACGTGTATCCTTAGCGAGAGAGAGACAACAAGCTTCAAGGACAAATTTTCAGGTTTTAATACTTCAAAGGTGCCGCCGTAGAGTCTGTGAGCTGATTGTTATTTAAGCTGTGGCTGAGTAGTCCTTTGAAATTTCAGTATGTCTCCTTTTTCCAAAAAACTTTCATAGTTGCGTATTTTAAGGTCTATAACTCGCAAACGGTGCGTTCAAAAGGTTCTGTTTATGAGAGCTTTTAGTAATATTTTTTATTTACTATCACGACCCAAAGTTTCTATTAATTTAAGATTTAAAAGTGAATTGATTAAAATCCTATCATTTCATCTAAGTTCGCCCAATATTCCGTTATCGATTCGGAAAATACATTACCAGACACCTTATTGGTGAGAAGTACCATCTAAGTGAGTTGTAAACCTCTTAAAATGGGGCACAAGTGTTTTGAAAATTGGACTGAAGTCTCTAGGGTGACATTAGCTGATAGCTGGGACATACATACTTCACTGTTCTTTGCAAGCCGCTCCCAGTTTCCATCCCCCCCGTTTAGTTTCTAAATTTCGCATCGCTTTGATTGCTGCGCGTGCTTAAAACCTTAATATGCTAAAGTACGTTCGAATCTAGATTGTAGCCGGGTACAAACGAATTGAAATTTAAATTATGTCCTCGCTTGGCAAACAAGTTAATTTCGTCAGAATCTAAAGCATTGCTGTTTTTGCTAAAAGAGTGAATATATACGCGCCACATGGATATTTTGCGGTAAAAAACACTTTGTTTCTCGCAGCACGCAAATATAGTACATAATTTAGTGAAATATTTTTTACATTATTGTAAAGGTATTCATAGTTATTTAGTGTGTGTTTTAAGCATTTAATATTCTTAAGTGGATAAAAAGCAATTAAAACATGAATGTTTTATCCATAATCACATCACGATCATATTTATGGAGTCAGAATTATAGTGGCTTTTTAGGCTTTCACGGCCAGTGCTGTAATTTGATACATAGTGATTTTTTTTTCAGAGTTAAAATGCACATCCCTAGCATTAGTTAGGATTCTTTTACCTGCCCTGGTTGTTCTCGGGCTAGGCTATGTGGGGACAGACCCGTTATCGGTGTCTCTGGGCCCGCGACTGAAGGAGTCAGAATCATTGGAATTTAATAAAAACATATTCGCATGACTTGTTATTTCTTTGTACTCAATGAAACGTGGTAGGTTTTGTTATAACTACTGGTGGCTATGGTACGTTGTTTATTATCAGTTATTTAATAGACAGTTCTATTTGAATTTGATAAAAATGCAAGAAAGTAAGTTGTGTTGCTGTGGCTGTTTTCGAAGAAGTACAAGAAGTAATTTTCCATTTATTGCCAGCGAAATTCAGGGAATATTACGAAAAAGCGTTCGCCGAATTTAACGAATGGGGGGAAAAACAGAGAGTAATGACAATAAATGAAGAAGTCTTGCTATCCTATCTTTAAATTCGAAGAAGGAATATGCAATTTCATCTATGTGGCCGAAGAATTCGATGTTGAAGGCTACTATAAAGGTCTATAAAAATATAGATATTGGGAAATATAACAAGCTTACTGCTTATTTGAAGAGGGAATCGAGAGAATGCAAAAAAGCTTCAGTATTGGAAAGAGCACATATTGAAGAATTTGTGACTGGGGCTTCTAAGATTAAGATAATATCTTTTCACCTCTTACATGTTGTTAGTAACTTTGAATTATTTTAGGTTGTACTAATTGAATTGACAAATTTGAAAATTACTGTTACTGACTTACAGGGCGTTGGCAGTTACCTACTTGTTTCAATACTTGACACCAAGACGGGTATTTCAAGGAAATTTACAATCATAGAAGAAGGATTTTGCGTGACTGCTATTAAAATATACAGAAAATATATTTTTCTGCGCTCAATTCGCTTAACACAAGACATATTCTTTTTTAATATACAACAATTAAAAATGTACTTCTCACCCTATTGGAATCTACACATTGGCGAAGGTACCCTCAATAGTTGCCTCATTCCTGACTATCGCAAATCCAGAAGCATATACTGGCAATCGTACGAGGCGCACCTCAACAACTTTATTGGCCAATAAAGGTGCTAATTTTAACAAGCATTAAACGGCATGGTGGATAGAAGAGACCCTCTGTAGCAGAAAGTTATGTTGAGGAATCCGTATATTAACAAACTTGATATTGTAAGGAAAATATTCTTCCTCCTCCTTCCTCGTTCCTTACAAGAAGAGACATCCAACTTATGCAAATTCTTCACAAATTTCGGCAGATGTCATGCATTCCGAAACTGATGGCAACAATGCTACAAGCGTTGTTATTAACGGAAAGGAAGTTAAATGTGATAAAACAAAAAAACGAAATGCCTATTACTATAAATATAACTGTTAATGTTAATAAGTAAATAAATTAAATTTGATTTATTATAGGTATATTACTTAGTTCATTATTCTCTAGTCAGATAAAGTAGTATTCCACTAGTGAATAAGGTATCACTTTAGAAAGTACATGTGTGTGTGGATAAAAGTCCGATTATAAGGTGAATGTGGATAAACTAATTTAAATATATTTTCCTAGAATCACATGAAGTCATATATGGTTTTTGTTACCAAATATCTGAGGTAAGTATTTCACAGACAAGAAAATTAAAAACATACCTGGTATATTGATATTATTACTTGACTTCAAATGAAATTCAAACTCATTTTTAGACATATACCTAGTAGCACGCAATCAGCCACCATATGTTTGTCTGGTCAATGCCTGGATTTTTTGATTCTGCAGGTAGCCTCCTCATTAAATAGAGTTTAAAAGCATCTAAATATAAATGAAGTATATAAAAATAGTTACTTTTGTATCTAGAACGCGAAATGGTAGTTTTGCGTTAAAGGATGGAAGTTATTTCCATTTGAGAACGCAAAAGCATTTCGCATTCGAAATACAAACAATATTTTTTCGAAAACTGCAATAAAATAAGACAATTGTGTTATGTACAACAATTTAGTTCATATTTGAAATCATTCGAACTGTAGCAACCTAATAAGCAATAAAAAATAGTTGTCTGAAGAGTAGTAGAATTATATATTGTAATTCATGTAAAAACTCCATGCAGAATTAACATAATAAATACATTTATGACCACATTTTTTCATAAATTAGACTACTATGCGATGGTTTGACAATTTTGAGGGCAATAAACACAGAAATATTTCATTATTGCAATTAGCAAGACATATAACATTGTTGTGTTGATTGTCATAAAACAGAACTGAGTTGTTGAAGTCTTACAAAGCATATAAATTAAAAATATTATGTCAACGTGAACAGTGCAAATTTCTGATTACATGTCACAATTTATTAACAGGAGGAAATGCAGTGCTACCCATGGGATGATATTGTTGTCGTAAGTATTTTATAAACCATATTTTACATGTTATCAAAAAATAACAGCGCCACAAAATATTTTCTTCTTTGATTTGAAGATAAGATACGAGACGCCAGTGCTGCCTTATGCTCCGGGGGATATAGAATCCGTAGTGGGGAATGAGAAGTGCCGAATTTATTGGAACTATTTACTCCCCACCCTCAGGCAAATCCAAGCCAATAAGCCTGATGTAGTCCTCCTCGACCACCAGCTTAGGACGATATTTGTGATTGAGTTCTCGGCTCCCGCAGAGAGCAACATCGTCGTAAAAGAGGAGGAAAAACGGAGGAAGTATCGAGATCTTCTCTCCGAGCTCCGCAGGCTGTATCCAGACCCCTCTGTTAAGATTGTGGTGCTAATTATAGGCGTCCTGGTTGGAATGAGACATACGTTGCTTTCTGACTTAAAGATCATACCGGCTTGTCGAAATTCGGCAGAGATCTTAGCCGGCAGAATGCAGAAGGCAATCGTCCTTGGTTCGCTACGTCTGCTCAGAACAAACGATTTACGGGCGCAATGATTACTGACTCCACGGAGTGGAGAGTGGTCATTGCTTGACTCTCCAGAACATCTCGGAATGTGTCGGAGCCTCGGAAGGTGTTTACTGACAAAATAATAATAATAATATCTCTACCCCTCATTCTAATCACGAGGATTAACCCAGAAGTCGAAGACTTGTACGGGAGAGGGGGCGGCATATTATTATTAAGCAGGCCGCATTTGCGCCCAGGAACGACTTACGTTGGTAGGCCCTAACCACCATTCAGTGCAGGAATGAGGGAAACCTGGAAAACCTCATTAATTAGGGGGGTACTAAAAAATCAGCCGGTATCAATCTCTCACATTGACTCAAGCCAACATTCTTCCACCCTACCATACCCGCAGAGAGGGTGCCAATCTCTCCACGAATATAGCTTATATACGGTTTACCGGCTGCGGGGGTCGAACCACACAGCGATCTAGTCACCTCGATTCAAGTACTGACGCCTTAAACCGCGCGACCAATGACCGATCCAACCGATCCAACACCAAGTTTACTATATGTTTTTAGGATCGCTGAATCCGGGCTTTTCAGCACTATTCATCCCTATAACTCAAAAATTAAACACAAAACCCACGCTGTTAACCTACAAATCCATAAACCAATAACCCCATAACTCCATAACAAATAACCACGTTACTCAATACTTCAACTTATCTTACATCACGCGATTTGTCAGTGTTCTATAAACAAAACATAAATCCCATAATCTCATAACCCTATAACCAACAAACTCAATAACCCCCGTTTGATCAGGGTTTATAAACAAACTTCATCTCATGGATGGTAGTTCTAACTGGGCACTTCCTCGTGGCGACGGCGGGCAACGGAGTTTTCATGTCGTCATGGCAGGCATAGGTAGGTGGAAGACGTTTTACGAGACGGGGTTGGTTACCCAGAAGTGGCTAGTATGGGTGAGTAAGCGAACCCAACGGCGTCGTCATCATGCAACCGCAGCTTTATATTGGATGGTGACTGCTAATGTAGGGTATAATACGACAAGCAAGCAACACACAACCGACTTGCAACACTGTAATTATAACAAAGATCGTGAAATCTTCTACTACATTTGTTATAGCTCATCTGTCTTATCAAACACCCTTGTAAGAGCTATATGCTGTACAAAATACGGTCGCGCAACCTTTACCTGATGTACATTGGGTGCCAACGGTCTCATTTCGTTTTTCGGGAAATATAATAATAATAATAATAATGATTTATTTTCCATTAAGACAGTATACATGTATTGTATTCGTCACACACTTAATCTAACATTATAAAACTTCAATCTAAAAACTCCGAAACACTGTAGAAACATTTATCGAGCAAATATAGCTTTAACTTTCGTTTAAAAATATTTACAGACAAACAGTATTTAACATCGTTTGGTAAACGATTAAAACATTTTGGACCCAAGCAACAAGGAGCATTCAGGGCTAGTTTTAGTTTGGCAAACGGCACTCTAAGATCACCAGCATGTCTCGTGTTATAGTTGTACTTATCTTGGTTAATGTCAATGCTTTTCTTATTTCTATATACATAAACACATAATTCGTATATAAACAAACAGGAATGGGGTAAATTTTCAATTCCTTAAAATATTGTCTACATGACTCTCTGTTTGAGATTTTTAACATACAACGGATGATTCTTTTGAGCAATAAAAACACTAACTGAATTGGTCGAATTGCCCCATAAACAAATTCCGTATCTAAGTCTTGAATCTACTTGGGCATAGTAAACGTGTACAAGCTGGGAAAGGTTCAGCACCGTTCGCAAATTTAAGAAAAGAAACTTCAGAGAATTTAATTTCGAAATAAGTTTATCACAGTGTAATTTAAAGTTCAGGAATTCATCCAAATAAACACCTAGAAAACGTACACCGTCATGTGCATTAGTCACAATTTTATTATTTACTTCAATATGTAGATCTTCGATAGTTTTTTGATAATTATGTATTCTTAAAATATCAGTCTTGTCCAAATTAAAAAACAAATCAATACTGTTGAAGTACTGTGAGACTCTACCCACTGTCTCTGCGGTTCTACTACTCAATGCCTCTGAATCCCTCGACGATAAAACCATTGAAAAGTCATCAGCATAGGCTGTATAGGCGATATGTTTTGTGACACTTGATAGATTGTTGACATATAAAATGAATAAAACTAGTCCCATTATTGAGCCTTGAGGCACACGTACATCCGACTCCAAACAACCGGATTGCACAAAATCTATAGATTGCTTAGATTCAACCTTTAATGACACATACTGTTGATGACCCCGAAGAAATGTTGATACCCAATTAAGTGCAGTTCCTCTTATGCCATATGTTTCTAATAAAGATAGTAATAAATTATGATTGACACAGTCAAAGGCTCTGCTCAAATCACAAAAAATAACTGTGGGACATTCAAATATGCAACAGTTATGTTATGGGGTTATGGCATTATGGGGTTATTGGGTCATAAGTTTGTGGGATAGGATGTGCTTAAAGAACACTGACAAATAGTGTGATAAGCTTAAGTACTGAGTAGCGCGAATATTGGATTTATTGGCTATGGGGTGATTGGTTTATAGGTTTAAAGCTTAACAGCTTATGTTTAAAGTTTGAGTTATAAAGTTAGGTATATGCGTTTAATAGTTCTGAAAAGCCTAAATTATTGTGTTTTTTTTTTGAGATTATGGCTAAACTTTGGCGTGATGGGGTTAAACGGACCTCTAGTTCCAAGAAAACTTTTTTTGTGTGCTGTGTAATCATCTACATCTAAAATATTTTTACTTAGTCATAATTAGCCTATTTAATATTCGTTTGTATTTAGATACGTCTTTATAATCATTTCATTCCGACGTCTAATTTTTATTAAACGTCTTCGAAGCATTTTGCATATTTTGTATTACATGAATATACTTTATAAATAAAAACGTAACATTTATAAACCAAGCTATTTATCATTCTGAACAGTGCATGGAACGCAAGGATCTTTCCATTTCCCAAGCCGCAATGAATAATTCATAATTAAAAATAAAATTGAAAAAAATTACGACAAAATACCAATTAAAAATACGTTAATCAATCATGCGGCACACATACCTATATCCTAAAGTTTAATAATCAACAGAATTACATATAGAAACTACTTTGGGGCGGCATTATTTGTATCCGACAAATTGAATTTAAAAGCTAAATGATAGCTATAAGCAAATAATTAAATCAGATCCAAAATTTTCAAGGATATATGAGTAACAAAATGTTGCAGCTATAGGTCATTTCCGTTGTAAAGAAGTAGAACGTATATCTGTATAACTAAATGTTATATTTCTAAATTTAAAACTAATTTTATTAACTAAAAAATATAAATAAGCTATTGCTACTCTTGATACTATCAATGAATATAAGCTCAAAATGACTTTAGTTTCTAGAAAAGTTCGAAATACGTTATGTTTAGAAGTATTGGTCATCGGTCAGTGGTCGCGCGGTTTAAGGCGTCAGTACTTGAATCGAGGTGACTGGATCGCTGCGGGTTCGATCCCCGCAGCCGGTAGACCGTATATAAGCTATATTCGTGGAGATATTGGCACCCTCTCTGCGGGTATGGTAGGGTGGAAGAATGTTGGCTTGAGTCAATGTGAGAGATTGATACCGGTTGACATTTGACTACCCCCCTAATTAATGAGGTTTTCCAGGTTTCCCTCATTCCTGCACTGAATGGTGGTTAGGGCCTACCAACGTAAGTCGTTCCTGGGCGCAAATGCGGCCTGCTTAATAATAATATGCCGCCCCCTCTCCCGCACAAGTCTTCGACTTCTGGGCTAATTCTCGTGATTAGAATGAGGGGTAGAGATATTATTATATTATTACATAGATTTCCTTAGTCATAAGCACCTTCAGGCGGGTAGATACGCTAAAACAAACTTTGGCATATGCTGCGTCGCATGATAACCTCTTCTTCTCCTTCTAAGCAATGACGTCACAAAATTCTCTTAAATAAAGACAAAATATAGTCATTCATGAAAGATGGACTGAGATAGACTGTGTCACAAAAGTCCTCAGTTTTCATTGGCTACCTGCTGATGATCCAGACCGTGTAGTTAATAGAACGTGACCGCAAATAACAAATTTGAATTTTCAGAATTCAATGTTCATATTCTACTTTAAATTTTGTATTTAAACGATATTGATAATATATTATTTATTGACTATATGCATATATAATACAGAATGTGATGATGATAGAGATACGCCTCTTAATATCTATTTTTCTATCCAAGGAAAAAAATAATCCTAAATTATTATGACAAATTTATAGGAAAAAGAAATCAGGTTTTACATATATCACCATACTCGTATAGCAAACTATGTGTGAAACAGGCCATAAAACAATCAGTAGACGCCTTTTGACTTTTCTATTAGTAATAGTTCTATTAGTCTAAAGTTTTACTCTGCCAAACAGTTTTACTAAATAATTCGGCGCAAATTTTGCAAGTACATCTACAAATTAAACGTATTTACATATTATTTCAAAACTGTTAATAACTGTTTTATAAAATTCTATTTTCAAGAGTCAGCTAAGGAACAAGCTATTATATAAAACGTTAATTTACTGTCACTGAAATGAAATTTTATGATGACTGGAATGCTCGTCAAGCTGCGCGAATGGATTACTCATAGTCAGCGCCATATTCCTTTTGTGTCTCTTAGCAATGGAGGAGCAATAAAGATTTAGCTGATTGTGAATTGAAATGAAATTGAATTCTAGATATGAAGAATTATTTGATGCTATATGCTGGTTAATTTTACAGTCCCTTATAACACATGACATGTTCCAACAATAACACTCACAAAAATACGCAAAGAATAACACTAACGAGATACAAGATACAATAATGTACTGGTTAACCACACTGTACGCCAATGACGTGTTTACAAACAAAATAATGGGACATTGAGAACGCAATTCATATTGTACGTTCAGATGATTGTCTCTCTCATAACCACATACATAACCAATAAAGTATTTATTTGCTGAGTTTCATGTGCTTGCTTTTGTCTGCTCCTAGGTTTGTCACTTTATATGGATGCGCAGTGGAACTAAGACCATTCCACATCGTACATATCAGTGTTTACTGTTCTACTAACTTGAATATTTTCTTCTTTTGATACACGCGAGACATCTATTAGTTTCTTTTGTAACAAAATATATATTTGGTTGCATAAAAATTATTTTAGTTCTTGTTACGAAAACTGGGCATCATTTCTATTTTTCCTTGCAACACACGTGAGATGACATGGCGTGGCAGGGCGTGGTGTAGCGTAATAGCAATGTGCCCCCGGATTAATGCATCATTTTTGTTATTAGGGACATTTTAAGGTACTTTTTAACGTTTAACCAACGTAATCAGTTCTCATGCGTAGTAGCAACAATGTTCTATGCACAGTTGGCGGCTTGTATTTGTTTGTGTTAATTTTATAAGTAACGAAACAAAATACAAACACTTTATTATTAAAAACCTATAATTTTTTAAGTACGTATGTACCTACTATTTAAATGCTTTAATATTTCTCTTAAAAGAAATAGGTCCTAGCCCCCTCTTTCCGTCGCCAATGGTGTCATACGGCCTTGTGCACCTTTAAAGGAAATATAAGTTAGCATTTTGATGCCGTGACATATTTTTCCATTATAATAAACGAGTGCATTAAGTAACTGAAATATACACAACTGAAAAATATACCTAACGATAGAATATCATATATGTTGCACACTTCAGTTGACAGATCGAGGCGGCCTTGCAACATAATAGAGAAATGGATTTTCTGGCGGTTTATCCGACGTTGAGAAGATCTTATAACAGCCCCTCATTCTGAAATAACAAACAAAGTAAAGCGGTTTGTTAAAATAAACAGTATACTTTACCTTCCTATACCAGAAATGACACTGAATATTCTCTTCTCTTAAAATACTTTTAACTATTTCCTCAGTGATATTTTAACAAGAAATTTTTGGATAACTAATTTCTTTCCACTACAGATTCAGAAAAATAAATATTCAAATGAAAGCTATATATAGATGATTTAATTCGTTTAAGATATACAGGGTGGTCTTAATTTTGTTTGCTTTTTCAGGGCGAATAAACTAATTGGACACCGATAGAAATGGGTGGAAATTTCCATGTTTTGAAAAGCAAAACCAGGTATATGTGATTTTACGTAATAAAATTTGCAAATTTTAGGAATAAAGTGGTAATACAATGTACTACTTTGGAACTATTGACTTTTACACAAATTATATTCAAATTTTACAAAATATTTCATGTGGTTTTTGCTAACTGCATGTTGCACATGCGCAGATGCACATCCGTCTAACATTTAACCTAATGCGTTTTAGTTCTATTAAGGTGTGGTAGACAAACATGTAACTACGGTTCATTAATAAGGACTATTTGTGGGAAAAAAGTAAGTATACGATTATGTTTTGAAACATGTGCACTTGCAGCTTATGCCAATTTAAATGATATACAATTCATAAATATAATAGAAAATAAAACGGTAGGTACATTGTTTGGATGTGTCATTACCTGTGTAAGATATACAACAACGTTCATTTCAAACAACATATTTGTCGTTTTGACAGGAGCAGGAGTATATTAATAATTAACATTTCAAGAGTAAGATGTAATTTTCAGCGAAAAAGTTTCAACACATTATCTAATGCAAATGAAATACATTGCAATACATTTGTACATGATAGATGAAGATGAACAATACACTTCTAAAGGAAGGCATGGATAATATACATTTTAGAGGATGAATGGACAACCATCTTAATCTTAACTATTTAGAAATAAAAATGTAGCTCCTTATGTATTTAAGCAGGGTATGCGTGTGGAAAAATTTCGGGTATACAGGGTTACTTAGTAGTAAATATTCTAAGAGGGGATAGAAAAAAATAAGAGTTAACGGCATCGTCCATCAAAAAATGTCCAAACTAATTTATAAAGCGAAAAAAATAGTTTTCAAGACTATATTAAATCATTATTTATCACCGTCACTGGCCTTATGTTAGCCGCGAGGTTAGATATATTCTACCAAAGTCAAAGGTGTCACAGGTAGTGACTAGGGGTGGGCAATAACGGTTTGGAACTATCGATTATCGATAAATAATATAAACCGATAATTTGAAGTTTGTATCTGTATTATTAATTCTGTTAATATTAAATAAGAGCAACAATATTAACAGTAATCAATGATGTTTGCATAAAATAATTAGTAATATTTTAAACTATAACATCCCAAGATGAGTGCAGCCCAGAAATTTGGTGCAGTTATAGTTTCTAACTGTATAAATCGCTAAAATTATTGCCATTAAGTCTAGGTCGGGGCATAAACGTTACCAGAAGTCGATAAAGTTGTAAAAAATTGTTTAGATTTTAGTGACAAGGTACACTTTTGTCGAATTCGTTTTCATATTATTTATTGCTTAAAAAAACCTGGATAATAATTGCCAGTAGGCAAAATGGTGGCTAAGTATATGAACAATGATAATGTCATAAGTTGGTAAACCGGATAGCAATTATATATTTAAAATTAAAATAATAAGGTGCAGTTCTGTCAATGTCTTTTTTTATTATTTGTACTATTAGTTAACTACATATGCAATGGCAGAAGGCTAACGTGAGGGAGATGCATACAAAAAGACAATAAAAATTATTGAATTGAGAAGTAAGGTAATTATGCGATAAACAAAATCGAATCGAGTTTAATGAATTTAATGAATGCCTTTTTTTGAAACGGCTCTTAACATCTTTTACTATATAATTTGTTAAGAACATCTCGAATCTAGTAGTGTTGACAGATTGGATTTGTTTTTTCGATGTGATTCAGTATAAGTGGCTAGTATATATTTCTAATACATACTTGAAAAACTTCGTCCTCATTACACGATATATTTCCTAGATCTGAAAAAGCCTTTATATACTTTTGCGATTGAGACAGTATTTTAAAGGGGCGTTGCTTGCCTTTTCTGAAAAACGCTGGATTGTAATCACTCGTCTCCCAGTAAATTGTATAATTTATTGACATCAATTGTACGCCTCTTATTTGACACACAGCATTCTATTCAAATGTTACTTTGGCTTTTAAGATTATGCATGTTTCCGAGCATAATAATTAATATGTCCGTATCAGAATATCTAATTGTTATATTGTCAGCAGAATCAATATTTGTAGCATGGAATCCAATTTTTGTATCCGCTTCTTCGTGTGAAGGACATGAAAATTCATCGTTTCTAATTTTAATTACGTTATTGTTACTATATTGACCTCATATGTATACAATTTTCTTGAATTACGTTACTTGTTTCTAGTTCTTTTGCAAACCACAAATCGCGGTTTTAAGATTATAAGTAAGCGAAGCAGTATTACTATCTATTTTGTTATTTTAAAATGATAGACCTCCAGAATATGAAATAAGAACAAACATGTTTTTACGGCTATCATAAATGTCATAAATACATTTTTAATCGATAGTTCTGAGAAAAGAGTTGTTGATTAAAATTGATTGATTAATTAAAACAATGTTATTTAAACATCAATAATAACTATGATATTAAAATGTGAAGTGAGATATTTTTGGTTAGTATTTATAGTTTTTATTAGTTTTTACTGTTATTTCCTTGATAATAATAACTTCTTGTAAGGCCAATCAATCATATATTTTTTTTAAGTTTTGGTGACATGTAACTAATAACATATTTCTTGTATTAAGACAAATATACTAACATTTGTTCCACATTGTCTTTTATTACCTTCTACTTGATCAATACATGCAGCAATTTGAACTATGTACACATATTAATCTGTTTAATGGGAATGTAATCAGTTGATCTATATAAAAGGCTATTTATTTAAATTAATATTTCATTAAGTTTTAGAATCAGATGCTAATTCGATTTCCTATAACTTTAAATTTTATAACTCTTTATAATGTAAGCTTTTAAAATAAAGTTGTATTCCAATAGTTATTTTTGGTACATTCATTATAATTGCTATTTATACTGTTACGATTTTAAAGTGTATCTTGGTTGATTTAATGTCTCGATGTTTTTTTATGTTTTATAACGATTTCATTGTGTATCAATTGTTTTGTGTTTTTTTATTATATTTGTTATTTTTCTACGTATGACTGGTCAATAAATATTATTATTATTGTTATTATTATTATTATTATTTATTACTTGCACATAAAACTGCTTATTAAATTTTATCATTTCTTATTATTCTTTCACCATTCCAAATAACCTTCTTTAAAAATTGGTATATATTCCACAGCTTTATAAAGTATTATAATTTTAATATTACTTCACATTTCCAACAAAATCTGTTACACCACTAGTATTTGTTTTCATATCACGCGAACTGTGACATATTACTTGTTTGTATTGATAATTAAATGTTGGCTGACAAATAAATGGCGTTTATCCACAATCACCTTATAATCGGACTTTTGTTCACACATATAAACCGTTTAAAGTGATATTTTATCCACCTCATTTTTTGTTTTATCACATTTAACTTTCCTTCCGTTGATACGCCTTGCTCTTGTAGCATTGTTGTCACTTTCGGAACGCATAACATCTGCTGAAGTTTGTGAAGAATTTGCACAAGTTACGGATGTTTCTTTTTTAAGGAACAGCTATATTTTCCTTACAATATCAAATATGTTAGAGGAGTCCACTCAACAGAACTTTCTGCTACAGAGGAGCTCTTCCATTCACCATACTGTTTAACGGTTGTAAGCACCTATATTGGTTTATAAAGTTGTTGAAGTGTGCAACAAAGGCCAGTATATGCTTTTGGATTTGCGATATTCAGGACTGAAGCAACTATTGAGGATACCTTCGTCAATGTGTTAAATCCAAAACGCTGAGAAGTATTTTTGATTGATGTATCTTAAAATGAATCAGTCTTGTGTTAGGCGAATTGGGCGCAGATAAATATATTTTCTGCATATTTCAACAGCATTCACGCAAAATCCATCTTCTATAACTGTAAATTTTTTTGAAATGCTCGTCTTGGTGTCGGGTATTGAAACAAGTAGGTAACTGCTAACGCCCTCTGCGTCAGTAATTTTCAAATTTGTCATTATTACTGCTACTTAAATTAATTCAAAAATTACTATATACCTAACAACATGTAAAAAGTAAAGAAAGAGATATTGCCTTAATCATTAAATATTTTTTATCGGAATCCCCAGTCAAATTTTCCAAGCTTCCAACCTAACATATGATACTGATTCGAAGTGAAAGCCTTTATGTTGAGTGTGCTTTTTTTGTAGAAACATGTTTCCTTCTGTTGCGTACCCTTAAGTTCCATTTAAAGGGATCCTTTTAATCTAATTATACTTAAAAGTATATTGAAAATCTTCTACTGACATTTGTGTATTTACAAAAAAAGTAAAAAAAGACGCAACACTTTAAAGTTATGCTTATTTTAGGTGCAATAAAATAAGTAAAAATCAGAACTTTCCAAGCAAATATCGAATGCAGAAAACCTGCTTTACGTGAGAGTTTTGTTAAGTGAATTTCTTCTCAATATAAGATAGAGGCTTTTTCAGCATATACTTCGTCAATGGTTATTGTATATTGTGAAAAGAAATATTTATTTTTGATGTTTTACATATAAAATAAACTACTACACTGAATACGTTTCAGAAAGGAATAATATATTTTTGAGTAAAGTAGGAAACTGACAAGTCTCAAAATATTGAACCATTCGATACTTTTTAATTAAACATAGGTTTGTAATAAAATTATAGAACGGAGATAAAGAAAACGTGTAATGAATTTTATTAGGAACCGTTTGTTATTTACAGCTCAAGGGAAGACTTGATTGAGTTCAAGTAGCACATTTTAATTTCTAAAGCTTAATTAAAAATATTCAAATAACGAAGGGAAGCTGAAACTAAAAAGAAATAATTAAAAAGGGGTCAATTGTTTTACTAGTATACTCGCGACAAGAATTCAGACGACTTACGTCAAATGAACAAGTGAATAATTATAATATTAATAATAATAATTATTATTAATAATATTAAAATCATGTGGGTTTAAGTTTCCATAAATTGTCAGTGATTAATTTGACATTTGGTTTCAGACAAAGATTGAAGAAATTCAGCGCACTTCACCTGAGTTACCAGAAATAGCAAATTCGTTAGTGACAAATCTAGGTGGCAACAGTACTCCCAGAAAAGTCAAACAAAATTTTTGACAATGCGTTCCATAAATTTGTGAATTGGAGAAAGAAAGTAATGCAACTGTTTACTCAAAAAATGTAATGATAACATACTTTACAGTTTTATGACAAAAACTCAAGGATTCATCATTATGAGCGCAATATTCTATGGTAAAATCTAAATTAAATGTGGAACACAATGTAAAGATTGATAATAATTATTCTATATTAATTGCACAGTTGAAGCGAAAAGGCGATAACTATAAGCCGAAAAAGTCACAAGTTTTCTATAAAGAAGAGTTTGACAAATTCCTCAGTAAGGCACCTAATGGTAGGTACCTAAGTTTAAAAATATGTATTGAATAATTTTTGTATAAAATTTATATACAGTATTTTTAGGTCGTACCTACTAATATTTGGAATCACAGGAGCATGTAGATGCAATGAACTGGTTCAATTAAAACTAATATAAAAGATTTAAAAAACATTAAATATTGCCAACACTAGAATAAAAAAATATCATTCATTTACTATAATTGAATATTTTTATTTGAATATAATATACAGAAATTATCGACCAAAAGACATAACATACCTAATGTTTTTCATTAAATATCAACATGGTCATCGTCAATTTTTAAGTTAAAAAATGATATGTCCCTATATGGGATGGAGAAATAAGCAGTATGGATGCACCTTTTCCATTAAGTTGTAGATTTACAATTTGAGAGTGTTCCAAAACTCTGCGTTCACGTCAGACGCATCAGCAGTGAAATCGATGACATATTTTTAAAGAAAGACAACGTTTACCAAATTTAACTTCTTTTTCAGCAATAAACGTCTCTCATATGTTCTATTCAGTTCTGTTTCTCTTTAAATTAAGAGAAATCACCGATTTTTGAAATTTAAAACAGTTTCACTATCCCAGTTGTTCATAATTTAGATCTGGGGATGCATTTTTTCAGATCTATTTTTTTATAGCCATTAGCTTCGCACAATACATTGCATATCCAGATCTTTTTCCAGTTTGTTGTATTTAAGTCCCATTGCACGACTGACTGCAACGGATAAGAGAAATATGCATGACTGAGGGAATATAATATACACGAAATATAGTGTATTGAACACTGACTGCATGAATAGTTGAATTATCTGGTAAAAGGAGAAATGGAAACAAATAAAATTTAAAAAATAAAGGATTATATTAAAAAAAGGGTGAAATATTACGTTTTATATTTTACGAATTAAAGGTATAGTTTAAGAATTAAATATGTTAACAGGCTATGAAAAATTGAGGATAATATTAAACAGAAGAAAATATATTTAATATACATATTATATAAATCTCGAGTGTTCTACCAGGAACTGCGTCCTCTTTTATCTGGAAAAATACTGAGACGAAACAACTAAAATATCTAGAACTTTCTAACACTTCCGGTTATATCGGAAGTCGACACCAACTACAGAAAATTTTAGTGTCGTCTTGTATAACATTCCCTCCTGCTAGTAGATATAGATTTTATATGAATTTATTAAGAAAAAAATTGACGTACCTAGAGAGTGCGGAAGTGTCCGTAATTTTTTGAAAATGAATCTCCTATCAATGAGAATTAATATAATAAATAATTTGAAACACAACTATCAGACTATCTCACGTATATTACCATAAACATGACATTAGTTTTACAGGGTGTCCGGTAAGTATATGGCATACTTTCATCAGTGTACAGGGGAGGTCAAAATAACACTAGTTTGTCATTTTCCCCCCCTTAAGGTAGATACAGAGCCCCTAAAAGGTACCCAGCCATTTACCTTTTCGAATCTAACTTTTGAACCGACCTGTATAATTTAATGAAATTTTAATATTTTATGTAGACCATAAAGGGTCATAAAACCATAATACAGTAGATGTTTTACACCGGCAAGTCCGTTCCTGAGTTCCCCTGAATTTAAATATTACACATATGAATTATTTTAAATATTTTACATTTATATCTGAATTTTAGTGTATTTATTGTATTGATTTTATTCTAGTGCTCTGAAGATGTCGATGTGAAGCGATGAAATGTTGACAAGTAAAAGTATTGTGTTTTCTTTAACACCTAACCTAAGTTCCCATTATTGACAACAAAGTTATAAAATCAAGGCTACCAATAACACTAATTATAATAAAAACCATGCTTTATCTAACCAGATTTTATTTATAAAATTATAAGACCAATTGCATGGAAAGAAAATGTATTGCTTTGTTAATGATAGCAGTTTAATCACAATAGGAAAGCATTCAATTAGTATACATTTTCATATGTGTGATCCTATTATATTCACAGTGTAATATTCCGTACTACATAAATTGTGTACAAACACAAAACATGCACATATTTTCGATTTAATGCTCTGAATATATACGAAGTGCTAATGTTTGTTCAAAACTTTGGCGAAATGCATGATAACGAATATCCGTTGTTTATTTGCACAATTACATTTAACAAAGTAACTACAATCTTGACATACGAGCAAAATAAATGTAATAAAAAAAGTTCTTCATTTAGTAATTAATTAATATATTCTGTATTTTTAACATTATTAAGGAACTTTACTACAGATTTGTCTTAGTTTTTTCATATTGAGTATTTATGCTGCCTAGAAAAATATTTTTGCGCTTATTTCTTAGATAATATGAATAACAGTGGAAAAGAAAATATACGGCAAATCGGAATTTGGATCAGCATTTACTTTCTACAGGAAAGAAGAAGCGGAGTCGCGTAGTAGCAAAGCTAAATCTAGCGGTCATTCACTACTACTACTTGAAAGCTAGCGACCTCTATTGCGATTCAGCGATAACGCTATGTTGCAAATATGGAATTGGAATAAGAAGTTTGTTTAATTGTATGTCCTTTATTATTGCAAATTAGTACCATAAATAATTATTAAAGAATCTATTTATTTATTTACGTATGTATCAACAAATATTAAATATAATAAAACAATAATATATATATACGCATAATACAAAGCGTGCAGTTATTGGCAGCAGCTATGATACGTTTGCGTAAATCTTCAATAGTGTCCACTTCGATACAATATACTTTTTTAAATATCCCCACAAAAATAAGTCCAAATGATTTAAAATCAGGAGACCGTGGCGGTCATGCTACCGGTCCTCCTCGTCCAATCCTTTGGTATTCATGCTTGAACACGCTGTACATGGTGCGGATATAATTCAACCTGGTGTATGATACGCCACACTACTACAATACGCCGTGGACGGCCTGGACCTCCATCTTTTCCACGATTAGGTTGCAAATTTCCCGTATCACGTCAGCGTTTTTATTACACTTGTACTCACTGCACACCGTTGTAGAAGTGGCTGCATTTGGAACATGTTTACCAGGAAATCATTATCCATCAACTGCGAATTTCTATAGACCTAAGCGTTTTTGATATTTGAAAAACTAATGTAAATACTTGCGTGACAAAAAAGTTAATACGATAAGCAATCGGATATTTGAAATCGCCTGTCCAAAGATTACAATAGCCCAGCGATGTAACGGTCGAAACTACTAGAACTTTAATAATTTATACTTTATATATTACTATAAGGATTTTACAAACATTTTTTTACGATATTAACTCCATTATTCATGACGCATGAATTCCCAAATTTTTTTTAGGTAAGTTCTGAATCACCCTGTATAAAATTTATAAATAATATAAAAATTTGTTGTCAACAAAATAACAAATATAATCTAGAAGGAATTCAATGTTATAAATTTTATTTCCTTAGTTTATGTACTGGCATTTTCAAATTATTTACAATTTTAAATGCAAGAACGTAAATTGCAGACATTATTTCGAATATAATAATATAAAATATTAAAATAAATCACGGTTAAAGTACATGCTCTGAAAATTTTATTCCAACGTTAGATAATAAACATACGAATTAAAATAAATTTGTTTTAATTCAAAACAATCCTTCCGTAAATTGGTTGGAGACGGAGAAAGTACAAATATTTGCACGACCAGGTCCTGTAATAAAAATAAAAGTCGTCCAAATGAAAACCCGACATTTAGACCAAAGTGTATTATTTTAACTCATAACTCTTCCCTTATTACCATTTAGATAGCATGTTGCAATATATGTCATAAAATTTGAAACAAAAGAAATTAGCTAGAATTTTTATTTAAATATTGGTTAATTTTAAACATTTCTGGAAATATTATTAATCAAGGAGGCTCGAATTTTAAACATTTGTAATTATGTTATATAGTTCGATATAGAATTGTTTTTCAAACATTAGAGAGACACAGTAACACCATAAAAGTAGAATTCATAACTTACTTCAGAACTTTGTAATATTGATTTTTAATTTGTGAATTTTAATAATTCTAGAACTATAGTATAAATAAATAATTTTTCTGTCATTTTATTTTGCTTTCACTGAAATGACAATCGAAATGTCATTATTATACAATGATTTTACGAAAAAAGACGAGTATATATAAAGTCTGTTCAAGCAAGGAATCCGTAATGGTTTCAAACTGTCAGAAATATTCGACCACTAAAATTATGAGGAAGGAAGTAGTTGGACGAGCGGTTTTGACAGTTTGGAACCAGTTCGGATTCTTTGCTTGAACAGACTTATTGTTTACGTACAGCTAGTTAAGGATAAAGGTCTCTACACAGCAACCGCAACCTGTAGGCTTGATGCACTATTATCGGTATTCTGTGCATGATGAAGTGTGTTGTCTTCATTAGATTTAAAATTCCTTCACCAAGATTGCCTGTTAAAGAACTTCGTAGTAGTTTATTCCCAGAAGTTTAGGTATATACGAAATTAAAACGAAAAATATTAAACCAAAATTATCACTAATGCTACTGTTAAAAATTTCGCGGTGATACAAATAAAAAGTTTTACTATAAACATGGAACAAAACATTTTCCACAAGGATTCCTCATGGACGAAAGATTTGAAAATATATTACCAACATCTGTTTGTGCGGCTCATACATGAGTGAGATAGCGTGCAATACGAGACACAGCAAATATAACTTTATCTAATCTCGCAGGGACCACTTTGCTGCTTTTATTTTTATTCAACATCAGTTGTCACGACTGGTTATTGTTATATTATGCAACATAAAATATATAATCTCTACAACCACTTATCTAAATGTTAAAGTTTTGCGAATTATGTAAATTATCGTTTCCCGTGTAATTTAATGTAACAATGTTCCAACTACCTACTGGGTAATTTATTCTTTATTGCATTTATTTGTGAAAATGGAATAACATGTTGCTTTCGCTACATAAAATCTTATTTCTATAGCTATCTTTGTTTTCAGGTATTACGAGTAGGTATACGTCTTTTACACATACATATTATTAATCACTTAAAAACGATCAAAATTTGTTATATATATAACATACTTTAAAGCTAGCTTCTTTTTTAAGAACTTGTATTCGTTAGTTAAGTACTTTATTTATTTACTTTTTGGAAAATAAAGATTTTTTGTAGAATAGACACGAATATCTGATTGATTTTTGCATTAAATGTACAGAGCGTACTGAGAGCATGTGGCACTTTATTATTTATTTCAGATTTATTTTAGGGATAGAAGTTTCTAAAAAATGATTAGTTAATTTGAAACAAGCTTCGATTAGTTAAAAAAGGTATACTTGCTGCATGCCGCTAAAATGGACCATTTTAGAGAAAACTGCGTTTCATGTATTTGTTGAGCTTGGAAATCAATATACAGTGCGTCCAAAAAGTAAGGCCTAAATTCATTAGTAGCTAAATAAACAATATTATAAAAATTCCCAAAACAGGTCGATTTTTTTATTTTAATTTACTGTTCCTTCAAATAACAATTTAATGTACAGGGTGACCTACCTTCAAGTAATGACGTCATCACAGTTTTTTTTAAATGGGGTACCTCATTTTTGTCGCCATTTCCGGATTTTCCTTGCTGATTCTAAAAATGTATTACAAGCTACTTCAAATTGGTACAGGGTGAGCAACAATACCATAGGTGTTTATAAAAATTTAATAGAAAATTATACGTTACTAAACTGAGATACAATGCTCCTGTTAAATTTTCATCAAAACAATATAGACCAACAATAATTGTATTTCTCACAATATCACCCCATACATTGACCTTTTGTGGTCGTTGCGTATGGTATTCTTGGTATGTGGATTTTCCTGAGACCAATAACGGGTGTTTTGCCAATTAAGAAGCCCGTTCAAATAAAACGTTGCCTTGTCTGAATATAAAACGTTAGCAATAAAATTGTTACTTCTTTATTTTGGTGCATCATACATGCGCGGAATTCAGTTCTTCGGTCAAAGTTGTCTTCAGTCAATTCATAGATGAGACGGATAAGAATCTGTTTAGGCACGCAAAGATTACTAATAAACGTGTTTGGGGTGTTTTTAAATAGTTTATGAAAGTCGCTGTAATAATAATACATAATTTAATTTTTCTACGTTCATGCAAAAAATAAAACTGTATTGAACTATATTTAGTGGAAAAAGTGGTTATTTATTGTACTAGTGCAATACAATTTTTATTGCACACATCTGTCATTCTACAGCAGCGTTTTGTAAAATCATGATGACAAATATAAACGTTCAAATTTACGTCATATTTAGTCTATTTGCAATCATATTTATTATATACTGGAATACGAAATTACTAGAAAATTCGATTTAATAAAAATAGAATTAGTTTCCTTTGAATGAACGTAGAAAAAATATTGTATGCAACTCGTACAAAAAGTGTTTATTGCATTCGATGTGTTGTCCAACTCGACCTGACGGCCTCGTTGCACAATTTCACATCACGTGCAATAAACACTTAATGTTTGCACTTGTTGCATAAATAGTTATTAATTTTTATTACATTTATTCATTTGTAAATAAATTATGGTTTTGAAATTGTTGCCCACCCTGTACCAATTTGAAGTAACTTGTGACACATTTTTTTAATTAGTTCAGCAAGAGAAATCCGGAAATGAGAAAAAATGGGGTGTTCCATTTAAAAAACCCGGTGATGACGTCGTTACTCGAAGGTAGGTTACCCTGTATATTAAATTATTACATATTTGAAAAATGTGTTATCTTATGGACGCATGTAAAAATTCTACTAAATTATTAAATCAAAAAGTTATCAAATTATTTTTAAAAAATCTAAAAACATTATAGTGGGACAGGAACTGAGAACATCCCGTACATTTAACGGAAAAGTCCTTCAGATGTTCGTGTTTATCTTATAAAACATGTAAAATTCGAGTAGGTACAATAATTACTCAACAAATAAAAAATAAATAAAAAAGTCAGACCTCTATCTTCAATTAAATCACATTATTTTTGTTCAAGAAAGTTAGCCTTAAAGTATTTTCTCAATTTTTACTGGACATCCTGTATAAAAATGTAGGTGTTAAAAAATATTTTACCAAAATTTTACATTTTATTCTAAATTTAAAGAAAGTGTGTTATTTTTCATTTTCAATATGCTGTATGAGTAACAGAAAAAACAAAATAAATTTTTCCGGGCTTTCATAAAATGTAAATTTTCCCAATACTAATACCTACGGAATATTGAAATTTTACTTCACGAATATGTTTGAAGTTCCCACAACTATTGAAAAAATGAAAACCAAAATAAGTTTAAGCGCAAATTGCATTTTCCTAAACTTTCACTCAGATTTTTTTAAATAGCCATTCCTTATTTGACTTGGCTGCTCGACCCTACCATTACACTTTGATATATAGAGTAAAGTAGAAATTAATAAGTTTAATAATTAGTTATATCTATGTAAATTGTAAAAACGTAGTTGTTTCAATTCAAGCTTTTCTAGTCTTTTTGCTTTAAATTGTCATTTTCTATATATTTTTGTTGTCGTAAGTAGTCTCTACAATAAAGACAGTTTAGAAAACATTTATTCGTTGTGTGTACGTTTAATTTCAGAGACGGCAGAACAGTACGTTCCAGTTTATATTTTTTGATCTTGTCTGTTTCTTTTTCCTATTTTTTCTCAATAACTTTTGCATTTTCAAAATTGTCCTAACCATCTAAATAGTTGCTGTTTAATTATTTTTATAATATTAGCTCACTATATAAATTACCATGTTCTCTTATTGTCAATAATTATTATTTTACTTTCATACATCATTGTATCTTTTTCATTCTTTCATCCAATCGTCACTACCAGGCGACATTTATTCTTATAAAATTACATTTGTTTGTTATATAATATTTTGTTGCACATACATTATTAGAACCTTATAAATCCTTTAAGAGTTTAGCATTGAAAGTTTGATTCGGACTAATATGAAACTTTACTATAATCTTTAAATTGAAAGTTGTCAAATTATCAATATGCTGTTAGCGGAGTAGGTTAAACATTATAGTAAGTAATGTCTTATTGATACTTGTAGAGTTTCAAGTTGCAATCTTTGAAATTGAGTCAATATTCATGCATTTTATTACAAAACAAATGAAGTAATATTTTAACGTCCAATTAGGTACCAGTATCATAATGGAAGGCTCTTTAAATTGCGAGACTATCTGAAGTACTGGTGTAAAATTGACTACCGGCTTTTCAGCTAACTATCGTTCCAATAATTCAATTTATTATCTAGTTTGTCAAACAACTTTTGGACTGTACATATTGTTTGATTTATATTCTAACATCCAAGATAATTTAACGGTATTGGAATAAATACTTTGTCGATCTCGTATCATTTTTCTACATACAACTAGCTGAGTTCGCGACTACTTTCGCCTGCGGTGTGATATGGAACTCACGACTTGCTTTAAATTTTCCCTCATTGTTCATCCCTCTTCTGTCACATACACTCCAGGGTCGGTCGGCGCGACTTGAATGCTGCTTCTCCGCAATATTCTGCCCTTCAGCGGTTCAGCGGAACTTCGCGTGGCAGTGCAACTTATAGTTTCAGTACATGGTGGTCTATTTTTATGATTAACTTCTAGTAACAGGAAATTTATTAAAAAATATCTCCTTGGATCTCCTGCAAGTTGATATCTCAAAATAAATATAGATATCCAACATAGAGATAGATAGGTATCTAAGCTATCCTTTTACATATGAAAAATGTCTTCCTTAATCTTGTGTATCTTTTTAAACGTGTGTATCAAAAAATGTACAATTTTTTAATAAAGTTCAATATTCCGTCAGATCATCAGCATGGTTGTCGTAAAGACACTTCGATATAATTAGAAAGAAACGCCACTATACAGCGCTGCTGAGTGAGGCTACTAAGCACATTCTAAAATTCTACCAGCCAGTCTAATAAATGAGTGACAATATTTTATGGCATCTACTGTCAAAAATGTGATTTCCCTCCTACATGCTCCAAGTACTCCAAAGATTAAAACAACTTTGGCTAACAGGAATTCTTTATCCTCGGCTTGTTTCATAAAGCATTCTAATTCCAGTCTGATAAATATTGTTGACTTCTTTGGCTCATATCCCAAAGCTTTTATTTTTAAAAATGCAATTAAATGCAATGTAAATTTGCTAATATCTACGTTTTTGATTCAGGTAAATCTTGGTGCAGAGCATTAAATATTTACTCATATTGACAGCTTTAACGTACTGTATAGCTGCAGGAAATAGGCTAGTATTACCTTTTCTGTAAAATTTTCAAATGTTTTTCTTTGGCCCAGGTTTCAAAGTTTTTGTAGGAGTTTTCGTATAAATTTTTCGATTTTTCGGACACTAACCGTGGATAGCGCAGCTTCAGCAGCTTGTTCAATCCAATGATTATTACTCATTTTTGCGATTTCTTCGCAAAACTTTATAGGAAATACTGCGGCGCTCTACGTTTGAACTTGACAGAACTTTGACATTAAACAATGCATAAACAATGCCTTAGAAGCAGATTGCCTGCCCACTTTTCAAAATGTGTATTTTTGTAGTGTCTACACTTGACAACGCTGCAAAGAACGACCGCACGGTAATTGACATATCTAGCCATCTCGGATGATTATTGATTGTCATAGGCGCCGAGTTTATGTAGGAAAAGAGGGTTTTGCCTCATTTTTTAAACATTGAGCTAGAATTCCAGAATAAATTTTTTATTGTCTTTTAGGCCTCCCTGAGCACGTGGATAAAATTTTTGTACTTAGTCATAGTTAATCCTGTGTATAAAACTCAGTAGGCTTCCAAATTTTCGATATTATTGAATGCCAAATTGCACAGCAAAATTATAGCAACCTTCTGTATGAGATATGCTTCATCCTGCGCTTCTGAGAGAAATTTGTCGATTTGTTCCCTGGTCAATACTATCAACTTTTTCGGTCGAAGTCCTTCGCCCTTTCGCTTCAGAAAAGCAACAAGCTTGTAATATTTGTTTATTTCCTGATTCTTTATATTTATCATCGCCTTCGACATGAATTAATTTTAACAAAGCGTTAGTGATTTCTATATTTTGGAATTTTCTTCAAAGTATGCCAAAAGTACTTTTTCACTGAACTTGCCACTAATATTTTTTTGATCACATCATCTGTTTTGACTTACTAGGCAATAAGTCGAAAGTACCTTTCCTGATCACTTTCCATGTCAAGATATTTAAAGTTTCTTGTCAATAAACGATCGAACTTGCATTGCCTTAGCAACAATATACTTCATGATTTATAAATTTAATAACGTAAGAAATGCATGTATTTGTACTTTTAATGGGTTTTGTAGATAAAATAGGTATGAGGTGATTTTATTTCGTTTGTATAAATAATTATTTTTCTTATTTCCCAAACTCGGGTAAAAATTTCAATATAATCTGCTCCTAGCTTTTTTACTGTAATCATAGGATGACCCATGCCAAATAGCCGGGTTCAACTTCGGCAATGAAATTTTGAGTATTGAAGTTTTTATCCATCTCCGTAGCCTGCTACGGCGACACTGATTCTGGTGAAAGATTATTTCTTGGGATTGGTGTACTTAGATCAAAATCTAGTATGATCAACTCACATAGGTTTTATGGTTTATTCTTCTATATTCTATAAAATAGTATTACATATTGACGTGTTCGTAACTTTATTCTACATCTGTTACTATCAAGATCCAATATGCCGCAAAGAGAACAATTGAATGTTGCATAACTGAAACTAGTGGCTATAGAAATTTTCCTTCGATTATTCTTATCTTCTCCGTACCAAACTTCATATCTTTCTGTTGAAAGATAATGACGCTAGATGATATTTTTAAAAATCGCTATACAGTTTCAATAGTTTAGCAACAGCAGCAGATATCTTGGATTTGTTTAGTTTATCTTAATGGCTATCAAAAGGAGCAACTCTTTTCTAATTTGAACTAACCATTATGTTTTACGATTTTCGACATGTCAATGGTGATCCATGAAAAATGGACCACGCTTATAATATATTCAAAAGATCTATAAGGGTTATTATTATTACTATTACTATGTAAAATGCTGTATAATTTATACAGGGTCATTCAGACTTTATGTAAAAAAATTGTTTTGAGTGTACAGGGGACTCTTACAAATACAATTTAAAAAAAAATCAATAATAGCAGTGTAAATGATTTAAAAAACACAGCACTGGAAACTGGTTCACTGTAAAACCTGATAAGACGGTAATCTGTGACCGGACAAAAAATGGAAAGAAATGCTCAAGGAAAGAAATAAGTAACATTTTATAACGCTGATTTTATACAGTAAATTTAACTGCTTTTGCCGCTATTGTTCTTAATTATTAATATATTTAATATGTGGATTTAATTAATAAAACTGTTTGACATATCTGATGTTACAACATTTTGGGCCGTCTTACCCAGTTTATATAAACTAACACAAATGTTTCTGTTTCTTATCCGTTTTGAACCCGTAAGTTAGTGGCAGCAACTATGATACGTTTCTGTAAATCGTCAATAGTATGTATCCACTTGGGTGCGATACATTTAATTTTTTAAATATTTCCACAGAAAGAAGTCTAAATCATTTAAACTTAGAAAATCCTGGCGGCAATGGTACCGGTCTTCCTCGTCCAATCCCGTGATATTGATGCTTGGACACGCTGTATACATGATACGGATATAACTGAACCTTGTGTATGATAAGCCCTGGACCTCCATCTATTCCACGATTCGGTTTCAGCTTCCCTCGCGTTGCACACTAGGGTAAAAGTAGCTGCATTTGGCACATGTTTACTGGGAAATCATTCTACTAAATCATTTTCACAGCGTCATAAATTAAAACGAAATCCATCAACTCCGAGTTGCTATTATACACGTAAGCCATTTTTGACACTTGAAAAACTAATGTAAAGACTGGCGTCACAAAAACTTTAGTGCACAAAAAGTAATCGGATTTCAATATTCGGAATCGCCTGTCTAGAGACTGCAGTAGTTCAGCAATGTAAAGGTTGAAAATACTACAACAACTTCAATAATGTTTTACTCGGAAACTATAAGGATTTTACAAAATTTTATTTACGATATTGACTCCATTTTTCATAACGCATTTATTCGCAAATTCTTTTAGATAAGTTCTGAATCACGCTGTATACCTACCTAGTAACTAATAGATTAGTAAATGTTAAAAAAATATATCCTAGAGAAACGAAGAAGCAAAATGATCAGAAAGTAAATAATTTCAAGTCAAACAATCAGTTATAGTTACTGATTTCAATTTGAAAAAAAATATATGTATAATTAAGTAAAAGATTTCAATACATACTGTTGTCGTAGGTGAATAGAATGTTATTTTTCAGTCTATTCCTCAGAGCTGTACAAAATATACAAATGTACAATTAATTACATAACAAGTAAACATATGTTACGTCTTGTAATACATCTTAGTCAGAGAAACTGCACTAGTAAGACGAGAATTTATTACTCTCCATTTCCGTTGTTGGACAGCTGCTTTAATTAAAAAGCACTAGAAGCGTCGTCAAAATAAACGTTTGAGTAAGATATAAGTAGTTTACGCTTTTCATTAAATAAGGTATGACTTCTACTTTTTCCGTCTAACACTCTACATGTTGTTATTTGTTTATGTCTTAATATCTTACGGTCATAGTACGAGTATTTCTGACGGAAAAATAACTAAATTTCTGGTGTCTTTAGGCATCGAAATTTCAAAAAGTAAACACAAAAATTAATATTTTTCATTGTTATCATTTACATTTTGCTCGAATAAACTAATAATGTATAAAATGCGTATATAAAATATGCTTCTGTTGCTATGTAGAAAAATTAAAAGAACGATGTCTGCATAGTGTAAAAAGAGAAAAAACAACGCTAATACTCGTATATACCGCTCTGTATACCACCTACGACTAGAATATCAAAACAAATTTAATATTTTAGCTGTTTGCTATAGGTTTTCCGGGTGTAGCTAATTCAATGGTGGTCGGGGAATTAGTCCGCAGAGTAGTTGTTGCGGCAAGAATTCAGACGCCTTACAACACGGCTAACGTTACGCGATTGTTTTTATTGTCAATATAATTTTCGTAGCGTTAAAAACATAATTTTTTTGTAATTTAGTGCAATATATAGTGCAAACTTTTAGTGAGATGTATAGCCAAAAAATGCATGTAGAATAATATTGAAATGATACTACATGCAGGTAGTGTAAAACGAAAAGGTATAATCAACTTAACCCAAAAAGAGAATCGCCTGATATACCTAGTGGTTTTTAAGCTTTCACGGCCGGTGCTGTTATTTGATCTAGTAGTTTTCTGGATTGTTATACCGTGACCTCGGTAATTGATCGCTGTCAATATAAGATTTAAAGTGCACAACCTTAGCTAGTATTATTTGATCTGTCCTTGCTGTTCTTGGGCTAAGCTATGTATCAGTATTCCTAGACCCTTTGCTTACAGTTGTAATATCAGCAACAGGAACTGTTGTCAATATATGGGTGGGTCCAGGAATACTGATAGCAGATCCGCATCTACAGAGCCTAGCTCAAGAACAATAAGAGCAGGTCAAAATATGCCAGTTAAGGCGAGGGATATGCACATTAATTCTGTTACTGGCAGCGATCAGTTACCTAGGTTATAACATAACAACTCAGAAAACTACTATAGATCAAAATTGCTGTTCGGGAAAATGTGGGAAATCTTTCGGGTGCAACCAGAACATGAAAAACTAAGATGACATGTTCCTATAAAAATTTTCCTATATACTCTCCCTCCGGACATATGTGTCCTTGAAGGACGCCGCTGGAAATCAGTTTTTCTTCAATAACTTTTAAGGTACATAATATAATTTATAAAAATTTGATGTGATAGACCTCTGTAAGGACCTCTTAAAATAGTGTTCATTTTATCGGCAATAAACAAGAGTATATTTTATTTAATCTAAGGTTGGAGCTATACTCGCGTCAAGAATTCAGACGTCTTACGTCACGGCTGACGTTAGACATTTGTTTTTATTGTCAACTTAATTTTCGATATTTGGCCGCGTTAAAAACGATCCTTTTTTGAAATTTAGTGCAATATATAATGCAAACTTTTAGTGTAGTATATAGTTCTATTACTATCAGTTGCAGTTTCTTAAATATTTTGATGAAAATGTAATGAATTATTCATTTGTTCGCATGACGTAAGGCGTCTGAATTCTTGTCGCGAGTATATCTAAATTTATTATTTGAAAGTACCAATACAGGGTGGTAAAAATTTAGGCATTAAGTCGTAAAGCTTAGCCCGCCTCTGGTACACTAAAAAAGCTATACAGATTTGGAAAGTGAGGATCTTGATGGTGAATTGTGTTTTGCCGCTTGCGTGTATTTGTGTCATGCTACACGCATACTTCCACCACCGCCGTGATCCCACTCTTCGCATAACGCAGTGTTGCCAGGTAATTTTTAATTACTTTTGTAATGCCATTTTTATTTCATTAAAAAGCATTATGTTATGCTATTTTATCATAATATTACATTGTAAGTAGCTACTTACAGGTACTTAAAAGTTATTAACCACGTAACTTTTCTAATTTATTTTATGGTTAGGCCGGGCGAACTTTGAGGCGCAGTTGACGTGACGCAGGGTGACTCACGGGTCGTAAAATCTGTTGTTTCCAGAAAATGTAGGTACCCTTACGGAATAGAGTTAGGAATCACTGCAATACAGCGTGAATACAGCACACACACCGCATATCCGTCGGCTGTCATACCCCTTTATGTATTCATTGCTAATTATTAAGAGAGCAGTCTACAATAAAGGACATTTCAAGTACCCAAATATTGTAGATACCTACCTACACTTCTATCTATTCAATTTTGCCCTCGATTTTGCCTTTATTTTTCGTTAGGTCTTTGTTTTGGTAGATTTCAAAGAGTAATTTTAATAATTTTATTATTTCTTTTTGTGTCTATTAAAAAGCATGAGATTTTGTAATCAAAATATGAGAACATGAGATCTCATGCAAAAGCATGAGACCTGGCAACACTGGCATCAAGTGACCGGATTCATGTCTGTAACACGTAATCTGTTGCCCATGGCTTATGGCTTGCAGTCTACGCATGTTGGCGATACGGAACCGATTACCATAGTAGTGGCGGGGAATGCTAGACTAATGCACGGCGCCGCGCCATTTATACGTCGTACCCTCCGTGGAATGAAGCGGCAATTTCTACTTGTAAAGATTCGCAATTTTCGCATCTGTATATCTTTCAAGGACACTGTTTTAAGAGGTCCATCACATTAAATTTGTATTAAATTATATTGAGTACTTTAAAAGTGATACAAGAAATACCGATTTCCAGAGGCGTCCTACAGGGACACATATCTCCGCAGAGAAGGCCTCCAGAAAAATATTTTATAGAAACTTGTCAGCTTATTTTTTCATGTTCTATCTGCACCTGAGAGATTTCCCACATTTTCCACACTCTGTATACAACCCTGTCCTACAATTTACAAATATTCAGTATTTTTGCAATGACATTGTAAAAACACGTTGGCTATTTTCAAAACCAATGTAGGTATTAATTTACAGCAGATTTACAAAAAAGTAGTAAAAATACAAAAAAATGCTTTTTGACCATTTTTGAAGTAATTTTGTATTTATACAGTAATGTTATTGCCATAATACAACTTTTTTTGACAAAATTACAATATATTCACATACAATGTTCTCAGTGTAGTTTGAAAATCAATCTGTTTATATTTCCACTACCTATTCCCAAACCACGAACTCAAACTTTTGAAAAACGCTCAGTCACCTTTATCGACATATCAACAACACTACAAATTATTACAGAATTTTCCTGTGCTTGCCTCTAAAAACCATTTAGGTATTGACTTACTGTCCTTACACATATATTCACATACAGTGCACAGAAATACCGATACAGTTGTACAAAGCGGTCGCGACCGAATATTTCTTGCATTTTGAAAGTTATATCTAGCCTTACACTATCGAACATTTCAATTCTTAAAATGGTTGAGTTTCTTAAAAAACGTATACTTATAGGCAGGTTTTATTTTTTATAATTAAATGGAAAATATTAAAATAAGCATTTTTATATAAAAAACTAGGAAATATCTGCTGCAGGAGTGACATTTTAATATTCGCTCAGTTAATTGCGCATAAATCACAAACCTGTAAAAATCCTAAGCCCAGAGTTTCGGTCCCTTGAAGCGTATACGTTCTGTCCCAATTTATGCCTTAATTATCAACGAGAGAAGAATTTGTTTTTTAAGTTTGTACGGTTTCAAACACAAACAACTTTTTTAGATGAACTGTAAAAATCAACGAGACTCGTAAAATGAGTCCTCTCATTTCGGAACCAAAATAAGAGGGACATCCAAATTCAAATTACTCCTGGAATAATGAATAATTAAATCGTAAAATGGGTTGAATTAGATTTTAAATTAAAATATTTTGATTTTATTATATTCCTCTCAGTTTGCAGCTGAAATGTTAATTAACTACTTACAAACATTTTTTATTTTTATTCACCAAATAAAAGTGAACTAATGGACTATTGCTAATTTGTTTTTCATTATATTGTATAATTGGATGGTTTATTAATTTGTGTGTATACATAGTGGGCGCTGTTTGTATTAAAGGGACTTTTTTATGCAATAAATATTTATTATACAAGGGAAAAACGTATTGGATTTTAGTTCGAGGCTGTTAAAATCTAATATTTTTATCCTTGTATAATAATTTTTTTCTGTGACGGGAAATATGACAATTTGATATTGAAGTTTTAAACTGGTAGGCTGTGGTACTTATAGCAACATTGGACCTGCGTGCTAAGAAAACCTTTAAAGAAATAAAAAAATTGTCAATTTAATTCTGTTATTGGGTTTTAAAAATTGCGAACTTAGTTATTTATTAGTTATTTTGAATATTCAATGTTCTCTTTTACACCACCAAAATTAAGAGAAGCAGCAAAAGTAGCATCACTAAAATCATTGTCAGCTAAATCGCGAAAAATTTACGAAATCGTAATTATTTATGGAATGGAAACTGAAAAAGACTTGCAGTTCTTTCTCGAAGACGGTGTTATTGACTTATATTTTGAAATTGGCACAATAACAAAAGCTGTCAAGAGTATGGTCAAATTATTCTATGATTACCTAGGTACTTACGTTACAATCTAATAATAATGTAGACATTTCAAAATATTGCAAACGAATTACATTTTTGAAGCAAAATAGGAAAGATTACATACCCAAGAAATCTTAAATTTTTTTGAGTACACATATTAGTGATTTTTTAAATAATGCTCCTGATGAAGTTTATTCGATGGCTAAGATTGTTGTTGTATTTGGGATTGTAGGCTTTTCGAATTTGTGAAATCAGCCAGGTAACATTAGATGATATTGAAGATTCAGGAACGTTATTAATTGTGAAACTTAAGCAAACAAAGAATGATATAAACAGGAGATTTATAGTTACTAAAAATATATTAAATTTCATGTACATCCCTCATCAGCAGTAAAGGGTCGCCGCCTATTTTATGCATATCGCAATGGAAAATGTACCAATTAGGTTGTTAGTAAAAATCAATTGTATAAGATACCTGAAACAGTAGCCAATTTTCTTCCAATGCTGTCATATACAGGTCATGCATTTCGAAGATCGTCTGCTAATTTTCAGTTGAATCAGGAGGAGACTTGATGACACTGAAGAAACATCGGGGTTGGAAGTCATCAACGGTCGCTGAATGGTATGTTGATAAATCGGTGATGCATAGGACAGAAATATCAAATAAAGTGTTTAGAGCGTGTGGCAGTGCATTAGCGGAATTTGTCTCCATGGCTGCAAATATGATTTCAATTCAAAAAATTCCACTGCAGCAGACATTCCTAATCGTTCGAAGAACATGTCCTTCATGCAATGCACAATTAACAACTGTACTTTTAACATTATTTATTATTATTATTATTATTATTTTCCCAGTAAACACCTTCCGAGGCTCCGACACATTCGGAGATGTTCTGGAGAGTCAAGCAATGACTACTCTCCACTCCGTGGAGTCAGTAATCAATGCGCCCGTAAATCCGAGCTCCTGATGACTTTACAGGCCTCCTCCAAAACCACTCTGCCCTGGAGACACTCCAAACTCAAGAGTCCACGGACTCCCCGATTTCTTGGGAAGTATAACCGCGGAACGGACGATCTTGGATGCAAACTTCGATGGAGATGCATCATTTTGCGGGTCCCTACATCGAGTTGCCTCAGCTCTTCTTGTGTCCATTTCACTACTCCAAAGGAGTAGAGAAGGATATACACTGCCACAATGTTCTACTTTTCTCGTCCCTTGGCATGATAATAAAACGTTTATAATGCGTTTTTACTTATATTTATACATTTTAGTAGATACTATACTCGTACTATACACTGAATTTCCAAGCACTGCGAGTCAGTTTGTACAAAAGATGTCAAGAAACAAGAATTTTTAACTAAAAAGGTGAAGTGCTGCTGGAGGCGCCCTCTGCAATATACATCAAAACTGCGATAAGATTTCGATTTTTCATCGTAAAAATCCCAATGTACCAAATTTCATCCGAATTATGTTGTTATTAAGATAAACATTAAAAAAAAATAAAAAATAATAATTTTGACACCCTGTATTTCGAAAACTATCAACTTTTGGACTAAGGTAAATTGAGCTAGATCCTCATATTTTAGTCTCAGGAATTTGTGCTAGTGTTTTGTACAGACCTTGTCGTAACTGACGTGTAGTTACCTTAATGCTGACCTACTACTGGGTGGTAGCTTTAACGCAGTTACTAAGTTACTGAACAAATTGAGACAACAGACCATTTAGATACACTTTGTATGTATGGAAATGTCAAAATTGTTTCTTTTATTTAAAAGCCAAGCCATATTTCAAGAGTAGCTTTTTTTATGAAAAAAATAGGAAATTATCAAAAATTATATACCTACAAAAAAGTTTGGATATTTTTTAAGTTCTACCTTCATTGTTCTACCTACCCCTGGACAAATTGTGTCATTGCTATTTGGATTTTCAAAAAGAGCATACACAGTCTTTGTCATCCGAAGCTAACCTTTCACACCCTGGCGAAAATGAAGCTTTTTACGATATTTGGTTATACAGACTTTTTGTCTTCCTTTTGGATCTAGAGCGTGTAGTTTTAAATTTATGGTACTACTTTTAGAATCACCTTGTATGATAGATGTTCCAAATGATCCATGCACTACGCCGAAGTTCATAAAGATGACAAAAACATTGTGCTTAATCTGTATGTTATTTATGTAGAATCTTCCCCATAAACTCTTGTTTTAGGACAATCCTTCACGGGCCTGATAAAATCGTCTGTCTAGCTTACAAAAGGTTATCACCGAATTTTAGCCAGTAAGTAATTCATTCCAGCAAAAAGGCCTACCCTTATTACTTTACAGGGGAATATTTCACTTCCCGTCCCCAAGTCGGCATCTATTCAATTCCACTTAAAACGCTACCTGCTGGGGTGAGCGGAAGCAATCTGCCTATCCGCCAATTTCTTTACATAATAAGCTCCTCCTTATGCGAGTAAAATACACTGTTATATGCTTATCATATTACCGTGAGGATGCCTCTCCCCCGAGACAACTTATCCTGGCATTAGTAGAATGGGTTCAATGGTATTCGGAAAGAGAGCCATAACCAAGGATGGTGTGAAAAAAATAACCCACTTATCTCTTAACTGCCTCGCGCGAAATGAGATGCGAAGTCAAACAAAAATTTATAAGACATGTGCTTCGCAGTAGGGAGAACTTCCATAACATAGACGTCTCCGTGAAAATGACTTCTTCTAATACACTCGAGGGAAGTGGTACGCTGCAAACATTTACTACTGCATTTAATAGCTATCTACATAAAGCATTAACAACTTTAGTAGGTACAGGGTGATTCACTATATTTTAATCCCTCTGTTAACTCTTTTGTTTCTAGAGTTATAGAAAATGTGAAATACAAAAGTTAAACGAATTTTTATGAAGTGTTCGATATTCTGTCCTTAATCAGAGATTATAAATACACTAGATAATCACCGTCCATGTAGTTACTGGACGCGGTAAAAATGGATGCAGAAATTGATTAGTGTGGATGCAGGCCACCAATGCTCTCCTAGCGCTAGTGTATCTCATTCGGTTTTTAGTTGTTACATCTGCCAGCGATTACGGGCCTATTCAGATTTCCCGGACGACCCTTTTCTACCTGCACCAGAGATTGTGTATTTATAATCTCTGGGTAGTGCCCTGCCATCTCAGGCAAAGGTCCCGCTTGACCGCACTACAAGTCTGGTTTAAAGAATTATATAAATTTCTGAATTCGGCATGCCACCGACCTCTACATGGAACTTATGAAACTATTTTTACCGCGTCCAGTAACTACATTTACGGTGATTATCTAGTGTATTTATAATCTCTGCCTTAATGGATACCTACATTATCAGTCATACGGTTGGCAGGTTCATTTTTTAGAAATGTATCATTATTGGCAGAAAAATCCTGAGTAAAAGTATTTTCATCACCAATATTTCTAATTTCACTTGAAGTACTGGGTTTATTACATCTTAAAAGGGTTAGAATTTTAATCGCTACCTGTTGCTTGTTGCTCACATATTCTTCAATATATCTTTCGCCAACGCTGGTGGATTTCCATCCACCATATCGTTTTAGTGTTGTAATATCTCCACCGTTGTCAACTAAGATAGTTACCTAGATCCTAAGGCTATGATCTGTATACTTATGTGGATTTGGCAATTTTAAAAACATCCCGACATCTTGTGAGACGTTTGAAATTTGATGTATGCCCATAGAACACGATGACAAAGAACATGTTTATAGGTTTGTTTTAGCAGCAGTTCAAACTGTTTGGGAACTATCAGAAATATCCGTCCAACTATTTATTGCGTCAAATTCAATGGTAACGCGTTCTCAACTTAACTGGTCGAATATTTCTGACAGTTTCCAAACCGTTTTCAACTGCTGCAAAAACAAGCCTTATATTTAATGAAAAACCTATCAAAAGTTATGTCTTTGGGGATAAAATTTACATATTTTCTGTATATATTCAAATAAAAAATATCCAATTGTAAATGAACGATATTTTTAGTTTTAATGTCGGAAATATTTACTAAGATTAAGTCTCTTTATATCACTAACGTTTAATTGAACCAGTTTATCCTGTGTTTCCAAATATTAGTACGCAATATTGTACATAAATTTTATAAAAATAATTGATCCAATACATATAATATTTAAACGTTCGCTGCTAAATAATTATCATCAGGTGCCTTACTGAGGAGTTTGTTAAACACTTCTTTAGAGAAAACTTGTGACTTTTTTGGCTTATAGTCATCGCCCTGTCGATTCAAAATGCAATTAATTTAAAATGATTATCAATCTTTGCATTATGTTTCACCTTTAATTTAGATTTTACCATAGAATATTGCGTCTATAATGATTAACCTTTCAGTTTTTATTATAAAAATGTATAATATGCTATCATCACGTTTTTGGAGTAAACAGTTGCATTATTTTCTTTCGCTCAATTGACAAATTTATGGCACGCATTGTCATAAACCTTTCTCGACTTTTCTGGAATTACTGTTACCACTGATTAATTTGCTATTTCTCGTAACTCTGGTGGAGTGCACTGAATTCCTTCACTCATTTGAGTGTTTATCTGACAACTAAAACCAAATGTCAAATTTATTACTACTAGTAAAATAATGAAAATAATTTGTACTAGTAAAACAATTGACCCCTTCTACTGCACGTCTTGTCTTATACAGGGTGAGGCAGAGAAAATGGGTCAACACTAAGCTGGAGATACTAGACACCAAAATATTATGTTTGAGCCCATCATCCTTTTTACGAATGTCGCTGATTAAGAAATAAAGGGTGTTCGAGGTTTAAATTTTGTTCTGAAATTTCTCAATTATGTTTAAATACTGATATATTATGTTTGAATAATATGAGTTATACGAATACATACGTTACAGATACAGTATGCGCCAAAAGTATGGAATAAATTCAATAAAAACGAGACAATTATTTTTTGGGAAAAATCCTCGAATAGGTCGATTTTTAATTTAAAAAATACATATTTTAGCGTAAAATGCGATTTTCAAATGTCATTTGTTTTCGAGTAATGACGTCATCGATTTTTTTTTAAATGGCAACAACATATTTTTTTCCTTGATTCTGAAAGATCGTTTAATTCTCTATCAGACAGTACTAAAATTTTGCCCTCTTACATAGGAAAGTTTTCGAGTAAATGACGATTGAATGTTAGAAAACGTAAATTTCATCCATAAAAAAATAACAATTCTGAGGTATGTAAAATGTGTCGTGTACAGATATTTTCCCACAATATAGTTTGCTAGTTTGTTTTTCTAGGTTATGGGACAAGACTGCCACAGGTGCATTAAAAGTTTTCTATTATCAGATTCATTTTGCTTGATTCTCTTATAATAAATTCATAGGCATTTTATTTAACTGTGTCTACGGGAAATGTGTCTTATCGGTAGTGAGTGGTTGTAATGAGTGAAAATGTAGTCTGTAACGCCAGTCTGTAACGAAATAATTAAAAAGAATGCAAAATACTGGAGCTAACTGGATTAACTGTTACCTGTCTATCAGTATTATTACTAATAAGAATGTTAATTTTTTGTCGTTTCTGCATTTAGAAACGCTGAAAAAAGACGACCGCATGGTAGTTGACATTGTTGACAGCTGTCAAGTTTTATCTATGGATTTAAGCCATTTCAGTCGTTGCTTATCATAGGCGTCGACTTTCCGTAGGAAAAAAGGGTTTTGCCCTATTTTTTAAATATCGAGCTATTCTGGAATAATTTTTTTATTGTCTCTTAGGCCTTCCTGAGCACATGGTTAAAATTTTTGTACTTAGTCATAGTTAACCCTGTATTGACATTAAAGCATGCGCATATGTGATGTATTATTAAGGCAGTAGTAATAAGGATAGTGCTCGACCATATTTATGCATGACTAAGGTAACGTTGAGCAATCCCTTATTTAATAGATCGGGTCGTTCGGCCGTAATCGGTCATACCCGTCCTAACCTAAAATAAAAATAAAATGTTTTTAGTTTTTTTAAATAAGTTCTGTCGCATGTTTCAAGAAAAAATAAATAAAGATAAGTAAATTTATTTTCATTTCTTCAAAATGGTTTCTATTTCTTTTGCCATTCAACATTAAAATGGCAATAATTGAGAGATATAAACAAACGAATAAGATAATCCCATCCGTCAAATTATTAACCAATAACTATATTTTTCTGATAAATTCATTAGATAGTTAGACATAAAATATTGTTTATATTTTGTGCGCGAAATCAGTGTTTTATGGCGCTATCGAATGATTCACATTCTCTCGCGCCATTAAAGGAAATTAAATTAATTTAAAAATAACTAATTATTAACGTATTTTCCATGGCCATTTTATTTTTAAATTTATAAGAAACGCTTCTGACTTCACATGTAAATGTTAGATTTAGTTTTGCCAAATAGAAATATAAAAAATGATGGCATTCTAATGCATGCCAACTTAATTATTGTTTACTTGAAGTTTGAAGGAAGTATTATTGCTTTGAATTTTTTACAATATTTTCTGATGGGTGAAGATAAAAAAGGCAAAATGCTTGAGCTATATTTTGTTCGATATAAGTGCTCGTAAATATATCTAAAACATAAAAAAAATTCCTTGCATTCCGTAACAGAAATATTTTTGGACATTCTTCAGATGTGAAATTGGAATAAGAATACAATGCTAGCTTTACTACACTTGGGATCAATAAATGATATAACTTCATTCTTTTTGTTTGTTATTCTTTTATTTCGTTTCCCAGAACACTAGATATAACAATCTTGCTGTATTATGTCGATAATCAAATATTTTATGAAATTATTATGCCAATGGTATAATTATGTCCTGATTGCCTACATATGATAAGAGTATTATGTGGCTTAACACGCAGTTCTCGTAATTGGCAGAATATAGCGTAACATAAAAATAATTATAAGTTTTACGTATTATATGCAGCAATAACAAAATGTTAATTCCACTTTAGTAGTCTAGCTAAATTTTTACTTAAACTGGTTACTGTTGTTTGTTTTAGATACTTGATTTTTCAGTGTCGTGTCTAGTTTTATTTTTTACTGTAGTGTAGTTATTTAAGCTAGTTCAAACCAATTTTTCTAGAATTTCTATTAATGAAGCCATATTATGCATGTCTAGGTATGGTAAGATATAATTCCATTCCATTCCAGCAAGTTAGATTGAACCAATATTCTAAAATAAAATTAATTTATCTGAATTTACTAACGTGAAAAGATATATCAGGCATAACGAAATCTGGCCCAAGCGTTTTTGCCGCTGTAGGTAAACCAAATTTCAAAAAACTTTAAAATTAAAAAAAAAAACAATAATACTCGCAATACTGGATTTATGGGAAATTGTTTTATTGAATTTTTAACAAGCTAAAACTAGTACCTACAATGTTCATGCATAGATAATTTAAATACACTTTATTCAAAGTGAGTCTTCAATGTAGCCTTCCGCCACAGCTCGGTCTCCACCCGCCGTGTCTTTTAAGACAAGTGAGGTCACAATCACCTTCAACTAGAAGGGAAGCAGACCTATAAAGAAGCGTTATAGGTCGTCCTGTTATTTTTAAAGCGTTTACTTTCATCATCAAATATAAATTATCAGGTGCACTATTCCAAAACCTGCTCCTTTGTAAATACTCGCGATTTTTTCAGTATGTATTCCTCATTTTGTTTCTCGAGAAATGTGCGTAACTTTGAATATTTGCTTATATCAATCCCCTTCTTAATATACAACGTTAATTGCAACATTGAATATTGTGACCAAAGCGTTGACGGCTTCATTTTATTTGCTAACTTTGAGAAATATACCATCAATTCTTCTGAAATTCTGAATACAACTTATGTTTTTTCCTTGCACTAATTTATAAAACGCTGGTAGACACATTCATAAATTTCTCGAGATTTCTTTGGGAGAAGATTCAAATAATGTATCGATGACTATATCGATATAGGTATGCTATTTACCTACTTTGCTTTATTATCCAAAGGTTTGATCAATTTTAAAACACAAATTAATAATTAAATGGGGGATTTCGGTTGGACAAAAAATAGCATGTTTTATTCAGATTAAAAGTGTTTTATTTGTCTCGCAATTTTGCATCCGCTCGCCACAAAAGTGACGCTTTTAATCCTAATGTAACAATATAATAATAATAATAATATCTCTACCCCTCATTCTAATCACGAGGATTAGCCCACAAGTCGAAGACATGTGCGGGAGAGGGAGCGGCATATTATTATTAAGCAGGCCGCATTTGCGCCCAGGAACGACTTACGTTAGTAGGCCCTAACCATCATTTAGTGCAGGAATGAGGGAAACCTGGAAAACCTCATTAATTAAGGGGGTAGTCAAATGTTAACCGGTATCAATCTCTCACATTGACCCAAGCCAGTATTCTTCCACCCTACCATACCCGCAGAGAGGGTGCCAATCTCTCCACGAATATAGCTTATATACGGTCTACCGGCTGCGGGGGTCGAACCACACAGCGATCTAGTCACCTCAATTCAAGTACTGACGTCTTAAACCGCGCGACCACTGACCGATCAACTATACAACAACAATGCAACAACAAACAAAATATACTGTATTATCCCTGAAGAAAATTGGATATTTACTTTGTTTCTGCATACAAATATTCTGTGATGTATACTTATATTTAAACTGTTTGCTCTTCTAGTAGGGAATGCATATTTCACATAATAATCGTGCTTTTAGTATTTTGCGTGTAGAGTTTACACCAGCTTGGAATTAATTTGTAAATAAGCGAAGCAACCACCCCATAGGCTTTTAAGAGATCCGCGATTAACGTGAGTCTTATCCTTGAGTTCCTCGTGGCTTTTAGGTTTTACTTGGGTATTAACCAGATAGATGAGATGCCTGAGATGCCAGAAACCTCAAAGTGTTTGGCTGTGTATCTTCCTCGTTTTACCCATTTTTAGGTAAAGCGAAAGTGAAAATTTATTCGGAACTGCGTTCCACAAAACAGTGATAAATATAAGTTTATATTTTTATAACTCTTGAATTTGTTTGGAAATTACATTAACGGCAACGTTTCGGGCCTTATATTCGAGTAGTGTCGAGGAAATTATTAAAGTTCTTTTATTTTGTTCTTCTATTCTAGCGATGTTCAACTATTTATCCTACTCCGTTTATCAAAAGGTTAAACGTGTTTAAATACTTTCAGGAGTTAGTTTAATTTTTTTTTTAATTAAAATATGATGCCAAAAGACTTACTGTTTTTTATTAGCTAAGTGATTATTTTATTATTATTATTTTCACTTTTAAATTCATAATTCATAAATGTGTCCATTTTTTTTTTAATTCAAAGAGAAAGAAGTGCTATTCCACTAACAATTCTTTATTTACCTAATAGTGACGATCAATTTCGAGGTTAAATTTTGCAGCTGATTTTCAGGTCATAGAAGAGGCTACAATGTAATGTAAAAAAAAATTCATTATCGAATTAAATTTTACTTTTTATTATAAAGAAATGCTATGAATTTTATACATTTGTTAGAAAACCCTATTAATTTTTATCTATCGAAAATACTTAGAATTTTAAAATTTAGAAAAACTTATTTTGAAACAATAGAATACTTTTTAATTTTTTTTAAGCTCTTTTTTACTTTAATAAAGTCTATTAAACAAATTCAAACACCTTAATACTCACATATCACAATTACAAGTGTCAATGAATCCAATGCAAATTAAGATCCATAACAATATGCATAATAATAATAATAATATGCTTTATTAGCCCAACAGGTAACATATTCACATACATACACATAATAGTTATATTTATTCAACAAAAATAAATAATATCTATTTGAATCCTTCAGTTATACAAGACATAGGTTGTCTAGCATATTGAACTAATTTTATATGATTTGAAAAGTATACATCAAAATATGGACTCAGCTCATTGAAGTAGGTACACATACAATATACTGTGACTTCAACAACATATTAGCCTTATGACGCTTAGACTAAAACGTTACATTTTGTCTTGGATTAATTATGGGAACGTACAGATTTATTTCAGCAAGTAATTGTGGATAGTCTATTTTATCTGTCATCTATCTTATCAGTCTGTCTTATATTTCAATAATTTACATAAAAAAATAGGAATTTTAAAAATTTTCTTTGATCCTGTTCAATAGCCTGTTTATGAACGGCATAAAATGGGGACCAAAGTACCGATGCATATTCGACTTTAGATCGAACATATAGCGTAATATAAAGATTTCAGACATTTATCATTGGAAAAAAGTTTTACAGGATCTTATAATAAATCCCAGCATTTTAATTGCTTATTTCGATTTCATATGGTCTACAAAACTCACTTCCGAATCAAAAAGTGCACCCAAATCTCTAATCGAAAATTTTCTTTCCAGTGCAGCACCGTCAATATTATAGTTGTAGTCCATATACTGTCTTTTTTTTTTTAAATATTATTTTGCATTTATTAATGTTAATATTAATTTTGTTTTGTCTACACCAATACCAAGTTCAATTTGTAACTGTCGACAATCGCATATGGGGCATTCCACGCCAACTCAACAGTCGATCCCACATCACCCTCTCAGATCTGGCTCAAAATTGGTACATCGATTGGTACTATTGAAAAAAGGATATTCCCAAATTTTCAGCCCCTAAGACCGCTTCTTGTCACCAGGGGCCCATAGTGAAGTTTTCGACCATCATTTCACCCCAGGGGTCTGAAATTGGTTTTTCGTGTACTGACGCGGCATTTTGGTCTAAAAAATTATCAAAAATTAATAGAAGAAGCCAAATTTCCGTAGAACACGATGACGCCATCCGTTTTCCGATATCTAGCAAGGGAGTCCGGAAAACGCGAAAACCGCGCTTTAGTAAAAGTCTGATATCTCAAATACGGTCGTTTCAAACTGGCTGAAAATTTACCAAAAGGCTCTTAAATTATTGCTCTTTCGAATGTTCATACGCGCGTGGTGATCATTCTATGTAAAAAAGTTACACGCGTTTTACAGGTTTTATATGGGATTTTCTGTAATTTTTAATTATAACCGCTCCACTGGCCTTATCCAGCTGGGTAATAATTGGATTTTCTCTCTCACCAAACGTCTCTTTTGTCCCCCTGTCTTTACAAACACAGAATTTCTCTCTCCAGCCAGTATTAGAGAAAACATTATTTAGATAGAATGCTGATTCATTTATAAGGACGTGTAAAATAGTGAAAATAATATCGAGATGTATAGTGTCAACAATGATTGTAATGTGGGTTTTCTTATTTCTTACTGCGATTTTCATTCGTTATATTATTTTATATTCATATTTTTTACAAATAATAGAAGTAAGCTGCAGAAAATGTAAATTTGCTAAAAAATCATAAAATTGACGAAAAATTGTGAAATAAATCATTGAATAAATAATGTTTTCTCTAATACTGGCTGGGGAGAGAAATTTCTGTGTTTGTAAAAACAGGGGGACAAAAGAGACGGTTGTGATGGAAAAAAATCCAATTATTACCCAACTGGATAGGGCTAGTGGAGCGGTTATAATGAAAAAATTACAGAAAATCCCATATAAAACCCGTAAAACGTGTGTAACTTTTTATTTACATATAATGATCACCACGCGCGTATGAACATTCGAAAGAGCTATAATCGAAAAACCTTTTGGTAAATTTTCAGCCAGTTTGAAGCGACCGTATTTGAGATATCAGATTTTTTACCAAAGCGCGGTTTTTCGCGTTTTCCGGGCTCCCCTTGCTAGATATCGGAAAACGGATGGTGGCATCGTGTTCTACGGGAAATTTGGCATCTCCTATGTATTTTTGATCATTTTTTTAGACCAAAATGCCGCGTCAGTACACGAAAAACCGATTTCAGACCCCTGGAGGTGAAATGATGGTCGAAAAATTCACTATGGGCCCCTGATGACAGGAAGCGGTCTTAGGGGCTGAAAATTTGGGAATATCCTTTTTTCGATAGTACTAATCGATGTACCAATTTTGAACCAGATCTGACAGGGTGATGTGGGATCGACTGCTGAGTTGGCGTGGAATGCCCCATATATGGAAGTTATTGATTTAAATATTTTTAAGTCATCGGCAAAAACCAAAGATTTACATTGTAGCTCAACACTAAACAACACTAAAATAAATAAAAGAGGACCAAGATTAGATCCTTGCGGAACTCCAGACGTCGGTGTATCTGGTACTGAATGTAACCATTATAAAAAAACAAATTGATGCCTCTCTGTTAAATAGGACTTGAAAAATTTCAACAGGCTTTCATCAAAACCAAAATTAGACAATTTCATTATAAGTAAGCTATGATCAATGCGGTCAAAGGCTTTGGTGAAATCCGTATATAGAGCATCAATTTGTCCCTGGCCATCCAATGTGTGAGAAACATCTTGTGTAAACACAGTCAGATTGGTTACAGTAGATCTATTAGGTATAAACCCGTGATAAGAGTAATTTTACGCATATGTTCTATTATATAAAATAATTTCAAGCATATTGGCAAAATTACAGAGAAGGGATATTTGTCTGTAATTCATAATATCAGATGTATTTCCAGACTTAAAGACTGGTATTGCTTCGCCTCTTTCCATTTATCAGGAAATGTGGACGCCTTTAATGACTTGTTAAATAGTATAAACAGTGGTATCGAAAATGCACCTATACAATCTCTGACAATAAAGCTAATAAGCATAAGCTAATTATCAGTCCAAATGTCACCTATTCTTGCCTTTTCATTCTGCTCAGAATTAATTTAAAAATCTTATAGGAGGAGCTACAAATAATTGTTTTTGAAGGACTTCCATTTACCGGCATTCGCTGTTCTCATTTATTTTATGCTTTTACAGAGAAAATAAAGCAACGTACGTACTCAGAAGTGCTTAATTAAACCTTAATTCATATTTAATTTTGTTGTTGGTATCACAACTTTAATTATATAAATGTTATAAAGCTTCAACCTGAATTGTGACTAAAAAACAGACAAAGAAATAAAGTTGTTTGGTTTCACTTACGTTGATGACTTAAGAATCAAAGGATATACATTATTAAAGAAAAGAAAATCCAAATATTGTGTATATTAAAGTTTAGTGTTGATTTAGATAAATCTTTGTTTCTAGCTTAGTATTTTTATATGCTATTATTGCAAATATTAAAAGAAGTAATATTCAGTTTATCGAACATATTCTTGTCACACAAAAAAATATTCTGAAAACAATATGCATTGATTGCATATTATTTATAATTTGGTTTTTCTGACAAAAAGATTTCTTCAACAAGAATGACGGGGGTTCAAGGCTTTTGACGTTGTGTGTATTTCTATCAATCCTAATTGTATATTTAATATTTATGTTAATTGTAGTAATGTAAATAAATTTCCCTGTTTTTTAAAGATTAGTGTCTCAATAATAATTGGAAAGAATACGAGAAATGAGCTATGGAAATGTGTGTTATTAATAGAAACGGTTGATGCAAAATTTCAGCGGTTTTAGCGGCCGTTACTATTGATAACGATCGTGAAATTGGATTTTACGATCGCTAAACAGTACTTGAAGTGAGTACTTCACGGTTGTTTGACCAAAAGCGTATTAAATTTGATGTAGAGGTAGATGTCACAAACGCATAACATGGTCAAAATGTTCAAATGAAAATGTGTTCAACTTACTCAGATTTAGGTAAAAATTAACTAAATAGACATAATAGCCATAACTCATTAGACACCTTTAAGGTGTTCACTCACACCAATATTTACAGTGTAGTGAGCGGAACATTTCGACTAACCGATAAATTAAATAATCTGTTATAGTAAAGTAACGCCTTTGCAAAATTGCAGTAAAGTGTGGAAATACTTTCAACCACCTGCTGCAAATTTCAAGCTGATAATGGAAATATGTTTTGTTAACCAAATGCTATTTACGAGAACATTACACCGTTATAAACCGTAAGCACCTGCTAATGGTAGTGAAGAACAACGAATTGTTTTCAGCACGGATAAATCAATGCTCTTTCAGTATCCCATTATTAAGGAGAGGAAATATATATTATGGAGAACGCTGTGGTTGCGTGCCTGAAAGATACGTCGGTGGAGAGGTGGGATTATTGGAAACATTCCGATCGTTAGCATTGTACACGCTTGCATGTGGCGGAGAAAAACACTACTATTTACTTATATCCAATTATGTAGTCTTTCCGATAAGACAAGAAAAATTGGTGGTCTAACATAATATAAAATATAGCAATAATAGCTATAGACAGAAAAGACAAGCGCATGTAATGGATGAGGTGCAGGGGACTGAAAATGTCAAACTGGCAAATAAATTGCAGAATGAAAAATTTAGAAACTCAGATTCCGCTAAAGGTGTATTGAAAATTAATTTTTTTTTTAGAGTAGGTATTTATTCAAATTTAGCCAATAAAATTAAAAGTTTTTCAAACAATGCAAAATAGCTTTTTGATAAAAATGTAAAATTCAAATTCCTCACTTCAACATCTCCAAACTTGTTGATGGAATGACGGCTTGAGTGATATTCCATTACAAAAGTACTTCAATTTTCGATACAATATATCTGTGGTATTTGGGATACATATGATATCTCCAAAAATGTACTTTTTCTGTTAACTCCATTGTTTCACATGATTTTTTAAAATATTTGTATTAGGTATAATGCTTAATATCCAACATTACTAACAAGCTCGCTATTTTGTAATCTGAACATGATACGTCACAAACATGACAACTTTGTTTGGCCGTTTGAGTCATATATATGATATGTGGTATTATTTCTATAACTAAAAACAAATGTCGTTTTTCTTATATTATACTTAAAAACACTGAAAATAAATATTTGAAAGCGAATGTTTGGTTTCTACTAAAATTCTGGTTGATTTACATGATCCATTTGAATCTTTAAATGCGTTCTGAAAAATAATATTTTTGGAGTTATTGCATGTGTACCAAACACCACAGATATCTATTTCTATAGACAGGGTAATTCAGGCATAATGTCATTAATTTTTTTTATCTTTTATCAAAAGATAAACAAATTATCCCATAATAATCGGTAACATGAGGCTCTTGGTGCGATACAAATCTTATGATGACGCATACGAGTACTGAAGCTATATAGAAGTCTAGCAGCGTTGCCACTCAAGATCATATACATATAATAACACACACAGCACATACAGTGAATAAGTTTGAATTAAACATTAAATGCATATCTATTTTATGTCACCTTTTCGTTATGTTCTTGAAAGCAGTCGAGTTTGTACGTTGATATTCCCAAATAATGCAAATCGCATTTGATTATGAATATGAATCAAATCCTTGACTCATGATAATTAGATACTGAATAACACAGACGAATACGGAAATATAGATGCAAATGTCTTTTATAAACAACCGCGTTCTTTTACTACTTCACTCTACCCAACTTGAACTGCATTTGTGTTTGGGCAAATAGAAAATAATAACTGATTGACTGATGGATGAAGAAAGGTGTTGTTAAACGAATTATGCCCAAACTAATAATTACCGTTGTTAGCAATCAGGAATATGCAGATATGGATTTGAAAACTATGGAACTGTCAATAATATTCCACAACAATTAAACATTAAAATGACAAAAGCCTCGTACGTATTTTTATTTATTATGATTTCCAGTTTGAAAGAGTGGTAATTGATAAGAAATATTTTTTTTACTCAGAAAGTATTAATTTTTTGGAAAAATTGAAAGACCAAGAAAAGTTTCTAAATTCATAGGTCCATAAAACCGTAATTTTAAGTTTGATCCATAGCCATCTAGAAAAAAGATCTGGCCAAAACATCAGAAACGGTTGTGTGTTTCAATCACTTTGAAGTGAAGGGGGAAAATAAAAATTTATTGCTAAAACGTAGCTCCACACGTACCAAATTTCAAAATTTTAGGTTGAGGCGATTTTGAAAAAAAAAATGAAAACCGAATTTTAGGTTCACTCCACCAACGCGAATATCTGCAGGTTGGGCTCAAATCGAAAAAAAAAATATTGAAAAGACCCCTTTCTAAATTAAGCCATAGAATAGCCCCCTTCAATATTTACGTGGAATTGCGGGACACCCTGTATATACATTTTTTAATTAAGTATTAACAACGTTGTGTGAAATTAACTACTCTGCAGACTAAATCCCCGACCAACGCTACAATATCTACCCATATTTGCTGTCTTGTAAAGGTATTCAATTTTCCTATAATTCCTATCAATGAAGTCATATGTATAGTCTCTGATACCAAATATCTAAGTATGCTAATGATCAATTCCATAGACAAAGCTGTCATTTTTATTTATCAGATTACATTATATAAAATATGAAATATTATTTTAGAAAATGCCTGTAACCTCTATACAAAAACGAATCGAACCTATGTACATATAATAAAAAATGTTTCATTAACACAGGCATATGTCAAAGTTTGTCATAGAGCTTATAGAACATTCTGTAGTTCTAGATACAAATGGTAATGGTTATGAAATCATATTTGACATCCGAAGGTATTTTATATTAAACTAAAAAAAACTGTTTTAAATACTTTTAAATTTGCCACATTAAATATTAACACATGTATGTATCTCCTATGTAAAGTTAATAAATATATTATTTTAAATTCAAAGATTAACTGTCAGATGTAACTTGATTTATGTACTGGAACTAATGTAAATTCAAATAGTTGATTCTGAAAATGGTATTTAGCAAAGTTTATCAAGAATAACATTCTCAGGGAAATCAATAACAAAAAAGTTTCCATTTGTTTCAAACTCTATGGATCGACCACGCCTTGAAGTGGCAATTACATTTTTTGTAGTTTCTTTTTCCCCCGAATCCTTTTCAGTTTTATATTGGCTGACACCCTTGTTTACTAAAGCGGAAATAAATAGATACGACAACTTTGTCTTTATAATAAGTAACCTAACAATAAATTCTTTCTAGTTTCGAATTAATACTATGGTACTACTGACTAGATTAACTAATTAAACATTCAAAAATGAAACCGCGCCTATCGACTTCAGTTCAAATCTCAGTTAATAAAGACATGAGAAAGAGGTTCTCATATTTTGTTTTTGATGTACCACTAAATTAAACAGATCATTGCGAAAATTATTAGTCCAATAAATAGATAAGATGCATTAATAACATTTACAACAAAACATGCATACTATGTAAATTAATATTTTCTACGTTTATTCTACTATTCCTTTCTACAAATCAGTACAGGGACACAAAATTTGGGACACGTGGTGTTAAATGGGATGAGGTAAGTTCCATTTTCAATTAAATATATTATCTTTTGGATTTGACAGAAACGACTAATGACGTCATCAATAATATTTTTTCTCCTTGTTCTAATAAACTTTTATTAGAGAAGTTTGTCTGTATTACTTCTCGTTTAAAAGTTATAAGCAATATCGTCTTAAAGAGTCTCAAAAGAAATACCACTTAAAAATCACATTAGCTGTGGAAGGATCAAGTAAATCCAATAAAAAACATGTGTTCTGATGTTTTTTGAGTGATTTTTGAAGTTATACTTCTTTGCGCCCGTTAGACACATTGGGATGGGATGTTGGTCGAGAAACCGCGTCACGCTCAAAAGGAAGAACAAATTTTTAAGAATAAATTGTTAAGAACTTTTTTATACAACCCACTATACAGCGTGGAGAATTACTGGTTGTGGACACCAACATAAATTTATTTCCTACGTATAAGCGTATAATATACAGTGTGTCATTAAGAATATGGGATACAATTTAATATTATTAATATTATTATTATTATTATTATTATTATTATTATTATTATTATTATCATTATCATTATCATTATCATTATCATTATCATTATCATTATCATTATCATTATCATTATCATTATCATTATCATTATCATTATCATTATCATTATCATTATCATTATCATTATCATTATCATTATCATTATCATTATCATTATCATTATCATTATCATTATCATTATCATTATCATTATCATTATCATTATCATTATCATTATCATTATCATTATCATTATCATTATTATTATTATTATTATTATTATTATTATTATTATTATTATCATAATTTTTTTATATATATATACAGGGTGTCCCAAACTTTATAGTATGAGTCTACTGTAAGGATACAAACATATTAAATAAACTTTGGAACACGTGTTAAATGGGATGACGTAAGCTCCATTTTCAATCGAAAGTATTATCTTAGGGATTTTACAGAAGCGACTAATATCATCAAATATATTTTTTCCAGCAACATACCCAAATTTTTCTCCTGTTAAAAAGCTCTCTTTTTTCTAATTAATTATTTTCCAACAACTAGTTGATCTTTTCACCGCTAATGTGATTTTTAGGTGGTATTTCTTTTGACGATTTTGCTTATAACTTTTAAATGGGAAGTAATACAGAAGAATGTATCTGATTAAAGTTTATTAGAAAAAAGAGAGCTATTTAACAGGCAAAATCGGGTAAGTATCTGGAAAAATATAATTGATGATGTTATTAGTTGCTTCTGTCAGTAGCAGAAAGGTGATCACGACTGATTAGTTGACACAAAAGTTGAGATTGCAACCCTAAAAAGTTTTTCCATATATATACATCAGCTCTGCAGGCTTAGTAGGCCTATAACTTGGTTCACAATTCATAATCATAATCATACATTTATTAATCCGTTTGATCATACAATGATATAGGAGAAGTCATAAAGAAATATAAATACATATATATTCTAACCTAAAAAACCTAGTCTACAGTATCTAATAAAAGTGCCTAACAAATGTACACAACTATGCAAGAACTATAGAAAGTATCAAGTAACCTCTTGTAAACACACGCATATGAAGAAACTACTAAAATAAAAATAACAATATAAATTTATAAGTCATTGTAATAAAAATTCTTCAACATAATAAAAAGCATTTAATACTAAAACATTTTTTAACTTAGTCAAGCACAATTTTACACTCTCAAACATTTTTTAGAGTTGGATCTAACTTATTGTACAATACCGTTCCCATATAATACGGATCAGATTTATATAGTTCTAGCCTGTCATGTTGCAAATCACACCACCATGCCGTGTTTCATAGTTATGACTTTGGTTTAACAGGTTAAAAGCATTGAAGTGTATTTTAACAAATTTTAATATTTCCAGAATATAAAGTGACGGTAACGTCAATATTTTTTGTTTAATAAATTTTTGTTTGCAGGATTGTCTAATTTTTAATGCAAACATACAACGAATTTCCCTCTTTTGCAATCTGAATACCCTTTGCGACCATACAGAGTTTCCTCAAAAAATAATGCCATATCTAATGCGTGATTCAAAATTTGAAAAATAATACATTCTTAAAGTAGAACTACCAGCAATATGACGCAATCGTTTGTTACATATATAGGATACATGACTCTTGAAATTTAATGACATATCCAAATGAATATCTAATAATTTGTGTGTAATAACCTGTTCAATAGACTTACCTTTATGTTTTATAAGTATACTGGCGTTATAATGTGCTCCAATTCTTCTCCATGTTTCAAATTTTATTTAAATTTTTTGTATCCTCACAGTACGCTCATACTATCGAGTTTGGGACACCCTGTACATATATAAAAAAACCCAAAAAAACAACAGAATTTGGTCACGTTTTTTATTGGAAACGTAAATATTTTTCTGTTTACATAACAGATTCATTCGTGCTCACATTCATTCACCTAAACTCTGTCAAACTGATGCTCCCAGTGTTTACTTAGAGAGTAGAAAGATTTAGAGTTTAAATTCCTCAACATAATGAAATAATAAATAAATAAGTAGATGTATAAAATTAATAAACTAGTTTTATTAAATTATGTTTTTTAAATGATTTTGTAATTTTAGTGCGATCTGAAAAAAATTTATAATTTTCTGACACATCTAAAGCTAGAATACGAAGCATAGAAGCGAAACGTTGTTAGGATTGCCATTTTCATTTCAATTATGGAAAATTCAAATATTGAAGATGTTATTGCAGACATTAAAACAAAGCAATAACAGTTTAGATATTGTATTGTACCAAAATGCCCAGTACAACGTTAAAATGTTCAGATAAATAATTTATTTTTACCCCGGAATCTCAATACGGAAAACTTGTGACAAAAAGCAATGCAGTGTGACAAATTTCCTACACCCAGAATAAATAAATATGTGTTACACCCTGTATAATAAGATTTATAATTAAAATAGTTTAGTATATTCATATAAAATTTATTCTTGATTTATAGTTATAACTAAACTTAAAAAACATACCTACGTATATAGGTCCCTTATTAGCCTTTTTATAGAGTTTGTAGATTACTTAATATTTGGTTTTACAAGGTGGCCCAGTAAAAGAATTCAAACTACTAAATTCTAAAGTTACTGAAATTAGCATGCAATTTAAATTTGAACAATAATACTTATAAACTAAACATCTATTTATTATTGGGGTTTTCTTTTAGTCAGAAGACAGGTTTATTTACACTCTCTCTCTAATTAGTAACCAAACTTTACATTAACTAACATTTAAGAAGGCTGGCTAATAGGTATATAACAAAACAAATGTTCTGGTTTGTTGTAAGTATAAAACTCTTTTTTTAGAAACCAAAAAATGCAATTTTATTATTAATTCAATTTGTCCTCGTATAATATTTCGAAAACTCCTTACCAGATGGACTTCAACAAATATTCCGAGCCATACATCAAAAATGCTTAATAAATAATAGGCAAATAGTGTAATTTTAGGTTTGACCAAATTTATTAATTTGTTAACAATTTTAATAGAAAATTTCTAACTAAATACCTAAATCTACAGAGTTTGTCCTCAAGAACTAAAAGTTTTCAGATATACAGGGTGGACAGATGAAAACGAAATAGAGCCATTTTTAGGAACTGCGTCAAGATTGTAGAAAAACGCTAAAACACGCCGATTTTAGATTAAAGAGGGACATTCTTTGCTGGTATTTTTGACTTCGCCCTTTCACCCCCAAGCAAGGGTAAGCATCACCCCAAAATATTTAAATGGCATTGGAGGTTGATGAATATTCATTTAGAAAGCTCTTACAAGTCTCTTTAGAGCAGACTTTAAATTTTATAGCTCCGCCCAATACTTTGAAAAAATTTTACATTTTAAAATTCAACTACTTAGTTGATTCAATTTTCAAACTGATGACCGCCCGCTTCTATACAAGAATAAAGATTTTGTTCGAAACGTAAATCTTGCAGGGACGCTGGCTGTGTTTTATAGATTTTACTTTTTAGGTATCCCCACAAAAAAAAAACAAGAGGCGATAAATGAGGTGATCGTGGAGGCCTCTTCTCCCAATCCAATTCCGTGGAAAACGTTGGTCCAAATACTGACGGACAATTAACTCATAATGCGGAGGAGCACCGCCCTCTTGAAAAATCAAATGATCTTCATCATGCTCTGAAATATTTTCAATAATATCTCAATCAAGGCAGAGTCAATAGCGTCTTCCAGTAATTGCTTTACATTTGGCCAGTCAAATTACCAGGACTGAGCAGCCGGTCACCGAAAATTCCAACCCATACATTTAATTTTTCCGTTTGCTGTGTATGAACCTCGTGAAAAACTCTTGGGTTTGAATCTGACCAATAGCGGCAATTGTGACGATTTACCGCCCTGTTCAAGAAAAAACTGCATTCATCAGAAAAACAGATAAAGGAATTGTGTATCGTTCTCTGCTGGCTCACTCATTATTTCGCAAAATTGCAAACGGCGGTCATAATCATCCTCATGAAGTTCCTGGACTAAATATATTTTGTATGGATGGAATTTATTTTTCTTCAAAATAGTTTGTATGCTAGTTCGATTGATCCCAGACACAGATGCCAGCTGCCTTGTACCTAATCTAGGATCAAAATGAACTTGTCCCAAAACTGCAACTTCACTAGTTCCATTAACTATAAGTTTTTCACTTTCTCGTTTTTTATTGGCTACGTTCCCTGTCTCTTGAATTTTTTTTACTAACTCTAGAACATACTTCCTCCTGACAGGTTGATCTTGATGTTGTTCATTAAATAGCTGAGCAATTCTGTTCGCACATTTATTGTTCATGAAGTAAGGCGAAATGATATCTACCTTTTCCGCAATGAAAGTGGCTCTGTTTCGTTTTCGTTTGGCCGCCCTGTATGTAAATAAATAACTCATTTTCGTAAAACTTTGTCAGTAATAACTGTATTTACTGATAATGAATGAACCAAATTGTTTTATACGGATACATAATTTGAATATAAATGGGCACAAGTTGATTTCCAACAAAGTTCAATTTAAATTTATAAAATAAAATAGGATTTCTGGAGTTCTGGTATTATGATGGGGAGAAGAAAATGTGCCACGGTTCCCTCCGAACGGTCTCAAAACGCTCTAATTTGCTGTTTCACCCAGGGAGCGGTTATTACTAGATAGCATGACCCTTCAAACTGCGTGGCTGCCTGCAGGCCTAAGGATTTTCCCGTACATCACTCCGGTTATTGTGAGAAATACATTCATGTTCATTAAAAGTGACAAATTGAGTTTTATCTCTAAGGTTACGTTACACTAAATTTGAGCGAAACAGCAAACAAATGAATTTTAAATAGTCTCTTGAACGCAGAACAACTATATAGCTGCAGAATGAACCACTTTATTAATTCATTAAATTACCGTTACGTAACCGCTGTAATTCCATTATTTTAAATTATTTGGCAAATATGAATCTTTGTTGTTCGTAATGCGATTCTGTGCCATTTTGGAGTTCGCTGCTGTTTCGAGCTTTACGGTAGGCCAAGTAAATGAGTGTGCAAAGACAGATTGTTACTAATTTAGAATTTGCATTTAGGTGCGTAAATAAAGCGAAATATGCAGAGTTTTATTTTATTGTACAGGATATTATTGTGATGCCATGTGGCACTGTGGCGTGACTCGTTTCGTTCAGTATATCTTACTATTTGGTACGTGACACAAATAACCTGATCTGATTCAACCACAATATTTTTAAGGCGAAAAAACAAATAGATACTAAGGACTAAATAAATTAAAACAAACAGACACAACACAACACTAATGTATTATTTACAATACTATTCAAACAATGATGTAATCACAACACTAATTTATAATGAGACAACGATAACAGTGATTCAAAAACAACTAGTTTATCAGAAAAGCAAAAAATTATAACACGCTCGAGCCTGCGAAATCACCTAGCACTGAAAAGTACTGCCTGCATAGCCTGCAAAGTAAACAAGTAATAATATAAGTTGCATCCTTAACTGCCCTCTTTGTCTTCCTTACTGTGTTCACGACTGACGGGGTTGATAGACGAGAGACTACATAGTTGTCAAGTTTGTTGCCTACGATTCGTAAAATTAAACAACTTCTTGAAAACGTTATTGTGCTAATAGTTCGAAATATCATATATACATATTTGATGCCTGTTGAAGGACTAAATTTTATAAAGACAAGGACCCATTTTCGTGATGTATAGAAAGCGGTTACCTTGTTTTGAGAGATGTTGCAACGTTGCATTCAAATAATGGTTTGTTCCGATAGAAGTTTTTATATTTGAGCAATGGGTTCGATCGATGTTAAATAATACTGACTTGGCGACGAAATATAAAATATTATTTCCTTAATAACCACCCCGTTTTGCATAATATCAATGACTAACACTTACAGAATGATAATATATTATGCACCACTCTATCCCACGTGGTGTCTTTTGAAATTTGTTATATTTCTTTATATCGATGAGATGTACTGACGATATGTTATAAAAAAAATTAAAAAAGTTGTATCTGCCGAGTTTTAATTATATTTATTATAGTAAATGCGAGTAAAATGATCTGATTGACGTCATGATGAAGTAGTAAAGTGTGTTTGTAACACACTATATTAATACTTTTATGTGATATAATACTTATTTAGAGTGGTACACTGGTCTGATGCATGTGGTTAAGTGAACAATTTCGATCACTTTGACAGAAATATGTAAGTAGGTACAGTTGTTTGCAATAATGATGGCACTTTTCAAAATTAATTTTGCGATTTATTTTGAACTGCTGACGTATTTGTAAGGAAATCTACTTTCAACTTTTATCATTATTTCTTAGTTGTTCCACTCACCAGGTTAGGCCCTATGAGGACGGACCCGCTATTAGAACGCATAGCTTTATAAGAATATTTATTTTTGTTCTTATTGTTGGTACTGCGGTAGAAGCGCTCCTCAGATAATAGCACTTCTCTAAAACGTTTCATAATTGCCTCTACAACTGATCGTACCAATTGTTTCCAAACCTCTCCTCTACTATACTTTGGCAACCCCGCTATTACTTCTCTTCAATGACGTAGCCACCATAGTTTCCCGCCTTTTATTTGAAATGAAGAAGTTTCTTTCTGTAGTATAAAATATAAATGTTAACAAACATCATCACAGCATAATAACTCGGAAGACCATAGTAAATTATCTACCCTTATGTTCGTAAATGAGTCAAATATGAAGGGATTGTTGTTTCAAGTACACAAATCACTAACTTGAGTTAAATATTTTATAAAATATCCAGAAAAGTAATTTGTTAAACTTATGTGTTCTGTATTTATAGAGATAACAATAGAACGAAACAAGCTTTCAACTGTGAAAATGCTTTAATTATTTACAAGTTCCCTTTTCTTTTCAACGACATAATCTGCCACTTGCATCTCGCCCGCATTAACATTAGATTACCTTTTAGACATGATTTCTAAAAATAACTAACTTATAGACCTTCTATGTAAATTTGGCGACAAATAATAATCAACTATGGCTTTTGTTGTAGGTGTATAAATATTTCATGCTGTAATATAATATATAGCTACACTTATTCGGCCGAATATTCTGTCAATAATATATGTATGGTATGAGCTAGTAGGTACCTATCGACATTTATACAGGGTGATTTTAAAAGTGGGTTATTAATTTTAACTGATGGTACTAGGCATTTAAAAAATATATTTTATAAAAATTGCTTCAATAAATGTTTTTTAATAACCGAGATAGCTGAGTTTAAAGTTATTTGTAAAATTCTGTAATCCTAACTTACCCTAGTAGGTCAAGCAACTCTATTTCATGATACCTGATCGGTAACCGATAAGATAAATTGCGCGCGTAGTCTTTATTGAAGTAGATGGCTCTGGTGAAAAGAAGAGGAAACTCCTGGCAGAAGTGGGTAACTCAATAATGTTGTACGCTTGTCCAATTTGGTCGGCAAGGTTAAGGGTGAAAAGGATTGGTAACAGGATTCTCAGTATGCAGAGGAAAGTTGCCCTGCGGATTGCAAGAACATACAGGACAGTATCTACTGAGGCAGCTCTAGTGTTGGCGGCGCTAGCGATGGTACAGCTGGATTTACAGGCCGAGGAGAGAAAAACAAATATGAGGAGGAGGATAAGGTGTTGGCTAGGAGCAGAGATAGAGAGCAATCCATGCAGGTATGGCAAAAAAGGTGGGACATGGCGTTAAAGGGTAGGTGGACATACGAGCTAATTCCCAATATGAGTGTGTGGGTGCGGAGAAATCACAGGGAGTGTAATCTAACCCAGCTGTTATCGGGTCACGGGAACTTTATGTCCTGCCTTCACGGAATCGGTAAAACAGCATCGGATAATTGCATATACTGTGAGCTTACAGATACGGCAGAACATACTCTAATTTCGTGTGCAAGATAATGTTAGGCAGGAGCGTTACAAAAGAGAATTTGGTGGAATATCTAATAGAAAGCAAGTGGGAATGGGAGGTAGTGAATAAAATAATAGTTGACAAAATGATTACAAAGGAGGTGAACTTTCGTAATAGAGGACACTAGAGGACGGAGGGAGGCAGTATGGTGACTCCTTGATAGCTGATGTAAGCCATGAGGTATTTCCAGATTTTCAAGGTGCATGCGAAGGGTTTTTAACCGGCAGGATCCCGGTACTACCTGTGACGATGGACTCTAGGTCCAGGTACCCATGATGGGTTTCCTCTCCACGCAAACAAAAGTCTTCTTCCTTTAGATAACCTTAAAATTCGTATGTGTTATAAACGAATGCCATCATTAATATTTGTTGTGTCTTGTAGTGTGTGCGCAGTATCAATTTGTCTTAAACGTAATTTGTTGAATATGATAATAAAGTTGTGTAATGAAGAATGACGGATATATTTTTTGAACATTTACTGACTGTACAGGACCGACTTACATAATTTAAAAATGTGAAAGTAGGTGAGTTATTTATGATTTTTTATAACATTTTATTGGGCTGTTTTTTGCATATCATTTGCTGTTTGAATAAGTAGATGTATACTTGCGTCAAGAATTCAACTATGATACGTTTGTGTAAATCATCAATAGTAGGAATCCCCTTCGGTGGTAACAAAAAGAAGTCCAAATTATTTAAAGTAAGGATATTGTGGTGGCCATGGTAACGATCCTCCTCGTCCAATCCCTTGGTATTAATACTTGGACACCTTGTACATGATACGGATATAATTGAGCCTCGTGTATGAAACGCCGCACTGCTGCAATACGCCGTGGACATCCTGGACCTCCATATCATCCACGATTCGGTTTCAAATTTCGCTCGCGTTGCACTCACTGCACACTGCGGTAAAAGTAACTGCATTTGGCACATGTTTACAGGGAAATCGTTCTGCTAAAGCATTTTCACATCGCTATAAATTAAAACGATATCCACCAACTGCAAGATATTATACACAATTACACAATAATGCAAAGACGTGCTTCACAAAAAAGATTAATACCTACAAAAAGTTATCGGATTTCAATATTCGGAATCGTGTCGCTAGAGACTACAGTGGCCCAGCGATGTAAAGGTTGAAAATACTACAACTTCAAAAATTTTTTACTCGGAAACTATAACGATTTTACAAAAAAATGTTTTACGATATGACTTAATTTTTCATGACGCATCTATTCCCAAGTTCTTCCTGTAGAAGTAGCTAGTGAAACGAAACAAATTTTCATGTTAAATTTCACATTTAATTATAGATATTCGGAAAATGCAAAAACGGACGTAATGAAAGGGTTCGCATTATGTTTTTCTCTTTAATCAAATACGTCTGAATTATTGGAGCGGACTCGTCGAAAAGCAAATACAGACACATAGTAATCAAGTGTTCCGAGCAAATAATCATGCACCGGCACCAAAAATATCAGAGCAAATAAAAATCTCACAGAAGCCTGCACATATCTGCAAGGAGATTGAAGTTGTCTGCATGACTTAAAATAGCTATTTCCACAGCTAAAAAAGGCCTTTTAGGCATGCCTCGAAAGCAGCGCCATAATTATGTTGACTTTCCCTTTATTCGGGTTTTTCAGGCTGGGATGTTGGAATTAAGGAAGGCGAGATTGCTTTATTTCATGCTACTATAAAATGTAACATTATGAAATTCCTTTATCTTAACTAATGGCACTGAGGGAAAAGTTACAAGTAACATAAATAGATTAGATAATAAACAATTCAATTAATCAACGGAAACGTTTAAAAAGTCGTCCATTCCGAGGGTGAATAACAAAGCAAAGTCACTGGAGTCCCCAACACTGCATGAAACAAAACTTGGGTGTGGAAAACAGTGCAGATGGGTGTGTTCTTTTCAAGGAATCCTTACGCTGTTATGGGTTTGTCTAGATAACAAAAGACGTATGAGCGTCGGAAACATTGTTTTATTAACGATATATGTCATTTCGAAGTAAACAGCATGCAGCAAGCATGTGTGAACTTTAATATTTTTTAGCAAAAATATGGAATCAATTGCTCAGGGAAACATGTAAGGCGATTATCGGTTTGGTTTTCCACAGACAGATGTTTTCAAAGATAAATAAGTTAATTATTTTATCACACTATAATACTGATAGCTTTTGAAACAAAAATCAATAGGTACCGAATACCCTAAAATTCCCTCATCATGAATTTTTCTCGAATAAATATTTTTAGTAGGCGAAAACAGTTGACAATATCTTTTAGGCATAAACTTAAGCCTTGTTTGTGTCTAATGTGTGAGGTTGGCGACGGCCAACATAATTATTTATTTACCTTTATAAAGCTTTCACCTATTTGCACTGGTTAGAAAGTTTTCTCCAAACGAAAATAACAGAAAAATAAATTAGGGTTTTATTTACTTTAACTCTTTTTTACAAGCAGGCACGCGTATAAGAAACATTTGACAATTTTAAGTATAATGTTTTGTGTTTAATATTTAAAATACCTAATCTGTCATTAAAAATGTATAATGTTTACTCATAATGAAAAAGTGGATATGCTGCTACTCGTATCTGGAGAAACAAGTAGAATCTCACATTTGGCAAGGAGCCTTTACTATATCCAAAAAAAGTAACGCCAGATCATAAAACGTTTCCACAATGGGAAAGAATTTTACGAAATAATAAAGATACCTGTTATTCAAGAAAGCATGAAAACATAAAAAGGAGCGAATGTACCAATATTACTGGTTTTGAGGAAAATCTGCAATATTCAATTCGGCAGGTTTCGGCTGTTCTTCCTGTTTCTAAAACCACGATTCAGAGAGTGTTAAAAAGTGTTCACTTTCATGATTACAAATTACTTACTAAATGTGCAAATACCAACAAATGATGACTGTCATCGAAGATTTAATTTTATTACTCAAATAATGGTAACTGCTGTGGATGAAAAAACAACTTCTACAGTCATATCCGTTGGACTGACGAAAGTAAATTTTTAAGTAATTGTATACCTAATCGTCGAAATACGCATTACTGGGCTGTTGAAAATCTGCATAGATTGAATGAAGTCCAAAATCGAGGGTGTTTTGGAATAAATGTATGGTGCGACATAATGTGACGGTATTTAGCAGGTCTTTATTTTTCTTGAAGAAACTGTCTCAGGTGAAATGTTTGTACAGTTATTAGATAGAGAACTTGCAGCTTTGTTGGATAATATTCCGTTACAAATTAGAAAACATTTAAGATAGATGATGCATAGTTTTGTAATTGTAAGAAATTATTTGAAACATCAGTATCTAAATCATTAGATAAGAACTAATGGTCAAATACAACCGCCCAGTTGAAACAGAAGAGATTAGCGTGTGATACATCCTGCGTGTGGCAGGAGATGTAATAGTTTTAGTATTACATAACGTGATATTTTTAAAAGGTTTAATTGTTCTTTGAATAACACTGGAAGATAAACTGAAAATTGTCTGTAATTATTCTTAAGGATGTGTCTGTTCTTTAGTTTTATTACACTATTACTGTTACTATTACTAAATATTATTTAATCAATTACATGCATCTATAATGTAATAATTTACTTATTTTCCATATATCTTCTTTCAGACATAACATTATAACGAGTGCAAATAGATGAAAACTTAAAACACAAATCAAACTTAATAACCCCACAAAATCATGAAAATAGCAATAATATTACTATTTCGCGAAATTCGCTAAAAGTTGAGACTTTCCCGCCACTAATAATAAAAATCAAAAACTGCGAAATTAGTGAGAATATTCACAAATTTCGTGTATATGAGAACAAAGCTTTATTTGCCTACTCCGATTTTTTTATCATTCACATTATTTCACTTTATCAACCACTATCATTGTATTTTCACCTAAAAATATCAAAAACACACACAAAAAATAATTTGAAGTTAGTAAATAAATCCTGTAACGTTTAGAGATACAGTATCATTTAGCTGACACGGAAATGTGTATAGCTTTAATTATTAAGACTACGCCTTAACGTTGACTGATGTGAATGCTTTTATGTCGGAATCAAAGAAACCAAACTGCCACGTAATATACGCTTTCGCCTATTATCTGCCATTATCTTATCCACATAAGACTTCCTTAAAGCTCCAGCGTGAACTCTAACTTGCCACTTTCTTGTGAACTACTATCGCTACTTAAATAAACTGACAAATTGATATGAAGTCTATACTATCAAGCATAAAGTTTATTCCGTTGCTTCCTTACAAATTTCCATCAACAGATTTTATGTCGTTTAGTCAGTACAAAGTTTCACTTAAATCTAGCGTGATGGTTTATTTTATATTACGGAAAATAGAATTTAAAGCTAAAAGAAATGCTTTTTAACGTGTTTCAGTGTCAGGATCATTTCAGAAAGGTCCAATCCCTGGAAGACCTTTGATGCTAGAACGCCTGACAATGGCAATGCAATACAATTTATCACAAAACCTGGGAATTTTTTAGAAAACTTTTCTATTCAAATTACTTATCAATATGATATGGCTGTTTTTCTCGATGGAAATGTATATTTGGATTTTTTGACATCTCTACAAAATATAAGATAGCAAGTATTTTCTCCCCAACAATTTCTTTTTACTTTATGATTAGCGAAGAAGTAGGTACTACTCTTTTAGTTGATTGTATGAGTTTATTTGTAGAAATATTTATATAGGTGTGTAATGTTGCTAAAAACCCACACTATATAGATTTTTTTGCTAATGACAACAGCAAGTTTGTTGGCACGCCGATGTGGTACAATATAGAACGGTTATATCGAAAAATAGAACAGGAACAATTATTTCTATATTTTTGTAGTAAGTTCAACAATCTCAATTATTTAACTGTTTTCCCCCATTATATCTACAACATTCACATAACATTTTTGTGGGATGTGTAAATAAAATTTATTATTGATGATCTACTCTATCTACTACTCTTCTTACTAATGAAGCATTATACTATCTTCTCTTTTTATTTACCTTGATTTCACACACACACAAACACCCTCACACATATAAAGATTCCATTCCTTTGTTAGAAACCAAACGTGTTTAAGTTTGCTCAGTAATTTAGCCTTCTGATAGCCGTGGAATTAAATGTAGGTATCAAGTCTGTAAATCTGTTAATTAGAAATTATTCACGTCTAAGTTGGCTGTAGTGATTAGCACATTATGTAAAACTTAACAACGATTTATGCTTCTCCCTTCCTCTCCCTTAAATTACTAACTTCCTTGTGTGCTTAGACATTACCCTGAATATTTAATGTTTCTACTTATTATTTATGAACTGGTAAAGTAAATAAAATGTAATATACATTTTCCTTTAATATGTTTTCTTCATAGTGTTATCGACGCAAATGTTTAGTTTTTAACTAATTTTACTAAATTACTGAATGAACAACTGATTAATATGTACATTGAATGGTTTGAATTCTCGACAAAATACATACATACTAATACTAGAGGATTTTATTTGAAAAGAGTTAATTCCATTAGGCTTTCTCAGAACTAAACAGTTCGTGCAATAATAATTATGATTTTTTCTTTGATGGAACGTAAACCTTGGCTAAATATGGGAAAGAAAATATTTATCTGGATTATCTTCTAAGTAGGTACATTTAAAATAAATAATTCATAGCATTGCAGAGTGACAATCATTCATTCATCTATTTATATTTAATGTTACTTTAAAAGAAGAAGAAGAAGTTTGTGTTAACGTAACTAATAAGGGACATTGTTTTAATTCTTCACTAGTTCACGTGCATCAATGTTGGCTGATGATGACCATCGACAGGAACAAATATATTCGCTCCGATCTGTGTTCCTAGCAAATGAATACTATGAGAAAGACATAGATAGAGCCATTAGACATCGGTGTTAGCAAACAGCAAGACCCAAGAAGGAAGTCACTACAACCACCACTTTACCATAAATCATCGAGGTAACAGATAGAATTGCAAATATATTACGCAAAAAATGGCGTGCTGACTACTTTCACACCAACGTGTAAAATAAATCAGCACTCTTTTGTCCGTTACAAGCTCCGGTAGTGCATTTGGTGCCATGCAGCGACTGTGACAAATTTTACGTAGGATTATCCAAACTGTAACAATAAAGTAAAAAGGCACACACGGTTATACCTGCCAGAGAAATCCGGATTGAAAAGAGGGACACAGAATGTCACTAGAGGACACTAGAGTATTGGTAGGTACCAATGGGTATTAAAATCTAGCATGAATCGAGGTTTTGGAGATTCTTCAATACCCAAACAACATAAACATGGACGAAGGATTGAACATTAGTTATACTTGGAACCCCTTGCTTAAGAACAAACAAGTGAATTGGAGCGTATCTGACCAGCCATCCATAACATGCCTGAACCAGTCAACCTAAACACTGAATTAACCAAGCTAGACAACGCGGTAATTATTCATTTGCTGCTCAAGTTACGAGAACCACTGAAGATGACATATATTAAGTATGACGAAACGTCTGTAGTCAAGCATCGACCATGGCAAAATAGCCCAGACAGTGCACATCATTCAATTGAGACCAACCGTGAAAACCTACGAACACTGGACTACTTTTTCGAAAAACTTAAGATGCTGCAATCAAACCTTTCATAGACCTCTTTGTTTTTGAGATACAGCGCAAAATTTAAATTTAGTCGTATCTCAGAGAATAGCTGAGATACCTATTATCGGAATAGTGAAAATTGCTTCTGATACCTAGAGTTTTAATGTAGAGTTCAGTGGCGTATTTGTAATTTCTCTACAGGGTGTTACTTTTGAAATGTAATGTAAATGCATTATTTTTTTATTTATAATACATCATAGTTGCTACTTTATATGTTGAAAATTGTCATGCATGGCCATGTATTTTTATACAATGTTTAATTTTTTATTATTTTTAAATCGGATTCTGAGAGACTCAAAGTCAGTCTAAGCGTTCATAAAAGGAGTGTCATCACTCATCAGTTAAGGTTAACTTAATGCAATATATATTTGAGACTTGAATTACGAAAATATCATTTTATTTTTTTAACTGTTTTTATAAATATTCTTTATTACTTTAATATGTACTTACAACATTTACTTATATGTATGCTTCTCACACTGAAATAAAAATTGTCTGACCCAAATAATAAAGTGATGCAACAAGGGAAGGAAAACAAGAATGTAATCTACCGCCTTGAGATACATTGTGGGGAAGACATGACACACGACCGACAATTGGTGTGAATGAGAATCTTGTTATACCCTAGCCCCACATTCATGTGATTTATTGTTGATTCTTGTAAATAAAATAACATTTTAAGTAGGAAATGTTTCGTAATACAAAAGTAGCAAATATTAATCAAATTGTAGATATTCATAAAAACCTACGTACACTTTTGTAGACTTGCATATTTAATGTTAATGTAAAAAGTATAGAAAAAGCGTCTAATTTCGAATAGATTTGTTTCTAAAATTAATATATTATATATTATTAATTCGTAGAAAGTTCTTCGTTGCTTTTTGAGTCAAAGCTAGTTTAAGGAAACGTTCCTGAATAAGAGATTTTCCTTTCAACTCATACTCTAGAAAAAATAAGACATACTATGTTTCATATTAGTTTCGAAAAGGGCGCTCAATTTGAGATAGGGTATCCGAAACTTGATATAATTTTTTATTGAGCGTCTTAACATTAAAATATTGTCAGCTGTCCCACACAAATGTTAAGAGTCATGTCAATAATTTTTTGTTTTGTGTATTGGCACAGTCTTCATTGACCCATTTAAGGCACTTAAAGGTCCGTTTTCACGTTTATGCAATTTGCGCAAATTGATTTGTGCAAGCCAATTGGCACAAGTAAATTGTTGCATGAAAACCAAAATCGTTTACTTGTACAAGCAAAATAGTTTGACTTGAGTAAAATCTGGCCGGTCAGATAATTTGCATGTGGTTGGCACAAATGCATGAACGTGTAAACGACATTCCAACTCGACGCATGCTCAGTAGTGGCGTATTCTTGTCCTGATCTGCACCCTGCACGTGGCTTTTGTATTTTCGGTGTTCTGTGACTAGTGCTGTTATCTACATAATTAGTCTACATAATTATTTTGTCTGTGTTGTACATTGGTTATTCAACAATGTCAAAAAAAAAGAATTCATTACAGAATTTATTAAAAAAGTTTATTAATTCTGAGAGATCGGGTGCCAGTACTGACGATATATACGTTCCACATTTATGGTATCAGAGAATAGCATACCTAGATGTTTGGTATCAGAGAACATACATATGACTTCATTGATAGGAATTGTAGGAGATTTGATTTATATTAGCTTAAAATACTTTTCTAATTCAGTAATAAATTATGATATTCTTGTTGAGAAAATTCAGACTGTGGACAAAAGTGCAAATAGAGAAACTGTGGTGAAGAAAATAAATTCCATGAGAACCACATATAGAAAAGAATTAAAAAAAGTTATTAATTCTGATAGATCGGGTGCCAGTACTGACGATATATACGTTCCATATTTATGGTACTTTGACTTGATGAGTTAAAAAAAATCATCAACTAGTGCAAATTGCATGAGCGTGAAAATGGACCTCGGAAATTCTGTTTATTTGTGCAAACTGACATGCACAAATCAACTTGCGCAAATTGCATGAGCGTGAAAATGGACCTTTAATCAGCTTGCGAAAATTGCATGAGCGTGAAAATGGACCTAGGAAATTCGGTTTATTTGTGCAAACTGGCATGCACAAATCAGCTTGCGCAAATTGCATGAGCGTGAAAATGGACCTCGGAAATTCGGTTTATTTGTGCAAACTGGCATGCACAAATCAGCTTGCACAAATTGCATGAGCGTGAAAATGGACCTTTAGGCTGGCGTTTCAAGGACAAATAATCGTATCTAAAAATGCACAAAAAAATCACCAGTAGGTGGAGGTTTTTATTAGCGTAGTACTAAAATATAATGCTAACCTTTTCTTTAACTTTTAAGATGAGAATGCGTCTGAGAACATGAAAAACCGTGAATCGAACCTTAGCACTGTGTTCCACACAGCGTGAGAAATACTTAATAATTTAAATTAATTCAAGTATTACAAGTTTAAAGCATTTTGTGGGATGTGCTAATATATATAATGTATACAATATCCTCAATATGCAGTTGATATGTAAAATTCAGGAGATTTTATGATAAAACGTAACTGCTGAATATGATGCTTTTTTTCTTATTCTAAATGACTTGTCAGTTTGAAAACTGTTACACAACCTGTAGAAAACTTGTATAATAGACACAGTGGAGAGATATTGTTTCTAACTTACTCAGATTTTTTTTACACTGGGCAAATAGTTATGAAATTTGTTGAAACTTTGCTTGTTTCATTTTTATTACTGATATCATTGACTACATTTGTTTAAGCTATCCTTTCTTTCCTCTTTTCTCAATCTTTCTTCTAAGCCTGTAAAAACCTATGATGAATCCTTAGGCCTACCACGCCTTTCTGACGAATTTCAAACCCGTTACAAGAAGATATTTCAATTACTTTTCCTCTAACATAGGAAATATGATTAACTTGGTGTGGTGATGCAGATATATCGTTTATAAATACCATTTGGGTTTTTGGAGGTGGGGTAATTCTCATAACGGTTCCTCATAACCTCATAACGCAACCAATATAGGGCAACCATAAGTGTCCGAAATTAGAAAGCACTCTATTTTGGGGTTAAAATTTTTGTCAAACTATAAAAAATATTACAATTTAATACAACAAATAATTTTCTATACTTCCAGACTTACTTTGGGTGAAGCAAGTAGCAATTTTGGAAAAGAAAGCACCTGTCGCTACGCATGTTTCAGTTCGAAGCTACAAAAAACTCGTTACAGCTGTTCAACGTGTTTTGTACTACTACTATCTACTGGAGGATTCCAGAATTTTGAGGGGTAGAGAAACTATCATATCAGAGTAGATAACTTTTTTTGAAGTAGTTGTAGGTCACCTTATATCAATATACGAGTGTCCGAAATTAGGCAACTATCTGAAATATGATGACTTTCCGTGAAACCAAATACAACTGCAGCACCAAATCATATTTCCTTGAAACAATCGTAGGTATAATATAAAACAAAAATTTTACAAAACTAAATCTTACTAAACTAAAAATAGAAGCAAAGTAATGGGGTAATAGGAAAATATGAAGAAATAAATATTGAAAACGTTAAATTGGAACTAGTCAGATCATGTCAATTTTTGTGAGTGAAATTAAATGAGGATAAAGACTGAAGATATTCTAACATCCCAAAATAAATGTATTCAAATAGATTTATAGAGACCTGTTGGATGCTTATAATGGCATAAAAGAAAACTCAAATTGCAGAAATAAAATATCTTTAAAGGGTTAAAGCGATACAATCGAGATATACAAAAATATGAGAACTGATTAAATATAGAGTGGCTACATTAGAGTTTATTAATGAAGTTATGTTGTTAGGTTATCTACAGAGGCTGCAAAATACAAAATGAAGTTAATGTTGGGAAATTGGTTGCTACAATAAAGATATTTGTTGGATAAACGGATGCTTTACCTTTGGTTCCCATTTAACATTAGGCATATCGTCTAATTTTTCCAGTAAATACTGGTACTAAAATTAGGAAAAAGAATAATCTAAATTTGTATGTTCAATGTAGTTAGGTTTAAATTTTCCTTTGAAGTTAAACTTGTAAATATTTTTAATGTTTAAAAAAAAATACATTATAGATTCCGCACTAATAACTGAGTTGTCATCTTTATATTCTGCAAAACAAAATACCCAAATATTGTAAATGTTTGAACATTACCTCATATGTAAATAGCGAGACGAAAAAACAATCAGCATTATTTGTAAAATAGGCCCCAATATACATACAATAATGAGATCATAATCATATATGGAGGAATTTTTCTAACACATTTAATATATTAAAGAACATATTGTTACGGAAGCTCACCTACCTTTTAGTTTGTTAATTATATTCCTGTTTCATTAGAATTTATAATTTTTGTAATACCTTTATTTTGACGTTTTCCGGAATATTCCAGGCTATATTATATTTGTTTCTCGACACGTTTTTGAGATCGCAGAAACTTCGAGAACTCTAAAAATCTATATAAGCGGATCAATTCCGCCGTCAGAGTGAGTTTAAATTGAGCAGTCGAACGCAAATGACTGAAACGTCAAAGTAAAGCATTTGACAGTTGTGAATTTGTTGCATTATCTTTATTTTATAATACTGCTGCAATGTATAAATTTTTAATTTATATTTTATTATTGATATTGGATATTAACTTCTTTTATTTGACAAAAGTATTTATTTATGTTTAGTTCTTTCGAGTCTGTTGATGTTATAAGTCTTAATACAAAAATTTACCCCTCCAAGAAAAAGTTAAAATCATAGATACGCCCATGTGTGAAACTGTTGACACAGAAACGGTATAACTGTGTTAAATATAATATAGCATATAAATACCATACAGAATCTTGAGATCAAAAGAAAAATGCTCCTACGAAAACAGGAAATTGAATAGTCTTAACATTTACAACCTGACTACAACAGACAAGTGAAGTAATATGTTGAGTTGCAATTTGCCCATTGTTTGATAAATAGTAGTGTTTCTCTAGGGACATTAATTTGAGTTATTTCAGTTGTTGCGATTTAATAAAACAAAACAGGCAGGCTTTGAAAGCTCGAAACTTTACCGTGCAACGAAATGAAACTTGAGCAATGCAGTGGAATGTTTCTTATAACATTATTCGTAACTAGAGAACTGCAACCTTTTTTCGCTAAATCTTTGATTTAAAACGTTTTTAATTAAAATGTTGTTTAGGTGATTTATAAAACAGTGAGGTGACAGCAGCTGCAAAACTTAATAAATTAATCTGAAATTTACACTGACGTTACACTCAGTGGAATGTACCATTACGGGGATGTTCTAAGAGCAAATAGCGTCACCAGTTTTATGCAACTAAATTCTGGGTGATAATTTTAAATGAATCATTTTATTTGAAAAATTAATTGTAAGCACATTAATCCAAATTAGAAAGAAACATTGCTCGCGCTATTTGACAGTATAATTTTCCAAGGTATGAAACCAAATTTATTGTAAATTTCCTTTCATTCTTTTTTTTCTTACATTCTTTTTCTCATTCAGAAAAAACTCTGATACTGGAGACTAAATTTTCTGGTTTGTATTTATATTTACTCAGTGTAATATCGATAAACCTGTTCTTCTGATATATTTTTGAATAATGTTAATGTGCTCAGAAATCCTCATGATAAATGCACCGTCAACTTGTATGACTGACACTTTGGCTATGGACTTACTAACTACATGTTTTGTTTTTATTTATGGAGAAATATCTATCAACAATCTATTCCTTCCGTAAACACTATACATAGTACACAGATATACTGATAAGAGAGGCAATTTGCTAAGGAAATACTATATTAATATTACCTATACACCAAAAGATCGACTGTTTTGCTCGACGATTTGGAAACCGCTACCTACATGTCTTCCATACTTTACTGTATCAGATCCTTATGACAAACTTAAAACAATCCCAAAATATTTCAATTTAACCAAACTTATCTATATACAAAGTTGCACACAGGCGGAGTTATAAATCTTCAAAGTGAGGCCAGTTGTTAAATTTTAAAGAAAAAATGCATTAATTGAAACAATACAATATTTTGTGTTTAATAGAAGAAATCAAAAAGTCAGTAGCAGTCTTTGTCTTTAAAATTTGAAAATATTAAAACTATAAAATAAAAAAAAAATAAATTAAAACTAAAGAAATTGTTCAAAATGAGCACCATTTGCACTGAAACATAAATTTACTTTTGGTCGAAAATTGAAATTTACTCTGTCTAATAAATGATGTTATTTAAATAATAAATCGTAATACGATACTACAAATCTTCTCGGGATTCAATTGGCGAGGAATAAACAAAATACTTCACTGTCCCTCAAAGAAAATAATCACATTTGTTGAGGTCTGGTGATCGTGGTGACCAATTTTGAGGACTATTATTTTCTCGTTTCAATCATTTATTTGGAAACTTAAAATTCAAATAGTCTTGCCATTTAATCGATTTCACAAAGTAACTGGTCCAATCAAATAACGATCAATAATACCGGCCCAAACATTTATCTTAAGCTCGCGTTGAAAATGTCTAGGAGTTATTACATAGGGGTTTACATTGGAATATTCATGAATGTTGTGAATATTTGTAATTCTCTACGAGTGAAACAAGCCTCATCAATGAATAGAATTTTCTTCGGAAAATTAATATCCTGTTGCAAATTCCGCAAAAGGTGACTCGCAGATCCAATTTTTGAGACAATAGCTCGTCCATTATTGAATTTGAAATCGATGTAGTAAATTACATTTTAGAATTTGGTGTAAGGAATTCTTGATTATCCAATTTCCCGAGATAAACGTTTAGTACTTATTTGCGGTTCATCTCCAACTGTTCAAAGCAAAATATTTTCTTGATCTTGTATTCTTATTACACTAGAACGTTCTGGGATTGAGAAACTTTCTTGTCTCTCGAGGTCATTTTTCAACAATAGAAAATGTTTCTCTATGGAAAATCATTAGAAATGAAAATCTTCTACGATATTCTCCTACATTTTTTATACAACACGTCAACTTGTTCGCTGAATGCAAATGTTCCAGCCATTTTCAAGTGTAGCAGAAATAAAATAGTTTTATTACTAGCTCTCAAATTTAAAACACAAAGCCTAACACTGACTTTTTGATTTCTTCTAATGAACACTATTAGATTTTGTTTTAATGAATTCATTTTTTCTTGAAAAAAGTTTTATTAAATTTAACAAGAGTAAAAAAGTGTTTTAAATTAAATTATCCGCGGGATATTATCATTATTTCTCAATTCGATCAATGGAAAAAAGTTTGGTATATTTTTAGTATACCTACATATTTTTTTATTTTATAGTGTTTCAATTTACTTGAACTCATAGTCAAAGAAAACCAATAACAAACCTAAACCAAGAACCAAATTTGGTTATTCGAAGTTAATGTAATTTTGAGATATAACTCCGTCTGTGCGCAACATTGTATATAGGTATGTTTGGTTAAATTACAATATTTTGGGACCTCCTACATGCACCTGCTCTGTGTCGGTTCTTATGCGAAACACCCTGTATGTATATGTATTGCATAAAATTGACCACCATTATAAAATAACAGTGAAAAAATGACCTAACTATTTATTAAAATCTTCACAAACTGACGAATTATCATCAAATTTTAAAATGTTTAGGACTAACCAAAAGCGAATAGAAGGACTTTAAATGAATGTAACGTTACGCCCTCAATCTGTGTTTAATAAACAAGATTTTCTAATGATTTTCGCTACGAAGCAATGTACGTGAAATAACTTTTTAGGTTTGACTGCCGAGTGGAACATTTAAATTACTTAGCCATTCATTAAGGCAGATATATCTTTTCGCCATTTATTAAAATTTTCCGCTACACCTAATCCGAAGAGAAATACGAGAATCAGAATGTGGAAATAACAGACGATCATGTTCCTGGTGCGACGCGGTGCGGCGAGGGAACAATTAGCTTACGGAACCATATGTTGAAACAGTTAAAAATTCTCGGCTATTACACTGTTCCGTTTTCTAACTATAAAAAGACTTTAAATGGCTATATTGTACAAAATATGTGTAAGAACTTTAATAAAAGTTTCTAGTATCGTTCGAATTTAATTGCAGTTTGTAAGAGGCAACTACTTTTAAAATTTGCAGTCCACGAAATTATTTTATTTTACATTGTACTATGCTTTGCTCAAAATTACTGAAATAGAGATGATACTTATGAATTAAATAGAGAAAATTAGATATTTTTGTTTTCGTAATCATATGGTAGGACGCAAAGAAGGTTGGCTTGGGTCAAATTGATACCAGTCGGCGTCTGACCATCCCCTAATTAATGAGGTTTCTCAAGTTTTCCTCATTTATGCACTGATTTATGGTTACGTGATATCAATTTAATATGCCTTCCCTCTCCCACAAGGTCTCCACTACTGGATTATCCACAGGGTGTTTTGGCAGCAGGGCCATATGTAAACATTTTGATTTATTCTCAATACAGGTTATGCACCCTTAAAATATTTACTCGTGGAAAACTAGAAAGAAATTGACGGAAGACTATTTAAGTTATGTAAAAATTACTTACTTAATGCCAATCAAGAATGATGGAACCTAAACACATTTTGTGCTTGAAGTACGTAATCACTTAAATGTGGAATACTGACAGATGGATAGGGAAAGGGACACCTGTTAGATGGCCAACCCGAAGTTCTGATTTAACATCAATTGACTTTTTTCTGTGGGGTTAATGTCAACTACATAGTTATTAGACCCTTAAGAAAAATACTGAATATTCTATCACGTCGGAACGTTGAAATAGATTAAAATAAAAAACATCCATGGCATAGCCTAATTCATGTAGATTAATACTTAGTACTTGCAACAAAACTTTGTCATGTGTTTTGGGGAAAGTGGCCGGTTTAATATTAGTAAATAATTGAAATGATATAAAAAGACACATTAATAGGTATCTGACCACTTAATAAAAATGTTCCTTACGTGTTTGTTTAAACAATTCATAAAGCCTATCTATTTATTCTTTCTCTTCCTCGTTTTCCATTTTTTCTTTATGAAATTCGTCTGCTTGTTAATTTTCCAAATCACTCTATTCGTTATCTAAAATCTCATCATTTTCTGGTTTGTAGCATATGTGACATAAGTATATGTTATCTACGTATTTTTCTGGAATGTGAATTATGGTGTTTAGAGGTAACACAATGTTTGTGGTAAAATTGTTTACAACTGCCATACGTCAAGTATGATTTCGACCGAATTTCTATTTCACAGTTTTACATATTTTACAGCTTTTCTTGCAATTCTCATTTTTCTATTACAATCTCTCTATATTTTTCAAACGTGATGACAACAGCCTATGTTTCTACCTTTTCTCTCGAAAAAACGAATTTATTAAATATTCTTCAATTTGACGTTGATCACTGCCATTGTTAGAATTTGTACCACTGCAGTTTCTATATTCTAATTACCTGATTGCAGTGACTGCTGCTGAACGCGCAATAATTAGTTCTTTTTGGAGCACTATAATTGGTGGTTTGTTTTCTTTTCCAAGGTTCTCTTCTGTATATTTTTTCTTCAGAATTTGCTTTCACCATCTATGTGAATTGGTTGAAAATGGTTGTTGTTTTCTAGTTTTTCATTGTTTAAGCCGACTCCTTCTATCAGTTCTTCTGCTTTTGTTCCAAAATAAATATCAATGTCTGGATGGCAGATGCAACAAATTCACTGGTTCTCTTAATAATTTCTGGATACCTTCGTAGAAAGGCCTTTCTAGAGGTATTTATGAACGCTGGACATGTGTTCCTTCTTTTGGGAAAATTCTTTCTTAGCTAAATCTAAAATCTATTTATACAGATTTTAGATCCTCCTTTTCTATTAAAAACGTAAAAGATCCAAATGAGTATCGGTGACCCGAATGTTTTAACTTAAAATCTATTTTAGATTTTTCTGATACAGATCTATAAAACGTCGTAAAGCCTTTTAAGGATACATAACCCGTTTTGAGAACAAAAATATTTAGTACTTATAAAGGGTCTGGTGTTAAGCCCGCATTTCACTGAGGCTGGTCCAACCAGGCTAGTACAGCCCGGCTGGTCCAGCCAAATTTGAAATGTAGTATAGCAAATGGTCATACACTCACACAGGCTGGTACACGATGAGCTTGCTTTCGAGCTCAGGCGGCACAAGCCATGTTTGTAATAATTTACATTTTCAAGCGGGACCAGCTATGCGGGATCCTATATAGACCAATTAGATTTCTGCCTTTATACCACGTGAGCATCTACGTCGCTGTACAATCTCAGTCACCAATAGACCAGGACCAGCCTGGCTGGACCAGCCTCAATGAAATGCCGCCTTTGCACTTGTTCCAGCCACTAGCCTAGGCCGGACCAGCCTGTCTGGACCAGCCTCAATGAAATGCGGGCTTTAAAAGTACAGTGCGTTTCATTAACTTTGATAACATTTTGATCAGCTGTAACTTTTCTGTTTTTAAAGATATCGGAATGAAGCAAAAACCATATTGCATAGTGGACTAGCAAGTTTTTTCTTATTTGAAAAACAAAACAAAATACCAACGATTTTGAGAGATCTTAACCTAACTTATATTTTTAAATGGAACGCCCTGTATATTATTGAATATTTGGATTCTACTCAAAATCCAAGCATATTTTAAAAAGCATATCCTATACCTATCTTCAACTGTTTCTGAGAAATAGTTTTACAAACATGTCAAATTATCATAAAAATTGCTCTACTTGTTCATGGCACACTTTGCACTGAGCTAAAGCTGAAGTTCAGCATTGCTTGAGCCGTGCTGGTAGCAATCGAGCCTTAGTGTTTTGTTCTGTTGAGGAAAATGGCAGACAAGTAGAGCGATTTTTATGATAATTTAACATGTTTGTAAAACTATTTCTCAGAAACAGTTGAAGATAGGTATAGGATATGCTTATTAAAATATGCTTGAATTTTGAGTAGAATCCAAATATCCAATAATATACAGGGCGTTCCATTTAAAAAAAATATATAAGTTAGGTTAAGATCTCTCAAAATCGTTGGTCTTTGTTTTGTTTTTCAAATAAGAAAAACTTGCTAGTCCACTATGCAATATGGTTTTTGCTTCATTCCGATATCTTTAAAACAGAAAAGTTACAGCTGATCAAAATGTTATCAAAGTTACTGAAACGCACTGTACACATTTTCGGCCAGGAGTTCGTATATCTTATCGTCTTAAACTCTTCTACTACGCCCCAAAGTTTATAACCTATTTTTGAAATACCCTTTATATACCCAATAACATATCAAAAGAAAATAACTTGGTTTTTATGACTTAACATGGTCTTTTTTTTGGCCAGCAAAATATACTACTTTTTTCCGTTGTTATTCCAGGTGATTGACTTTTTCTTGAAGTGGGCTTAAAAAGTATCGAACTTAAATTGCTGATGATCCTTTATAAAACAGAGTTATACTAACTTGGTTCTTTAAGTTCATTAAAATGTTTTAGATCAAAAACATCCTCTTTGTCTACATCTAGTATTGGTATTCTTGTCTTGCTATTTCTTGGTCTTGCAAGAATTGCAAGAAAAGACAAGATGTTAAAAAATTTTGTCATTTGTATGCAACAATGAGAGACAAGACATATACAAGACTCTCACAAGACAGGACAAGACATTATCTTGCAAGATCAAGCAAGAACAAGGCTTTAAAGAAACTCTTGTTTTGTTTTGCAAGAGAAGACAAAGCTTTTCAAATTTTGCAAGATTTTTTTATATCAGGCAATTTGAGTACCAAATAATTAGTTTATGACTCAAGAACATGCCACCATTATTAGCTTTGAATTTAGGCTAATTTCCGAGAAATTACAGAACTTTTTATTGAGTCAAGTGAAAAATCACCTCAAAAAGATCAGCTTCTTCAAACTTCCTAGGTGTTATAGTAAAATATTATAATAAAATCACGACATATTCTTCCTCTTAGACGTTCAATCTATTATTGAATTTTGTATGAACTTTAACAATCCTCTATTACTAATTGTATAGATATAGTACCATACAAATCATTTAGTTAATGGAAGGTACAGATTTACATCGTAAAACAGGCATGCATTCGAATAATATATATAGCGAAATGGAAACTAAGTATCTTAGAAATACTTAGATCCAAAATCTGCTTATATGCTGGAACAAGAACTTATACTTTGATGCTACCCTGCAGTGCAGTAGATCCTGCTGACATATAAAGCTCTATTGTTTCTTATTATAGTACCTAGTGTATATTGTTTTGCCTAAATTAAATACTTTTATAGTGAAACTCTGGCATAAGGGATTACTTCAAGATATTTATGCGTATTGTACGAATACTTTACATTAGTTATGTACATTATTCAAAATTCAATTCTACATATCATAAAATAACAGGATTATTGATTACATTATAAAAACAGCCTAATTGCTTCCGCTACAGAATGTTGAAATATTTATTTCTACATTTTATGTACCATGGCAATTATTTCCCAATTATGCTATAATTTAGGTTTTTTTTATGGATTTTCGGGTTGACCTTCATGACTGTTTCAGCATCAACGTTTACAGAAGGTTATATACAGACCTGTCAAAAAGAAGATAGGTTTAAAAACATTTAAAAGTGTTTCAAAACCAAACGAGAAAATATCGCGCAAAAAAACAATATTTTTAACTAAAAAGGAACGATTTAAACATTGTCAGTTACGTTTAAATAACGAAAAAATTAAACAGTTAATATACGTTTATGGAAAAACTTTTATTTAGAGTTTTATTAACGTTTATATAAAATTCTGCTAATGTTTTATATAACGTATTCTTCAACAGTGAAAAAATAGTATGGCATAATTTTCTATTCAAATTATGGTAATAATTCAGTGATGATTAGTTATATTTAAAACAGCAGAATTTCAAGAAACAACTACCTACTTTGCCGCCTAATTCCCCGACCAGCAGTACACCTGAAAAACTTATAGCAAGCAGTCAGGTGATACCAGACATATACCAATTTCGAGCTTGTTATTTCATTAAGCCGGCGAGAAACGTGATTGAATTTACATCTAGCTGATAGAAGTAAAGGAGGATATAATGCGCGAGATATAAGTGTCTACATCTAGTGGTCGTTAGATTATATTTTGACGTATATTACACATTTGTACTGTATGTTCGGAATATGAGTGCCGAAATTTTAAGGGTTTACATTTCTGAACAAAAGCAACAAATACATTTTTTGAAAAAATGTCTAAAATGAATAGTTTAGTTATAATTTCAAAAATAAAAATACAGCTGCAATAAAATGCAAAACTATGTTATGGAATTACAAACTAAGATACAATTAAAGTTATGTAAAAGCTCCTATAAAGCAATTTGTTTTTTTTTTGTATAAGCATTAATGGAGTAAACAATTGCAGTTTTAGAGAAACTCGTTAAAACTGTAATGTACTGTAACATTGTATTAGTATTGTGACTAGTGTGTTTCATTTTTGTCTAGTTTTTCTCTGATAATTGATAGTGTACATAAACAAAAATGGAACAATTTGTAGTAACCATAACCAGCTGCATGACATGTTCACTTATGGCGAATCTGGATGTGCAAAATTTTCAGGCTACGGGATATTTATACGGTAAACACTTCTCGCAAGCAACAGAAGTCATTTTGAACACTCGTTACTATTATTATGTGTTGTGAGAAACGAGCTCTAAGAATACCATTCACAGTAAGTAGTTATGTTTAGGTGCATCTATTTGTAATTGTTATGTACAAATGCCTAACAATCCTATCATGGTACGTGAGCGATGTAGTCACGTATTCAAGACCTGTTTGCTGTCATAATTCTGTTACCGTTGGTCAGATAAGAAAAATTGTTAAGTCAAATATGTTTTATTTAGTACAATTTAAAATATCAACAGCTACCTGCTTGTGATAGAAAAAATATATAGTATTATGTATTTTATACGTTTTATTTTGTTATTGTTGTTATTGTGTAGAAAGAAGAAAATGTGTTATCAACATTAAGTAAACGATATATTTTATACGTTTAAATTTGTAACTAAAAATAAACGTTAAACTTTTAACACAAAAGTAAAATTTACAGTTACAATGTTTTGTGCATGTTGGGATGTAACTTCTATAAAAATAAATATTTTTCTCTATAGTGGTGCAATTTAGGAAATATACTTATCTTTTTTACAGTAAACTACATTTCAAAAGCCCAGTCACCCCAAGACTTTTACTCTACGTAAGACTTTTACTTTAAGTAAGGTAAATTTACTTTCAGCTAAAGAAGTTACTCTTGCTGTATGGATCACTCAATCCTATTGAAGGATATCCTGCTACTTAATAAAAACAAATTAATAAAGAAAAATCATTCTGTCCTTGTAATCTGATCTAATCTTTTAGGGTCAGGGTGTAATTTAATTAGTTTTCAATATTTCTTATTAAAGATGTAAATTTCGATTGATAAATGAAACTTATATTGTTAAAATAACAATATTTGCCTATACCAAACTGCCAATATTTAGTAGTTGACAATATTGATTGTTCATCGTTTTTTGTGCACTATAATATGTTTACCTGTCTTTCACATAATTTGTGCAATTTTATTAAGTGCGCAGAGTCCCATTTTGCCCTATCCTCTAGTAATTTAGTTGAACTCTTCATATTTACCATGATTGCTGATATTTCTAATAGAAACTAGTACATACATGGTGATTACCCATAACAATCGGTACACGACACTCTTGGTACTCTACAAATTTTCAGATGACGCGTTCTAGTATTGAAGTCCAGCAGCGCTGATTACGGCGGTTGGAATTTATTATAAAATTCTCATGATTTCCTATTGATTACACTGGGTATTTGTTTCTGTTATTATTTAGTGGTTCTGCACCTCTGAAGCGTGTCATTGAGTAGACAAGGATATTGACCTAAATACGGTAGGTCAAAACTTTGATTGCCAGATTGTTTATCACTGAATATGTCCCGGACGGCTTTTTGTTTACAGCACGAGTTTTTTTATTACTTTTTGTGTTTAAATACAACAAACGTTTTAGCCTCTTTTAATAGTTTTAACCTAGTTAGTATTAGATTTTATTTCACTATTTATGTAATGAAATGCAAATGGTTGATTTTGAACCGTTGGACTTTCGTAATTTCAATATTAAATATTTTTACGTTGGAACTTAATATGTTAATTGCATAATTTAAAAAAAAAATTTATAACATTAATTACATATTGCGATAAGTAGGTACTATAGGATAATATTTAAATTTGGCAACAGCGTGTCAGACTGACACCGAGTTGAATTATTGCCGCCAGCGATCGGTGACAGTCTGAAGAGGGGGTTTAAATAATGGTTTGGAAATATTTTTTTTGGCGTAAATATGCATTTATTTTATTTTTTATTCATATTATACTCATTTTTCCCTATTTTCTCTTAAAATTAATGACATTATGACTGAATCACCCGGTATAACGCATTCCAATACCATTTTATTACAAAGTTACGGCAAGTAAGTACTAATTATAGGTGTGACAAAAATTACAAATACAATCAGTCATGCTCTCTTCAAATATTGATAGTTTTCAATTAATATATTCAGCCACTAAGTGCAGCACGCTCTGTTCTAGCCAGATATTTCGTGTTTGGAAGAAATTTATAAACACGCACACTGTCAAGCGATGGAAAAGGAAGTGCCGTATAGATTTAAATATTCAATAAATAAACCGCAACTCATTAGCCAGTAAAAAAATTTACAGGCCGAAAGTATTTCGTTAGATCTTTCCCGATAAGCTTCACACATTATTTTTGGTGAAGTATCTGTACTGAGTAAGCTGACATTTTGAACTTTAAGGGAAAAGATTTATTATAACAATCTACTTAGACAGAATTATACGCAATAATGAATCACATTCTATTTTTAACTACACTCAACCAAAAATGATAATTAAAAGTTACGTAACTATGATGAATATCTCTTCAAATTGAGCCGATGAAGTCTTTAATTGAATTAATGCAAATACATCTGTAAAATTGTCGATAAATAAGTTTATTAAACTATAAACGATACATTGTAGTAGGTAACGAAGACGGATATATTGCAGACAATAATTATTAAATCTGTAAATGATACTGCAGGAAACATTACACCTGCAGTATCTGTGTGAACAGCTAAGAACCCACCCCACCAGACATAGACCGGTTTCGGGCTTGTTAGCCCTCATCAGTAGCCATAGTTGAGATGACTGACACTTGAAATGGCTGTTCCTTTATATGTATGTTCACATACATCAAACTTAGTGCAGGTAAGATATAAGTGGTCTGCTTACTTCCTGCTCGGCCTAAGCGGCTCGACTTACAGGAAGCGACCTACATTGCAGTAGGTACTTATCGCAGAAATTCATTATTTCAATGATTTCATTCATTAATAGAATACTATGAGTTATTGAATCTGTGATGATAATTGTACATCATTTCAATTATTTTAAGGTTACAGACAAAAATGGCCGAAACAGACCTGAATTGCTCCACATTTCTGCAAACAAGTCTATTCAAATTATTGTTAGTAAATACGCATATTATGTAACGTGTAATCGTTTACCTTGTTTGACGAGAATGAAATAAACATGCAATCCTTGAAATGACGAAATGTTTCTGTCAAGCAACGAAATATTCATTTGATTATTGGCTTTGCCGACAATACCACCAATGACTAGGCTTTCCGCGAAATGACGCACTACGCTCAATGACTACGACATATACAGTCACTTCCTAAATACTTTATCTGCCTATCGAACATGCGGAAATTCATTTTTTAATTGTTTATGGTAAGGTCAGTTAACAAGAGACAGTATTTTTAAATTAGAATCATTTTACAGGCGATCTGGCAACCTCGCCTTCAGTAAATCATATGGTTTATTAGTTACGTCAGTGGTCTACTTGGTCAGCGGATCTCAAAATGTGGCTTTTAAAAAATATATCTCCGTAAATATTTGAAATTTTGAAAAATTACTTTCAGTTGGTTTATCTACATGACGAATTGCACCTGCAGTTAAAATATTTGTACTTATTTAAGGTTCACCCTGTATAAACTCAAGGATTGAAGCAATGTACAATTTATTACTTAATGTTTTTAATTTGACAATTTGACATTGATAAGTATTATGAAAATATATCGTCAAACTTCTGGTTCAAAACTGACAGAAGTTTTCATACTTAAATATTCATTGAATATATAGGTATGTAACATTCATTGCTTTAATCAATATTTTACATCGACTAATGTAAAAATATGCATTAATACAATACTTGCCAATACATTTTTATATGATCTCATTGTCCAAACTGATTGGGTCTTTCTTGGGAGTATCGATGATGTCTAGAGTTTCTGCTCCATGTTTTATGATAAGTTGTACAATTTGTTAGATGTAGCCGTTTCCAAATACTCGTAGGTATCTCATGCTCGCCGTTGTCAGTCTCTACCTTGGTTTATGGGAGATGTTGTTAAATCTATTCGCACTAAAGCCTCGTTTCAGAAGAAGTGTATAAAATTTAGAACAATGGAATATTATAATTTGTTTATGCACCATCGTTCCAACTGTAAACATGAAGCCTATTATAAGTATTTAATTAGTGATAGTTATGAAAAGTTGTAAAACAGATTGTAGAAAATTTTAGAATGTTATCCAGAAGAAAAAAGATTCATCGTGAATCCCCTCTGTCATGATTTATGTTAATACTGTACTCTCTAACCCCAGCGATATAGTAAATGCTTTTGGAGAATAGTTAAATAGTGTTTTAAAGCAAGTGTTGGGTTTACACCTCTTATAGCATAACCTATCAATCATCATCGTGTTTAATCTTAACAGATCCAAAGATTCTTCACCGTGGGCGTGGATGGGATACCGAGCTTTATTTTGAAGGACTGTTTCCATCCATCACTTTCGAATGCAGCGTATTTTTCTAAAATTTTTGAATCTTCATTATACAGAGAAATATACTTTTACTAAGTAATTGATATCTATACATCAACATGAATTTATACAAGATCAACTGTATCTAATCATACAGTTTCTTTCTAATACATTTCTGAAGATTTAGACAGCGGAGGATAAGTTGATGTAATATTTATCGATTTTCAAAAAGCCTTCGGTCAGATAGATCATTATATTTTATTAGTCAAATTACATCGTTTTGGTATTTCGAACTCATTAATCATACTTCTGGAAACACATCTAGCTAACAGACAATTTGTGGTTATATTTCAAAACTTTACCTCCCGATCATTCATTCCCACATATGGGGTACCGTAAGGTTCCAACTTAAGCCCGCTTTGGTTTTTACTTTTTATTAACGATCCTTCTGATGGTATTTTATGCGAAATATTATTGATGGCTGATGATTTTAAGCTTTAGTCGTCAATAATTTCGATATCAGATTGTGTCTTCAGTTCTGTATGAATAGTGTGTTATCATAGTGAAATAAATCATTTTCCTCTCAATATTTCCAAATGTAAGTCTATGTCTTTTACTCGCAAAGTTAATTTTGTTATATATAATTATTCGACCAATGGTTATGCCATAAGTCGTGTTGAGTCGTTCTAGGAATCACCTTTGATACCAGATTCACTTTTATGTATAACGCAACTGTAGGGATTTTATTTTTGCAGTCACACTAAAACATTGTTCTCTTTACTAATTATAATATACATCCCCAATAGCTTGAATTAGTTCAAAGATAATTTCTAAAACTTCTAGCATTTCAAAACAAGAGAGTTGACAGCTCCATGTTGAGTAAAGTACATTTTTGATTGTCACGTGGCAATACAAGACTATAAGACAACAAGTTTATTTTATTGTTCTTGCCCTAGAACTAACTTACTAAGTCTCCAATTTTTTTTAAATGTGTAATTTATACAGTGGAATTGCTAAAGGTTGTGATACTTTTATTGATAATTTAAACACTATATGGAGTTGTGTATCCCACTCAGAGTAATTTCGTGTATTATATTATATATTTTTTATTATTACCACAGACTACTTATTCCTGTAATTGGGTGTTTCCTGTTTCCTGAATAATTAAAAAAATATATTGATTTAACCAACACAGTTATAAACTAATCAACAAGTGTATGTTATATTAACAAATAGAATCATTTATTTAATACACTTTTATTCAATAAACGGCAATCATTAATATTATAAACCATATTTTTTTCCGTCTAGTAATTAACAAGCTATTTATAACTTTTACGGATTTTCTGATTAGTTTCGCTGATCACGAGTGAAATTAGAATCAAAATTAAACTCATTAGTAATCGATTAATTTTAATGTCAGCTAAAATAGTTTATCACTTATGTATAAGTTTGCGGAGTTGTAGCTATTATCTGTTCGGAGGCGGCATTAATCAACGTCAATTATTTAAATTGTCAGTTAGTAAAATACAAAGCTGGCTGAATAATGTTCAGATCTTAGAAGCTGATTATGAAAATATTTATGGGAATAATATTAAAATTATAAGTACGTGTAAATTAAATGCAACCCTACATATGTTTTAAATAACAAAACAAAAATAAAAAAAACATTTATTTTTTAAAACAATGTAGAATGTGAATGAAAGAGAAAAAATAAAAGCAATATAATTGGACAGAAGATGATTTGCTCACCAATTAATACCTGTGATTAAAATAACTGAAATAAAAGAAATTGTAACCCTTTTAAAATATGTTATAAGATTATTTTACAATATAACTGATCACGGTTAATCACAGAACTCACTTGATTTTGATTCAACACCAAACCCTAACCTCATTCTAACCAACAACGAGCGACTCATTTCTTATTTAAGTTGATCCACCTGTTGGAAAATCTGATCACACTTTTATACTGTCTGTACAATTTTAACATTAAAGTAATTGATTTAACAGTGAACTATTCATTGTGAATTGAAATACATTAGTGGGCAATGCTATTCAATTCTAAATTAGAAAACTTTTATGAAACTACCAGTAGTTATATCTATAGAAACACCACAAAGTATATTTAGAAGAATAACTTAAAACCTTGAAACGACTTGAACTCCATACGCATAGTCAAGCAAAGACGAATCTTTGGAGTAAATTTAAAGAAACTTATGACATATTTGACATTGTATAACCCGTCAATTTCTAAAAATCTAAAGAAACTGTTGGCAACATCTAAAAAAATGTTAAGAGGTCATTATCAACATTTTAAATACATCTCTTTAACTATATAGTTTCTATATCTCTTCTAAGTGGAAAAAATGGTGAAATATATTATAATAGATCTGGTAACTGAAACCTCTCTAAGTTGAACTAATGCAGCATTTGAACAATTAACAAAATTTTGACTATTGGTCAACAACATTGAAGAATAAAACATTTAGTTGACAATTTCTTAACTAACATATGCAACTAAGACATGGTAATATTGCTAGGGCTCATAGAACAAACGATCAAGATATTTTAGATTTGGTTTCCGAAAATTCAACCATTAGTTGTAGAAAAATTTCTTTACAGATAAGTACTACATCTTGTACTGTGCGGATAATACCTACCAAAACAATTGCATCCATTCCATTACAAAAAACTATAAGAAAGTTTAGGCATTTAACTGCAGTGGCACTCTTAAAACATTCCCTCAAAAGTCAATATCTGCATTGCTGGTATAAATTTCCATTATTATTATAAACCAATAGAGCAGAATAAAATTTTAATGTGATTGCAATATTCACACTATTCAAATCAGAAAATATATACAACATATTACATATAAATGGAAGAGTTCGAGATCTGACACATACCTACACACTTGATAAATAAGTACTATTACAGGAATCGCCTGGTTTTTTTTGCATTTTCCTTAAAAAAAAAAACGGTGCACAAATGTACTAAGAGCATTTTTTTTGTAAAATGAAATTTTACATAGGATAACAAGGTAAGATGGAATGGTAAAAACTCTTAAGTAAAAAAAGTTGAGAAAAAATGTTAGCGCAACACTAGCGTGTTCGGAACCACCAATACCATAGATAGCTGTGTTACATTTTAATCAAATCTGTTGGTCTTTAAAAAAGTTATATCAAAAATGATGTACAGGGCATGTAGGACATACGTTATTAAGTAAACCCCACTTATTTTTCTATCTATCAGCCCTAGAAATATTATGCCTTTCGCTTTTCACTATCAGTAGCTTCAGTGGCGACACCGCAAAAGTTCAGCTATATACACCTGATTTTAACATACACCTGTTAAAAACAAGTAAATAGGTGAGTAGGTTAAGCAGTATCACTTCAATTAGATGACTTTTCCAAATACGTGCAGTATAAAGAATGTATTATTCTAATTGAAATGGCGTTTGTTCTAGACAACTTCGTGAAAAATAAGCCAAAAAACTCTATTTAACAAAATAGTCTGGCCACCCCTCACAAAACGGTCGCTGCCACAGCGTAAACGCGTGACGTCCGACGCCGTGCAGACGTGTATACCTAAATACAGCAGTGTGCTTTAGTTCGTATCTGTAAACGATTTTCATGTTTTCGTTTAGGTGTTATTGTGTTAAATATACATTGATATTGAATAAAGTTGAAAAATAGACTGGTAAAATGGCCACAGAAAGCGCATCTCATCGGGCAAATGGAAGAAGTATTGCATTATGCCATTATGTACGAATACAGCGCCTAATAAAATATATTTCATCGTACTAAAAAATTAAAACAAAAACGTGGAGTAGGGCGAGGAAGAACGACGAAAGGCAGCATTGCAACATTGTTCGTGAATATCATTTTAATGTAAATTTAATTGGAAGTTTAAGAAAAAATTAAAATGTAAAATTGTAAAGAATCAACGAAACTCTTCTATTAAGCTACCAGAATCAGTGGTAAAGCAAAATTACATTTTTTCTCATTTATTATATCAAGCGCTTCATTCCGATTCCAAATAACGTATTCAGTATTTGCTCCTACCATATACGTAATGTAGAAATGTAATTTAAGGTATTTAAAAAATTTTGCTATCTGATTTCACTACATTAAATTACCTGCTTTATTCTGAAAACATAATAAACAAAAGTAATATAGAAGGATTTTTTAAAAATGGAAAAAATAGGTAAAATAAAATCAGCAGTAAATAGCAATAAACATTTATTAAATTAATTTTTAGAAATTAATAAATGTTAAATAACATTATTCATTACTTTTACTATTTTTCAAATTAAAACAAATAGTTTAATGTGAAATCAGACCGGCATAATTTTATAAATACCTCGAGTAAATCCATCTATCTGGTACTTATCCAACAGCATTACGTTTAACAATACCGTAAGTTCACGACATCACCACTAATAATTCTGGCATTACCTACACAGTATTTACATTTTGTATCTATGACCCACAAAAAAGCAAAAGCACAAGAAACAAATGCCTGTTTACATCACTAGCACCGTAACGTGCACCTGCATCCACGGAAATAAACCGCATTGAACGGCGTGTAACGTCACACCAATGATATCGAGTTTTCGACCACTTGATTTTGTTTACATTCTATGGCGACTTATTAATGTTAATACTTATGTGATTTTTGCCGCCAGACACATGTTCTGACCTTTTAATTTGATGAAAGATAATCTTGTAATACATTTCAGTCCAATATAAAATGAATGCAACTTTCCCATTGTTTTTAAAGGGTTATACTAGTCTGTTGACCTGCTGATAAATGGTGTTTAATTAATTACATCTAGAAATTGCTGCAATATTGAAAGCAATTTTAAGCAATAAATTACCAATCGAACACCATAATTATAAAGGATTAAAATAGCTCCACTCCTGTTTTTAACTGAAAATTATTTCTAATACAATCTTCCACACCGCAGAACACTACCACCATTTGCATTCAAATCGACCAAAACTGTTTTTAGCCAAAGGGTAATAGTACATGCGGCGTCAAAAATCTTCGTATCTACTTTAAATGTTGTGTTCCGCCACATTTACCAACCTATTTTCTTTTCATTCAAATGGTATTGTATAAAAATTAAATATGTCTGTTTCAAATGTGTTTACGTAGAATATACAAAATGGAAACCGATATGGCGTAAAAAGCTTTTGCGTATAGTCCCAACCACAAAAACAATAAACTGGATAAAGAAATAGATGTTTAAATTTGCATAAATTTCAACTTTATTATTTTTGAAAAATTCATAATTAACCGGGAATTGCATCATAAAATAGAATTTTCCAGCCGTAGAACAGCTTGCCCATAAAATAAAAGGATCCATTTTTTTTAAGTATTCTCTTTTTATTTTGTTCTTACTTTAAATATGCTTTTTATCTTTTGTCTCCTTTTCTTATACTGTTTTGGTTAGGTAAATTCGGTTTCACTAAGACAACTTTCAGTTTAAATCTAAACTCTGAGAGAAAGAAAAATTTACTAGTGACAGGTAAAAATACATATTTGCCTAGCAAAAAACTTGTATAAAATAGAGCACAGAGAAACAGTTCAATAGTAGTAACTAAATCAAGTTTTTGTAAAAACCACTCACTAATCACAAGTGACCAGGTCATCTAACTGTGGCTACCAGCACTAACTAAAATCTCATGCTGGTGTACCTACCTAAACTGTGTTGCTATAGTTATCAAAAGTAGCAGTTATAATATTTAGTATTCTATAGTTATTAAAATTATCCAAAACACACAAACTCAAAGTACACACCATAACCACGCAAAGCTTGATGGCGCCCAATTGAAATAATTGACGATCCTTCTGCACATTTCTCCTTTATTTGTGACGTATTCGACGGTGACAAGAGAACAAGTTCACTTATCGCAACAACAATTAGTTGTGGTACCGATCTGTATCGCTGTGACAATAATGAATTCGTTATGACAATAATTTATGTTTCACTAACCATATTTACCAACTACAGCTAACTGCTGACAAGTAAACTAATGACTTACCGAAAGTGAATTTTAAAATTCATTAAAAGGCTATACTGACAACAAGTGTTGTCAGTATAGTACAGACTTATCAGTGGTGTACGTGTGTAGAAATCTTGCTTTACCTGTGAGTAATATTTAACACTAGATAAAAAATATTTATGATAACTATTTTTTTTGCAGCAACATAGTTTACTATGTTTTTCTCAGTGACAAGTCACATTTAGTAGAATATTCTTAAAGATAATCTATAGAGATTAATGAAACTTAGGCAGAAATAATATATTTACCACACACTGATAAAAATGGGTGGACATTTCCATGTTTTGTTATGCTTTTTTTACGTAATATTTACTGGAAAATTTTAATTTACATTATATATATTAAGGAATAATTAAGTGTAGGAAATTTCAGATATAGTGTGGTAATATAATGTATTACAATAGAACTATTTACTTTTACTAAATTTATTATGAAATTTTACAGAAGTATTCAAGTGATTTCTGTTGCACATGCATAGGACCACAACAATCTAAGCTCTAATACAACATTCATTTCAAACAACATATTTATCTTTATGACAAAGAAATAGTAATTGCTTACAACAGATATTAAAATTAGTTATAGATTAATTATAAATTTACTGTAATTAAAATTCGAACTAAAAATATTTATTTTCACACAGATATACGTATAAGTATCTACAAATATTTGCAAAAACCAAGGAATATATACTGATGTTCAGAAAAATTACGTAGTATTTTCAACGAAAATGTTCAACAGATTTTCTAGTGTGAATGAAATACATTGCAATACATTTTTAGAAGATGAGTGAACAACAAAGACACTTTTACAGAGAAGGATGGATCATTCGCAATTAGAGAATGGACGGATAAATTCTACTAAAAAAATCTTTCTACACAAAAGTTATTTCTGCAAGTGACATGGCCTTGTTAACTATTTAGAAATAAAAATGTGACTCGCATAGTGTATTTATTATTGAATTCTAACTGTAAAATCCACTGTATTTCTAATAATTTGTTAGTACGAAATATCCTGCATTATTATATTGACTAACTTTGACATGAACTTTTGTACATTTTAACAAGAAGAGAATTTTTTTTCCATGACATTAAAAGTAAAAACTATTCCCTCTTTTCAACTTCATCTGTCAATACTCTCTCCATATCGCTACAAAAATAATATATTTAAATTGGCTTCTGTTACACTAATCAGGTTAAACAAAATGTAAATATTTGAACTGACTGATGAATTCTTTGTTATCCATTTCTTTAACATGTGCATATTCAATTTTTTACACATTGATATTCATTCATGAAAAAGTTTTCTCTATGCATATTTGTCACTGTTAGTTATAAAGGTAAATATATATAAAATAGAAAAAAAATTAAATTATCTGCTCAATAAAATTACATACTTTTCTATATTTTGCAATAATTCTAAAAATTACATGACATAATATGGAATTTTATCCATGTTTATTTCTGTGTACCTATTTCATTTACAAATTATGTCAAATTACAGACAAATTTTTATCAGAACACATTTTTTTTCGAAAAACTAGCTTGTTTTAGTTATTTTCTTAAATATTAAATAATTGTATCACGCAACTTTAAAATATGCTTCACTTCAAAATTTAAACTAATTCAAAAATAGTATTCCGGTTATACTTCATTGACCCTCAGAAATGTATTTATTTAAGTCTCTACTACTCTATCATTTTGTAAAACATCCAAATATTCAAATATGAGTCTTTATTTATGACGTAATTTCAACAGTCACAAATGAGTACATACCAGAAACTTACGTATGTTATTTGCTAAACAGAGTTTTATTTTTATATTTGTTCGGCATGACATGAACAAGGGTTTAAATTAGCTAATCAGGTTCTTGTTACCAAATTTTAAATTAGACTGAAAATATACATTTTAAAATAAAAATGTACGTAGAGGAAGAAACTTCTGGAAATTCTATTGTATTCGTCTGGTACTTTAAAATTCATAACAGGGACGTCGCACTAATTACTAGGATCTCTAATTAAAGAGAAACGTAACATGATATCCAAGTCAAATCGTGGGGAAGTAGCATATGTTAATGAACACGACGCTACGTACTGAGGTTCTAAACTGTGTTTAGTTTAATTTTGATTATTCACAGTGAACTGTTGTTTAGATGTTCATTTTGTAAGAAAGTGTATATAATGGAATAGAATATAGTACTGTTAACGGTTAAAATGTGTTCGATAACAATGTGAAGTTCATCGCAGAAGTAGAAATTTTAATAAGTAGTATTAACTGAAGCCACTCATTAACAGTGTCTAATCAGTGTATTGTCTTTTTTGGTCAAAAATCACATTTGCCATCCCTTATGTTTAATTATACAAGGTATAAAAAGTCCCGATATTATCCTTATCCTCCCTCGATATTATATTATCCTCTAGACTTTTTCGTTTGAGGATGGATGAAACCAAGTGCGTGTTGACACCTCCGATCCTTAACTTCGAATATCTTTTCTGCGGCTTATATAATAAAACAAATACCTAAAATAAACGCACGTATGCTAAATAATTTTTTTATCGCAATTTAGAAGCATGTTTATTAAAGGTGGAAATAATTTTAATAGAATTAGCTATTTATGGTAAGTATATTTATATCATTTTTAAATTAATCTAGAGATGTCAATATTTTCTAACCCAAAAAAGAGTTTGAATGTTATTTACATCTAAATTTTCAGATCCACTGAGTTGACGTATTAACTTGAATTTAATTTTAATGGGGGTACGTTAATATACAGAACATCCCGCAATTAGGGACCAATATTTCTGTAGGATGTTCTATATTGAAAAAGGTTACTGTTTTTACATGTAAACGTGGGTCTAAAAATTGTTTTACACATATGTTCCAACTGAGGGGCAGAGCGGTAATATTTACCATAATTTTTTTCTGCTCAGACTTTGAAAAATATGAAATTTCAGAGTTTTCTAGTAAATAAACCTTTATTTGTGAACCAAAAGTACACTGCTTGGGTTCAAATTGATAAAAAAGGTTATTTTTTTCATCAGAACCCGTTTAAAAATAATATTAGATGACTTAATAGCAGGGTGCATTTGGCGCAATTTGTACCGTTTTTTAATAGAATATTCTTAAAGTTCATATTATCCAGTCAAAAGTCGAAAAAGTCAAAGCACAAAAATTTACGGTAAATTTTATCTCTCCCTCCAATTAGAAGGTATGTCATAAACATTTGAAAATGTTGTTTACAATGGCGAACTGAGCACATTATGCCAATTACGAAATTTCATAAATTGATATCGATTGATTTGGAAGTTATTTAGAAAAAAATATCATCAGAGTGGCCCCTTTTAAGTGGATATAACTTCCTTAAGAAGAATATTTGAATCAATATTTATATGAAGAAAAAGTACATCCTGGAGGAATATTGCCCACAAATTTCGAAACACCCTGTATTTTCTCAAAGTTTGATCTGTTGGTATAATTCCTTTTCTCTGTATTAGTGTCAATAAATATATTCTGACATTTGTCTATCTAGAATTGTTCTTGCAACCCATATTTAGGGAACATACTTTTTTAAAATAAAATTAATAAATCGTATCATTTTCGTTTATGTATGCAGTATTTGGATTCCTAAAATTGTCACTAAAGCACGGATTTATGAAACATGCCGCTGGATTGTATTTTAAAAATTGTTTTTAGTTTTTCCCGCAGCTAAAATAAAACGAAATATGAATTCAGTTAAAAAATGTAGGTGTCAAACGCTTAAGGGAAACCTATTTATATGTCGGTGGAGCAACATTTGCTGCCGTGGGATTAGTTTCAAATCCTTAAAATAATTGGTGGATACAAAAATAATCCCGACATTGAACAAACTAAAAAGCTAACAGCACAAGATATATCACGTGTTACGCAACTAATCCACCAGGACATGTATAATTTATTCATTAGAAAAACTCTGCATTTTTCCAACAACTTTATTCCGGTATAAAATATGTGTGGAAAGCTTTCACTGAAATTTTCCAACGGGAGCACTGCTTCATATTTTATCAGTTTCCGAAATAGATCTAGTACTGGGTAACTCCAGAAAAGTGACAAATGATGTTAGGTTAGCAAGCACTAAGAGCTTTGTTTGATAGTCTGATCCTTTCTGTCTCAATTCTGTTGTGTAATGGAAAGTGTTTATAAGCCCAATACTTGTTGGTCGTATTGACAGAGCCGGATATTAGGTGGTGTTAAGGTCAGGTGTCTAATTTCCTAGCAACTAAAAGGGAAGGAACTGCTGACCCGCATAAAACAACACTGCCAGTATTTCGCGCTGGTATAAAGATTGCCTTCCCTTTCTTTTGTTTGCACATACTTTTAACACACACACACACACAATGTTCTACTAAATTTGAAATGTAGTTTGACAAGTTGTTGCTTTTTAAATACAAATTTAATATCTATTTCACAAGATATACAGAGTGATTTAGAACTTATATATAAAAAAATTGTTGAATGTTTAGGGGACTCTTACAAATACAATTTTGTAAAAATAAAATAAAAAGAGCATTTTAAAAATGCTTTAAAAATACATATCAGCACCGCACTGGAAACTGGTTCACTGTAAAACCTGATAAGGCGTTAGTCGGCGACCGGCCAAAAAATTGAAGAAATTCCCGAGGAAACAAATAAATTACATTTTACAACGCCTAATTTGAATGAAGAAAATTCAACTGATTTTGCTATTATTATTAATTTGTGGTTTTAATTAGTAAAATTGTTTGGGTCCGTCTTATCAAGTTTGTACAAACTAATAAACGTTTCTGATACATGGTGATTTTCCGGGTTGTTATGCCGTGACCTCGGTAACTGGTAGCTGCCAGAAACAGAGTTAAAATGCACATCCCTAGCATTAGCTGGGATTCTTTTACCTGCCTGGTTGTTCTCGGGCTAGGCTCTGTGGGGAAGACCCGCTATCGGTGTCTCTGGGTCTGTCCATATATTGATTCCGGTTACTACTGTTGGTATTACAACTGCTACGGTCGGAACCGTTCCTCGGATAATGGTGGTCCTCCGAGGCGTTCCGTAGCCGCCGCTGTAACTGATCGCATCCCATGCTTCCAAACGTTTCGCCGCTCTTCACTGTCGTCATCTTCAGTGGTGACTCTGCAAAAGCTTCGCCGCGACTGAGGTATATGAATGTGTAATATATGTCCAAATCGACAAAATATAATCTAATGATCACTAGATGTAGACACTACTATCTCGCTCAGTATGTTCTTCTATCATTCTATTCGCTAGATATAAAATGAAGCTATCACGCTTATGGTCGATCTAACGAACTCACACGCTCGAAACCGGTATATGTCTGGTGGTACCACTTGGACTCTGAACCTGGCTGCCTACTATAAGTTTGTCGGGTGTAACTTATGCCAATTACGAAATTTCATAAATTGATATCGATTGATTTCGAAGTTATTTAGAAAAAAATATCATCAGAGTGGCCCCTTTTAAGTGGATATAACTTCCTTAAGAAGAATATTTGAATCAATATTTATATGAAGAAAAAGTACATCCTGGAGGAATATTGCCCACAAATTTCGAAACACCCTGTATTTTCTCAAAGTTTGATCTGTTGGTATAATTCCTTTTCTCTGTATTAGTGTCAATAAATATATTCTGACATTTGTCTATCTAGAATTGTTCTTGCAACCCATATTTAGGGAACATACTTTTTTAAAATAAAATTAATAAATCGTATCATTTTCGTTTATGTATGCAGTATTTGGATTCCTAAAATTGTCACTAAAGCACGGATTTATGAAACATGCCGCTGGATTGTATTTTAAAAATTGTTTTTAGTTTTTCCCGCAGCTAAAATAAAACGAAATATGAATTCAGTTAAAAAATGTAGGTGTCAAACGCTTAAGAAACCTATTTATATGTCGGTGGAGCAACATTTGCTGCCGTGGGATTAGTTTCAAATCCTTAAAATAATTGGTGGATACAAAAATAATCCCGACATTGAACAAACTAAAAAGCTAACAGCACAAGATATATCACGTGTTACGCAACTAATCCACCAGGACATGTATAATTTATTCATTAGAAAAACTCTGCATTTTTCCAACAACTTTATTCCGGTATAAAATATGTGTGGAAAGCTTTCACTCGAAATTTTCCAACGGGAGCACTGCTTCATATTTTATCAGTTTCCGAAATAGATCTAGTACTGGGTAACTCCAGAAAAGTGACAAATGATGTTAGGTTAGCAAGCACTAAGAGCTTTGTTTGATAGTCTGATCCCCTTTCTGTCTCAATTCTGTTGTGTAATGGAAAGTGTTTATAAGCCCAATACTTGTTGGTCGTATTGACAGAGCCGGATATTAGGTGATGTTAAGGTCAGGTGTCTAATTTCCTAGCAACTAAAAAGGGAAGGAACTGCTGACCCGCATAAAACAACACTGCCAGTATTTCGCGCTGGTATAAAGATTGCCTTCCCTTTCTTTTGTTTGCACATACTTTTAACACACACACACACACAATGTTCTACTAAATTTGAAATGTAGTTTGACAAGTTGTTGCTTTGTAAATACAAATTTAATATCTATTTCACAAGATATACAGAGTGATTTAGAACTTATATATAAAACTTGTTGAATGTTTAGGGGACTCTTACAAATACAATTTTGTAAAAATAAAATAAAAAGAGCATTTTAAAAATGCTTTAAAAATACATATCAGCACCGCACTGGAAACTGGTTCACTGTAAAACCTGATAAGGCGTTAGTCGGCGACCGGCCAAAAAATTGAAGAAATTCCCGAGGAAACAAATAAATTACATTTTACAACACCTAATTTGAATGAAGAAAATTCAACTGATTTTGCTATTATTATTAATTTGTGGTTTTAATTAGTAAAATTGTTTGGGTCCGTCTTATCAAGTTTGTACAAACTAATAAACGTTTCTGATACATGGTGATTTTCCGGGTTGTTATGCCGTGACCTCGGTAACTGGTAGCTGCCAGAAACAGAGTTAAAATGCACATCCCTAGCATTAGCTGGGATTCTTTTACCTGCCCTGGTTGTTCTCGGGCTAGGCTCTGTGGGCAAGACCCGCTATCGGTGTCTCTGGGTCTGTCCATATATTGATTCCGGTTACTACTGTTGGTATTACAACTGCTACGGTCGGAACCGTTCCTCGGATAATGGTGGTCCTCCGAGGCGTTCCGTAGCCGCCGCTGTAACTGATCGCATCCCATGCTTCCAAACGTTTCGCCGCTCTTCACTGTCGTCATCTTCAGTGGTGACTCTGCAAAAGCTTCGCCGCGACTGAGGTATATGAATGTGTAATATATGTCCAAATCGACAAAATATAATCTAATGATCACTAGATGTAGACACTACTATCTCGCTCAGTATGTTCTTCTATCATTCTATTCGCTAGATATAAAATGAAGCTATCACGCTTATGGTCGATCTAACGAACTCACACGCTCGAAACCGGTATATGTCTGGTGGTACCACTTGGACTCTGAACCTGGCTGCCTACTATAAGTTTGTCGGGTATAAATAAATTCACTGCCGGTCGAGATATTAGTCCGCATAGTAGTTTCAATTATTACCATAATTTGGAAAGAAAATTGTACAATATTGTTTTAGAGAAAAATACATTATATAAAACGTTATCAATACGTGACGTGAAAGGTTTTATTGTTTTAAAAAAGCTAATAAAACGTTTTCCATACATGTTTATTAACTGTTTAATTTAAATGTTATTTAAACAGACTGCTGATAATATTTAATAACTATACGTTTCTTTAGTTAAAAATAACGTTTTTTATATACAGCCCATTAGCAAGAAACGTAAAATAATGTTAATAACCCCTTTCAAATTAATATAATAACTGTATGTGCATTCCGCAAATCTAATTGCCAGTAAGAAGATTAAGGAGGTTTGGTAAAAGCTTGTACATATTTTGAATACAGGGTTTATAATTAATAACATAATGGCGTATCAACCTCATTAGGTTTCATACATCAAGTTTAGTACTTCTACAGCGCGGGAGTGGTTAAATACGAATTTTCCGTGAAATGCTGGATCAAGGAAATCCATTTCGTAAAGATAATATTTTAAAAATCTAGCTATAAAATATGTTTAGCATAAAAATGAGAAAAGTTGAAATAGAGTCACTTTGAATTCATAATGAAACTTCTAACCTACTTAGTAACTACTTACTGTCATTGGATGCGTAGGGAAAGAGAATATTAAATTACAGTATAAATTTGAATTAATTTCAAATTGCTTAAAATTCTTCTTATTACTTTGGCCTAAAAGCATTTTTATTGAATACCTCGATGAAATCCAGTACCATTATTAAAAGAAATTTTAAGGAACGTCTGATTTTATACGTTTATGATGTGGGTTGCCACAGGGATTCCTGCATAAAAATCTGAATTTAGGGTCTCGTATTTTATCGTGCGAAAAATTTAAGAGGAGTAAATTGCTTCCCGTGATTCTAATTTTATGAATATGTAATTTAAATTTATATCATTGTGAAAATTTTTAATAAATATAAATCACAATAAATTCTACAATATTACTTCTGTTAATTGATATTTACAATAGTCATTGTAACTTAATGTGTTATATTAATTATAGTGAAAACAAATTCTGTATTTATTAGTTAAAACTGTAGTTATTAGTTTATTAGTTAAAAAAAATAAACTATTATTATTTCAAATAAAAATAAAAGAACGTGAACCATAAAATTGAATAGCTATTTGTATAACAAGGGAGCAAAGTGCGTAATTTCCTCCCACGGATAGTTTGATGGCCAACGCGATGGGAGAAAATGGCACTTAGCTCCTGTGTATTACATATGATTTTTTCTACAACCATTAACAGTGTTTTACATTGGTTTTACATATATTTTATTATATTTTGTTATGCATTACAATCAAACAACCAAATATGTCAAAATGTCATAATAGGTATTTAGATAAGTAAATATTGTTAAAAATCAAAGTACTGGCTAAGGTTGTTTCTTATTTACAAAATAAACAATCTTCCCAAAAGTTTATAATAATGTATTCCGAATCGTGACGATGAAGTTCCTCAAGATATTCTGGAAGACGTAAATGTAGTTTCGTTAAATCTATTACCGTTAAAGTCTCGTGAAAAATATGAAAAAGAGTACCAGCTATTTAAACGTTGGATGGAAACTAGGCAAATAAGAAAAATATGTGAAGAAGTGGTAATATTTTACTTTTCCAGAAAATGCGCCGATTTAAAGCCTTCAACATTATGGAGCAAATACAGCATGTTGCGATCTAAACTCCAAATTAAAGACAACATCGACATTAAATTGCCTAAATTAGTAGCTTTTTTTAAGGAAATCTGTTGAATATCAAGCCAAGAAAACCAATACTTTTTCTAGGGAGGATATCAACAAGTTTATTACAGAAGCTCCAGATAAAACTTACTTACATATGAAAGTAAAATTGATCGTTATTGCTGAATCATAAAAAAAACGTAACACAGCATTTTTTATTAGAAATTATATAAAAAATGACAAATAAGTGACATATTATGTTGTTGTCATAAGTGCATTTTTCCTTTTTTAGGTCTTGCTTATATTTGGAATTCCTCAGCCATGCCGTAGCGATGAATTAGTTAATATAGTACTTGAGGATATCAGTGATAAAGGCGATATTTTGGTGGTGCAAATACCTGACTCAAAAACTAATATCAAAAGGACATTTTACAATAACAAATGAGATTGTAAGCGGAGTATCTGTCTTGGATATATATAGAAAATATATGGACTGTAGTAAAAAATGTGTTATTCTAGATTTTCTGTAATTTATGCGAAAGGAAAATGTACGAATCAGGTAATTCGAAAAAATACAATTGCCAATATTCCATACAGAATAGTAATATTTTTAAATTTGGATGATTCGAAAGGCTATACTGGACACAGTTTCCGCCGTACTTCAGCTACGTTATTAGTCAATGCTGGAATTGATATTCTCACTTTGAAAAGACATGGGAGATGGTGAACAAACGCAGAAGCAGAAGGGTACTTAAGGTATTTCTAAAAAATGTCAGGTAGCCACCCAAATAATTACTGGAGAAAGTACTACTTCAAATACCAAAAAACGTCTTATTTTTGATTTTATTTCTACCACAACTACTTCATCAACGGCCATGAATTTGGAAAATAACAATCCCTTTGACAGTTTGACAGGGCTTGAGAAAATTTTTAAAGATTATCTAATACATTTAAAATATATATTTTTTTAGTAGCTGTTAGAAGTTCATTGTTTTTAAAAGTTATTTTCAATATTGCATATTTGCGTCTGTAAATTATACAATTTCTCAAATTGTTGACTTAAGAATATATTTTGAGATTATCTGCAAATAAGCTTGCTGCAGTCAATACTTCAGATTGATCTTTAATGAATATGATAAATAGCAATGGATCTAAATTAGAGACCAGCAATACTTCTAATGTTACCATGCTAAATTCGAAACTCCATAAACCATAAGGCAGTATTTGATCGATTAGTAAAAAATCGTTAAAAATATGTATTTAAAATTTTGCATAGTACGCTTTAAGATCTAAACTTAAATTGTCGATTTGTACAAATTATACATAAACTTGTAGTAATGTGTAGTGTAATTTGGGAAGAGGTTTGGCACTCTGTTCTGTGAGTATGGTAGGGTCAAAGAACGTTGGTTTGGGTCAATATGAGAGATTGATACCGGTTGGCGTTTGATCATACCCTTAATTAATAATGTTTTCCATGTTCCCACATTTCTGTACTGAATGGTGGTTAAGACTTACCAACATAAGTCATAAACTAACTAAACTCTTAAGAGAGCTGTGAGTGGTTTAAAGTGCAAAGAAAACTAATAATTGAAGCTGCAAACAACCATCTTATATGTATTATTTATTATATAAACTTGTGTTTATTTAAACCAAAGATAGGTAGAAAGAGCAAGATATTGTCGTGGTATTTAAACTTTTACTTCGGTAATGGTGCACTATGAAAATAATTCATGAGGCATCCAAATTTTCACTGGAAATGATCTATTTTAATCAGCAAAATTAATACCTCTGAGAAGTCATATGATTTTGTATAGCTGAAATTCATGAATATCAATTTTGAAGAATACTCCTAGTAAAGATCTTAGGAAAGGTTTTGAGCAACAACGTTTCTAATACTATTTTGTTTTATTTACAAGGTTAACTAGTTCTGTCGCAATTTTGTTATTTAGCCATACATGGCGACAACTAGTTCTACACAACTAAAATTTTAAATATATCCGTTGTAAGCTTCACATGAGGGAATTATGTTATTAGCAAAATTAAGCTCCTCTAGAGGGGAGCTTTCTTGTGTCCCAAGGGTTTACCAGCTTGGTTCCTGATAGATTAGAGTTCACACTGACGAATTTGGATTTAATGCACGTAACATGCAGTTATCCCTTTTTGATTACTTCAACACAGTAATAACCTTACAAACAGCCTGTAAAGATGTGTGTTTTATGTGAAATAACATAAATAACAAGCAAGACAGTTGCTTAAATTTATTAATATTCAAATTAACTCAAACTGTAAAAAGTAGGTAATGAATTACTCCAATGAAAGTGTACAGATTTCTGCAATATTATGTCATGCAATAGATGTTCAAAACAAAGAGTTTTTCTACAAATTCATTTTCATAATAAAAATGCAAAACCAATACAAAGAAATTGCCAATTAACGTACAATTAAGACCAAGTCTCTATTAACCCTTTTAATGTAATTTGTTTTTTTATTGTATTAGAAAGGTATTTTAAGCAAATATATATCAAATCTCCTACAATTCCTATCAATGAAGTTTTTTGTATCAATATTAATGCATTTATACCTCGTGACATTGCTGCCAATCTCGGCAAAATTAAATTGAATCAGTTATGATATGACATTATTGAACCCGATTATAGTTAAGTAATAGAAACACCAGACATGTATAATATTATTACATATTCCAAACCTGTTTGTTGTCATAATTAAGTTGGAGTCGATCATACCTGTTAAGTCAATTAATTATGTTTTGTATGACTCAATTTATTTTGTAACAAAATAAAAGCACGTACGGGCACCCAGTGTTGAGATATGCATGTAGTTTCCCCATGAAGATTACTTTTGTAATGATAAGAATTACAATAATTTTCTAATGTCTATCTCCGGCATAAATTATTACTACTTCATTAGAAATACCATTGAATTATATCTGAGCAAAACTACAACTAGGTATAGCAAAGAGTCATGCTTATTCGTCAGCTGTGCCACTAAACATACAGGATAATTTTGAAAGTGGGATATTAATTTTAACTGAAAGCAGTAGGTATCAAAATAAATTATTTTACAAAATATTGCTCTAATAAATGTTTTTTAATAACCGAGAAAACTGAGTTTAAAGTAATCGCAAATTTTGAAGTCGACTGTGTGTAACCCTAACTTTCCCTAATAAATTGATGAAGTATTCCATAATACGTCATCACTAAGCAAAATGTAATAAGTTTCGCGCACAGTCTTTGGTGAAGTAACGCTTCGTTTATAACCATAACCTTAAATAACAGCGTAACACGTACGTAAACGAATCGTGTTTTTATATTATTTTAGGTATTCTCTAGTGTGCGCGTAACATCATTTTGTGTTACACGTAATTTGCTGACACAGTAATATAACAATGGCCCCAGTGTTTTGAAAATAATGACCTGAGGATATGTTATTAGGTTAATCAAATCGGCTGGCTATATTCCACAAAATGCACATAAAATTTGCTTATAAATTTCATCCCTATGTATGACGATTTGGTTATTTAATACCCGGGATACAGGCAAACGCTAGAGACGTTTATATTTTCAACAATTACTATGAGCGTACAGGACCATAAATTAAAAACGCGAAAATAGGATAATTAGTTATTATGATCTTTTATATTAACAGTTCAGTTCATTGGGCTTTTTTTAATATCACATGTTCTTCGAACAGATACTAAAATTATTACCTTACTTTCAAAATCACCCTGAATATCGGTTTTGTTGCCATATTTAGGCCCAAAATTGGGCAGTCAGTGATCACTAGATGTAGACACGTGTCATGTTATAAGTGTTAAAAGTGACACTTTATTTCGTGAGAAATAACATCACTTTTAGCACTTTAGATTTTAGATTCGAAGAAGTTGCTAATAAAGCCAGTTTCGAATTATTGCCTATTAAGTTTAATTAAAAAGTGCTTTTGGCATATTTGAAGAAAATTTCTAAATATGAAAATCGTCAATGTTTTGGCCAAATTACTCTGTATTGAACGTGATGATGAACTTAAAGTATCAGGACATAGCAAATACAGGGTGTCCCGAAATTAGCGCAATATTTCTGCCCTGTATTATACATATCAAAATCAGTAAAGAAGTTCATATAAACATGACCCGAAAAATGCTTCATAAGGGGACTAGAACCGCCCAAAAGGGGAATTTTGAAGATGGATTTTCCAAAACATTTTTCGAAATATTCAAAATAAAATCACTAAATTTGGTGGCCAGCATACATTTTGCATGCTACAACATTTTCTGTTCTTACAACTTAAAATATTTGCTCAGAGGCGTCACATGCTGAAGCTGCCTACCTAAGGTAAATATTGCCGCAGTTTTTTATTTTTGGGTATTTTCTCTTCTTGAGATCAAATAATTATAAAATTTTATAGTTTTCTATACATAAAAGGTACTCTTGTTCGATCTCGACAGGATGCGCCATTTTCGAACAAAATCGATTTAAAGGAAACATTGATCTCATCATCCAATAAAAATAAATTTTTAATTCTAATAGCAGGCCATGAAAAAAAGTGACATAGATATAGTAAGAGTTTGTTTGACAGTTTGTCATTTCCTTTAAAAGATTTCAGAAGTTCTGTTTCTCTTGACAAAATAATGCCGAATTTTTCAAACCAAGAACCCGCAGATATTCATTTTGTGTACGGATACTGTAATGGAAGTGCGTTTGCCGCCGCAAGGGAATATCGAAGATTTCCAGAACGAAGAGCGCTTGGGCGCAGAGTATTCGTAACAGTGCATAAGAACTTGGTTGAAAATGGATCCTTACGACGTCTTCGCGGACAAAGGCGACCTATGGGAAACCATGACTTGGAGCATGCCCTCGATCGGATAGAGGAAAATCCACAAATTTCAATCAGACTGCTGTTCAGAGACATACGTATACCATAGTCAATTGTAATAAATACGTTAAGTACCAACGTCATATCGAAAATTGTCTTCTTATTTATTTTAGATAGGAAGAATGACGCAAATGCAAGGTCTTCATCCATTCTATTTTCAAAAGGTGCAAGATTTAATGCCTCAAGATTTTCCAGCTCGGGTGCAGTTCTGCCGATGGATTTTGGGGCATAGAAATAAATTATCAAATATATTGTGGTCTGATGAAGTAAATTTCAGCAGATGTAAAGTTTTTAACAGCCACAATACCCATTTATTTGTGGGCAGACAAAAACCGAAGAGGAGTACGGCGAACTAATTTTCAAAATAGATTTTCCATTAATCTATGGGCGGGAATCATTTGGAATCAGTTGAATTCCCAACGATATTTGGATTTTCTACAAAATCGTCTACCTGAATTATTAGAGGATATTCCCTTAGAGAAAAGAGTGGGGATGTATTTTCAACATGATGGAGCACCAGCTCATTTTGGGCAGGTGGTTCGTATTTGGCTGAATGAAAGTATCCTGAGAAGTGGATAGGGAGAGGTGGTCCGATAGCCTGGCTAACGCGATCACCGGATTTGAATCCGCTAGATTATTATCTCTGGGGTCATATTATGAGTAATCTGGTTTATTCAGCTTAGGTGGATACTCGTGAAGAATTACTTTAAAGAATTATTTTAGCTGGCAATCAAATAAAACAGAATCATTTTCAAATGTTGCATGCCAAAAGTTGCCGTTTTCAGTGTATTTGGAGCCTGTACTCACGAAGAACTTGATCATTCAATAATACTGAAGACTAGGAAACTTCATTAGTTGTACATATTCCAGACTCAAAAACTAATGTGCAACGAACTTTCGTTATTACTGGTACATTATATTTGAACTATTATAAAAAGTACATAGTCCTTCATCAGCGAATTTTCATAAAATACATTAAGAATAAATGCGCCATAACTAGTTGAAATCATAACATTTGTTAAGATGCTTGGCAATATTGCTGACTTTATAAATTTATCCAATTCTCTCTTTTCCACTGGAAATTGCTTACGATGCTTCAAATTAATATAACTTAAAGGAACCAAAATGTTGGTAGCTCAATCTAAGAAGGCTTTTTACCCTAAGTGAGGTACTGTCAAAGTAGAGATGGAGACTTTTTGGACGCCCTGTATAATTTTAATGAATTGATTACCTATCCTGAAACTGAAATAGAACTGACTGACAATTGACAATGCCCTTGAGAAATGTTCATTCGCAATCCGATATTAAACGTATTTCCTCATCGAACTCTATACAGCGTTCTTCGATGTAAATATTGAACATTATTTGTCTCCGATTAAATTTGATTTGCGATACAACTTAATAAACAGCTTGCTAAACTGCTAGGTAGCACCTAGTCTGTCGAGATTAAATTATTCGATAGAGTATATTCGGAATGTAATGGATGTTTCACTCCGTATTTATCAATAACTGATGCATGTCTACTGGCAGTAGCTTCAAGATAGCAGAGCACGATTCTTGCTGTGTCCACACCCCATTCAATATTCAATAATGAAATGTATCGAACAACGTCTGAAACGGGGATTGCTTCAGTTTATCGCATGAAAACAATTTTACTTTTACTGTTCAACGCCGTTATTTATGTTTTTTTACAAAGCAAATATTAAAATTTTATTTGGAGCTTTAATGAAAAACTTAGAAGAAAAAGTGTTCAGATTTTAGTATATACTTTTTAGAAGAACCTTGGCAAAGATTTTTATAATCTATTATTAAATTTATTTTTCAGAAGTGATAAAATATTTAATTAATATTAGTGTACAGGGTCCACTACTCAAACATACATCCTAAACTTGTATCTCCGTCATTTTTAAAATACCTTAGCCATCAATGTATCATTTCGTAATCTTGTTCAGGCCTTCTAAGACAACTGATTTAAGAAAACAAAATTTTTTATAAAATTTTCGCCATCCACAATTTATTTCCCGTGCGGATTGTTTCTTTAACGCACTGTATAAAAAAATTGTTATGCCAACGAATAGGCCATAAAAAGAGCTTTAATATCATATACGGACGAGAGTTATTATTGGTATAAACGAACATAATTACTCCAGGTACCGGGTCATATTAAGTTTATTTATTTACCTTAATTATATACCAGTCCTCACAATTGGTATAATATACTCCCATTTCTATATACTAACTGAAGTAGTCAAAATTACTTCACCAAGTTGTACTAATTGTGTACTTTAAAAAACAAGATATAATAATGGTAAACAAAAGTACACTTCCAGCATACTTACTGTACAGTAGGTATAAATGTACAGTGCGTTTCAATAACTTTGATAACATTTTGATGAGCTGTAACTTTTCTGTTTTTAAAGATATCGGAATGAAGCAAAACCATATTGCATAGTGGACTAGCAAGTTTTTCTTATTTGAAAAACAAAACAAAGACCAACGATTTTGAGAGATCTTAACCTAACTTATATTTTTAAATGGAACGCCCTATATATTATTGGATATTTGGATTCTACTGAAAATTCCAAGCATATTTAAAAAACATATCCTATAACTATCTTCAACTGTTTCTGAGAAATAGTTTTACAAACATGTCAAATTATCATAAAAATTGCTCTACTTGTTCATGGCACACTTTGCACTGAGCTAAAGCTGAAGTTCAGCATTGCTTGAGCCGTGCTGGTAGCAATCGAGCCTTAGTGTTTTGTTTTGTTGAGGAAAATGGCAGACAAGTAGAGCGATTTTTATGATAATTTGACATGTTTGTAAAACTATTTCTCAGAAACAGTTGAAGATAGGTATAGGATATGCTTATTAAAATATGCTTGGAATTTTGAGTAGAATCCAAATATCCAATAATATACAGGGCGTTCCATTTAAAAAAAATATAAGTTAGGTTAAGATCTCTCAAAATCATTGGTGTTTTTTTTTTCAAATAAGAAAAAAAGTTGCTAGTCCACTATGCAATATGGTTTTTGCTTCATTCCGATATCTTTAAAAACAGAAAAGTTACAGCTGATCAAAATGTTATCAAAGTTAATGAAACGCACTGTACGTATCTAATTCAACTTAGTCGTATTGGAAAAGTTTATTTATACTCGTTACATGTCGATCTACAAAAGAGGTACGAGAAACATACAACTCTTACGACTAACCTAACTTTCCATTGTTTTCAGGCGTGTTCGTGCAGTTAAAATTAAGATTGTGTTCGTGCAGTTATAGTTTGTTGATACCCATTTTCGGATGCAGAATTTTGTGGATATATTTTTTGATTATGTTTATAGATATATGTATACCTGTGTAACATTATTAGCTGCTTTCCCACCCAGTAATTAGTACTGACGATTTTCCGGTAACTGTGACCTCGGTAACTGGTCGCTGTCAGAAACAGAATTAAAGTGCTCATCCCTAGCATTAGCCGGGATTCTTTAACCTGCCCTGGTTATTCTCAGGCTAGGCTCTGTGGGGACAGACCCACTATCGTTATCTCTGGGCCCGCCTATATATTCTTTCGGCTTCTATTGTTAATATTACGACTGCTACGGTCAGAACCGTCCTCAGATAGTGGTCTCGACTTACTTGAATTATTCATTATCAGATTTCTTAATACTTGACAGTTTTCATTACTTCACTAACAATATAGGTAACATTATGTCAAGCGTCAAAATGTTTCAAATACGTGTGGTTGGTGTATAGGTCAAAATATGGCATAAACACCGACGTCGGCTGTACCTTCCTAATCCGACATTACAATTAGTATAAAATAATTTGGAGTAGCGACGTCGGTGTGGATGACATTAACTGACGTATATCATTGGTTAGAGACAGTTAAAAACACCGACGTCGGCCTATCCGACCTGTTTTATTATTAATTTATTGTTATTTAAAGCATGGAACAGGTCGAAATACCGACGTCGACATTGCCGACGTCGTTGTGACGTCGGAAATAGTAACGTAAGCGGTTCCTACCAAAATTACTTCAAATTCGACCATAGACGTAATGCTATACCAATTTTGTTAACCTCAAATTAGTTGTGCAACGTACATACTTTGTACCTACTATTTTGTTGATGTTTGTGAGCGTATACAGGGTGGTCTGTAAGTAATAGCACATAGAGGCTGCTAGATTTTTGACATAAAAAAGTTATGGTTTGCCATAACAAAATGTTGATAATAAAAAGAAGATACAGGGTGTATTATCATATTATTATTTAAGTGGTGAAAGGGCGAAATTTGGTTATCCACTCCAAGAGTAGAAATTCGCTCTTCCACTTCCTTCCATAATCCGTTGTCTATTTTGACGTAGTAGAGGGGGACTACAGGCCATGTTTTTGATGAGCATAATTTTTTTTACCCGTAAAGTTCCTTTTTTTTATACTACTTTATAAAGAGACTGTAAATACTCGTGCCCATTTGTGGCAAAAAAATTGTGAATCTATTACCTTTTTTGATCCAATAATATTATTTAATATTAGGCCATCTTTCATAAATTGTATTGATAAATGCATGGAGGTGAATAGTGGACACATTGAAAGTTTGCTATGATAATATTAAGTGTTTCTCTTATGTGCTCCATTATTAAACTTACTTATTAAACCCTTCATAAACTTGCAGTTTTGTTTAAGTAGAATTTTTTCCGTTACTTGTTCATCAAATGAAACTTGATTCCTTTGTGTTTTAATGTAAAAAAGATGTTTAAGTGTGAACATGTGTGTTGATATATGGCCACTACGTTAAAATTTCCTATAGTGGACGCAATATGGTCAATTTCTAAGCCTAATGATAAGTATATCTTTGTCCCTCAAAATAATGTAGGTTAAAGATTTTCTTATAAAAAAGCAATAAGTTAACGGGTAAAAAAGTTACGCTTACATTTACATTAAAAACATGGCCTGTGTGGCGCCCTTCAGAAGGTACCTACATCAAAATAGACAACGGACTATGATTTCTCATACACAAAATCATATGTTCCCATCATCTTTTCTATAACTGCACGACATGATGTTAATTTTCTTAAATACTATTAAGTGTTTCTGTCGTCTAACTGAGCAACTTTGAATGGAGTTTTGGGTAGTTAAATCTTCTTACTTTGATTCTAAAAATAGTTTGTAGCCCCATGTCTACGCGATATTGAGACAATCTGTAGGTATATATTTTGGATTAATTATTGAGCATGTTCACATCTTTATTCGATTTATACTTTCAAGTGTTACACAACATAAGTTCATAATAATTACCAATATATCCAGGATATTATACTCGTGAACTGTATTTTATTAAAAAGTATACATTTTCTGTCTGCAACTTAAGAGTTTTAATTTAATGTCATTAATTCTAAAATAATCTCAAATGATGTTGGACATGGAATAAACAGGACATAAAACTGTTTTAAAATGTGTGTGGTCTAGGAGTTTTACCCCCACGGCACACTGTTAAACTGTTTAATTTTCTAAAACCACATGAGCACCTCCAGGCAGTTTCCAGAATTAATTTGTGTGTGTAATGCTCTACATTGTCGATTTCCACAAGTTGCTAAAGAACAACAACTGTTAGGAGCAAGATAACAGTTAGTATACATAATACATTACGTCAAAAACGAGCGAAGTGCTACGAGAAAATATGAGTTTGTGTTATCAGAATATGGGGTAATGAACATTTTTAATGTTTGGAACTGGGTTGAAACCAAGTTATACAAGCAAAATATAATACAGTATGTTTCATATTGAATTAGTCATAGATAGATAAACTGAAAAGAACAATGCTTAAAGCCCGCAGATGACGTCATTATCAGGTACGCACTAGGACACTTAAGTTAATGCTTGGAGAAACCCAGGTGCAAATATATACCTACAAAAAGTTAAAAGCAACATCTTACCTTGTATTGATAATTTATAACATCCAAAATTACTCATATTAACTTTATTAGTTTACAAAAACTGTACATTCACTTGTTAGTACTCGAGTAATATTGAAAAACCAGCAACTGCTGTAAATGTTCAGGTGCTATGCCGTTTGCCGCTAATAATCCATTTCCATTTCGAAAGCATGTGTTCAATGTCCGCAGAGGCCACCGGGACAAAAGTATATATAATTTTTCATGGATGGCATATTTAGGGGTGGGTTCAAAAAACTCTACTTCTTTAGCATCAAAAAGATCTACTATACGACATAAAGTTAAAAAATCCCGGATTATTCCGCAAAGCGGTTCAATTTTTTTCCTCGCACATTCAGGACTAGGTCCTTATAACTGGGAAATAAACTGTCGCAAATAAGAAACATTATTTACTGCGTTATTTATTGGATATCCTGATGCTTCAAGACGGCGAACAACCGAAGGCATTCGTGAATAACTAAAATGTATGTATACTAAATCTTCGCGAATTCTAGGATCGTTAAATATCCGTTCAGTTTATAAAAAATAGAAGTAGCATCACTTGAGTGTAGTCGCTGTAGAATACTTTTTATGCCGTCAAAATGAATGTAGGAATATGACGGTGCTTCTAACTATGTATCGCAACGTACGGTTCCATTGCAACTGTTTTGTTTTACGAGTAGTAATATTGCTGGGCCTCTATTCTCGAATGCAATAAAATAAAGGCGAGTGGGAATTCATTTTACTTAAAAAATTCCTGACTATATATTATTATCTATGTGTATATTTACAATTCTTAAAGCTTTATATTCCTTTAGCAGAAACCATGTGAAATAATTGTTTTATGAGAAATTACTACAATAACACACACACATTATGACATTATGTTACTCACATTATTCTCACGTTACGTTTATGTCATTTTCTGGGAGAATATGTTTCACTAAACTCGAGACACCTGCAGATAAATAAATCGGATATTTCTGTCGATTAGCTAGCATGAATAAGATTAAATATAAATAAAGTATATTTACTATAGTATATTAAAACTTTAGACTAATGCTGTAAGAGCCAAACATGCCTTAGTAAATTGTAACATATTTAACTGACAGAGTGTTGAAAGTGAACATTTATTTATGGAAAACGTAATAATTTAAAAACGACTGAACTTATTAGTTAAGCATATGAACACTTAAAAAAACAATTTTTAATTTAGTTAAGTAAATACTGAAAATATCTACCATTAATATGAATCTACTTTCTCAATAATTTCTGCAAATGTCGTCGAATTTTAAAGAAAATACCTTCACTAAATGACCAGAGTCTTGAATTCATCCCAAGTTCTAATTTTATCGTTATAAAGTTTTTCATATAGTTCCAGAATAAAAATCAAGAAGGTCAATGCCAGGACTACGAAGTGGCTAAGAAAAATAGCTTCTTGGATCGACTAATGCTACGGATAATCCAAGACGAAAGTGGACAGGAGACCCATAAACTATTCTTTTTCCTAATACTTAGTGGAATGTATTCCAATAAATAAAACAGATATTTCTGAAAAAAAAAAACGCTAAATATGCTTCGCCATTTACCCTTTGTCTAAAAATATTTTCACATTTAAACTCTCTATCTTTAACATTTTACTAAATCATTTTTGATTCATACATTGACTACATTTGCCTTGATATAAATATAGATCAATTGTTGGAATGAAATGATGGAACTAATTTTCTCGAAAAGGCTTTAAGTTATAAAAAATTGGTGTGTACCATTAGAAGCGCTGTAGTGTTTTTTATAAATTGTGAAAAAATTATGAACATAGGTAAAATCGTTGATTTAGAAACGTGATACGAGTATACCTAACGTCCAAAGCATCGAAAATTAAACTTTAAAAAGTTAGTTTCTACTGAAAAAAAATGTAGCAGCCCATTTCGGATGCCCAAATTGTCCGTATACAAGACAGTAAGAGTTTAATTCAGTTACATCTTCTTAAAAAACGGCATTACTCGACTATACAGTGAATGAATAAATCAAGTTTTAAATGTTTCATCAAGAATAAAAAAGTCAGATCAAAATAATAAGAAAAAGTAATTTTACCATCTGACATAATAGTCAACGTAAGTGTTGCATTGTTGTAGTAGTTTGGTATATTTTTAAATACAGGTTTCGTAGATGATTCATTAATTGACATTTAATTCAATTAAATAAATCTAATCAGACACCTATATACATTACAAAATGCAATTTACAATTTAAAATCTGAATATTGTAACATTAGATTGGAATTTATTACGTCAGTATGCTTTCCAGTTTGATTATCAAGTTATGAAAACCATGACTGATGTAATTATTACAAATGAGTATCGAAAAGCGACGAAAGCTTTCATGATTGATGCTGACAGCATTATCAATACAAACATTTATGTTTGTCAGTGGAGACCTCTATTATATTTGTAGCAATTAATGAAAAATGTGAAGTATTAAACTGAAATTTTCATATGCTGACAAGCGACATGTAAAATTATAAATATAAAAAGAGACGTATAAAAAATATCTACCTGCTATGGATTTCAAAGAACGTGCTGCGTTGTAAATGTAACTGGGCTATTTAGAAAGAAAAATACAAATACAAAAATTGTAGTTATGAATTAGATGATTCTGAACGAAATAGTGTTAAAAGGCTTGGTCAACATAGACTTTTTAAATAAAATAGCGTATATATATGTCATATATGAATTAAAAGAATTTAGAAGAAGAAATAAAATTATTACCAAAATGTAGATTATTATTTAACGATTTAATGAGAAATACGGTATGGTAGCACAGGGAGGCAGCACCTACCTTACTAATATTTATTTCCAGGGTTGATATTAGGAGAGATTTTAAGAATTATTGATTCATTTTCTGTTTTTTATCTGTTTAAATTAAAACCTGCAAAGATTTTTGTACTTGCTGTGGACCTCTGGTTTCCTCGACAGTTCTTTTTGTTTAAAGCGAGGTACCTACTTGGTCCTGCGGTCCTGACCAGGTCAATTACTTACGTCGGAAAAAACACAAAAGATAACAAAAAATACACGTAAATGTACACAAATACATAACACCGCCACATGTTTACCGCCAAGGTATTATAACAGCTGTTCAATGTGGTTCAAAAAGTTTTCAACATATATTTTGTGTACTCGGATAACGTCTTTGGTATAAAGCTTCCACACGATAATATGTACTTGTCACACTCCCATAAATCGGCACCTTTTCCGTCATCTAGGCATTTGAATACGACTTGTTTGTAAATACACAAAATATAGGCGAAAAATTAAATTTGCGAAAACCAAGTACTGGAAAATTATTTCAAACTAATCAGAGTACCGTAACCGTTATACAATATTTTTTGACATCTACAGACGACATCTGTAGGCCACTAATGCAAGGTGCGCTTCACGGCGATAAATTTTGAAACTTCTTGTGTTGTTGGGGAATTAAATTCTGTTAATACTAATAATACCAACAATATTAACAGTAATCGACGATGTTTGCATAAAATAAATAGTAATATTTAAAACTATAATATCCCAAGATGTTTACAGTGCTCTGTAAAAGCGTTTCTTAGACCCTTACAGCCGGATTCATCAAACAGGCGTAGCGTTAGTCGGACTAACCAGTTTTGCGCCCGTGTAAAGCGCGTTAGTTGGACTAACCAGCTTTGTGCTCATTCACGAAACATGTGTTGCTAGGTAGCAAAGCATGCTACGGATTAGTTAACATATCATAAAGTAAGTATTATACATAGGAGTGAATAGGAGTATGGCTATTATTTAAATTGGCGCAACAGAGGCGTAAATTTGTCGCGTAACCACCGCTAGTCTGACTAAAGTTACGCCTTGTTGATGAATCCGTATGTTAGAATATAACTAACTTCGCATGTCCTTTGAGGTTTGGAGAGTATGCAACTAGCAATGCAGTATTTTAGGTTATGTTATTTTAAAACAGTTAAGTGACTAATTTTAAATGTTTTATAGTAATTAAATAAAGTATTTTATGTCGTAAATGTTTGTGAATAATTTTGTTGAATCTGCAAGGAGTGAAAATGTAGTTTTGGCAGTGTGAAACGAAAGAACGAAGAAAGAATACAAAATATTGCAGCTAACCGGATTAACTGTTATCTATTAGATACTTAGGCATCATTATTATTAATAAAAAGGTTTATTTTCATCGTTTCTACACTATAAAAAACGACCGCACGGTAGTTGACATATGTAGCCATCTCGGACGATGATTGATTGTCATAGACGCCGACTTTCCGTAGGAAAAGAGGGTTATGTCCCATTTTTTAACATTGAGAGAATTTCGAAATAATTTTTTTTATTGTTCTTTAGACGTTCCTGAGCACGTGGTTAAAATTTTTGTACTTAGTCATAGTTAACTCTGTATATTAAATGTTAATTATAAGAAATTAACTTAAAATCACGAGATTATAATTTTGTATTGTGATCATTGTTTGAAATAAACATGATTATTTATTTGTCAGTTTACTTTAAAATGGAGTCAACAAAATGGTCCGCGGACTTGCATTTAATAAAAACAAAACAATGTTTATTGTTTTGTCAGCTGGTGGCATCATCACAATTTCGTACGTTTTTTTATAACTACTGCCTACCTGTAGAAGTATGCGCAAAAATGAACAAAATTAATGTTAGCGTTTTGCATATACATTTTGTCATATTGCGAGGAGCCATGTGATTTTGTGTTACGCCGCTGCCTTGGCTGCACAGCGGCAGAGGGTTCGTTTTATTTCGTGCACCCAAAATTTAAACTTTTCAAGGAGGATTGTCTTACTTTTGAACTGAAAATATGCAGACAACTCTTCTGAAAACGCAGACTATGAGCTTTCGATTGGTATATATTTTGTTTCACAGTGAAGTTGTACGACAATAATATAAACATTGTTTAAACAACAAATGTTGAGAACCACCTAAGGGGTGCCACCTCTATACATTTTTACTTATCGGGATGTCAATTTCCAAATAGTTCATTATTTATTTTATTAAAACTAATTTGTCTACGTTCATGCAAAAAACAAAACTTTATTGAACTATATTTAGTGGAAAAAGTGGTTCTTTATTGCACTAGTGCAATAAAATGTTTATTGCATTCATCTGTCATTCTACTACAGCATTTTGTCATCATGACAAACATAAACGTTCAAATCGACGTCACAGTTTCCTAGATGACTTAGTGTCATCTGAATAACATTTTTTGGTTTTTGCATGAACGTAGAAAAAATATTGTATGCAACTCGTAAAAAAGTACTTATTGCACTCGACATGTTGTCCTCCGACAATTTCACGTCGCGTGCAATAAACACTTACTTTTTGTACTTGTTGCATAAATAACTATTAAAGTTCACCTCCATAATTAATATTTTTAATGCGTAATTAATGTCTCTAGGGCCCGGCTTTGATTAACCAATCTAACTAATTCGTATACGACGTACATGTAACACATGTTTACATGTGATTCGTTCTATTAACTTTAGGGTGAAGGTACTTTGCAGTGGGATCTTGGACTATAAGGAGTTCTGTATATTCTATAACATACATGCTTGTTTGGTTTTAAAACTAAACAGAGATTCAATTAATCATTACTTAAAGTACCAGTAAACATTATCGTTTTGAAGATCTTGAGGGGATAAATTAAAACGCCGAATGTTTATGCTGAACAGCCCAACAATTCCCGTCAACAGTTCACACTACAAAACAATCGCTAATCAGTTCTGCGGAATCGTTGATCTGGCATTATATCATTGTGCGTTTTATTTCGCTGCTATAGCCTGATAGGTAAAAACAATATAAACCTGATATTACATTATTCCCAAGGAGGAGTTTCAATAGAACGTTCATTTTTCATTCCCTATATATGCCGGCCAAGATTTATGATGTTGCGTGTAAATGTATTTTTTTAAGGAGTTCTGTATATCCTATAGATAGCCCTTGTGTGTCGTAATTAAAGGTCTATTCAAGGAAATATTAAATAATTTCTGCCTTTATACTGTGTATAAATAATTGTTTCTTTGCTAATAAAGAAACGGTTAAAATAGTTGTTGTTGCGTTTTATATCTTTAATATTCTTATAATTGCACAAATATGCAACTAATTTGGTGGAATATTATGGCAATGATTTACTATTGAACTAAATGTAAAATATTTTCTTATATTAATAGATATCTGTTTGTTATTTGATAATATAAAGTGTAAATTATCATAATATTGAAATTTTACTGGCATATTTGATACAATCTATTTTATTATTATTTATTTAGATATTATATTATTACTTTTTCAAGATACGTGTATTAAACATTACACTGAACCACTCCTTAAAATAAGTTCGCCCTGTATACAGGGTGTCTACGATATGAGTGCCTTTATTTTCTGTATGATAAATTGTACCAAAACAAACATATTTGACTTTTCTTTCTAACCAACGGTAATAGAATTACAACATCAAACAAGCCTTGAATACCTACCATGTCATGTATTTGCACATAACAATGACAAATACAGCTACATACAGCGAATGGTTCTCTTAAAGATCTATTCACAACACAGAATAAAATGTGAAACAGTTATTAATGTTCAAAATGAATGCTGTTACTTGTGAAAACGTGTCGTGGCCAGAGAGTTTTGCTCAGATTCGCCATAAATTAACATGTCATGTCATCGTTACTATAAATTGTTTTTGCTTATGTTTACCTACAAACACTAGGTACAGAAAAACAAACCGCACTTGCCGCACTACTACTGCTAATAATAATTTGATGTTAACAGTAGCAGATAATTAACGGATTGCAATGTTGTCGTACGTTACAGTTTTAAAAATTTCTTGAGAAACTTCTAATGTTTACATCATTACAGATAAGATAAAACAAATTATAAATAAAATACATTACTGGAGCTTTTACTTAACCTAAGTTGTACCTTAGTTTGTAATTTTGTAACACAGTTTTGTATTTTATTACAGTTGTATTTATATTTTTGAAATTATTTGCACAAAAAAAAGTTTTTTGTTGCTTTTGGTCAGATATACAAACCCCTTTAGTCCTTTCCAGACACCCTGTATTTTACATACAGGCTGATTCAGAACTTATCTAAAAGAATTTGGGAATAGATCCGTCATGAAAAAAAGTCAATATCGTATTTTTTTTATAAAATCCCTATAGTTTCCGAGTAAAACATTATTGAAGTTCGATTACTTTTTGTAGGCACTCAAGTTTCTGTAACGCCAGTGTTTACATTAGTTTTTCAAGTGTCAAAAATGGCTTACGAGTACAGTAGTAACTCGGAGTTGATGGATATCGGTTTAATATATTACGCTGTGAAAATGCTTTAGCAGACCGATTTCCCAGAACACATATGCCAAATGCTGCTACTTGTACCGTGCTGTGCAGTGAGTGTCAATGTAGTGCAATGCGAGGGAAATTTTAAACCGAATCATGTAGAGAAGAGATGGAGGTCCAGGACTTCCACGGCCTATTGCAGTAGTGTGGCGTATCATACATCAGGCTCAATTATATCCGTACCATATAAAGCATGTCCAAGCATTAACACCAAGGGATTGGACGAGGAGGACCGATACCATAGCCGCAACGATTTCCTGACTTCAAATCATTTGGACTTTTTTTGTGGGGATATTTAAAAAATGAAGTGTATCTCACCAAAGTGGATATGTACTATTGATGATTTACGGAAACGTATCCTAGTTGCTGCCAATAACTTACGAGTTCAAAACCGACATGAAGCAGAAACATTTGTGTTAGTTTGTAGAAACTGAGTAAGACGGGTTCAAAATGTTATTGTAATATCAAATATATGACCGGTCAGTGGTAGCGCGGTTTAAGGCGTCAGTACTTGAATCGAGGTGACTAGATCGCTGTGGGTTTGACCCCCGCATCCGGTAGACCGTATATAAGCTATATTCGTGGAGAGATTGGCATCCTCTGCGCGGGTATGGTAGGGTGAAAGAATAGGTCAATGTGAGGGATTGATCCCGGTTGACATTTGACTACCCCCCTAATTAATGAGGTTTTCCAGGTTTCCCTCATTCCTGCACTGAATGGTGGTTAGGGCCCACCAACGTTCCTGGGCGTAAATGCGACCTGCTTAATAATAATATGCCGCCCCTTCTCCCGCACAAGTCTTCGACTGGGCTAATCCTCGTGATTAGAATATCAGGTATATCAAACTATTTTAATAATTAAAACCACAAATTAAAGCAAATTAGTGATTAATAACAATAGCGACAAAAGCAAGTTAAATTTGCTGTATAAGATCGGTTTATAAAATGTTATTTATTTCTTTCCTTGAGCATTTGTTTCCAGAATTGTATTTGCAAGAGCCCCTATACACTCAGATTTTTTTTAGATAGGTTCTGAGTCACCCTGTATATTGTGTCAAATATGTATGTAAACCACTAATAAATAGTAAAATGAAACAAATAGCTTTTGTTCGAATCAAAGCAACATAAAACTCTTATAGTAAACAAAACTAAAATATATTGGCGTAAAAACACAGATTTGTTTATTAATTATTCACGTTTTCATTTTTCACAAACACATAATTTAACAAATGTCCACAAACGTGTTTTTAAACAAATATTATATTTTGAGTACTAATTACATTGTGCCAGAAAACACGTATTATATTTGTGTTGCAAACAGGCCTGTGATAATAACAAATGCAAATTAAATTGTTCACTTGAATACCGAGGAAACATTTAAAAACTGTCACTTAAACATTCGTGCTGTTTTCCTTTATCTAGATACAGTCTTACATTATGTGGAATGCCACTGTACACATGATAACAAGACAATTAGCGAAGAATTCTAAAAGTCTTGACAACTAATCCGTTTTAAGCTCATGTTGATTCATATAAGGGAGAAAATAATTAATTTCACAAACTCAAATTGTATAAATATGCCGTTAAAAGAATCCACAAATATTCCAATAAGAATTAGTACAAATAAAAATGTCAAAAATTGTATTTATGATAATTGTAAATTAAAAGTAAATTAAGAATTTTCTCTAATTATGTATTTGCAACACTTACGCATCCTTTTAATTTGTTTAAAATTTATTTTTTCTACAAACGTCAAAAAATGAAGAGGTTCGCGCATTGATAACGATATGAGAAATAACATTTTTTTTTTATTTTCCTACGTTACCATGACACCGTGCGCGAAATACATATTTCACGCACTACATGTAACCTATATTAGATTTTTGTATTTTAACCTTTGTGATCCTCAGTCAAGCAAAAATCCAAGAAATCATTTATTTCTAAATGTTTAACAATAATTAACACTTTTTCAAAGTATGACAAAATTTTACACTACCTTATTTTATTTATGATTTACAATGTTAACATTAATGGTACAGCCAGTACACGACCCAATATTTATTCCTAAACCAGATAAGTCAGATGCAGGTCGTGATACTGCAATTTTGAGGCTTGGAAATCTATCCGTTTTTGACGTGGAGGCAATTGCCATTCACAGTCCAAAATTTTATTTGATATTTGAATTTTATTATCGATAGAATCTTCGACGAATTCTTCGGCCACGGTCGACAATTTCGTTCTTCCGTGTCGCTTCAGACTACATACATCGCCCTCCGAATTAGCAAGAAGTGTAGCTGAAGTTCTCCGAAAACAATGACCAGTATAGGCATCAAAATTTGGTAATTTTAAGTATTTTGCTATTAAGCTAGGCATCTTTCCAATACAATTTATTCCGACAACTTGGTTAAAACATCTTTTATTTTTATACTTAAGAAACAATCGGCGACTGGTAGCATAACTTGGACGAAGAGAAGCATATTTTCGGTAAATGTCAATATAATCTAAATTTGAAACTGTAAATATTCGTTGTATATTCGTTTTTGTATAGGGTACTTTAATAATCAAAATGGAGTGTTTATCGACCGTCATTTTAGTAAGTTCATCACGGCGGCAAGCACCCGAAATTATTATATTAACGACCTAAAATGAAATCATTGACGATTTAGTAATTTAAAAAACACATAAAACAATCATTACAAATGTACCTTAACCATCAAATAGATTTCATCATATGCCTCTCTTATGAATTGATTAACTTTCTCTCGAGTTAATACCTTAGATTTCTTAGGATAATTTCCAACTGACAATTTTTTCAAATATGGGACCGACTTAGTAAATTTTTTAAAATCCACGTTTTCTTTAACATTAAGTATTGATTTCAACATAGAATACTGCCATAACATGGAAGACTTCACCTTCTTAGACTTTTCTGCAAAATAGGCCAACAGCACGTTTTCGGATATTTTTCTTTATTTGCTTCATACCACTCTTTAAATTGCTGATATGCATTGTCTTACTGCCACCTCGATTTCTCCGGTAAAAGATTTGAAATTACCGAATTGGCTGCATCTATCAAATTGGGTGGGATACTGCTTAGTTCAACGTCGCTTGAAATTTCCATTATTTTACAGTTAAAAATATCAGGTACTGGAAAACTGACACTAGTAAAATGTCACTTTCAAATAATCATTGTTGTCAACAATTGCCATTTTATTTCCATAGTTACAGTGATTACTTGATTTTGCTGATCTCCCAAAGTAGCATTTCGCGCACTAAATACAAAAATAACTATTTTCTACAAACGTCAGTAAAAGTATAATTTTTAACGAATGCTTTCAGTGTGTGAAATGTAATTTTAAAGCACTCGTGTTAAAAGTTAATTCACTTTTAGCACTGGTGCTACTGTACTGAACTTATATCAACCATGTTCTTTATTAATTGTAGTAAGATCAGCCAACAAACTAGCCGAAGATCGTTGGAAGTAATATCCAGTATAAAGGTGAGAATTAGGCACATTTAAAAATTCAGTAATGTTGGCAGGCATCCTACCCAATGTGTTGTTTCCCGCTAGAGTCTTTTTGACACATTTATTCTTAATATATTTTATGAAAATTCATGTTTGCTGAATGAAGGGCTATGTACCTTTTATAATAGTTCAAATTATAATGTACCAGTAACAATGAAAACAACGAAAATTCGTTGCACATTCGTTTTTGTGTCAACTAGTAAAGTTAATAACATCTTCGACACTATTGAATGCCATGTTGCACAGTTCTTTGCGATGACAAGCTTTGAATACACCGAAAATGACAGCAATCCTCTACATGAGATACGTGCGCTTCTGCGAAAAATTTGTCTGTTTGTTTCCTGGCCAATACCATCGACTTTTCGATCGATATCATACTTTAAAAAAAGTAACAAGCTTGTAATATTTGCTTACGTCTTGATTCTTTGTGTTCATCGCCTTCAACAAGGAGTAATTTGAAAGCGTTGACGATTTCCATATTTTGGACTTTTCTTCAAAGTATACCAAAGATCGTTTTTCACTTAACTTACTTCTAATATTTTCAGGTCACACCATCTCGAGAAAATATTGTACTGTTGCTTTGACTTACTTGCTCATAACTCGAGAGTGGCTTTATTAGCAACTTCTTCGATTTCCGTTGGGAGAAAGTATTGTAACCTTTAATTCTTACAAAATAAAATATCACTTTTAACACATATCACATTTCTTTTCAGTGTGTCAGAAATAGTTAAGTAAATAAAAAATGTTTAAGTTATAGTTTTTTGAAACTACTTCCGTGGTGTAACACCACTGTAATAGAAAAGAAATTTGAAAATATCCAGTAGCTTCAAATACTTAGGGTTCTTAATATAACAAAAACTACAATTCTAAGAAGGAAGGACACTCAATGAATAATATTAAATTTAAAAAACATGTCGCTAGTGGTTTTTGGCAAATTGAACGTGGCCCTAAGAAGAGAAAATTAGGGCTCGAGATAATTACCCACGAATATCTCTAGACAAGAGACGAAAGAATTCCAAGATTTAGAAATAAAGTTTTTAACTTATGTAGATAAAAAAATCGTATGTCCATGAAGAGGTTTTCAGGTGCATTTTCCTAAAAACCGAAAATAAGAATACCAAAGAGCTAACCTAAATAAATAATTAATTCAGTCAGAAGTAATACCAATATAAACTATGGCAATAATTTAATTAAACAGTACTTAAAAGACTCTTGTGACTGATAAGGTTTCCAAGTATAAGTAATATTGAATAAAGTTACATTCTAATGACCAATTCACAGGGACATGACCTGTACCAGGTTCACCAAGGGTCTGTTTGGACTCAAACCCTATTGTTTTTCTCGGCTAAAACCGCGAAAGCGGACCCAGTATTTTTATTAATAAAATTCACAATCATTAAATTGCAAATAGAAATGCCAACATTATATTACAAATATAGACTTAACTAGAAAGGATAAAGGTTATGTCTGTATTTCTCACAGGGAAAGATATATCTTGATCTTCAAAATGACTAGTTCATTTTTTTGAGCTTCTCTTAGCAGGTTCACTTATGATTTTAATAACATGAGCATTCTTTACAAATTATAGTTTATCCCTTGTAATATGGGAAACTAAAATTTCTTCATTTTTCGAGGGACTAGTGTAATTTGTGAGATAATAAAAGCAGTACATTCTTCGAGATTCATGTTTAATTCAACCGTATGTGAGTAGATCTTTCTTGAGGAACCCAGAATTATAATACGTCGAAGCATGAGTCTATGTAACAAAACGCTAGAATCAATCAAAATTTAACATTTTCTGAAACACTCGTGTTCCTGTCACAAAGATTATTGGTCAACAAAAGTAATATCTTAGTCAAGAAATGTGGTCGTTCGATACTGCTTCCAACAATAATAAAATAATATTCCTCTGAGATTTCTAAGAGCGGAGAAAGCGTTAAGACGACGAAGGTTCCTGACAATGAAGCACACGTTTTTTATATTTAGTTCATGAAGGTCTAATGACAAACATATACATAAAATAACTTTCTAGGTCCACAGAAAGCGGTCGAAAAATTGGTTTCAAAAGCCCATCAGATTACTATCAATTTTGATGATACCTAGTCCAGTCCAGTCCAGGCCAGGCCAGCCCAGTCTAGTCCAATCCACTCTAAATCCAATTTCACGACCCGTATTTTGAAAATCTTGCATTTCGAGATATTATGTCATAAGATGGTTGTCATATTTATCCACTTGAATTCAAATTTCACAGTACGTTTGTTCTCTATTTTTTAAATAGAATAAAACATGATAGTTGTAAGGCCATATATACTAACTGTTAAAATGCCTAGAAAATGTTCCTTTTACTTCAAAATAAGCTAAAAATAAAAATATCAAAATTGACAAAGCTAGCAACCACCAACTGACAGTAGGGCATTCCACGCCAACTCAACAGTCGATCCCACGTCACCCTCTCAGATCTGGCTCAAAATTGGTACATCGATTGATACTATTGAAAAAAGGATATTCTCAAATTTGCAGCCCCTAAGACCGCTTCCTGTCACCAGGGGCCCATAGTGAAGTTTTCGACCATCATTTCACCTTCAGGGGTCTGAAATCGGTTTTTCGTGTACTGACGCCGCATTTTGGTCTAAAAAAATTATCAAAAATACATAAGAAATGCCAAATTTCCCGTAGAACACGATGCCGCCATCCGTTTTCCGATATCTAACAAGGGGAGCCTGGAAAACGCGAAAAACCGCGCTTTGGTAAAAAAATCTGATATCTCAAATACGGTCGTTTCAAACTGGCTGAAAATTTACCAAAAGGCTCTTCGATTATAGCTCTTTCGAATGTTCATACGCGCGTGGTGATCATTATATATAAAAAAGTTACACGCGTTTTACAGGTTTTATATGGGATTTTCTGTAATTTTTCATTGTAACCGCTCCACTGGCCCTATCCAGTTGGGTAATAATTGGATTTTTCTCTCACCAAGCGTCTCTTTTGTCCCCTGTCTATACAAACACAGACATTTCTTTCTCCAGCCAGTATTAGAGAAAATATTATTTAGATAGAATGCTGATTCATGTATAAGGACGTGTAAAATAGTGAAAATAATATCGAGATGTCAACAATGATTGTAATGTGGGTTTTCTTGTTTCTTACTGCGATTTTCATTCGTTATATTATATTATATTCATATTTTTTACAAATAATAGAAGTAAGCTGCAGAAAATGTCAATTTGCTCAAAAATCAAAAAATTTACGAAAAATTGTGAAATAAATCATTGAATAAATAATGTTTTCTCTAATACTGGCTGGAGAGAGAAATTCTGTGTTTGTAAAGACAGGGGGACAAAAGAGACGCTTGGTGAGAAAAAAAAATCCAATTATTACCCAACTGGATAGGGCCAGTGGAGCGGTTACAATGAAAAATTACAGAAAATCCCATATAAAACCCGTAAAACGCGTGTAACTTTTTTTTTACATATAATGATCACCACGCGCGTATGAACATTCGAAAGAGCTATAATCGAAGAGCCTTTTGGTAAATTTTCAGCCAGTTTGAAGCGACTGTATTTGAGATATCAGATTTTTTTACTAAAGCGCGGTTTTTCGCGTTTTCCGGACTCCCCTTGCTAGATATCGGAAAACGGATGGTGGCATCGTGTTCAGCGGGAAATTTCGCATCTCCTATGTATTTTTGATCATTTTATTAGACCAAAATGCCGCGTCAGTACACGAAAAACCGATTTCAGACCCCTGGAGGTGAAATGATGGTCGAAAACTTCACTATGGGCCCCTGATGACAGGAAGCGGTCTTAGGGGCTGGAAATTTGGGAATATCCTTTTTTCGATTGTACTAATCGATGTACCAATTTTGAACCAGATCTGAGAGGGTGATGTGGGATCGACTGCTGAGTTGGCGTGGAATGCCCCAGAATAGTATTGTTATAGAGACATATAATGCAAGTTGGAAAATAGTAATGAAATAGTTGTCCCCCTACAAATTAGCATACACTCTATTAGCCAAGATTACAACATAACTTTGTTCACTGAGCTCCCTTCCGCACGACAAATTTCTGGCTACGTCACTATATATAGCACTTATTTATATAAAACAATACAGTTTCGATTTTACACCACTGCATTCAGCTTGATCAAGTCTTTGCACATGGTTAAAAATTCTGACCTACAGTTATGTTTACAATTGACTGATTATGAGCTAATATAAATCAATTCTCCTAGAATTCCTATCAATGAAGTCATATGTATGCTCTCAGATACCAAACATATAGGTATTTTAATGAACAATTCCATAAAGAAAGCTCTATTCAATAATTATCTGAAATAAAAATTAATCTAGCTAAATTTACTAACCCGGTTTAATGAAAACATTCTATAAATACCTAATATTTGACTCAACTTAAAGGAAGCCACTTAAAGAAGCAATCCTAAAAATGCATAAAGATCGAGTTCTCACAGTTTCAAAAGTGAACTTAGATATTGTTAAACTTAATATATACCAAAACATGTTTTTCTTTTTGTGAACATCCCTATTGATTTTAGAATAATGGTAAGGGAAAAATAATTTCTTAACAAAGCCTGATTGCAGTACTTAAAGGTAAAGGTATGTTTAAAAAAATACTCACAGTTTCTACTTTCACCTAGTTTATGCTGAAGCTAAAGCAGTAGAGAACTGCTACATTGTCGCAGAATACCTGTTTAAACCGAGATAGAGACAAGATGTGTCTTTCATTTACCGTGTCAGACTATGTTTGGAAATAATAAACCCTGTACGTGTTTCGTATATAAAGAAGGGTGCACTAATTAATTGACGGCAACGAAGCCAGTTTGTGAATTTTAGCATTAGTAGTATAGTCATGGTTCAACTTTATTTTTCGAATAGCTATACGGGCCCCATAAAGCTGTATTTTAATTTAGGAGGTTTACGCACAGGAATTTGGTAATGTCTCCCGATGTCGAAGAGTGTTTTATAGGATTAAGTGTTTTTGTGGGGGTAGGCTTAGTGCGACGAGTGAGGAATTTCTATGAATGGCATGAAGGCAATTAATTTATGAATAATTAAACCTAATGTAATTCAATCCATTATGATAATTACGGTTTAGCACAAAGCTATATTTATGTGACGTGATTTATAACTTTGAATTGTGGGAGACGCACCACTAATATTAATTGCTACGGAGGAAAAAAATATACAGGGTGTCAAGTCAAGCCGTTAACCACATATCCTTTGGATCAAAATAATGGGACTTGTATTATGCCACTGTTCCTTACCTATACGTATTCTATTTTTTTCACTCTTATAAGGTTGTTGATTTGAGGCTCAGGTTACGAGATATTATAACTTTTTTGTATTTATGCTAAGTGTGGCACAAAGTAAATATCGCGAAGCATCAAATGGTTATTTCCATTTTATCCAGTAAATTGAAAGAGGCCAAGCTGTCGAAGACGCGACTCAGCGAAACTCAGGCTGCATCGTTATATTCGACTGTGGGTTCGAATCCCGCTGCAGTAGATCTGTACAGTGTGTATAAAACACAATAGTATGGATCTACTGCATACAAAAAATTTGGAATGAGGTAAGCTCCATTTTTAATTGAGAGTATTATCTTTGGGATTTGACAGAAACGACTAATGACGTTATTAATTATATTTTTTTCAGAAACATACACAACCTTTTTTTTCCGGTTAAAAATCTCTCTTTTCCTATAAACTTTTAGTACATAATTGAATGTTCGTTGTTTAAATTTGCATAAATGTCATTAAGAATAAATAAAAGGATTAAATTCGATAATTCTTTAATACAGTTATAACTGAGAGATTTCCAGGTGGAAAGGTAATCAAATCACAATTTGGTGTAAAAATATATATTTCTTAGTCGTAGTAGGTACAATATTTGTTCTACAAAAGTTGTCTATCGAACGCCGTACATCGGTATTCATCAGGTTGTTTCATACAAAAAAAGTAACAAAAAAAGTTTGCTTGCATGAGCTGTAAAATATATACAAGGCATTTAAAACTATCTATTTTACTAAAATACATAACACTCTCCGCCACCAAAATGTGCACACATATATTTACATTATGTACAAGAGTATTACATTATGGAATCTTAACTTAAAACTTAACTTAAAAATATATACAACTAATACATCAAACGATCAGGTTGTTTGATATGTCTTTTTGGTCTACTGGTAGATGGTTGAATATTTTCATTATTCGCGGTTAAGTGATCTCCGCCCTGAGGAGAAATTTATTTATAATTTGAATTTATGTCTGGGTTTTTTAAACCACTCTGGACATTACTTTTTAATATTTGATTACTGTGACGTTTCCAAAAGACATTTAATTCAGGAATTTTTATAAAATATGTACACTTGCCAATGCGTTTTTCAATAATTCCTGGAATCCAAGTAACTTTATTTACAGCATGGTAATCTTTAACAATTACTTTATCGCCTATGCTGAATTCGCGTTTTTTACCTCCAGCATATTCTATTTGATTTTTTTTACACGTTTCAACTCTCTTTTTAACTTTTTCTTTAATTTCAGGTTTTACTAAACTAAATCGAGTTCGTAGACCTCTGCCAAACATAAGCATTGTTGGTGAAACACCAGTGGTGGAGTGATTAGTATTTCTAAAATCAAGGTTTTACGACCTAATGAATTTTTTAAAGCATTTTTTACAGTTTTAACTGCATTTTCCGCTGCTTGATTGTGCAAAGTAGGGAGATATAGTAACATGTCCTATGTTATATTTTTCTAAAAATTGTTTAAAAACAGCAGTGGTAAAGCATTTAGCATTATCCGAAACAATAACTTTTGATAAACCGAATCTAGCAAATGTATTATGTAATGCTGTGAGTGTAAAATCGAATGTAATATTGTTAGTTGGAAAAACCTCTATCCACTTTGAATGTGCGTCAAGAATTATTTAAAAAAAATTGTTTAAGAATGGAGCCATATAGTCTACATGCATACAATCGAAAACTTGCTCTGGCCATTTCCATGGATTTATTTCCACCTTTGGACGGCTTGTCTTATGGACTCAACAATTTTCGCAACTTTTTGCCAAGTTCTCGATATCCTTGTTTATTCCCGGCCAAAAAAATGAATTCCTAGCCATATTTTTCATTTTAATAATTCCTAAGTGAGAAATATGTAATTCTGAAAACATATGATTTTTTTATTTTTCAGGAATAACAATTCTATTGTTCCAAAACAAAACATTATGTTCTATAGTTAATTGATGACGAATTGTATAGAATATTTTAAATCTATAATATCATTTTTATATTTTTTCGGCCAACCACCTTTATACATCTTTTTATTGAATTCAAAATTTTGTCGGACTCGGTATATTTTTTAATCATTTCAAAATTTGTTGAAATATTCGCGTTGTCCGAAAAATGATTTAAATAATCAACATCAACTGATTCCCATACCTCATTTTTATCATTTCTTATCGGTAAACGTGACAGTTATTACAGTTCGCCGTTTAACTCATTACAAGTTTTTGTGATTTTCTCTCAAATGATTATTATATTATCCCGCAAAAGTGTTTTGTAAACCTTATGTTTTAAAACCCCCCATAAAAAAATCGAGGAGTGTTAGATCTGGTGACTTTCCGTAGTAACGTAGTAACTGGGCCTCTGAATAGGTTCATTAATTCATTAATCCTAATCCATTTTTCTGGAAAAGTGTTATCTGAGTATTTCTGCACAATTCTGTCCTTGTCGGGTGGAGCTCCGTTGTGCTGAAACCATAGGTTTCTCCTTAGCTGCAGAGGCACATTCTCCAGTAGAAGTGCAGGAAGTTCTTGTAGAAAATTTAGGTAACTTACGCTGTTCAATGTATGTTCCTAAAAATAAGTCCCAATTAAATGCCTACCGATGATGCCACACCATACATTTACTCCAAAATGGCCTTGGTTTTGGACTGAATTTACAATGTGGGGATTTTCAATGAACCAGTAGTGTTCGTTGCGCCTTTTTGGCAAACCATTACTGACAAACCGACCTTCGTCCATCCAAAGAACGGATCGAAAAAGGTTCTGATCTGATCAGTAGTTTCTACATTTACTACAATTTGAGCTATAAAATTAAATCTGTTTTCAATGTGACACTCAGGCAAAAACTCCAAAGTGTGAATTTTGTAGTCATGACCAAAATGGTCTTTAAATTTCATTGAAGGGTTGATTTATTCAAATTCAATTCCCTTCTAGCCTGCCGCATAGAATTTCGTGAATTTTGTTTGAAATACTGCAACAGTCTGTCTGAATTAACATTATTTCTTATTCTTTGGTCAATTATTTGATTCTCCGAACAGAAAATGGATCTTAATTTCGTCGCAAGGTCGCCTCCAATCTTGTAAAGGTTCTATGATCAGGAATGAGGCGCTCTGGATACCATTTTTGATATACTCGAATCAAGAATTCAGACGTCTACGTCACGGCTGACGTTACACATTTGTTTTTATTGTCAACGTAATTTGCGATATTTGGTCGCGTTAAAAACAATGTTTTATTGCAATTTAGTGCAATATATGATGCAAACTTTTAGTGTAGTATATAGTTTTATTACTATCAGTTGCAGTTTCTTAAATATTTTGATGAAAATATAATGAATTGCTCATTTGTTCGTATGACGTAAGTCGTCTGAATCCTTGTCGCGAGTATAGCTCCTCTTGAAGTTTTTGACTCGCCGTAAATTAGCAACATATAAACTTTTCTGAATGAGAAAACATTTTATAAAGGTATTACAAAGATGGACGGGCACCGCCAAGTCTTACTACTCTTTGTATTTCTTCCATGCGCGCGTGGTTCCTTACTTCTATTTGTCGTCGCTGATCAAGTATGTTCTGTATCGACTTCCTTCCTATTTCAGGAAATTTCTCGGTAACTTTTCTATGTTCTCTGCTGTATTTAGTATTGAGTGGTTTTCCAAGGCTGACTGATAGATAAGTTCGGTATAGGTATTCGTTAATTTCTGAAGTTCACTTAAACCGTCTCCTACCTTGGCTTCTACCACCTCAGCAACAGCATTGTCAACTTGCGTAGTATTATCATTTCGTATTCCTGATTCATTGGCGGGGTCATTTGCAGGTCTGTCCTCAAGACGGTTCCGACCCAGGTCCTGCTGCCCTGGTCCGCCTGAATATCTCTTCTGTCTTGTATTTATAGCTGAAGATAATCTCATCTAAAAGGGTGCTAGCCCATCAGACGGTGTGTCGCCAATTATTATTATTATTATTTATGCACTTTAAACAATGAACATACAATTATTTTCCAGCGACCACTTGATGTTGATCCTTCCATCGCTAATGTGATTTTTAGGTGGTATTTCTTTTGAGACTCTTTAGGACGATATGGCTTATAACTTTTAAACGGGAATTAATAAAGAAAAATTTCTCTAATAAAAGTTTATTAGGCAAAAAGAGCTTTAACAGGAAATTTAGGTATATTTCTAACAAAAATATAACTTATGACGTCAGTTGTCGTTTCTGTCAAATCCCAAAGATAATACTTTCGATTGAAAATGGAGCTTACCTCGTCCCATTTAGCACCACGTGTCCCAAATTTAATTTCAATTTTTTATATCCTTACAGTACGCCCATACTATTGAGTCTGATTACAATGGATGTTTGTATTTGTCAGAGGGATGTACAATAAGCATAATGATGCGATATTCGGGACGCAATTGCGATATCGACCATGTCAAAGGAAATAATAGCCGTAAGTACAAGGTTTTTCTTCAAGTAATTATGTGTATCTTTTAACAAAATAGAAAGCTAAAAAAAATAAATAATAAAAATATATTTCTCAAAATTGCTGACAGCGTGTGACACAAGTAGTAGCTCCTATTTTATATATGAGTTATAGTCAGTCTATATTTTTAATATGTATAGTTTTTTTCCTGAATCCTACAATATGATTTTAAGAAACTTCAATCAAATTGCAACAAACACTTTTATTTAAAATTAATACACTAGAAAGACCATAAAATGTGTATCTGAATAAGTTTTGAGGTACTTAATTCGGGTTTAACTAGCAGTGTAGGGAATAAGGTATAACGAAGATGGTGAACATTTCACAGTTACAACCAATTAATCCTAAAATTCAAATCCCTAAAGTTTATGAGTTCTGCATGCTTTGTGAGTTTAATTTTGCTATTTGGTCGTTTAGCACGGAGAAGTGACGTTATTTGTTTGCTACTAGAAGTTTCGCTATCAGCTTAATTAAAAATATCTAATAAGTAGACATCGGATTTTATACAACTGCGTATTTTAGGTAGGTATGCATATTTTATATACTTGTATATCTTAAAAATTTGCCGATTAAAATGTAACAGAAAGGCAGGCAAGTAAATATACGCCGAATTTAGAATTTATTTGCAGATCTTGCATTTTTTTTATTTTTTTATTTTGAAAGTTGCGATTATTCACCAAAAAAAAAAAAGGTAAAATTGAGGAACCCTCTCCGCACTTGTAGTAGATATTGACTCAAAATTTGAAACACGCTTTGGAGGGATAAATGTGAATTTTTTGGGATGATCCGAATATTTCTATTTGCACCAGTGCCGTTCGTGCGGGAATACTACAACATTTTTTAATAAAAAGAAAATGGTACACAACTAACTTTTCCAGTTTTGATATATTTTTTAGAAATCCGCCATCAATTCTGAATTAAATTGGTCTCTTTAAAATTTTTTGTAGGATGCACCGTTTTTGAATCTATTATTTAAAGGTCTCCTTTACTAAAGCGTTATTATCGTCAAAGTAAAATGCAATTAAACATTGAAACTAAAAAGTTGATATAAATGTGGGTAAAAAAATTCTTCGATTTCGAGATACCGTTGAAATTTTATTATCTAATACAGAAACATTAAATCAAAACACAAAACAACAATAATAAAAATATTTTTTAATAGTCGCAAACCAATACAGATATAACCATTATAACTGTCGCCGTTTCACTACAAAGAACTTACGTAACATGTAATATGTTTTAACTACTTCCTGATTTCAACACTAAGGTTTGTCTCGAAGTGTTGTCATTTTTACGTGTTATCTTAATTTATATAGCTGGGCTGACGGTAGCCGAGCGGCCAAGGCGGCGACAAATAGTTGCTGCCAGGGAAGCACGAGTGGCCGGAAGTTGGTTCGAATCCAACACGGGGCAGAATTTTTCTGTCCTACCCATGGATGTTTGTGATTGTAGGGGTATAGGGTAGTGTAAGTTAGTAGGTAAAAAGGGCCAAATATGGCCTAATTACCAGTAAGCTTCAGTACCTTTACCTTTTAATTTATATAGCTATTTTATCCCCGACTTAATCTTACTATTTGGTAATAGTACTATGTTGCAACATATTTTCTGTGATCATATTAATATGTTTATTCGTGAACTGACTACGGTCCTGTTAAACTCCGCGCTGCAGTAACTGATTATCTTCCACTTATCTATTTATTGGGACGATTTGATTAGAATCATATATTTATATATACCTACTGGTATGTACATCGATTTATATTGTAAATATATACCACATGTATTATGTTCTCTGGGGTTGAAAAATAATTTCAGCTGACATTACGTCCCCGTTCTCATATTTATTTTTCAATTTATCATGTGATGTTCATGTTTATTATTATTTTAAATTACTTGAACTCAAGTCTGACTGAGTTTTAGTAATAAATGGATTGCCGCCTCTATCAATAGAATTTTATTTAACAAAATCAAATGTTTTCCTATTATTAAACTACAATTTTTGTAAAATTGGAAATTAAATTTGGAAGGATCCGATCAGTAAATTTGAAGCACGTGTTTTTGTGGAATACATTATTAATTACAACACATGCTTTTATTCCTCGATATTTACGTCAGTGTCTGTTCTTTGTTATTTAGTGGGACCATACGTGTGTGTGCTTCGACATATAAATTATTAATTATGTTCTTACAAAAAGTCATGTTTAATATTTTGTGCCATCGGGTAGAATGAGGCGCTGAAAAATATTGCGATAGCAATGTTTAAAGTTGTCAATAATTTATCGAACATTTTCAACACACATGTGCCTCTCGCTGTTTCGTTGATATTTCATATATCAACGCTGGTGAAATAATTTCAAGCTTCCCCCTTTTTTGATCTTCTATCTTACTTATTTCCATAAACCGCTAACATTTTCATACACTTGATATGTTTTTGTGCTGATGTAGATAGGGATATCTTGAATTCGTATGTAAAATTATTTTTCAGAGATGTTTTGAAATGTAAATATCTGCTTTGCAGTATCGTTTATGAATATTTGCAATAGTATCGATTATTAAAGACAACTTAATTATTTATTTATTTATATATTTATTTACTTATGGTTAACAACCATTTACAATAATGAATACTAGAACATATAACTACAGGGTGATTCAGAACTTATCAAAAAAAAAATGTTGAAAGTACAGGGGACTGTTACAAATACAATGTTGTAAAAATAAAATCAAAAAGAGCGGTTCAAATATGATTTAGAAATACATTTTGGCGCGTCACTGGAAACTCGTCCACTATAAAACCTGACAGGGTATATAATCGGCGACCGGACAAAAAATTAAAGAAATAAATTACATTTTACAACACCTATTTTAATGCAGCACATTCAACTGCTTTTACCGTTACTGTTACTAATTATTAATACAATTAATTTGTGGTTTTAATTAGTAAAATAGTTTGTCATACTTGATGTTACAACAAAATGTTGGGCTCGTCTTACCCAGTTTCTACAAACTAACACAAATATTTCTGCTTTTTGTCCGTTTTGAACTTGTAAGTTGTTGTCAGCAGCTATGACACGTTCGAGTAAATCATCAATAGTGTCCACTTCGGTGCAATATACATTTTTTTAATATCCCCATAAAAATAAGTTCAAATGATTGAAAGTCAGGAGATCGGTGCGACCACGGTACCAGTCTTCTTCGTCCAATACCCTGGTATTAATGCTTGGACACGCTGTACATGGTACGGATATAATTGAGTCTCGTACATGATACGCCATACTGCTGCAATTCGCCGTTGATGCTCTGGACCTCCATGTCTTCCACGATTTGCTTGCAAATTTCTCGCGTCACGCCTGCGTTTGCACTACACTTGCACTCACTGCACACCGTTATAAAAGTAGCTGTATTTGGTACATGCTTACCGGGAAATAGATTTGCTAAGGCATTTCCACTTCACCATAAATTGAAACGATACCCATCAACTGCGAGTTGCAAGATGTAAGCCATTTTTGATATTTGGAAAACTAATGTAAATACTTGTAGCACAAAAAAGTTAATACGAAATCGATATTTGAAATCGCCTGGCTAGAGACTGCAGTAGCCCAACGAAGTAAAGGTTGAAACTACTAGAACTTCAATAATGTTTTTCTCGGAAACTATAAGGATTTTACAAAAAATTTTTTTTACGATATTGACTCCATTTTTCATGACGCATCTACTCCCAAATTGTTTTCAGATAAGTTCTGAATCACTTAATATCTTCAATCTACATATAATTATGTCTACATTTAAAAGAGATTATTTAAAAGTATTTAAAGAAATCTTAATCGGTTCAAGATACAGATTCAGATTCATCTTTTAAAATTACAAAGTAATCTAGTGAGAGAATTATGATGAAAATAGTTCGTACTGTGGAATTTAATATAAAATAAAAGTGGGTTATGGAGATTATAGTATTGTACTCAAATGCAACTCCGAAATTAATTCAGGACAAAGGATAAGACCGTTAATAATTTTATATAATAAAATCGTTTCAAGTTTAGAACGTCGTTGTTTAAGGCGAGCCAAATTTAACTTATTCAGAATATTAAAATAATTAAAATTATTAAATTTACCCAATTTATAGTTTGAGTATTTGGCAAATCGAATCTGAATATTTTCAATTAAGGATATCACAATGATAAAACGGTGAACAAAACGGAACGTACCAGTGCACAATAAACTACTATCAAATTATGTATTGAAAACAGTTTGGTATTTCTAATTTATTTGCCGATGATGATAATTCATGTAAATGAGATTTAAAATTAACTTTTATAAAATCACATCTAAATCTCTCATTTCTTCAACTCTATTTAATCTAACGTTATTAATATTGTACCGTTATTGCTTCAGAATAAGTAAATGAGATTACACAACATTTGTCAGTAGTTAAAAGTAAATCATTGGACACAGACCATTTATTAACACTGGCCTCATCATGCTGGAAAATAATACTGTCTACGGCATTATCAACCAAGCAGTGCAACTCTAAGTCATCAGCAAAAGAAATTCACATTTACAATAATTACAAATGAAATGTCATTAACAAAGACGTTAAACAAAAGTGGTTCACAGTGGGACCCCTGTGACACCCCAGAACAAACATTAATTACATTAAAGATGTAATTACCAATTTTCACTCTGGTGGCAACCCAAAAGGAAATTCTTTAACGAATTTACAATACTATCACCTAAACCCAGAGACGAAATTTTAGCTATAAGCAATTCATGGTTGACCTTATTGAAAAATACAATACAACCTGTAAGCTCTCTCAAATGCATTGAGTAAAAAATTTTTTAAAGCAAAGTAGATTGGTTACTATTTACCTGCCTGCAAACCATGTTGTTGAAGAATGATTAATTCTTTACAAGCCTAAGTTAAATGATGAACTTAAAATACATTTAGAGCATTATTTGATTATTATAATATATAATTATACACTACTTTTTAACTTTCTTTTTTCACATTAGGTCATAGTATAAAATTTTTAAAAATAATGAACCTATTTATTTGTTTGTTTACTAACTTTTTAAGAGCCAGCTCTATAATGAATGTCTCTATAAACGTTAATTTAACTTTTCTTTGTGAAAAGCCGATATTCCAAAGAAACCTTTTTCTTTCTCTTTCATCAGTAAAAACAAATGATTTTAAATTTCAGTAGTGTGAAACTGAGGAATTAAGAAATTTATCACAGTCGAACAAAATCGTCAATATAGAAAGTTTTTTTCTATTTCAAAATGATAGATTAGGCAACATTAATCTAACTAATCTTTTGTCTGCGACTGAAAGTATTTCATTTCTGAAATAATGGATATATGACTCAGACTAATGAATTCAGTTCAAAGTTGTCATAATGAACCATTTGTTTTTTTGATTTGCCTTTATCGTTTGTTCTATTTTATCCCGCGAGATGAGTATTAATATACGTTAATTTGATAATTAATGTATGAATTACTCAACTCACCAATTTCTCTCTTGTTATCAGGCGATGAAGCGAATTAGTCTTCTACACATGACCTGAAACAGAAACTTGGGTCAATATCTGGAAAATATATTATAATATAGAGTGTAAATAAATAAGTGCAAAATAATTCGGGGCTTAATTCCTTCTGGAAAAATAAGGATTTTTTCATTCATTGTGAAGATACAACCCCTTAAAAGGGGTGACAAAAAAGTAGTTTTTTTCTGAAATACCAAAAAGGTGACAGAAATGAAATTATAAAGACATTTTCTGCTAGAGAAAGCAGTTAATGAACAATTCTTAAATTTTTCTTTACTGTTGTAAGGGGTAGAAAAAGCCATCCGTAAGACTTGCTTCATATTATACAGGGTGTTTATTAGAGAAAGAAAAAATACAGTGGCACACGCGCTCAGAACGCCCTGTACATTTAACACAAAAATCAGATATTCGAGTGTCTCATACAAAAAAAAACTTGTACAAAATTTGAATACGATTACCCAATAAATAAATAAATTAACGTAAAAAAATGAAATAAAAACAACTCTCTCAGACCTATAACTTCATAAGAAAGCAGGCAAGATGGCATGGAAGTAAGTTGACTTAAATCACCTTATTTTCCTCCTAGGGAGCTTAAAATATGTCATATTCTTTAATAAACATCCTGTGTAATAACTTCATATCAGATAGCCTGATTCATTCTAAACAGAAAAGGTTTCTTTTAATCTTAATAATACAAGGCGCAATTGGCATAGGGTAGAAATTTAATCGAATTCATCATTCATCTAATGGGTGGCTGTGACGTTGACATTTTCTAATGGCAACTTAAATGTTGTTAGTAAGGTTGCAGTTATTTGCTGATAGACTGTCATGGTTTTGAGAACATTTTTGTGCAAATTCATTAAGATTAAATTTCCTTTTCAACGCTAAAATAAATAACTATTAAAGCTATAATTGCTATAATTTAGCGTCGTGTAAGTTCTTTACGAGTACTAACAATCACCAACAAAGCGACCCTAAAATTTTCCGTAGAATCCAAAAATGGAATAATATGAAATGTAGAACACTCAACGAGCACAATAATTAGCTGTTGCAACGTAGCTACGACTACTGCAGATATTTTAAAGTGTTTGCCACTAGCGACGGGCATCTAATAGAAACGTGTCTCTGATGAAAAAGGGGAATAAGATTTTTAGACCTGCTTCGGCCACGTTTTAGGGACTTTGTGATCCCGTGAAGAAGACGTCGCAGCATGGAAACGACAGCTTTTAAGGAAATTTAACACTCTCCCACCATTCTTTGATAGTACGTTGTTTGCTTTGTATGGTAGTGGTGGTGGTTGTTATATTTCATTTCTTTCTAAATATCTATCAGTTCTACGACTTTAAACAAACAATTAAGGTTCCCTGAACGTCGCGATAACTATCAAGATTGCTTGAAAGTAATTGCAATTTTAAAGCCATATTTTTGTAACATGAGTTAGTTGCTGCTACGATCATTTGCCTCTATCAGTTCTGAAAATTTAAAGGTCACTGGTAATTGAGACGTTTTCAAAACCAGGAGAGCTACTTAGACGTCACATAACTGTAAAGTAACTAAAAGTAGTTGAAAATACTTAACAGTAACTAACTTGTATAAAGTTATTAACACCTCAAAGTTGCAAATTTGGTGGCAGTTACGTATTAGTTACTCTTTGAAGGTTCCGACCTCAGTTGGTGTTACTTTGGTGCTAGTTGGGTATGGTGTCTACTTTCAGTCATAATCAGAAGTGCTTCAGATTTCTTGATAGTTTAATTGTATTCAACTTTGCCATATTGTCAAATTTTCAAATTTCTCGGAATCGGAACGATCAGTCTAGTTTTGGGTGGGATACCCTGTATAGTTTCACATATACTTACATTATATTTGATAATTTCCCAAATAAAATAGTCTATTCAATAAAGACATATTATCTGGAGACGCTGCACCGTCCTCTGGTTCATAGTTCTTCTTATCTTTGGTACGTGAAGCGATTAACTGCTTAAGCTGGCTGACATTAACGTTATGTATGATCCGGAAAGGAAAACGCCATGTGCTAATAAAGCTCTAAATGGGGAAGCGGAAAAGAAAACTAGAAACATAAGAATGATGTTTATCTATCTGGCTTGAAACTCGTAACGCTTGGAAGACGTACGGTTGCTTTTAACGATGGAAAAAACGCACTTATTGTATATTTCGGTTTTATTTTTATTGAAGCAGTTAGTAACTAAGCTGTTGTTTTTGTTGCAGTACAAGGGAGTCTCAAAAAATATCTCCTAAGAAGATATCTGTATCTCGTAGTGTTCCGAAAGTGCAGTATCAGTATAAATAAAATGTACCTATTCGTCTTACGCTATTAATTCACATAGTTGTAGTTTTACATGTTATTTACAAAAATTTAATCCATCTCAGAATTCTGTAATTTGTGCATGAATAGTGTCTATTTAAGTAATAATAATATGCACGTGTTATATTAGAAAACATTTGCCCATCAAATAGTAATGTTAGAATGTGCTGTAAATAACTGATATGATTAATTTACTGGGTCACATTACTTAGGAGAATTTCACTTAATATCTAGACGATACCACTTATTAACGACAATATTTATTTTAAAACTGATTAATTACTCTCAAATATAATATTATTTGTATACATTTACTATAAACAAATATATTTAGTATCTACTTTTGAGGGAATGTTTTCAAATCCTTCATTCGAGAGTTTTTTTTGTTAGTTTGACTTTACTGCTCCCTCTCTCATCATTTAATATGTTTGTTTGTTTGCTAAGTTATTTGCTGGAATAAATTGCATATACCTAGCACCAGAATAACACTAACTGCAATGGGAACCTTCAAAGAGTAATTATTACGTAACTGTCACCAAGATGTGCTACTTTCTTATATAAATCACTTCATACAACAAACCTACAATCACTTCGACTAATCCTGGTTACTTTACAGCAACTTCTAAATAGCTCTCCTGGTTTTGGCGACGTCTTAGTTACCAGTGAGACGACCTTTAAGGTTGCAGAACGTGAAGGTGGCCAATGATAGTATCAGCGTGTTACTAAAATATGACTTCAAAGTTGCAATTACTTTCAAGTAATTTTGATAGAGACTGCGACGTTCAGAGAACTTTAATTATTTGTTTAATATCCTGAAACTTGTAAGTAATATTTATTTAGTTCAAAACACGTAATCGCTGCTTGTAGAACTATTAAGCATCATCCATCAAAGTCCGTATTACCTCTTAGATTCACTCTAAAGTAAATTTTGCCATGTATTTCCATTTCCAAACTTGAAAACGATCATGCCGTTGACATCAAAACCCCATATAAAATTTATCCATACTGAACTATAAACCTTGATCCAGATTAAATAACATTTGGGTCAGAGCACAACAAAAAATCCAAAGGACAAAACATGAAACTGAGGTGACAAGCAAAGCCGCAGAAAGAAGTAAAGAAATGTAATAATGCAGGGCTAAGTGTTCAGTTACTACTAGAAGATAAAATTCAAGGAGTGTGTTCAATGTAAACGTCGTACTATCTCGATCAGAATAAATAACAGGAAGAATGTTAATAAGAAGTGGTAGTGACAACTTTGAGCGGACAATGTGTGACAGTCATAATTTACTGCTACTTAAAATAATGCTACAGCCTCGTTCGATACTTTTTGGTAAATATTACTTGAAAGTTAAATATTGGTAGTTCCCGTTACGGATGCATAGTAAGATTTGTGAAATGCCCTATTTTGACAGCCAAGACTTCAAGGTTACCGTTATTGAAAAATATTATCCTTAACTACACAAATAATGCGTTTGTCATTATTTCATCAAAATTAATAAATTGATGCATACAAATTACTGTCATTTCCAACAAATAATAAAAAATAGCTTTCACCATCTAGATTCTAGAATATCACATTTGCACATAACGTTATTAGATAATTTAAACAATATTTTTAATAAAATATATAAATTTTAAAGGAGCGTGCTGTTTTTGGGAGTTTTGTCACTGTCAATAAAATTTCATTTGTTTTAATTTTGGAGGCCAGACCACCACACAATAAAATTTATTTCAAAGTACCTGTGAAACATGTTCACTTGTGTAAATAATACGTCCATTTGTAAATATCTGCCATCTGCTATCACCTACTTGATTCAGAGTTAAGGAAATGGAGATGGAATATGTAGCAATAAATGAAATGCCAAAGTAAACAACATACTAATATGAAACAGTAGTGGGGGACGGTATTGTTACATAAAACTTGCGGTTTCCACGCCATGACGTCACGTCCATGGAACTGCTACGTCGTTGGAACGTGGTCAGAACGTAACAGGCACCATAACTTACTCCCCATTTTTGTCGCTGGCACGTAATATGAACGGTTTAATTACATGCCCATGACTTGCCAAAACACTTTAAGGTACCTACAATAGTGGTATTTACATTCCGATGACTAATTGTTCTAGTTGGGATATGTTGTCCTATATAAAATATTTTTTGTGTAGGAACCAGATAATGCAAATAAATACCTAACATTTTCTAAAACCGAAAATGACCTACGTAATAGTAAATTTAAAACAAGAAGGATTAATAAAAAATAAATCTAGAAGCTAGATGTAAGACTAAAGAGCTCCAAAATATACTGCAAGAAAGGCTGAGAGAGCTGAATAGGATTAAACAATACGAAATTCTTGTTTATTAAACTAAATCAATAAAACTGTTCATTAGCATACCTAGAAATAACTGGGCATGCTAATGAACATTCCATAGACAAAACTGTATTATCTAAATTTACTATAAAAAATACATATCTGGCTTGATAAATATAATATTCAATACTCAAATTCACTTTTGAACATGTGAGAACCATGGTCTCTAGTTGATTCAGATATTGAACTATACAAATTATTATATAAATTAAAATTATATAAGAAAATATATTTTGAAACGACAATGTCAAAAGTGATAACCTGTCATGATATACAGGATAATTCACTCATAACTTCATTAATTTTAACCACGTGTTCGGAAGGCCTAATCAAGACAGAAAATCTAAAAAAAAATTGTTACTTGACATTTCAAGATAAACAAATCATCCCGTAACAATCGGTAACACGAGGGAGACGCTCTTGGTACACTACAAGTTTTCAGATGATGCATTGGAGTATTGAAGCTAAATAGAAGTCCAATAGCGCTGCTACTCAGAACCACATAATTATAATAACATCATGTTCGGTACTGAAGTGACTTGTTTGCAATCTAAAATGTATGCATTTTGTATATTTTTTGAGGTACCTTAAAAAATGATTGTATTCAGTAAGCGTTTTGTCAAGCTCTAAAGTAAAATTCATTTATCATACCCTCGCAATGCAAGTTCAAAAGCTCCACAAAATTGTATACAGTAAATAATTTTGGATAAAACACATACCTATTGTTTGTCACCATGTTGTTATGTTCGTGAAAGCAGAATCAAGTTGAGCTCGTACGTTGATATTCCCAAATAATGCAAGTCGCATTTGATTATGATCAGTAAGTAACGAATAACAAAGACACAGCCGCAAATATCTATTAAAATATCTTTTATCAATTTCTTCATGGCTCCTTTCAGTAAAGGACAGCCGCGACCTTTCACTACTTCACTCTACTCAACTTAAATTACATTTTTATTTAGGCAAATTTTATTAATAATTATAAACTACACTGGCGACACATACACGAAATTCACCAACATCTACCATGCGAAAATAATGACTGATGGATGAAGAAGAGAGAAAAGTCGGGTCGCGTGCATCTGTTCCAGATGCAGTCGATAGCGGACTCGCCTGCATAGGAAGATGAACCCGAACGATGTACGACTTATTCCGCCGGTAATATAATTAAACGAAAATTTTAACTGCCAACTTTTTAGCTGTGCCGAGTGTGCCGATTACAGCATATCTGATGTAGGCGCTGATCACACGGTTGATTGGTTTCCTAATGATTACAGTGGGTGTTTATAAAAATGCAAATTTAATTATTGTTAGTTTCCGTTATTATTTAGCGGTTCTGTAGCTCTGCAGAGTAGACGTTAAAGGCAAGGTTATTGGCCTAAGCACGGTAGGTCAAGACTTGGATTGCCGAATTGTAATCATTAAATAGGTATGTCTCGGAACTATTTTTTGTTGACAGCATTATGGTATTTTTATTACTGTCTGTATTAAAATATAAAAAACGTTTCAGCCTCTCTCAATAATTTAACCTAGTTAGTATTGGATTTTATTTTACTTTGTAATGTGAATGGTTTATTTTGAGCCGTTGGAGTTTTATAATTTCAATATTAAATATTATTTATGTTGAAATATGTTAATTGCATACTTTTAAAAAATAATTTATAGCATTAATTACATATTAGTAGGTACGTATTGTAGAAAAATATTTATATCTGACAACGTTGAGTCAGACCGACACCGAGTCGAATTGCCGCAGACAGTCAGTGACAGTCTCAATTTAAATCGCGTATTCCTATTATACTCATTTTTCCCTATCTTCTCTTAAAATTAATGACATTATGTCTGAATCACACTGTATATAAATTAAAGACATTTACTTACTTCACTCATATACAAAGTACATCTGAATCAACTCAAAGGAGATTATGTGAAGAAGCAATCCTCAAAATGCAGAATAGGTATTAGATTGAATTGATCAGTCGGTGGTCGAACAGTTCCAGTACTTCCATCGATGTGGCCACTCCGTCCGGATAGATCAGCTATACTTGTAGAGAGGATTTGCATTCTCTTTGAGGGCATGGTAGGGTGGAGGAACGTTGCCTTGGATTTTTATGAGAGATTGATACCAGTCGGTGTTTGACCATCCCTCTAATTAATGAGGTTTTTCAGTATTCTCTCATTTCTGCACTGAATGATTGTTAGGGACTACCAATTTCAATTGTTACGGGGAGTAAATACGACCTGATTAGTAATAACATGTCGCCTCCTCTCTCGCACAAGTCTTCGACTTTTGGGCTCCTCGTGTGTGGTAGAGATATTATTATTACGATTCCCACATGTTCAAAAGTGAATTTTAGGTTTAAATGTTATAGAATGATTCATTACCCCAGGTATGTTGTTTTTTGTAGTAAATTTAGCTGGCTCAATAATTATTTTCCATAACACACCTCTGTCTATGGAATTGCTTATTAGCATATCTAGATATTTGGACCCAACGAACATACATATGACTTCATTAATAGGAATTGTAGGAAAATTTATTTATATTAGCTTAAATATAATAATATTTAATTTCACTACTATTGCTGCTGATACTACCAGTCTTTTATAAAAATTAAATATCAGTGCCTTCCACTTAATTGAAGTAGCTTTAAATTAAACGTAAAATTTTATATGTGTATATGTATAAATTTGGAAAAGCCATGCCATCAGAATTTAAATGAAAATATTATATGCTCCTAAAGTTTCAAGCGGAACAACGTCGGAATATTTCATATCTATAGAACACTAAGAATGACTGCCAATAAAAGGGTTTTAATGAAATTTCGTATTGCAAACCTATTTCCTCAACAAAGCATCTACTGAAATTGCACGGACTTTAATTGTGTTTAATGAACAGAAACACTACGATTCTGTGAATATTTCACAAGTTAGAAGATCACTTAAAGAGCTGAAACTTCCGCAAAATTCTCAAGTTTATTAATCATTCATGCCCCATTCCCCAATAATTTTTTGGTAAATTGTGTAGGCAAGTCTACGACAATCGTTCGTAAAATTAAACGCGACTCTTATTTGTATTCTTATTCCATACGATCTATGTACAGGGTGTTTAAATGAAGTAGCAACAATGAAACCACAGATTTCTTAGATGAAAACAAATCGATTTAACCTAACATACTTATATCTCAAGTCGCATAATAAAAAAGATACAAGGTGTCAAAGTTAAAATTTTATTTTCGATATTTGTAGATAACTTCTTAAAAAATCCAAATATTTACATAAAATTTGTAAATCAGGGGTTTTTGCGGGCAAGAAATTCAAATTTATTTCTAATTTTGTCGCCACTAGTAGAGGGAGCCACTTATTGTACATCATGTTTCTTTTAAATGGCAGAACTTTTTTGTTGATTAATATCCATCTGACTATTGAAACAATCGATTCTCCTACCTGTTATATCTGAATAGAAGTAACAGTTTTCGAAATCCTATCTTATTTGAAATATTCAGTGCACCGATTGAAAACTAGTATCGTTCCATGTAAAGTGCCTTTTCTTCTCAAAATACAGCAAAATGTTACTTGAAAAAGTTATTCAGAACGATGCTTTGGTAAAATCTTCTCCATAATTTATCATTCTGAACAACTTTTTCAAGTAACATTTTGCTGTATTTTCAGCAGTAAAGGCATTTGAAACCAAAACAGTTTTTACTCGGTGCACTGAGGATGTCAAATAGGATTATTTAAAAAATGGATATTCCTACCGACTTCAGCAAGGTACCTATACCTTTTTCAAATAAAACAGGTGGGAGAATCGATTGTTTCGATAGTCAGATGTATACACTAAGCTGCAAAAAAGTTCTGCCATTTAAAAAATCATGGTGTGTCACAAGGGGCGCTCTCTACTAGTGACGTCAAAATTAAAAACCAATTTGAATTTCTCGCCCGCAAAAACCCTGATTTACAAATTGTATGTAAATATTTGGATTTCTTAAGAAGTTATTTACAAATATCGAAAACAAAATTTTTATTTTGCCACCCTGCATCTTTTTTATTATGCGACCTGGGATATAGGTATGTTTAGGTTAAATCGATTTATTTTCACCTAATGAATCTGTGGTCTCATTTTTGCTACTTCATTTAAAAACACCCTACAGAACAATTATCACAGTTTTCAGAAAATATAAATAGCAGGCTTTGGTGTGTAGGTAAATATTTATGAAAATGACAAAGTCAGAATAATACATGAGCGCACTGATCCGATAAATATATCAAAATGTCACTCGGTAAATATCAAGATACACTATTTAGTTGTATCATTTAATATTACGGGAGATCCGGGCAAATAGAATCTAGTGGACAACAAGAACCAGTAATATATTTTCTCTTTAAAAAAGTATAGGTATCAGAATGACAACACCGTAATTGAGTCCATTACTGCCCACTCCATTATTGTATCTTATGATCTCTACGTCTTTAAGCTTTTTTAAATTTTACGGCAGTGTTTTTATTTAAATGTATGTGTAATAGTATATACAGAGTTTTTCAGTAAAGAAAGTAACAGGTATACATCATATACAGGGTCATTCAGTCATACTGTCATCAATTTTAACCACGTATTCAGAAGTCCCAATAAAGACAGAAAATCGAAAAAAAATTTATTGGACCTTTCAGAAGATAAACAAATCGCCGCATAACAATCGGTAACACGACGCTCGTGGTACACTACAAATTATCTGATGACGTGTACGAGTATTGAAACTATATTGAAGTCCAACAGGGTTGCCAACTTATCTAAAAGAATTTGGGAATAGAAAATGGAGTTAATAGCGTTTTGTGTAAAATCTTTATAGTTTCCGAGTAAAACATTATTGAAGTTCTAGCATTTTCAACTTTTATTACAACGCTGGGCTACTGTAGTCTCTAGACAGGCGATTCCGAATATTGAAATCCTATTACTTTTTGTAGGCACTATAGTTTTTGTGACGCCAGTATTTACATTAGTTTTTCAAGTGTCAAAAATGGCTTACCTGTATAGTAGCAACTTAGAATTGATGGATATCGTTTTAATTTATGACGATCTGCAAATGCATTAGCAGAACGTTTTTCCGGTAAACATGTGCCAAATGCAACTACTTTTATCGCGGTGTGCAGTGAGTGCAAGTGTAGTGCAACGCAAGGGAAATTTGAAACCGAATTGTGAAAGAGATGGAGATTTAGGAATTCCACGGCGTATTGCAGCATTGTGGCATATCATACACGAGGCTCAATTATATCCGTATCATATACAGTGTGTCCAAGCATTAATACCAAGGGATTGTCGCCACGATCTCCTGACTTTAAATTATTTGGACTTCTTTTTGTGGAGATATTTAAAAAATGAAGTGTATCGCACCGAAGTAGACATACTATTGACGATTTACGGAAACGTATCATATTTGATGCCAATAACTTACGAGTTCAAATCGGACAAGAAGCAGTAACATTTATGTGTTGTAGTTTCTGGATAAGACGGGCCCAAAATGTTGTTGTAACATCAGCTATGTCAAACTCTTTTATTAATTAAAAACACCACGAATTAAATCTATTAATAATTAATAACAATACATATAGGTACAATAATAGTTTGCAATAATAATAGCCCTCTTTTAAATGATATTTATGAACTGCCGACGTATTTGTAACGAAATCGACTTTCAACGTTTAACATTAGTTCTTATTTGTTTCCCTCACCAATAGATATTTAATGAAATTTATACTCACAACTTCCAAAAGTTCAGAAACTGTTTTGAGGGAGTGTCATTATTAGCATGCAAAAGAATGTACATTCCATTGATGATCGCTTAAAAACAGAAAATAAAGATTTACTTGAAGACTGGTCTCCAAAGAACCAATTAGCAAGGTAGGGTGTTTTGGAGAGTTCTAAATCTACCCCCCCCCCCACCACTTCTTTCTTTAGCCTCGCCCACAAACCGGTTTTTGGTCAATCAGGGGCCGGAGAGTTCTAAATCGACCAATCAGAAGCCGGAAAGTTCTAAATCGACCAATCAGAAGTCGGAAAAACATTACAAAAATCTTGTTAAACAAGAGTGCAGCTTTTTTTCATAAATAATGATGTCATTAACAAAGAATTATTAAAAGTTCTAGAAGGAAATTGTTAGTTTTCTGCTCAAAGTATAAGGACTATGATGGAGCACCATATTTGATAAGGAGTTTACGAAAGCGAAGGTATCTAGATGAAGTAGACACCATTGAAAGCTGTCGACCTTTATCGGGTTCGGCGAGAAACGATATTTTGCAAACATGGAAGCGGAAGGAAACACGGAGCACTCTATCTGTTTGCTATAGGTTTTCCAGGAGTAGTTCAATGCTGGTCGGGGCAATAGTCTACTGAATAGTTGATTCCTGGAATTCTGTGTTTGCAAAATATCGTTTCTCGCCAAACGCGATAAAGGTCTATAGCTTTCAATGGTGTCTACTGCATGTAGAACGTTCCGTGGCTGTGACATTTCAGTCTGATATGGAGTAGCGAATGGCCGATAGATGTATGTAGTTTGTTTTACACCGTGTACTCATGGTACCTTCTGTCGGATTAGACAGACTAAAATAGTTAGGATTATTTGTCAGATATCTCACCTATGGCATACTGATGAGCACTAATAAGCTCGAAACCGGTATATGTGTGGTAGGCTACTGACGAGTGACTATACATATAAAAATAATTTTTTGATTCAATGCAGAAAAATTTAATCTAAACAAATAGTATCTTCACATATCCGCAAAACAAACTTGTATTTGAAATTTGTTTTCAAATATTTGCTTCAGTTAAACAGTAAATGCTTTATATGAAAAATATCTATGCATTGAAACAATATAGTACATACTATTGATTAAAACTTTTTACTAGTTATAGGAAAACAAATATAATTTTGTTTTAAAAATATTATAAATTTTATGTAACACTACATTTTGTTCTAATAAAATAATATTATGTTTCAAATAAAATTAAAATTGTTTTAATATAAATAAATGTTTACTTGATATGAAATTATAACTTTTCTGAATTAAAGTAATACAATTCTTGGGAATAAGAGTTTGGAACTGGAAACGAGTGTAAGGCTAAAATAAAAGTATGACTATGTTTCAATAGAATGTATTTTATTATACAATACATATAGGTATAAGTATAAAATATAACAGTTATAAATGCCTCCAGGAATTAATATTCTTTAGCTGAATCTATGCAAAAATATAAATAATTTTTCTGAGACGGAATACAATACCGTAGACTTAATTATTTGTAAAGTTTTAATATCGTAGTAATTAATAAATAACAATGAAAATAAAATATTGTCTTTATTAATAATGATGTTTTCTGTCACGCCGAAAGAAGAGATAGCTTCATAAATGTCTAATGAAACACAAAACTTGATATTGTGAAAAATACCATTAATTTTTATCCATGGTACACACAAACTTGAGGACGAAATTTCTGATGCAATAATAATGTGTCCTTTTATTAAATTTTGAATTGGTCCATGTTCAAACATTAGTCCTTTTTGTGATAAAATTGTATACGAAAATTTAAGTTGCGTCCGAATACGAAGTGAAAAAGTACATTTTTCTACATTTAATGAGTAGCTAAATATTTAAAATCTTTATGTTTTGCTTCGTATCTAATGGAGCTAAAATTAATTACAGGTCCAATTTTATTTATTTGGGTAGTGAAGTAAAAAATTAAATATAGGCTTCCATTTTTGCTCTTCAATGAGAGATTTTAAAATAATGGATACTCAATAATTAAACGAAATTTTAACTAAAGAAAGCATTTTGAAAGATGACATAATAATATAACTTTCTAATTTGTTCATATTTAATATTTGGAGAAATGTTTTTATTTATGTAAGAGTAATATTTTATTCTAGCATTTAACAGAGTTAATGTAAAATTGTAATTTGTTAATAATAATAATTTTAGCCATTTCATAACTATGGAGCCGAAAAAGTCATACATTAAAACACATTTAATATTTTTATATATGTGAAAGTCTTCTAGTTCGCTGAAAATGCCATTTTTCTTAATACCATAAAATTAGAAGTAGTTAAATGCTCCAATTTATCTTCTTCTTGTTTAAGATTACAAGGATTTTCACATATTTGTGTAAAGGTTACAATTTGACTTTGACACTCACTTGCTGCGATGAACAAACGACACAAGACAACCGCTGCACGTAGTTCACCATCTGCACACTGCACGCTTTTCGCGGTAGTTTTAAAAATATGGCAAATTTGAATTAACACACATTTATTAAAACTACCAAAATATAGATGTAACCTTAAAAGATAATTGTTTTAATGAAATTGATTTGTTTTAATAGTTTATATTTTATGTTTAAATTTAATATATATCTTTGATTTGAATACATTTCTTAAATATACAATAGCATTGTTTCAAATACAAGAGTAAAACAAAGACATATGATCAAATGAAATAAGTATTTCTTCATAAGAAACAAATTTTTTTAAAGAAATTAGTGTTCTATTTTATGTGTGTAGCTGTTCGCTATAGGTTTTCCAGGTGTAATTCAATGCATTAGCCCGCAGAGTAGTTATTTTCTGGAATTCCTTGTTTTATTTTATATGCTTTATAATAATAGTAATGGTGCTTTTAGGTACCTATATTATCTACCAGTCACTCTCTAGATTTTCGAAAATTACGTACTACTAAATATATTTCATCATCGCTAAAGCTGGACAATGCGTCTAATAAGTTAGTTATTTGAATCACTATAATATTAAAAAATATATATTTTAAACGAACAATGCTTTATGTTTAATGAATTGATGTAGTCCAAGTTAACATATAATTTCATAATCTACGTTATATTTATTTAAGAATTTCATTTCAGTGTTTTACATTGAATTGATGTAAAACATTTCGTAGTATTCTCCTGTGAAATATTGTTAGAGGGATATATTGGCCTAGGTTGCAAACTGCAGATTTGAGAAAGGGACGCTAAACTTTTTCAATTGCTGCCGCATGTGTGCCATAAAATTGGATTGCCGATAAAGGATGCACATCCACTTTTCTTCAAACAAATTTGTTAAAGGAAACCTGTAAAGTGTTTATGACTAAAATCAATCTGATCATATTACTGAATTGTATTTCTACGTATTTTAAAACTATTTCTACATGTAACACGAAACAAAGTAAAAGTTTTTTAATCTTGCCGACTTAATAAGTGATAATGGCGATGTATTGTTCTACGGAAAGACATTTTAACGTTTTTTTGCCAATAGCGAGAGGTCAGTTTACTGTGATGTGCTATTGAGATATGCAACGGGGCGAATCGCGTCGTTGTACTAGAATTGAATGGAAAATTCGAGATGTTACCGATATTTCGTTTGGGACTATTTAAGTAACGTTATAGATCTGAATGAATCAGTTTAGTTGAGATATCGTATGAGATTATAAAATTCTAGTGATAGTGATTCGGATAGTAATTAACATGGATGTTATTAGTACAAATAATAGGTCAGAACACAAAATTTTTAATATTAGTTGAAAAAGGTAGACTTATAGATGCTATGGACAACTGTGAAGTTAAAATAAATATAGCATTTTTCTTTTCTTAGGCATTCGTAGTAGAAATAGTTTTAAAAAAGCGAGACTAGAAAACGTTCCTTCAGCTGGAGACTAGCCGTGTGACGTCACATGCTCACTGAGGTGGCTGCGGTCGCTATCTTTTGATATACAAAATGGTAGTGAATGCCCTAAGGAGAGGTTGCCACATCGTCTGAAAGATAAACATTTATTTATTTTTGGGATTGATTCTACTTTAAAAATTCTTGTGTTAAGCAATAAGTAAAATAACATTGGGTAGGTAGGTAGTACGCTACGCAGTAATATTAACCCAAATTGTAACTTTTTAACTGATCTAGTAAAACTATTAAAAAATAAATTTCCGCAAATGCAATACTACTAATTGAAGTATTTAGGAAGTCACTTTGTTCAATGATCCCAAAAATTATACATAAACGTGCTTAAAAGCTCACCTTCTTGATGAAAACCCAAGATTAAAACAGTTATCCATATTTGCCAAGTTAATACCGTTGTATACACCAACGTGCGCACTATTTGAAAGAGGCATAAACTCTATTATTTTCACATAACACATTAAAGTTAATTTTCCTTCACAATTATTTTTTCTATGTCGCCATAACCTCAAATAATGAAACAATGTTTAATCCATTTCTTTTTTAAAAATCCTATATTTGAAATGTGTAGATTTCCTACATTTGGATATTATTTAAGTACAAATAATAAAACATACATGTACTATACGCTTCAGACTGCCGATAGAGATACAGGCAACGGGCAAACTAGAGAATGTCCCGCTGCCGCTTGCTTGCAATTTGCAATAACCGCGTTCTATTTCAAGCGCTCCTTCCAGTACAGGCCTGGCCTTGCCGACGACAGACTGCGATTTTTGAATTTGATGCGAAGGTATTAATTAAACATATCAGAAAAGTTATATACACATTAGGTATTTATAATTATTGCATCTGTCAGAAGAACATTATCAGGAGATCAGTACTCCATTGCCCTCTCCGCAGCAGGCGCCACTGAATAAATGTGGTATTTAGTATTGTATTTATGTATTACAAATGCCTGTGTAGTTATTGTAATACTAATTTTATTTGCAAAGATATTTAGTTGTTTTAAAAATCGTGTTTCCATCAATTTTAGTTTAGAGAAAGTATAAATACATAAACATTTCAATAGTATCGTTCTATATTTTTTATTGGAAATCTCGATGTTGCTGTCTTTTACAACTTTTATTTGTGACGTGGATAAAGTATTTTGAAGTATAGCATGTTCAATAACAAAAATAATACATAACCGAACGATAATGTAAATTATACACTTTTCGCATTTCTAATAACAGCGAAAATGTATGAAAAGTGTTCCAGCAATCTTCTACTTATCTATTGGAAAGCAAACTCGGTCCAGGACTCCAGGAATACATAGATTTCACTTTTCACGTGTTTTCGCTATTATTAGCATGCGAAAGTGAAATAAAAAGGCAGTAGGCATTAAAATAAATCATTTTACAAAAACTGCTTCAATAAAAGTTTTTTAATAACCGAAATTACTGAGTTTAAAATTTTGAAGCTCTGTAGCCCTAATATGTCAAGAAACTCTATTTCACGTTACGTCATCGATAAGCGACATGTGAGTGAGTTGCGAGCGCAGCCTTTGTTGGACTGAATGTCGCACAACGCTTCTCTTCCTTTAGATAACCTTAAAGTTAATAAATTGTTTTAACATAAAGAATTTGTGTATGTTGTTAAGTGTACGTAGAGTGCAAAAATTCAACAAAATGCACAGAAATTCCCTTGTAAATTTGATCCCTCTGCACAATGATTTATTTCTTTAATTTAATTTTGAACATTCCAGCTTACATAATTTAAAAAGGCGAAAATAGGTCAGTTATTTATGATCTATCTATTATATTAAAATTGATCTAAGGGAGAAAAATGTAACGGATTGGAAAAGAAAGGCGAAGGACAGAATGGAATGGAGGAGAATAACACAGCTCTGGGCCTAAAAGGCCTGTAAACAGCTTTATATATATATATATTAAAATTGTATTGCGCTATTTCTTGCAAATCACTTCTTTTTCGAATAAGACAGCGTATACTAAAATAACTACTCCACTTTCAAAATGATCCTACATAAAAAGTTAGATTTCAAGACATTTGTGTCACACTGGCAACGCTGTGAGAAATTCATCTAATCTACTGTAATTCATGAAAGCTTTAGTATGAACAGAATACACTTTATATCGAAACAAAAGATTTCAAGTACATCGTTCCATATCCATCGTATTGTTTGGGTTTAATCATATTCATACAGATTTCAAAACTGCATTGAAAAAGATGGAAATCTTGCAATAAACTAGATTCCAATATGCAGAATGGTTTAATAAGTGTATAGAGTAAGGCTATTCTGTATCGGGGAATTTTGTTAATTTCACGCAAAAAATTCTAGGTATATTTTCGACATAAGATGATTTTTTTCCTTCAGGAGAATAATTGTTCACAAGCAGGAAATGCTCATATATGATGATTCACAGCTTTTACCAAAAAATTCGGAGGAGAATGTAGCATAAAACAATGCTATATGTTAGCCAAATAAGTCCGTTAATTTTTAAGGATGTTAAAAAAGTATTTTTGACTGTAACTAAGAAAGGAACAATTTTTATATCTTTTGAGCTTGTAAGTGCGCGATATATATTTCTTTACCGAGTGCGGGTAATGGCCTGTTTCGTTGGTTTTGTGAAACAAATGTTTATTGTAAGGACATTTTTGTCTATTGTTATTTTATTTTTTGTATATTTGTTTAATTTGCTGTCTGCTATGTTTTTCATGTATTTTTAAAATATTATTGCTATGATTTTTACTTTCTGGACATTATAGGCATTGTGCCTCTGTCCTTGTAATTAAATTAATAATAATAATAATAATTAAATTACACTTATATATAGAAGTATAGATCATTTGTCACCTAACCTAGCCCCTAGCTAAACTACTTTTTAATAGATACAACAGGTTTTTTAAACATTTTTTCCTTGAAACTGATAATTTTAAACGACGAGAAAAATTATCTATTTCTTGTAAAAGATGTTCCTTTTTACAGATATCGCGCTTCCTTGCTGAAATTTTATTCTACAAAAAAGTTGCTATAACAAATAAGCGCGTGTACCTCTTCACGTCACTGATTATTTCAAAATTTCCATTTTTACAAACACAAATGTTCTGCTTCTTGGCAGTAACTATGATACGTTTGCGTAAATCATCAATAGCAGATATCCATTTCGGTGTGATACACTTATTTTTTTAAAATATTCCCACAAAAAGAATTCTAAATCATTTAAAGTTAAGAGATCGTGGCGGCCGTGGTACCGGTCCTCCTCGTCCAATCCCTTGGTATTAATGCTTGGACACACTATACATAGTACATATTGAGCTTCGTATATGATACGCCACACTGCTGCAATACGCCGTGGACGCCCTGGACCTCCATCTCTTCCACGAATCGGTTTCAAATTTTCCTCACGTTGCATACACCTGCACTCATGCACTGCACACCGCGGTAAAAGTAGCCGCATCTGGCACATGTTTATCAGGAAATCGTTCTGCTAAAGCATTTTTACATTGCCGTAAAGCTAGTTACGGACGGTGAGCTATAATATACAGGGTGTATTTAAATGAAGTAGCAAAAATGAGATCACAGCTTCCTTAGATGAAAATACATCTATTTAATCTAATATATCTATATCCCAAGTGGCATAATAAAACAGGATACAGGGTGTCAAAACTAAAATTTTATTTTCGATATTTGTAGATAACTTCTTTAAAAAATTTACGTTTGTGTCAGGTGTTTTTGCAGGCGAAAAATTCAAATTTGTTTCTAATTTTGACGTCACTAGTAGAGGGCGCCACTTGTGGCACATTATTTTTAAATGGCAGAACTTTTTTGCTGCTTAGTGTATTTATCTGACTATTGAAACAATCGATTCTCCTAGCTGCTATATATTGTTAGGAGCAACAGTTTTCGAAATAATTGTATTTGAAATATTCAGAGCACCGATTGAAAACTGTTATCGTTTCAGGTAGTGCCTTTTCTATTGAAAATACAGCTAAGTGTTATTTGAAAAAGTTGTTCAGATTATTTAGTAAAAGTAAATTTAAGTTATCATGTAGGGAATTTTACATCAAAATTAAGAGTTATCAAAAGATTTTCAAAATTGTACAGTCTTCAAATAAATATTAACTTTTTTCTCATTTAATTTCATTATACTTATATATCCATGTTATTGAGATTGTTGTATTTTTATATACACAAACTGTATTTTATTTTTATAAGAAATTTATTTTTTCGTTGATGTTACTTAATGTCATAATTATTTCAGCTATTTATTTATTTTTTGTTTTAATATTTTGTTTCTATTTATTTTGTATATTCCCGATTTCCCGATGTCTAGATTTTTTTAGTTTGTCCCATGTTTTACCGCTGTTTTAGAAGAAGTCCTGTTTTAACATAAAATAGATCTGGCAACCCTAGTCGGGTCCCATCTCCAGCCTCAAGCGTGCAACGAATAAAACGGCACTGATGATTCACAAAACTATTTAGGTAATTTCTCTGTACATACCCAATAAAATGAGCCAGCATTATTTGAGCATACAGTTCTCTGACTCTAAGCTGCGTCTGTTTGATTCTGATTGTAATTTCTGCTTCTATTTTCTGCGCTTGTAAAGGTTTCGTGGTTGTGGTAGATATGAGAGAATAAAATATCAGGCGATACAAAGGATCCTGATTATCTATCAGATCTTTATTCAAAAGGTCTAGGGTAGGCTATGCTTCTGACGCACCGGGTTAATTAAAATCTTAATTGATTTAAAATATTAAGGCGTTCCGCATTAGTGATGGATAATTAACCTTAGATACGTGCCTGTGTTAGTAAAATTTTTCATTGAAAGCACTAGGCAAGAACGAAGTTTAAGCAAAACGTGTGAAGGGAAATATGTAGAGTAACAAATAGTATATCTTGTTGAAAATGATATATGAGGTGTTTTCTAAGCAAGTGTCACAAATTCAGGAAAATATTTTATAGTAGGAAATCTGACCACGTGATTACTACGTCGATCTGTTTTTTAATTAAAATGCAATTTTAATAGATGATTACACAGCACTACAAAAAAAGTGGTCTGTTCGATTGACTGGACCTGGAGTGGATTCTTATGTATTTTCACAAGCTGAATCCAAACCTGGGCTCCATTTAACTCAGTGGTCCTAGATTCAAGGTCATTCCAAGGTCAAACTGAAATATAGATATGCAAGTGGACCAGACTATCATACATGTATATTTTTGGGATCGCTGAATTCGAATATAGGGTCCATTTAACACCATGACCCTAGGGGTTATTCCAAGGTCAAAGTGAAAGAAATATATGCAAATGGACCAGACTATCGTACATTTATATTTTTGGGTCGCTTAATTTGAATGCAGTAATCATTTAACCCCATCGCATCAGTTTAAAGGTTATTTCAAGCTCAAATAAGAAGACAGATATGCAAGTGAACAAGACCATAGCAGATTTATATTTTTGGGGTTGCTAAATCTGAATGGGGGATTTTTTTAACTCTATCAGGTTAGATCCAAGATTACTCTAAAGTAAAATATGAAGATATATATGCAAATGTCCATCGTACGTCACGACAATATTTGTTGGGTCGTTGGATCCGAATTTGAAGTTCTTTTAACACCACTGGGTTAGCTTAACCTGACAACCTCAAAACGCAAATACCCAATAACCGATGCATATAAGCGCTAAAAATCACAACTATATATAAATTTTATACAGTATCAATCGTCGTAAGTTTAAGGTATTTCGTGTGACATTCTTTCCCTTTCTTTATGATATCTACCTCTCTTACACTCAAAGAATCTGGGCAATGGATGCCTTTTACGTTTTCTTTCTATTACACCGGTCTACAACATTTTTGCGCACGGGTTATACATACCTAATTTTTATTCCTTTTATACCTAGAAATAAGAAAAATAACAAAAAATAATTCTATTCTAATTTGTTTTTATGTGTGAAAAACGGAAAATTCAAATAAATAAAAATACATAAAAAATCAACATAGAGATGATTTATTAAAAGATACCAAACATCAATTTATGATTCATTCTTACAATAGAAGTTTCAAAATAAAGTCCAAACGTTTAAAAATGAACAGTTTTACTTTTCCTTTCATGTTCAGCAGATCTTCGCGCATGCCGCCATTTGGGGATAGGTAGCGGCAGGGACGTGTGGTTGTAAAATATGCCCTTATAGCCATACCGTGGCCATACCGTTCTACGACTGCGTTATTGGTGCACGAATGCTGCATTCTGTGGTTTGTTGATTTTTCTTGTATTTTATACTGTTATGTTATTTTATTTTTAAACAATTTCAAGTAAAACAAATTTATATTTAGTATGACACTTTCTAAATTGAGACAACTATTTTTAATCCGGTCCTGACGTGTATCCCGCGCGAGAGACAACAAGCTTCAAGGACAAATTTTCAGGTTTTAATACTTCAAAGGTGCCGCCGTAGAGTCTGTGAGCTGATTGTTATTTAAGCTGTGACGATAGCGCGCAAAGACCGACATTAATCAGGCGTGAAAATCAAAAATGCTATAACTTCTTAAAAAGCAAATATTTTCGTTCTGTAATCGCAATTTTTTATATAGATTTGCTTATATAATCAAAATATATTAGGTAAAACCCATGCGCAAAAAATTTTTTTTTTGTTAACCGGTGTTATGTCTTGAGAGCATCCAGCATTCCAGCAGTAATCACCTAGCATATATTTATCCGATCTGCCTTGGTAACGTCGCGCTCTGCATTCATGTCAGGTCCTGATGAAATTTTTCACCTTGTTCTTTACTGAAAGCGCCAATATTTTGTGGGAAGTAGTTAATATGGAAATAGGTACATGAAATGCAATTTCAGATTAATCAAGCAACCCAGTTTTCAATAGTTTTCCACCATTTGCAATACTTTTTCCCTGTAATCTAGACTTTTATGGTTCCTAAGAAAATTCTCGATAACCCATTTGATATTCAGTCATGCCGCCTTTTCTCTTTTTGACAAAATTATCGCCCCTCTTCATTTTACGAATCTGAAATCTATTAAAAATTCTTTTTTGCAGTGCATCTAAAATATAGAGAAAATTTATTCGTGATATAGATAGCTCCCACCTTCGTTATTAAAAGCTTTCACCCATTGTCATAACTCCTAACTTGATGTGGAGATTTGGAATCAGGACTGTATTGATATTCTTAGTACCTGATTGAACTGAAGTTCTTCTGGGCCATTCTTTAATTATACAGGGTGATTCAGAACTTATCTAAAATAATTTGGAAATAGATGCTTCATGAAAAATGGGGTTATTAAAATTGTAGTATTTTCAACTCTTACATCGCTAGGTCACTGTAGTGTCTAGACAGGCGATTCCAAATATTGAAATCCGATTACTTTTGTAACGCCAGTGTTTACAAGTCTCAAAAATTGCTTACGTGTATAGTAGTAACTCGGAGTTGATAGATATCGTTTTAATTTATTATGCTGTGAAAATGCTTTAGCAGAACTACTTTACCGTGGTGTGCAGTGAGTGAAAATGTAGTGCAACGCGAGGGACATTTGAAACCGAATCGTGGAAGAGATGGAGGTCCAGGGCTTCCACGTCCTATTGCCTTACGGAAACGTATCATAGTTGCTGCCAATAACTTACGAGTTCAAAACGGTCAAGAAGCAGAAACATTTGTGTTAGTTTGTAGAAATTGGGTAAGACGAGCCCAAAATGTTATTGTAACATCAGGTAGGACAAACTATTTTAGTAATTAAAACCACAAATTAAATCTATTAGTAATTAATAACAATAGCGACAAAAGCAGCTAAAATTTGCTGTATAAAATCGGCGTTTCAAAATGTTATTTATTTCTTTCCTTGAGCATTTCTTTCTATTTTTTGTTCAGTCGCAGATTGCCACATTGTCAGGTTTTACAGTCAGTTTTCAGTACCGCGCAGAAGTGTATTTTTAAATCATTTTCGAACTACCCTTTTTGACACTCAGATTTTTTTTAGATAAGTTCTGAATCACGCTAAATAGTGTTTTCTTTCTCTATCCCTTTCACATAAGCACGGATATTTTGTGTAACCTGATTGACGTCTCAATAAAGACTTTTTCAATAACTGACTTGCTCGTATACTCTGCTTTCATACGACTGAAATGTAGGGGTATACACTAGTGTTATGAAAAAATGACGGTCTATAGGCTTATCTTCGAAGAATCGATGTACAAACTCAATGTATTAGGTTTGTACAATCAAGGTTTGACTTTGTTCATTAATCGTTTAATATCAGTATACTAGAGGAAATGCATCATCCTCCGAAAAATATTCCAAGCGGTTACGTTGACGAAATATGTCGACATAAATTAAGCACATCTTTTCTACATAATTATAATTTGTCAGCGATATAGGATAAAATTAATTACATCCTACATATAACAACCAAATCATAAATACCTATCAGTAAAGCTATTTAAGAGCGTATAAACTTCGAAGTGTTGGTAGTAGTATACAATAATGAAGTCATTAAATAAAAAAGCGATGCCATAAATGTATAGAATGTGTCACTGCATGTCGCAGTACGTCATGCGGAAAGATTGAAAACGATATTGACGCCTCTCGTTCGAGTTCACTGCATATATTAAAGAAAAATATGTGAATCCTACAGAATACGACAAACATATCGACATACTGGTAATCTAAATTGACACATTCAGATTTTTAAGTGGTACCTGAATTTGATATACGTAAAAATATTTTGTTAGGTCTTTGTTGATGTCGATAAGTAGTCATTATTTAGTAGATAAAATGAAATTTATTAAGTAGGAGTAAAGTCTGGTATAGATGTCTTTTGTATTAATATATCAAATACATTACTACAGATAGTTATGATCTCTTGTTACAGATAACCTATGTGTACAAGGTGAGTCAGAAGTAGGTGTAAAATATTTAATTGATGATTCATCTCGTCAAAGCAAAGTGTTTATCCAAATAAATTTTTGTTCCAACGTGCCTCCTTACAAAGACATAGGGTGTTAAAATTTAGGAAAATAGTGAACCTTATTTAAAAAACTATGTTGCGCCACTGATTAAAATTAAAACTAATATTTTTTTAGATTAAGCCAATGTTTACTACAAAAAATATTCTTACATAGAATAGCTCCCCATAATATGAAATCTAGCGGACTTGGTTGGCATCTGACAGGGTTGAACCGAGCCATCCAACTATAACGAAAATTATTATTATTCAGCCACTCTGTCAACAATTCTGCCATTGTGAGGAGGTACACCATATTATTGGAAGTATATGCTTTATTGCTGCTTCATTGTAATATGCTTAATTTTTTTAAAATATCCCGTCCAAAGAATTTAAGTCAGGAAATCGTGGCGGCCATGGTACCGGTCCTTCTCGTCCAATCCATCGTATACCTTGAACTTCATTACGTGTAAACATAGTTTCATCTGTAACTAACACATCAGCTTTAAATCTCGGATTTTGAGCATTTTGTTGCAGAACTCATTTACAAAATCTAATTCGTAAGGGACAATTCTTTGGTATTAATGTTTGGACATGTTGTACAAGGCACGAATATAATTGAGCCTCGTATATGATACGTTACACTGTTGATTGGGACATTCCTTTTACTTGATGAGCGATTTTCCTGGTACTTATTCGGGGATTCTCTCCAACAATCTCTAAAATGTGTTCCTCAGCTGCTGCAATACGTCTTGGATGCCCTAAACCTCCATCTCCGGCAGCAAATTTCCCGTGTCATGCCCGTGTTCACCAAAAATTAACACGATATTCATCAACTCCGAGTTGCTATAAAACTAATGTAAACACTATCATAAAAACGTTAATACTACAATCGGATTTCAGTATTTGAAATGGTCTGCATTCCGGTAACTCTAGAGGCTACAGTAGTTCAGCGATATAAAGGTTGAAAATACTACAATTTCAATAATTTTATTCTCGGAAACTAGGGCTTTTACAAAATTTTCTTTTACAATATTGACTCCATTTTTCATGATGCATCTCAAATTTATTTTTTGATAAGTTGTGAATCACCCTTGTACATCAAAGATAAGAAAACTGCAGAAGAATTTATAGTAAAGCAGAACATGAAAAAGAAAAGTTTTGGAACATGGTTTCATTATGGCTTCTCAATTGTTAAATAAGTAATTGAAGAAAAGTACATTGTCAAAAAGAAGTCTTGGAATTTTAAAATCTTTCACTATAATGGGTAGGTACCTACTATTTTCTATTTACGTTTATATAAGCACTTTTTATGTTTACATGAAATTTTACGTCATGATACATGCCAAATTAAATATAAAAATAGTTAACGGCTTTCCAATTTTTTCAACTTTAACCCCCTATATCTTTAGGACTACAACATTTTGTTTGATCTCGTAGAATCTAGTTGTAATATTTGATGGATAAATAACTGAACACTCTGTATACTCTTATACTGCAGTATCCATTTTTTAATGAGGATCTTCTCGATACATATTTAGAACCTTTAGTATACCATCTTGGTAGGGTATTGCTAAAGAAGGAAGGCTATGTCTCGTTAACTATAGGAGAAAAAATAACCTCCCACTCTCGGTCTCTTTTTTAAGAGAAAATTAATGGTCAAAATAAAAATGACCTATCGTCTTTTGTTTTCATGGAATAAACAAAATTTCAAATTTCACTTTTCAATACTTGTCTGTAACTTGGTTAGGTGTAAAGTTAGAAAAAATAATTAATACGTTCTTCAGATTCTTTTTTGAGAAGAGTCCTAAAGTTATGTTTTTTCAAATACTAACAATTGCTGGTCATGGGCCTGTTGAAATTGTTATTTTTTGTCTTTCCATTAACATATAATATGTGGGGTTTCGAGCCTGTAAAAACATCGAAATTTGTCCACCCTGTACAATACTTTTTGTATTTGAAAAATTAATATGAATGCACAATAAATCGACATGCAACTTATTTAAATATCTAAATTAAATAAAGGCATCCACCTGCCAAAATTATTCCATTTATATTTATAAATTGTGACTACTTAAAACGATTAATGTTTAAATCGATTAAGACTTTTTCGACAAAAAATCCCTGAAATCACCAAAGTCGACTTTAGAACGCAAGGAAAAGCTTAAAGAAGTGATTCATAACAATTCCGTAACTGTTAGCAGAATACTATTTTTTACTCTTTGGGGTTCGGCTTTCCGTCAATCAATAGGCAACACCTGCGACATTTTCCCTTTAAATTACTTCGGTCTACAAAATGCTTATAGAAGATATTAACTTTCAGTGGATATTGGCAACAAGCTCGCCCTAGGCTTCCGAATGACATTTTAGTTTAATAACAAATAAAATATGGCCGAAGAAGATATTACACACAGTACATATAATAAATCTGACGTTTTCCTTCCAGAACTGCTATTAATTGCTAGAGCAATCAAGTGTTTTCAAAAGTTGATGTTCGATCATCAAAATTTGATATTTAGAAATATCAGCATAGTACTTATTTGAAAATTAACTATACAGGGTGAACCTTAAATAACTTCAAATATTTTAGCCAATAACAGTTCACTGTGTAGAACACATAAATAATGTTTTTTTACAAAAAAATGAGGAATAAAAAAGTCAAATTTTAAATAAATTTCGTAATTTTTCAATCAAACTTGATGAGAACCGCTGATCCGACTCTCATCCTAATATTTTTAACAGTCATGGTGGATGAGAATTCCAGAGCGTTGCCAGTGTTATATTACTGTATTCGAATAGGCTTCAACAATGTTAACAAATATTTTTAAATACGTCAAAGAATGATTGAAATATGTTAATTTATGGAAGTATTAACTGATATCTCCTTCCCTTTGACATTCCTATACCTCACCAATAAATTGAAAATATAAACCAGATTATCTACTCACACTCATAGTTCAATCTAGAATTTGGTTATTATCCATTTTTACTACACTCCAACTGATTTAGCACAATACGTTATCGTTATCACTATCACTGATTATCACTACTTAACAAATATATTTTTAGCATGTCAACCTTTTCACTGTTTGAATCATGCGCCATATTTTATTTAATCACACTGTATTTCACGAAAAATATTAATTAAATACACAAGATATTTAAGAGAAAACCACTGCCCGTGAAAATAATACCTTGATTTAAATTAGTCTAATTAGTTAATATGGCCTTAAACCAAGTAGAAATTTGACATATTTTTATAGGAAGTTTTCAATGTTAATTGAAAATCTTTGTTGACAACTTTACACATGTTTCCGTAAATTTTTATGCCAAATTCATTTCTTTATTTTGTTCTAAGATGTCAAGACACTGTTCATGGAACATGCCAAACTAATTTCTTGTTTGAACTGCTTTTTTGAGAAACAGTGCTAAATTTTACTTGCAACTTTTTCTTAGTTAGAAAAGATAAAAAGATTTCTTTTCAAACTTGATCACCCTTTCTGAAAAAGTTTAATTCCTTTTTAAATTTACTTTTTTATGTAAAAGATATCAATCCCTAACTGCAGACAACTAAATGTTGCTTTTTTCGTAGATGAACAATTAACGTTAAAGAATGAAAATACAATCCTCTATAACCCCACATGATTGGTTATGGCTCTAAGTAATTCAAAATGGCCTGTCATAACAAAAATTATTAATTGTTTGCTTAATAACTCTCTATTTAATATTGTATTATTATTTAGACCAACATATTTTCAAATATAACTAATAGTTCTCATAATGTGTCAATATCAAAGATAACAAATTTAAGAGTATTGTTGTGCTGTGAAGATAATAATGTACATTGGCTGCAATATAAAGGTTTCCAAACGAATACGTGAATTACTTTAAAAGAGATAATCCCGTGGACTGTTATTAAAAATTTTGGGACATATCAATAATTAGGTCATGTCAATTGGGTTTTAATAATTATTTTTGTATAGGTACATGCGTGACAAAAAAGCAGTTAAGTCGTACATAATGCTTTGAATTAAAAATCAAACATGTAATGTATTAGAAGGCATTGACAATGTTTCATTTTTATCACAACAAAATAAACGACCTTTATAATCCTCTATTTTATATTTTCAAAAAATATTGTGCTATTATAGCAGCTAAACTTGCTTGTTGGCGTATCATGCAACGTGTTTCTCATATAAACGTATATTTTTCTAAAGAAAATAGGTTCTATCATTTATCACCTCCACTCACCCTTAGAACTGATGGCCATATAATAAATTTAGGACCAGAAAGGACACGGAGGAACATGCGGTGAATACGGATATGACCTGTTCCTTTATTTTCAATAGAAGGTATGTGTAGAATATGTATTAGATTATTAAAATAGGTAAATAATTAAATTAGAAACACAGAATACCTACTAACTGTAGCTAATTTCCCTTTAATCCGCTTTTATTGCCGCGTGTGGGATTTATTTCTTTGCCGAAATAGTACATCTCTGTTTCCTTCTTCAACACACGAAAACTGAATAACAAAAATTCAACCACCATTGATAATTAGTCACTGACAGGAACCAGTTATTACTTAAGTTACATATGAGAGACAGAAAAGTTTACAAATCATATTTGTTGCACTAGTAAGTATAACTAGCCCCTTATACCGATAAAACCCTAAATCGCAAAAGGCACGTTTCTGAAAATTCTAAACTTGACAGTCCAAGTAGCAAGTTTAGCAGTTACAACAAAGAAGCCATAGTCATATGCATTTCTAATTGTTGTATCACTAGTCGCACGGATTTACCACTTGGTGCTCTCCTAAATGAGAAATAATTTTTCGGTGGATCTCATTCCAGTGATGTTTCTGAACAAAATAAAAGCTTTGTGGTCGATACTACTGAAAATTTGTTTAATCACTTTCGACTTTCGACCTCTCTTACTTCCTCATCTCATTCATAGTGTCTGCCTTTTCCTAACTGAACATTAGAGTTAGTATATAGAGTATGTAAACATGTAAGTGCAAATTTACTATCAAATGTGTATTGATAACTAGAAATATGTCGCTGTGTATCATTCCAATATACTGATAAATTTCTTCTTAAATTAATTGTTACATTACCGCAAACACTTTTTTATTAAACAGTGTTGTTTAAATCTATAATTAGCGGATCATTAATAGTTCAAAATTTCCAAACCGGTTGCCACGTTGTCAGTGTAGGCTTTTGACATTTCGAATGGATCATCTGATGATAATGATAATATGAAAAAGTTTTACCACCTTTTCTTTTAGACTTGCTGCATTATATATGAAATAATGTAATATACCTATTTATTATAATTGTATATTTGCATTGCCCTATGTGTTACGAGTATTAATGTAGAGGGCATGAAAATAAGCAATTTTGCCTTATAAACCTCCGTCCGCAAATATGCCGTTTGACCGCTACAGCATCATTGATTAGCGAACTTAATGGAATATCCACGGTATGTCTTGAACCTGTGCGGGCGCAGCCATCACTCTTCCCAGTAGCGCTTGTTGGTTGGGAACAGCAGTTTCATACACTAAAGCTTTTAGATGGCCCCCAGAGAAAATAATCCAAGGGGATTAAGTCGGGTGACCACACAGACCAATGCACAGGGCCACCTCGGCCTATCCACCTATTAGGAAATATTTCATTCCAATAGTGCCGCAAAGTAAAGTGGGCTGGGGCGTCATCGTGTTGAAACCACATATTAGCTCTTATGTCCAGTGGCACATCCTCTAATAGTTCTGGAAGCACATGCTGCAGGAATTGATCATAAACGTGTTCATTCAAATGTGGTGGGAGCAAATATGGCCCGATGATCTGCTCACCCACAATGCCAGCCCAGTTGTAAATTACAAACTGATGTTGGTCTCTACGGAGGGCTGTGACATGGGGGTTATTTTCATTCCAAATGTGACTATTACCGCTATTAAAATAACCGTACCTTGTAAAACAGGCCGCGTCAGTAAACAAAACGTAGCGACAGATTGTCCTCCAGACCCATGGCTTGGCCTTGTAACAGGCGATACGGGTGTAGTTGTTGATCCCGGAGAACCCGCCAAACAGTATTTTATGCCGCTCCCATATGTGCAATGGCACGCACGCTTGTCGGATTGGCCTCTACATGGTGCAGAACCTCTTCCTCAAACTGTACTGTCCGCATGGCGAAGAGCCGCCCATGAATTCTAGCAAAAATGCTATGATGAGGATGATGACGTTCTCGAAACCGTTAGGTGTACAATCGCGCGGCTATTCTTCCATTACCACCAGCTTCTCCGTAAATCATATGCATATCAGCATGTTCCGCAAAGGAATAATGCTCCATTTTACCACCAAGTTAATGATATTTACGTTTTGTACACCAGTGACTGAAACTAACTGAATCGGTGTGTGTGTGTTTTTCTTTTTTTTTTGTTTCGTTTTTTTTTTGTTATGATAGCCAATCATTGAATTGAATCGGTGTGGCGACTTTAGGCCGACAAAAAAGTAAACACAGCAAGCTAATGAGTCTCGGGGCACCTGCGCTGTACCGGCTAAATGACATATTTCCAGTCAAGGCAAAATTGCTTATTTTCATGTCCTCTACAACCCCTATCATTTTGTCGCAATAATTATGTGACACCATGTGTATATGTTTCGAAAGCAATCAGGAACATAATTAACGAACTAAGGTAGGTAAGTTTCCATATCAACACCTATTATACAATAAAACATGTTAATCTGTGAAGTCTACACCTTTAATGATACAAATAATACTGAAATGTGTAAAAGTTATGCATGACATTTGTTATATTAACACAGTGGATTGTGTTAAACCTTTAACACACAGCTACTTACAGAGAAATATGTAAAAATACACACAATTCCGTGTGAACCCCGATTGGACCACAATATTGTGTTATTTTGTGATAAAATGAGTAATTATTTTTTTACAAGATAGTGAATGTTTCCAAAAGTAAATAGTTTTAATATCAAGTGTTTCAATTATTTAAAAAATAATTCGTATTACAATTCTAGTTCCGGTAAAATATTCTGCATAACGCGTATTTTTCCGCATATCAATTACGCTTTTAGTAATTTTTTTAGGCTGCATGCCTTTGCTCATGGAACGGTGTAAAAATGTGTAGAGTTCGTCAGCCTCGGCGTATTAATTAATAATCTTTTCTGTGCCAGCCTTCATTATGTGAAACACAAAGGCTTAATTTTTTAATTATTCAAATTACTTTATAACCGCTATTATGTTTGCCTCTGTTGGATTATTGCTTTTTATAAGAGACAAAGTGACTTAATCGCTTAAATGTAACACACTTTTACTCGGAAAATAAAGTACAATTATTCTTCCAACATAAATTTGAACGCCATTTGTGAAAATTGCAGTAAACAATTTCGTTGCGCGATATTTGTTCTCTCTCAATATTTTTCGCAGCTTTCCGGAATATCAATTATAACATGATTTAAAACTAAAAGTTAAGAATTAGTACAGTTCAGAAGTGTATTTTGAAATCATTTTTTAACTGCTCTTTTTGATTTAAAACTAAACGTTAAGAATTAAGTTTAGTTTCCGCTTCCTATTAAGGAAACACTCACTAAATGCTATGTACTATTTTTTTTTTCAAATCAAAAATGCAGAAAAGGAAATATACTCTTCACGTTTCCACGAGCGTTTCCATAAAACTAACCATACATGATATACGTGTTAAAAGTGACACAGTTTATTTTGTGAGCCTACAAACAAAATAAAATCACATCATACACATTTTTTTCTACAAATGCCATTAAAAGTATAAATCACCGCATTTCTTACGTTATTAAATTAATCAAATATCATTTTGAAATATATAAAATAAAGTAAATATTAGGAAAAAAATAAAATAAAAAAATAATCGGAAATTTTTAGTTTAACGTTAACACTGTTTGGTTTGTAGGCTTCCGTGGCTTCCGTCAATAATGGCTGCTTCCGGGCTGTTGGCCATGCACGTCATCAGTTTAAGACTCTTGACGTTACGAGAGACAGGTCGCTCTCTTCTTCAGAAGATCTGAAACTGCAGAATATGATGTCTAGTCGGTATTTATATAGGTCGTGTTCACTGGACCGTTCCGCTGCGGTGGGTGGTTTTCACAGTTGGCTTGTTCCGTGGTCTGCCGGTCCGCTCCTACAATTCGTTTCCATACTCCTGGTAATTCTATCCCCCTGTATCTGTTGAAATTCCTGGAGTTTTTGTGTATCTCGATGGCTTTCCTGTAAAGTCTGAACCAGAATCGCCGTTTCCTCACCAGAACCTTTGTTTCTTCAATTGATATCCTGTGTCCTGTGTCAGGCTTATGTTCCACAACGGTTGACTTTTCCACGTGGTTATTCTTAAGATGGGTCTAGTGCTCCTCCAGTCTCGTGCTGATGTGTCTACCCGTTTGCCCTATGTACATCTTGCAGATGTACAAGGTATATTGTATACACCGGGACCTTGGAAATCTTCACAAATTCCAGGTATCTTGGGGAAGGCTAACATTATCTTCCTTGTTGTGCTGAAAATAGTGTTGATTTTCCTCTTCTTCAAGAGGCGACCTATCTTGTCGGTGCAACCCTTCACATAGGGAAGATATGTTGTTGCCAGAAACTCTTCTCTCTCCTTTGGTGTGGGCCTCCTCCTGATCGCTCGTTCGATATTTCTGGATGTATAGCCGTTGCATCTGAGGGCTGTCCTAAGATGGTTTAACTCTTCATCCAAGTGTTCCAGTTCACATATGCCTCGAGCACTATGTATTAGAGTGTTGATGACTCCTTGTTTTTGCGCTGGATGGTGGTGTGATTCAGCTATCTGTATGTGTCGGCTTTCTGTAGACTCGGTGTACAAGGGTTCCATTTGGGTTTCTCTTCACTAGCACATCTAGAAATGGTAGGGCCCCATTTTTTCCAACTCCATTGTGAACCGGGTGAATTCCGTCAATGTGGTTTATGAATTCTCTCGCTGCATCGTGCCCGTGTGACCAGATGACAAAGGTATCATCTACATATCGGAACCAGTACTTCGGTTTCAATATTGCAGACTCCAGGGCTTTCTTCTCAAATCCTTCCTTGTACATGTTTACCAGTGCTGGTGACAAAAGTGATCTCATTGCTGCTCCTTCTGTTTGCTCGTAGATCTGTCCTTTAAAAGCGAAGAAAGTTGACTTAATTGGCAAGTCTGTGTCGTAGCTCCTCCAAGGCTTCACTGGTTGGTATCTTTGTGAATAGCGATGTTACGTCGAAGCTGATTAATATATCGTTTAGTTCTAGTCGATGACTTCTAAGTTTCTCGATGAAGTCCTCCCTCCAAATGCCCTACCTAAAATACCCTCTAATTTTTTTTGATAGAACATTAAAAAATATTGCAGATAAAACAAACACTTTGAGACAAATAAAAGAAACTAACATACAATAAAAATTCCATACATTCCTATATTATAAGAAAGGTTAAGAAGAATCGGAAATAAATTTAATATTTGAAGAGTTTTTCAGACAACTAGTATTTTACAATCATTTTTGTCTAAAACGCGTCCAAAAATGATATACAAAATACAAAAAATTGCATCTACAGTATACCTTATAAATGCAATAAACATTATGTTGGAGAAACGTCTCTGCCTGTGAATGTTAGAGTTGAGGAACATAAACATTATATAAATAGACGGGAATTTGAAAAATCCAAAATTTGCGAACACGTTTGGGAAAACGGTTATTTGATTCAATTTCGGCAAAAATTTTAGAGAAGGAAGATAACGCAATAAAAAGAAAATTAAAAAACACCGCGATTATTTTGTTGCATGGAGATAAGTGTGTGTCAAACTGTTCAGTAAACATTGATCATTGTTGGCTACAGTTGTATCAAGAAGAAGTAACAATAAAATAAAAATCATTTAACATCTGTATGGAAGCAGATAAACAAATTTTAATCTGTCAAACTTGACATACGTTTAATACTTTTACTACTATTTTGAGAAAAAAAACAGAGAGTTTTTCCAAACGTCAAAAATACGGAAGTGCGTGATAGTGATTTTTGTTATTTTTACTTATCTGCTTTTTTCAGTGTGAGATTGTTTGGTTAGGCAAACTTAGTTTCAAAAATAACCCTTGACTGATCCGTTTGGCTTATTTAATTAATCTTTATTTTTTCAGAAGTGTGGCAAAAACCCAATAAAACTAAAGAAAAACTAAAATTATGCCACAAATAAATAGCTGCAGACAATATCTTAACATCAGTTATGTCAAATTATTGCATTAATTAAAACCTCAAATTAATTATAATAAAATTAATAACAATAGCGGTAAAAGCAGTTGAATTTGCCATATATGAAATGTTATTATATTTATTTACTTATTCTTTTGTCCAGTCGCCAATTGTATGCTTTACCTTTTTAGTTTCTAGTACCATTCAGAAGTGTATTTTTAAATCATTTTTTAACTGCTCTTTTTGATTTTTTCTTTACAAAATTGTATTTGTGAGAGATCCCTGTACATTCAAAATTGTGTTTTAGATAAGTTCTAAATCACCCTGTAGAAGACTCCTTACAAAACAATAAGCGCATCGCGGGCCAAATTTTATCCAAAACTTCGTAGTATAACTTTGCTCCCTACTCTGGTACAAGTTTCACATAAATAATTACTACTAGAGCTACTAATGAAATTGGCCATGAAATTACTTATTCTAATTGTAGTTTCTATAAACTTTTAAGAAATAACACGCCATAATAGTCTAAATATACAAATGTTCCAAATTTCAACGCGATCGTTAAAGGGGTTACGAAGTTATTAACTAAGTTTGTTTTACTTTTGACAACTATAACTCAAAAAGTTCAATATTTTTTAATTAAGCTTTCTTTATATATCGTATTTATTTAACGTCGTGAATATACAGCCAAACGTTGTGGAGTAAATTTGCGGACATCCTGTAACAAAGTTCGCTTTGCGAAAAAAAAACAATGAAATAGTGGTAATCACTCCTAGAACTATGCTTTGCGTAACATGTTGAATTGAAATTAGTGTTCAACTTCAATTATAAGTTTAAAAATAATAAGATATATTAACATATTATTATATTAGGATCAAAAGTGTCACTTTTGTGACTGCAAAATTGTGAGAAAAAGAAGACACTTTTAATCCGAATGAAACATGCTATTATTTCTCCAACCGAAATCCCCCATTTAATTAATATTAATTTCTGCTTTAAAATTATTCAAACCAAATTTGGATAATAAAGCAAAGTAGGTATGTGGGATATATCGTTCTAGTCATGGATATTTTTGTCAGACAATAGTCGCCATATTGCTAATTGAGTTTATTTGTGAATTTTTGTGGTTCAATTTGCTGAAAGTACCTGATAATTGATATTTATTTTGATGATGAAGGTAAGTCTTTAAAAATAAAAGAACAAAATTTTAAAAAGCTTCTTTATAGGTCGTCCTAATATTGAGGGTTGCAGGTGTATGCTGTTCTACTGAAATAGTCAATTTTACAATTGATAATGTTGAAGATGTGAAATTCCGCCTTAATTATGAAAATTCCTAATACCAGAACCAAGAGACCACGTTCTTTACTGTGCTGGGAGACAATTCTTATCGAAAATTTGTTGCTTTGCGTCTACCCGGATTGGTGAACGTCCATTATTTTTCAGATATGTTAGTGGAAAGTGTCATCGAATGGTGGTCGATATTCATAAAATCAGTGCCGTCTCGCAACAAGTGGCAAAAGTTTCCAAGCTGGAAAGAGTACAGAGGACACGCATTACGATGAAGGAGTGCTACCCTATAAGTTGACGGCGGTAGACACGGGGAACGGATATCGAACACTGTGGCGGAAGGCTACATTGAAGACTTACTTTTGAATTAAAAAAATATTGGGGAAAGAATACTGAAAGTTGATAGTGGTAATGATAAACCAAGCAACGTTGCCATTTCCGATTTGACAATTTTTGAAAATAATATATCTATTAATGAAAACGTGTTGGACTGCTTTTAGAATGGCTCCAAAAATGAGGGTAGTGGCTATTTCAGTGATTTATTTACTTTTAATACTTGTTTATATTGTGTATTTAACATCAATGTGGATACAAAAAAATATTGTAAATATTCTTGAATAAACTTTTATAAATTAAAACTTTTATTCTAAAGCCGGGTCCACATATAACGAACGAACATGGACAAATATGAATATATACATATACGGCTTAAAGCCGGATCTACATAGTATAATGAACAAACATGAACAAATTAATATGAATGATCGTGTTCGCTGGCGCTCCACGTAATTTATTTGTGCTTATTTGTGATTGTCGTAACTGATTCGTTCATGTACGTTGGTATATGTGTGTTCGTGTTCGTTCGTTATATGTGGACCCGGCATAAGGATTGAAAGTGTCAACTTTAGCACATAGGATTAAAAGTGGATACTTTTGTAATTGAGATACCACTTTTTTCTCAGTAAGGAAAATGTCAACCTACAAAAATGTAAAAAATAGTTTTGTGATGGTTGGAGAAAAAAAGCTTTTATGACAACTCAAAAAATATGATATTTTCTCATTTCACCATTATTTAGATATTAAGCATTCATTGTGTTAATAGAAATGGCAAAAGTCTTACCTGATAAAATATACCCACACACTTTTTTTAAAGTGTTTATAAACAATTTCGAAACGCCTATCATTAAAAAAGAGGATTTAATTTTTTATACTCTTCTACATACCATTTTTATACTGTTAAATTAACAGCATTAATTAAAAAGCACCATTCCGCAGGGGAACAAAGAATATTTAAATTTAATTGCGGAATTTTCTTCCACCCTCTGCGAACACGTTGTGAATGGAAATGTAGAAATTGTGGCTCAACCCAGTGGTGGTCATCAAAGAATTTATAGCATGCCCAGAACAAGATTGATGTGGATGCAGAATAAAGAGACAACTTCGTTGGTGATAAATGGGGTTCGATACTAGTTCTAACATTCCGTTAAGGTATTGCATTAGGTCGGTTTACTACGACTCCTAAATAACTAATGCTACTAGATGGAAATAAACGGAGGCAACATACGTTGGCATCTAAGGAATATGTATTTTTATTAAAATATAAGTAGGTATATTATCTTTATCAAAATTTGTCATTAGTGGCTAAGTTCAGGTGTACAGGGTATCTCAAACTCGAAAGTATTGGCCTACTGTGAGGATACAAAAAATTTAAATATAATTTGAAACACGGGGTATTAAATGGGATGAGGTAAGCTCCATTTTTAATCGAAGGTATTATCTTTGGGATTTAACAGAAGACGTTATCAATTATATTTTTTCCAAAAACATAATAATTTTTTCCTGTTAAGAAGCTCTCTTATTTTCTAATAAACTTACTTATAACTTTTAAATTTATGGTTATAAGCAATATCGTCCTAAAGAGTAGCAAAAGAAATACAACCTAAAAATCACATTAGCGGTGGAAAGATCAAGTAGTTGTTGAAAAATAATTTAATGTTCGTTGTTTAAATTGCATAAATGTCATTATGAATAAAAGGATTAAACTCGATAATTCTTTATTACAGTTAAAACAAAAGGTGATGAAAACAACTAAACTTAAAAAATGAGGCAAACGCATACACAATCATTTCTCTATATGACTTCTCATTTCAAGACACATATCCAATCTTCGCCTGACTTCTCTGTGGGCTGCGTTTATTAACATTTTGCCGTTTAATTCATTACAAGCGTTTGCGATTTTTTATTTTAAATGATTATCTCGCGAATGTGTTTCGTAAACCTTATTTTTTAAAACCTCCTATAAAAAAATCGAAGGGTGTTAAATCTGGTGACTTTCCACTACTGGATAGGTCCATTAATCTCAATCCATTTTTCTGGGAAAGTGTTATATAAATATTTCTGCACAATCCTGGTCTTGTGGGGGTGGACCTCCGTCGTGCTGAAACCATAGGTTTCTCCTTAGCTGCAAAGGTACTTTATCCAGAAATTCAGGAAGTTCTTCTTGTAGGAAATTTAGGTAATTAACGCTGTTAAATGTATGTTCATAAAAATAAGGCCCAATTAAATGCCTACCGATAATACCGCACCATACATTTACTCCAAAATGGCCTTGGTGTTTGACCAGTAGTGTTTGTTGCGCCTGTATGGCAAACCATTACTGACAAACCGACTTTCGTCCGTTCAAAGAACATGCCGAAAAAAGTGTTGATCAACAGTTTCTACATTTACTACAATTTGAGCTATAAAATGAAGTATGTTTTCAATGCGATGCTCGGGAAAATACTCCATACTATGAATTTTGTAATCGTGATACCCATTGGTTTTTAAAATTCGGTGAACGGTTGATTTATCCAAATTAAATTCTCGGCTAGCCTGCCGCATAGAATTTTGTTCGAAATACTGTAACCGTCTAGTTGTATTAACATTGTTTCTTACCCTTCGGTAAATTATTTGATTCTTCTGAATAGAAAATGCATTTTCATTTCGTCGAAAAGTCGTCTCCAATCCATAGAAATCATAAAAGATATAGAACGCTAAAAAAGGTATCGAAAATAGTCAATCTATGCAGAAAACGTGAGTCTGGTAATATTGCAGTAACATAGCTTTCATGAGTTGGTTACACTAACGGGGTAGCTTCACACTAATTGACGGGAAATTCAAAATATGAAAATTTTTTATGCTGGGATTAAAATGCAGTGTAACTGCTTTCATTAAGTTTTCCCTACATAGCTGCTTTCTAAGCCCCCCATACTCTATTTTTGAGTGCCTAATGTAAAGGCTTCTGGTGGTGTATTTTAAGATTTCTATGCTCCAATCTTGTAAATGTTCTATGATCAGGAATTAGGCGCTCTGAATACCTTTCTCTGTAGGACATGGAAATGGAAATGGTTTGGTGTGTGATTGCTATGAAGTGGTTACGGAATTTGGTAATTACTTTGCTAGTATAGCGGGATATAGTTTAAATGCGTATTATAGCCATGCTAGGCCCACGATATGTACCGTCTCTAACATGGTTCTGAAGGCGTTCTTCTTTAAACCAGTAATGACAGAGGAAGTTATCAAAGTCATAAATAATTTAAAAAATTGTCATTCATCTGGTTATGACGGCATTTCCGCTAAAATTTTAAAATCTGCTTGTTCTACAGTTGAGCAGCACATTGCTAATACAGTATGCGCCAAAAGTATGGAATAAATTCAATAAAAACGAAACAATTATTTTTTGAAAAAAATCCTCGAATTTAAAAAATACATATTTTAGCGTAAAATGCGATTTTCAAATGTCATTTGTTTTCGAGTAATAACGTCATCGATTTTTTTTAAATGGCAACACCATATTTTTTCCTTGATTCTGAAAGATCGTTTAATTCTCTATCAGACAGTACTAAAATTTTGCCCTCTTACATAGGAAAGTTTTCGAGTAAATGACGATTGAATGTTAGAAAACGTAAATTTTATCCATAAAAAGTAACAATTCTGAGGTATGTAAAATAAAATACAATTGATTAAATTTTATACTTAAATTAAATGTTCGAATTGCCATCCACCAACATTAATAAACCACGTAATTTAGAAGAACTTCAAAATCGCATTCGGGACGAAATACGCAGAGTTACCCCAGAAATCATTCATAATGTGCAAGAAGAATTTCTTCACAGACTTGCGCATTGTCAAGAAGTTGGTGGATGGCAATTCGAACATTTAAGTATAAAATTTAATCAATTGTATTTTATTTTACATACCTCAGAATTGTTACTTTTTTATGGATAAAATTTACGTTTTCTAACATTCAATCGTCATTTACTCGAAAACTTTCCTATGTAAGAGGGCAAAATTTTAGTACTGTCTGATAGAGAATTAAACGATCTTTCAGAATCAAGGAAAAAAATATGGTGTTGCCATTTAAAAAATCGATGACGTCATTACTCGAAAACAAATGACATTTGAAAATCGCATTTTACGCTAAAATATGTATTTTTTAAATTAAAAATCGACCTGTTCGAGGATTTTTCCCAAAAAATAATTGTTTCGTTTTTATTGAATTTATTCCATACTTTTGGCGTATACTGTATAATAAAATTATCTGTAACCACCGGTAAATTTCCGTCAACCTTAAAAATTGCCAAAGTTATCCCTGTCCACAAAAAAGGTGATGTTGCAAATTACATACCTATTATCCATTCTCAGTTCGGTCTCCAAAACAATGGAAGAGATATATAATCGAATTTTTGATTATCTAAATAAATTCGAAATCCTTGATAATGCCCAACACGGTTTTAGGATCGGAAAATCTACTAAATCTGCTGCATGTAGTCTAATAGAACATGTCTACAAACAACTCGAACTGGGTAAGCATGTGTCTGGACTGTGTTTCGATCTGTCGCGTGCTTTTGACTGTTTGAATTTCAAATTCATTGAACACAAACTGTATAACGCCGGATTTCGTGGTATTTTCCTTGACTGGCTGGTTAGTTACCTTTCCCAGAGAAAATTATATGTTAATATCAAGGACCAGTCCTCGGAACAATATGAGATAAGTTATGAAGTTCCTCAGGGCTCAGTTCTAGGCCCGTTATTTTTTTGATTTTTGTAAATGACCTACCTGCAAATATTAATGTGATTACGCTTTTTGCTGATAACACATCTTTAGTGTTATCAGCAAAAACGCATGACGATCTTCAAATTCTGACTAAAAACTTAGTCTTTTGTAACCTGGTGTGAGAGTAATGATTTAATGGTCAATGTAACAAAAACGTAATGTTTGTATTTTCATTGTCTAAATACAGCTCGTGATCTTCCCTTGATAATTTCTGTTCGAGATGCTGAAATCACATCTACTAGATGCACGACATTATTGGGTGTGCTGGTCGACAATAATATGAGATGGTGTGATCACGTTAACCTAACATGAAAAAATTAAATCACACTTACTATGCGATATCAAAAATCAAGCACTGCATGCCGCTGAATGCTATACTAAATAAATGTTTACTATAGCCTGGTTTCTAGTCATTTAGCTTATAATGTTGTCTTATGGGGTAATTCTACTGATAGTAAAGGTATTTTTTTACCCAGAAAAAGATTATAAGAATCATTTTCAATCTACGTCCTAGAGTTTCTTGTAAGCCAACATTCATTAATAATAGCATTATGAGTTTTCCATGTATTTATACTTATCACACTCTACTGTATATTAGGACAAATATTAAGGAACTTTCTTGTAAAGCTGAACCAACTAATTATGAAACAAGAGAAACTGATCTGCTTGTACTTCCAAAACATAAAACAGCAGAATTTGAAAACTGTGTCGCATACGTAGGTATGAAATTATACAATCACATACCTTTCACTACGGACAAAAAAATTGGATTTTAAATGTTTTATGAGGTTTTTAAAAGTCATATTCAAGAAACACTGACACTTTCCCGCCATAAACAATTTAAATCAAAATTTGCGAAATTCGCGAGAATTTTCGTGAATTTCTCGCCATGAGGACAAAACTTTATGCACCTTATACACTTTGAACAACGAACAATCAGTTATTTTCCAACGACTACTTGATCCTTCCACCGCATATTTACACTGAGATTACACTGATTGCAAGTAAATTCTACCAAATATTTGCTAAAATATATTACTCATTATTTTACCATTTGTCCACTGCGGACTTCCCTGGACCAAAGATAGTGAAAATTTTGTGTAAAATTTTACTTTCCTTTTCTTGCAGTGTAAATATTTATTAATTCCACTAATACCGATATTGAATAGTCATACAGACATAATAGTACATAATTACTTTCTGAACGTTGTATGTACTTGGTATAACTACCGTTGTTTATTAAAAAATAATAAGCATTTATAGTCGCTGTAAGTTATATACTTCCTGTGGGGTATAATAAATAACAATAAATGAATATCCTTCCTAGAGAAAGGTGTAACACCTGTTATTATTCCGATACCTTTAGCTGTTTATCATTTACTTAATATCAGCAATAAATCAATAAGGGAAAGGTTTCGACCCACCCTCCAAAGATACGGCCCCGAAACAGCAAACAAAGAGTCTCTGTGGATTGTTAAAGGATGGAAGATACATGTCACACTTTTATTTACAAGAAAAACGCCCAGGGCAAAAGTTGTCAAGGTGATAGAGAAGTTTTTTAGTGGATTAAATTTATCAGAAATTACTTTACAAGAAGAATACATTTTACTTTGATTAACTTACTTCACGAGTAGATCAGACTTTTTTTAAAAGGCAAAATGTATCTGTTCGGAAATTTTTTTAAAACTTAATTGATTAAATTTTTTCCAACTGACCAAATCCTGGTGCACAAATGGTTTAAAATCAATTATAATAATTTGAATTGCACAGTTTCATTATTCGTACACAGAACATACAAATTTTAATTATTACTATTAACATACAATAAGGGCAGGGACAATACGAAATAGGTAAATACAAAAATAGCTTAATTGTTAATGAGAAAACAAGACGGACAACATCTTACCTTGTACTGATAATTTATAATATCTAACATTATTCATATTAAGTTCATTAGTTTCCAAAACATTCTACATAATTATTCACTCGTAGTAATTGAATAACCAGCAACTGCTGTAAAAGTTTGGTGTTAGGCTGTGACGTTTATCGCTAATAATCCATTTCGGTTTCGAAATCGTTGGTTTAATGCCCGCCTAGCTTACTGGGACATATTTAAAGTACAGTGCTTTTGATAGGTAATGAATAATTTAATTGTTTTTGAAATTGAGAAATTTTCAAAAAAATACCCTGGCACGTCGATTTTGTTTTTAAAAAACGCATTTTTTGACATACGACCCACATTTGTGACGTCATCGTTGTTCGAGATATGATGTCATTGACGATTTCTTTAAATGGCAACCCCCAATTTTGACCATGCCATTTGAAAGAGCGTGTCATTCTACATACACATCATGAAACATTATGGTGTTACATAAAAAAAAAATTCAAGAAAATGTTTGAAGATTTTAAAATTTAATTTTCAGAATACTGAAAATGATAACGATTATGTAAAAATCCACTAAATTTTATGTTTAAATTGTGCACCGTCGGCTGCCTGATAGTAGGCAAGACGATTAATAAATTGTTTTTGGACATTATCAATAACTTCAGGAGGTATACGATGTATCTAGTAACGAATTCTTGAATTTAAATCTTTTAAATTAATCGGTCTAGTAACGTATCTTTGCTTTTTAAGTATCCCCACAAGGAATAATCTAGGGGTGTCAAATCAGGCAATCTGGCTGGCCACTCAATCGGCCCCCTACTCGGGTGATACATTTCGGTGAAAATAAAATTTTAAAATCTTCAAGCATAATTTTATTGAAATTTTTGTTATGATAACACCATAAATTTTCATGATGTGTATGAATAATGACACGCTCTTTCAAATGGTATGGTCAAAAGGGCGGCATGCTATTTAAAAAAATTGTCGATGACGTCGCAAATATAAGTCGTATGTGAAAAAGTGCCTTTTTTAAAAACAAAATCGACGTGCCAGGGGCCTTTTTCGAAAACTTCTCAATCTAAAAAAAATGAATATATTCATTACTATTCGAAAGCACTGTATATATCTTGAAACTTTATATTCCTTTAGCAAAAACCATGTGAAATAATTCAATATTTTTTTATAGGATTAACTGCTACAATGAGAATTATGAAGAATACAGATTTGCATTTTCTCATGACAATTTATATCATTTTGTGAGGGAACGTGTTCCACTAAACTCGAGAATGGAATTAAATAGGATGTTTGAATAAGATTTCCTCAGATTTTTCTAATTTAAGGCGGCATGTGAAGTAAATCTAATCTGTCCTCGTATGATCTGTAGGTTAATTAGGCTACCCATTTGGTAAATCTACGCTGTACCTCTTCAAAAAGAAGCAGCTTCACGGACAAGAGGAGACCAAATTAATTTAATATAATATTAAAAATAACCATAAATTATGAAAAAAATCGATAGTAATTAGATAGATTAAATTATTTATATTACTATTTAAAAATATAAGTATAGTAACAAATTAATGTCCATTATAATTTCAAATACAAACTGACAAAAGTTCCCCGAGTATTATAAAAACTATTTTCCATCCAATATATTTTAGATTTAAGGGAGAGATATAACTCTGATAATTTTATAACTACCTTTACATTTGAATGTACCTATTTAATAATTGGTTCCACTACGGCCAAAGAGATCTGAAAAAGACCGTGAAACTTTAGACCTGAAAGAGTGAATGGTTCGTAATTAAGCTGTTAAGGACTTTTGTCTTACATTATGCCGGGTGATTCATGTTTCAGAGTCAATTGAATAACCTTTCAGGGCTACCTATTAAAATTAAGTCTTAGTTTCAAAGTAGCTGTACCAAATCTTATTTCTTGTGAAAATAAAATAAGCTCCTTCTATTTGAGAAAGTTAATATTTCAGAAATATACTCAGATATTCAGTAGTAGAAGAGACCGCTGTAGTCTGTAACATGGTGTCAATTGAAATACGTTCATGATGTTAAAAGTTATGGATTATTTAATGCTTGTGAACATTGATCAGTTTTTATGATAAATTCTATATCAAAATTAAGTAATCATATTTTTATTAGGTAGCAACTCTTAAATTTGTATCTGCTCAGTATCACATTTTTAATCGCTTGCTGAATTGGAATACCGAAATGGACATGTTTAACAAGGAGCAGAAGAACAACCTAGATGTTGGCAATAACACTCTTTTTGTGAGAAACATATTATTTGGTACTGGTACATTTGTATATTAATAATATTATGTTGGCAAGATGCATTTTTTTCTACGACTGTGGGTCTGAAATCTGGAATTATGGAGAGGGTAGTTTACGAGGCTACAGCACTTAGGTCCCATTAGGCTCTTTGTACTTCCTCCCATTAGAAGATCAATCCACCTAAGCCACTAACCAGCCTAATAAAGAGAAAAAAGTGGTGACGTTGCTCATGGAGATCTCTCTAATGTAGGCCATAGAAGACCATCGTTCTCCCATCACGGATTCTCTAATTGACGAAATGGCAGTGCACTCACAGTAAGTACTGTTTCGTTTTCCTGTTCGTAATCCCTACAAAGAGGTGTTTCACACTTTCGGATATAATAAAGGTGCTTCCTTAACCAACAGTGTCCGGTTTTGCTGTATCCTTGTATGGGTGCTCTAGGAATTCCTTAGCAAATTGACAGCTATTTGTTTCATCTCACCGATTTCTAAATTCTTTGTGGGTGTCTTCTTTAATAATTCAAACAAAAGCTGACAACGGAAACATACTGGAGGGACCAGGTCCAGAAATATTGAGATCCGATGCATTCCTGGTTAGCTTGTCAGCTACTTGATTGCGATTGTATCGCCAGTGTCCCTTCACCCAGCATACACGTATGCTGTTGTAGGTTGAGTCTACTGCAAGTGCCTGATGGCATTACGATGATGATCTAGTTGTTATCTTATGATTACGTAAGATCAGTAGTGATTGTCTACTATCTGATGGTGTTGCCCGTTGTATGTCTATGGACAATTTCTTTGATGGCTATGGTTATACCTGCTAGTTGCGTTTGTATCACAGTAGCGTGCCTATCCATTGATATTGGATGTGTAGGGATCTGGAACAGATTCCACATCCTGCACCTTTCTGACTTTTTGATCCGTCTGTAAACACGTTGCTTACAGACTGTGGGTCTGTTCTTCCAAGAAAGAAGGGATGGATATGCTTACATGTACAGCCCTTCATAAATTTATTGTTACATTTATAACTAAGAAATCAGTCTGAAACAGTGAAGATTTCCAGGCTATAGATTTTTTGCCACATGGGCTTTAAACTTCTTAGTACAAATCCTGTTTCACTTTGTATTTTTGAGCCAAATACCAATCATATCAGGCTCCATTTTTATCGACCTTCATTCATCTCGACTCCCTCCCTATTCTAGTCTCAAACAGCTTATGAAAGTTGAATTTTGTAATCATCTTGCCAGACTAAAGGGTGCCCCTTGTTATAAAGTATGATACTCTACTCTAATTACTGATAACGGTAAGCTAATATTTTTGCTTCCGTTTCTATCCCCCACTCTATGTAATGGCGGCAAATTTAATAGGATTTCCTAGAAAGTTGCCAAAGTTTATACCAAAAGTGTTATACTCAGACAAGCCAACCAATGACCACTGTACCATCAAGAAGTCTAGTTCTCACTCTTGAGGTGTATATCAAATGCCACATCCTCTATTTCAGTCCACAAGTTTTTCTATGTTTTGCTATGTTTCTACTATCAATGCTAGAAGGTGGGTTTTCTTGGAAAATTGCGTGTTTCCCATTTAATAAGCGTATAAGGTTTGAAATTACCGTGAAAGCAATATGACTGCTATCATTCAATTGTTTTCAAAGTATACTTTGTTTAACCGTTAAAGAAATGAGATTCATCAGTATGTACAAATTTAAATGGTGATCTTTCGCAAACGGTTAGTTTTTTTTACTTCATACTGGTATCAAAAAAAGTTATAGCCAAAAAAACAAATAAAAACAAATAACTGAATTTACGCAGCTCTGTTGATTTTGACTTTTCCAGAAAATGTTACATGAACTTAACACATTATTTTTAGAGTAGGTTCACACCTTAAATTTTCTGCGCGGAGTTTCTGGACACCCTGTATTTCCAAGAATGCAATCATTGCTACCTATGATCCATCCATCGTATGTTCTCACCTAGGAATCAGGTTCTTATCGATTCAATTACTATAACCATGGTAGTATCGATGTAGATGGGTCGACATCAATATTTCGTCCTTCGTATTATCCATTCTTTTTCCAATGTCTTCAGAAGAAAACATGTTAGACTTATAGGATGGAATGCCTTTGCTTGGATGAAGTATGCCTATAGATCTTGGTGAGCTTCATAGTCAGATTTGATGATTTGTGCTAAAATGAGTATCTTACCGGTACCTTTATTCAATCTGAAGAATTACAAGATATAATTAAAAAATATGTCGTTATTTGCCACAATAGTAAATTCCACACTAAATATTTCTTCAGTCTCTATTTCTGTTTCCGTGTTTTCTTAACCGATGTTTAAATGTATTTCATTCTTACAGTAAATATAATTTGATTCTGGTAATACCATATTTAGTTAAGTACAATGGCTTTGCATGCACAAGCTTTAGAAAAAATAAAATCGTTAATAACCTACCTACAAAGTGAACTATTTTGTACACAAATTTTCTACGTATAGGTTGGGTACATGTTAGATACTTGCATGAGTGAAAGTAATTCTAGTCTCTCACATGTGATATTATGACAACATAATACCATGCGTCAGTGCAAAGTTTATGAGTAATATTTTTGTTGAGAATATATGAGTAGTCACGTAGAGCGTGTAAACTCAAATATAGGGTAGAAAATAGAAGACGAGTTTCGCAACAATGGAATATGAGAATTATTAATGTTGTTAGATATTGTATATATACTGGGTGTCGCAAACTCGATAGTATGAGTGTACTGTGAGGATACAATAAATTTAAATAAAATTTGGGACACGTGATGTTAAATGGAATGAGGTAAGCTTCATTTGGTATTAGCTTTGGGATTTGGCAGAAACGACTAATGACGTTATCAATTATATTTTTTTCCAGAAACATACGCAAATTTCGCTTCTCGGCCTCTGGCTAAGATCAAAGTGTAGTATCTGTTCTTATCAGCTTAATATCTGATACGCCCCGCATGCGGGGCCAGTATATTAAACTGATTTTTGGAAATTTATTTACATATATGCGAGTGTGTGTGATCGACAGTGTATACAGCTCTGTTGTTTCGTGTTAGATTTATAAAGATTTTTGTGGTTTATACATCAAATATTTTTTTGGAAAATTGTGCATCACATGTATAAAACTTTAGCGTATACATCTGCAAATTTTGTTTGTTGTATGTTAAGTGATAGTAGTGGTATATGAAAACCACGTTGAAATACCTGGACTAATTTATTTTTATCAAGGTACTGTTATCACTCTTATCAGTATATATACATTTCTTTTCTTTCTATCAAGAATCTACAGCATTAGATTTCACGTCGTCATGCCAGCTATTTGTCCGACTTGCTCTGCGGCGATCGACATCGCGCCGGCCACCAAATGCGATGGGTGTGCGGTGCGAGTCCACTTCTCGTGTATTGGTCTTACTACTGATGATGCATCCCGTATTACTCGCTCTAAGAACAGAAATGTTAAATTTTACTGCAATACATGCAACGCTAATGATGATAAATTTTCTCAACTAAAATCCTTTACCAACTTAATTGAATCTAAAATAAATGCATTGGAAGATAAAATTAATAATATTACTAAAACTGCTGCACCTTCTATGTTCGAAGATGTCATGTCTGAAACTATGGAACGAATGAATCGCGCATGTAATATCATACTGTGTAACGTGGTAGAATCCAACGCCGGCAACGTTACTGAACAGAATAAATTGGATGAGGTACTTGTGAAAAATGTAGTCAAGCATATACAGGGCGACAACTATGCTACTCCAGTTTCTATTCGGCGTATTGGAAACCCAAGGAACAATAAACCTAATAGGATGCTAAAAGTATCTTTTTCCTCGGCTATGCAAGCACGTTCTATTTTGAGAAATAAAAGAAGTTGATGAACTCTGACATGTCTCATGTATTTATTCGCGATGATAAGACTCCCAAGCAAGTGGAATATTTTAAACACATTCAAGAGGAATATCAAGCTCGAGTTAATAATGGAGAGCAGAACATAACTATAAAATATATCCGTGGTGTTCCTACTATCATCTCTGTTGCTCAAAAAAACTAGATTCTCCTATATCAGTGTTATCCTTTGCTTATACAAATATAGATTCCCTGATTGCAAAGTGGAATGATTTTCTTTTGTTTGTTCAGACACGTTCTCCCAGTTGCATTGTTATCACAGAATCTTGGCTCTCCAAATACATCCCCGATTCTATTATTAAAATTAAGGGCTACAGCGTGTATCGGGCAGACAGAGACAGTAAAGGTGGTGGTGTCTGTATCTTCTTAGATGATAACGTTTATAAGAAATATCGCATTACTAATTTAAATGTTACTATACCTGGTGTTGAAACTCTTTGGCTCCAATTGGTTGGTAAATCATTTTGTTTTACTTTGGCTGCTGTATATCGACCTCCTTCATATAATGCTCACGACCAGGAGTTATTCGAATTTATTCAGGAATCTAGTACCCGGTACAAGAATCTTATCATCGTTGGTGATTTTAATCTTCCAACTATTAACTGGAACGCCTTGGCACCCTGTGAGAACGTGATAAGTGCTCCATCTATGTTTGTCAACATGTTTTGAACTCTAATCTGAACCAGCTCATTCGAGAACCCACTAGATATCGTCTAAATCAAGAACCCTCGTTGCTTGACCTTCTATTAACAAACGATGATAATATTATAGCAAAGCATGAATTACTTCCACCAGTTGGCTGTTCTGATCATGTAGTCATAACTTTTGAAATCCAAGTTTTTGAAAAGAATATTGGCCGGAATATTGTTAATTATATTACGAGGATCAATTATGATGACCTTCAGTCACATTTGAATGACCTATCTTGGGAAAACATTTTTGCTTCTAATAACGTAGAGGATATGTGGAATATTTTTCATAGGACTATTTCTGAAGCTATGAGTAATTGCAGTTCTACTTTTCGCAAAGTTTCAAATTCACAGAAACCATATATTAGTGGTGATCTTATAGCTAGAGCTAAAGCGAAACATGGATTTTGGCGTAGATACAAACGTACTGGTTTGATAGAGGACTTTATCGCTCATCGCGATTTCTCAAACACATTAACCCAAGATATTCGGGCTGCTAGGCAAATCTTTGAGAATAGCCTTGTCGAGAAGGGCCCTAAAGCATTATACAAGTATACTAGAGGTCAACTGCAGACTGCTGTCAAAAATCCTATAGTCAGAAAATCCGATGGTTCCATCACTGTTAGTGATCTAGAAGCTGCTGAAGTGCTATCGAATATGTTCCAGTCAGTGTTTTGTATTAAACCTCTTGGGCCTTTTCCTCCTCTTCCTAACTTACGTGTTCAAAATGCTTTGGAAAATATCTTCATTTCTGAGGAGGTGGTATTAAAACATCTAAAACAGCTCCGTAGTGACTCCTCTCCCGGCCCTGATGAGATACCGGCAAATATTTTAAAGGTTACTGCAACAGCCCTTGCGAAGCCTCTTTCATATATAATGCAAACTTCTTTAAGAACAGCCCAGCTTCCTAAGATGTGGCTTATGGCTTCTGTAACCCACATTTTTAAGAAAGGCGATAAACTGATCGCAAAAAATTAAAGGCCAATAAATATAACATCTGTCTGCATAAAAACTATGGAGCGTATAATAAAGGATGATCTGCTCACCTATTTACTCGACCGCAATATTATCCCGGATACACAGCATGGTTTTCTTCCAGGCTGCTCTACCTTTACAAATCTTTTGTCTTCTTTAAATTCATGGACACTATTAATGGATAATGGTTTTCCAGTTGACGTTCTGTACTTTGATTTTGCTAAAGCGTTTGACAGAGTCCCGAAAAACAGACTACTATACAAATTAGAACATAATGGAATACGCGGTCCTTTGCTTGCCTGGATAGATAGTTTCCTTACAAATCGATCATTTTCAGTAAGGGTTGGCAAATCACATTCTGAATCTCAAGTAGTTCTTTCGGGAGTTCCGCAGGGTTCTGTCTTGGGACCAGTTCTATTTTTGGTATATACAGCCGACCTCTCGCTAAAGCTCAAGTCACAGCATGCACTGTATGCCGATGATACAAAGATATTTGGGAATGCACTGCAAGACCAACAAACCCTACAAGATGATATTATTTCCATCGAGCACTGGTGCAACGATTGGCTCATCCCACTGAATTTAGATAAGTGTACTGTTCTACATATCGGTAGAAATAATCCCAAGTTTACATATACTTTCAATCAAGGTCAACCTTTAAACACTGTTGTTAACCAGAATGATTTAGGTTTACTAATTAATTCCAGTCTCACTTGGTCTGAACATATTTCCGCCATTGTGAAAAAAGCCAATTCCATATCGTATCTTTTAAATAAGTGTTTCCAGAGCTCAAATGATCAAGTCTATTTAAAATTATATAAATCATATATCCGTCCGCATCTGGAATATTGCGTAAACATATGGTCTCCTTACCTAGTGAAAGATATGAAACTCATAGAAGGAGTGCAGAGAAGATTTACGAAATGGATCCCCAAATTCAGATCACTTCCATATCATCGTCGTTTGGATAGTTTGAAAATTACTTGTACTAATATGAGACGTATGCGCGGTGATCTTATTCAAGTATATAAGATTCTAAAAATCACTACAATTTAACTTTTGTGGATTTATTTGAGTTAAATCTGGATGAACGTTTGCGTGGTCATCAATTTAAATTGTCGAAAGAAAACTTTAGAACATCTTTACGTCAACACTTCTTTCCGAATAGAGTGTTCTATCACTGGAATAGCCTACCTTCATCTGTTGTTACTGCTCCATCGGTCAACTCCTTCAAAAACAGATTGGATGCGTGGATGACATCGCAATTCGTGCAGTGAGTGCGCGTCTAGTGTATTTTTCGTGTGCGGTTTATGGCTAGTGATCTATGATTAATTTGTAATGTGATTTTAGCTTTCTGTTGATGTATTTGTTCTTTTGTATTTGTTTATGCATTTAGTTTTACTCTACAAGCTGTTAACTGTCATTTTGTATATTTTATTGGACTAATAGGCTTTGCCTCTGTCCTTGCTATTATGTAATAATAATAATAATAATAAGTAAATTTGTTTCCTGTTAAAAAGCTCTATTTTTTCTAATAAACTTTTATTAGTGAAATTTTTCTGTATTACTTTAAAACCGGTTTAAAAATTATAATAGTCTTAAGTCCCAAGAGTCTCAAATGAAATACCACCTAAAAATCAAAATAGCGGTGGAAGAATCAAGTGTTTAAAATGCATAAATGTTATTAAGAATATATAAACTCAATAATTCTTCAATGCAGTTGAAACACAAGATGATGATAACAATAACTAAACTTAAAAAATGAGACAAACGCCCTCATCCTACATGCATATTACAACAGAATTACTTCGTACAGTAATAATTAGATTTCAGTTATTGATGGCAGGATTGATGTAACATCATAAAATTATTTTAAATGTCTTGTCAAGCGTTTGCAATTATGATGCTTTATTTTAAATTGTATATTACGAGTATATTGGAATATGTGTTAGTCAGTGTAATTTTGTACTTTTTCTTATACATGTTATTTTGTTTTTAAATTAGTGGAAACTATTGTGGATCTTTGACCTGTTGTATTCCTGAATTGTAAATAAATAAAATATGGCCCCCTCTCACTTCAAGACACATATCCAATCTTTGCCTGATTTTTTTGTGGGCTGCGTTTATTAACATTTTGAGGTTTAACTCATTATAAGAGTTTGTGACGTTTTTTTTTCAAATGATTAATATATTGTGAAGGTGTTTTGTAAAACCTCTATATAAAAATCGATGGGTGTTAGATCTGGTGACTTTTCGAGCCATTAAATAGGTCCATTAATTCCAAATCAATTTCTCTGAAAAAGTGTTATCTAAATATTGCTGCACAATCCTGGAGCTCCGTCGTGCTGAAACCACAGGTGTCTTCTTAGCTGCAAAGGCATATTCTCCAGAAGTGCAGGAAGTTATTCGTGTATGTTCATAAAAATAAGGCCCAATTAAATATCTACTGTTGGTGCCGCACCATACATTTACTCCAGAATAGACTTGGTTTTGGACTGGATTTACAATGGATTAGTAGTGTTCGTTGTGCTTGTTTGGCAAACCATTACTGACAAACCGGCTTTCGTACGTCCAAAGAACGTGCCGAAAAAAGTTCTGATCAATTGTTCCTTTATTTACTACAATTTATGTGTGTGTGTCATCAAATTGTGAATTTTGTAGTCATAATACCGATTGGTTTTTAAAATTCGTTGAACGGTTGATTTATCCTAATTTAATTTCCAGCTAGCCTGCCGTATAGAATTTCGTGGATTTTGTTCGAACTGTAACAGTTTAGCTGTATTAAATATTGTTTCATACCCTTCGGTAAATTATTTGATTCTTCCGAACAGAAAATGCATCTTCATGTCGTCGCAAGGTCTCCACCAATCTTGTTAAGGTTCTATGATCAGGAATGAGGTACTCTGCCTTTCTCGATATAACTCTACAGCTCTTCTTGAATGTTTTTGTGAATGAGAAAACATTTTGTAGGCACAAGAGTTATACGTTTGACGTTCGTATTGAGTAATGACAAGTATTTTGTGACATTTATGCACTGTAAACAACAAATATTTAATTATTTTCCATCGACTACTTGATCCTTCCACCGCTAATGTGATTTTTAGGTAGCAACTCTTTTGAGACTCTTGAGACGATATTACTTATAACTTTTAAACAGGAAATAATACAGATTCTGTAATGAAAGTTTATTAGGAAGAAGAAACTTATTTAACAGGAAAAAAAATTGGGTATATTTATGACAAAAATATAATTGATGACGTCATTAGACGTTTCTATCAAATCCCAAAGATAATACTTTCGATTCAAAATGGAGCTTACCACATCCCGTTTAAGACCACGTGTCCCAAATTTTATTTAATTTTTTTGTATCCTCACAGTAGGCCTATACTATCGAGTTTGAGACACCCTGTACAAATAAAATTCTTGATTATTCCATCAAATTTTGTAAAATTAATTATAACAATAAACGTTAAGGGTCTGCTGTTATAAAATAATATTTATACTGTTTTATTTCCTTTTGAAGTATCATTGTAATGTTCTCCTTCTGACATAATCTTTTATAATAATCGTCAATGTTTACGAACTACCAGCATTTTCGTGTGTCATTAAGGTTGAATTTATAACTTCCGTTAACGTTCAGAAGACAAATAAAAGAAATAAACTTTGTTGCTCGACACAAGTGTTGGAAATTTCACTTCACGTTGCGTCAAACGGCACAACTATCATAAAGGCAGAAAAACTGCACGCGAATAAGATACAGACACAGACTTTGAACGTTAAATCCCAATAATATCTCTCTGTGCTTTTTCCCAAAAAAGCTCAGGACAAAGAATGGCGAGGAAGTTTATTAAAAGTGTTTTTTTTTATATTTTTTTATTATAACCTATATTCTCATAGCAAGAAGTAGAAACATGAGAGAAATACAATGTTGTATATCACCGTATTTAACAGAAAAACAAATAAAATATTTCATCATAACGGGTCGTAAGTTATAAGGAAAATCTTATGCAGGGTGTTTTTAATAAAAGTAGCACAAATGGTACCAGTAAATATATAGCTAAAATAAACACTTTTTGCATAAAAATAACCTCAGTAGAATGTTCACCTCTTAGGAGACACAGCCCTACAAAGTTAAAAAAAAATTAAATAACGGCTGTAACATCAAAACCAACAAAGATTTAATAGTTAAATTTTACTACTTTCAAAATAATAACGTGTACAGCCGAATCCTTTATGTGTATGACAATTTTTTTTATTATATACAGGGTGATTTAATCGTAGTTACGTTAGATTCCACTGCAACTTTGTTATAAGTCCGCAGAGTAGTTAGTTTCACACAATATCGTTAATACCTAAAAATATATAAAAGCGATTACATAAAGGGTAAACATTATTTAAGTAGGTATTTGTCATGTTTAATTTAAAATTTATTGACAGGTTAAAATCACTTTTGACATTGTCGATATTTAATTTCAAATAATTTTAATTTATTGGTATAATAATTTTTATAGTTAGATATTTGACTCAACTTAAAGGAGGCCACCTGAAGAAGCAATCCTAAAAATGCAAAAATAGGTACGATCTCATCTATTGTGGTTGAATTTTCGAGTTCCCACAATTTCAAAAGTGAACTTTGATATTTGTAGAGTGTTTTCATTAAACCAGGTTAGTAAAAGCTAGATTATTTTTTTTTTACATAAATATTGAATAGAGCTTTGTCTGTGGAAATGTTCATTAAAATACTTATGCTTGGTATCAGAGAGCATACATATGACTTCATTGATAGGAATTGTAGAAGATTTGATTTATATTAGCTTAAAATACCTTTCTAATACAGTAAAAAAAGATATCGGAAAATTGACACCTGCACCTGTCTAATTTTCACAAGAATTCCAATTTTTTATCACACAACAATCGAGCATCGCACTATTCAGATATTGATGTCAACTTGGTTTTTTCTTATGAAACATTATTAATACATTTTTGGACTCTTCACTTTTCCTAATTACAAAAATCTGAACATGTATTGAGTTATCTTTTACTAATAATAATAGTATTAATAATATCTCTACCCCTCATTCTAATCACGAGGATTAAATAATTCAATAGTTAAAAATTTTATGGCGCAATTAAAAGAATAAAGTTTATAGAAATTATTGAAACTCATTTCCTTACTTTTTATTATTATTGCACAATTTTTAGATGTTGGTTTATGTAAATATAGCTTCGTGTATTCTATCTATGTCTAAAATAGTGGTTAGTTTATTTTTATAGACACTATTTCTTTAAATAGCCACAAAAACTTATCAGGTGTTGTCAAGTCTCGACTATTCACCCGTCAAGTATGGTGCCATATTTGTCTACCCATATGACTTAAAAATAATATGATTCGGCGTTTTTAAAAAAATATATTGTGGGCTGGTTTTGTAACCTTTACCACAGCTTTATCTTTAATAAGCAAAGCACCAGGTTTTGATCAGTGAATAACTCGAAGGATTCATCATATTAAGAAACGACGAAAGATAACGTTATATGTTGTGGTATATACCCTAATAAAGTAAGTAATTGGGCTAATATTTATATAAATTACATATAATAAGTCCAGTAAAATATGTTACTATTAGTAAGATAACATAGGTATCCACATATAGGAAATGTTTAAATTAGCATTATTTACATGAAAATTTAATGATTTATAAATGTATACGCGCATACGTGTCCAAAAATATAAAATTATATTTACACTATCAAACAGTGGCGGCTCGTCAGGCGTCGCATCACTGCACCTATAACAATGCGTACCACTTAAAATTATTTTTCATTTATTATAAATTTTGTAGTTTATGTCTTTAGATTAAACTTCGTGGTTTATATTTATTGCAGAACATATCAAAATCAGTAATTTTAAAACGTAGGGCGCTGAACGCATTCTCAAAGAAACAGTGCTTTTGCTGAGCGCGTCTACCAATTTCATATAATGCAGAAGCAATGGGTGCAGCGGAACCGGCGCTCGTGAAAATCCACTGCAAATCATAAACCATATTTACGGCGATTGTCATGACAACGGCAAAATGCACAGCTGACTAGAATTCGTGAGTGCCGCGGAGGTCGAGATCTGTGTTGCCTGTTTATATAATTTAAATAAAGCTTTTAAATGTCAGTAGTGTTATTTCTATGTATGTGTTCGGTTATAAATATTGAAACTTGTCGAAATATTTCCAGTTCATGGTGCCGTTTGGTCAATTATCTGGATGCGTGGAAGTATTTATTTAAAGAATATTTTTCTTAGTCTGTTTACCTGCAGGTTTATAATCTGGTTTGTTAATATAAGGATGGATTTAAGTGCTACGCGGGGTTGTAGCATGAGGCTTCCTCATAAAATGAATAAATTCAACAAAATTTGTGCAGTGAACAAAATAATCACTCGGACTTATCTTAACTTTTAAATACGCAAATTCTGATAAACATATTTTGAAAAAATGACAAACCCAATTTTTGATGGCGCCATTTTATGACACTGTATTATCGTATAACCGTGACGATTCCCCCTACTAGTGTTACGATTGAAAAAAGATTTTTTCACATAAAAAGAGTTAAAACTTATTCGCGTAACTTAATGACGGAAACGAGACATACAAATTTGAAAAAAATTCTGTTAAAGTGTTATTTATTAAACTTAAGTACAGAACTATTTTATAACCGCATCAACGATAAGTTTGCAGCTTTAATATATCTTAGAATATATTTAAAAAGAAGATGGGTGAATTAGATAGGTACTCTTTTACTATAAAATGACAAATTCGCCTCGAAGTATTATTTATCCTTCTACTTCACCTGTTATTAAGTCCACGAGCCACCATTGCTATAACATTGTCTAAAATCAAACAAAACATTTTTTTTTATGTTGTATCTAGTGACCTTTCATAAATTATTGATGTTGTTACTTAGCCTGGTAATAGGTCAATTTCAAGTAGAAAAACCAATTTTTTACAATTGCCTACGTTTAAAATGAATTCATTTTAATAAAAGTTCTCGATTCTTATAGATTGTTTCCCATTGATGTTAATTATAATTCTGTATATGGGTATATTGTCAATACTTTTCACTTGTAATAGACACTGTTAATAAACAATTAATTTTTATATTAAATTGGACAAAGAAAAACTTAACTACAGAGCCCTGAAGATGGCTTAAATATAAGCCAAAACGTAGGCAATTGTAAAAAATTGGTTTTTATACTTGAAATTGACCTATTACCAGGCTAAGTAACAACATCAATAAAACATATTTTATTGCAGACAGATATTCCGCAGAAAACATGTGTAAATATCCAGAAAACAAATGATAGGGTAACCGTGTTCAAAACATGTAGTGACATCAAGTGAGAATAAGCGATTCAAAATGTCAATCGCAACCACTTTAAAACAATTATAAAGCGTCAATGCGCCACTAGAGGACGATCGATATTTTAGCACGCGACACTAACAATCGCTGATAATATCGGATATAGTTTATAACCGTAAATTGCAGAACAACAAAGGTTTTACTATTTGTCGCAATATTGCGTAAATTTTTATACGAAACCTAAGCCAAATATTCAACGTATTATTTTCAGTGGGTGTTATAGGTACAGTGTGATTCAGAACTTCTTAAAAAAATGTTGTGTTTGCAGGAGACTCTTACAAATACAAATTTGTAAAACAAAATCATAATGGGCAGGAAAATGATTTAAGAATACACTTATGCACGGCACTGGAAACTTGTTGTATGTAAACTGTAAAACCTGATAAGGCACCAATCTGTGACCGAACAAAAAATAGAAAGAAATGCCCAAGGAAAGATATAAATGCCATTTTATAACGCCGATTTTATACAGCAAATTTAACTACTTTTGCCGCTACAGTTAATAATTATACAGCCACACAAAAATAAAAAAAGTTCTGTGCCCGAGCTCCGACCTATGGTTCCCCATGTATTTTTCGCTCCTGAAAGCAATCCCGGGGTCGGTATAGCCCAGACGTTCCATATTTATTTATTTTTATTTATTTATTTATAAATGTTAGTAACTGCTGTGAACTTCAATTTCACTGAAGGTCATCAAATACGTTACCGCAAAGGTCATTTCAAAGAGGAAAGTGGTGGGGGGAGCTTCAGAACCGGTGAAAATACCCTACTTGCTTTCCTTTGGCGTGACCCAAAGCTAATGACGTTGACGTAGGAAGTATTGTAGCTCCTTTTTTTATTTAACTTTTTTTATTTATTTTTTTATGTTACTTTATTTTGTTTGTCTTTATTCACTGTGCAATGCTACATGAAGGCAATCCTGTTAAATTAATTCGATCCTGAATACGGTAAAATCATATGATTTTTTCTGACAATTTAAAATTTTTTAGGACCAATTTTCTGCCAATTCGTGGCCCTCAAGTGACAATTGGAATGTGTGAGGTCCTATCCAACAACTGATTCATGTTTGGACCCTTCAATGGCACAGAGATAAAGCTTTGCGCTTATTTCCAGGTAATGGCCATATTTTGGTAATTTTTTTTGACCGTGGCGCGCAAATATGCAACGTATATACTGACCCCAGGATCGGTTTCGGAAGTCAAAAATACACGGGGAACCATAGGTCGGAGCTCGGGCAACGAACTTTTTTTGTGTGCCTGTGTTATTAATAGATTTAATTTTGTTTTTAATTAATTAAATAGTTTGACATACCTGATCTTACAACAACATTTTGGGCTCCTCTTACCAAGTTACTACAAACTAACACAATTTTTTCTGCTTTTTGTCCGTTTTGGACTCGTAAGTTATGGCAGGAACATATGATAAGTTTCCGTAAATCATCAATAGTATGTATCCACTTCGGTGCGATACACTTAATTTTTTAAATATCTCAACAAAAAAAGTTCAAATGATTTGATGTCAGGAGATCGTACCGGTCCTCCTCGTTCAATCCCTTGGTATTAATGCTTCGACATGCTGTACACGAACCTCGTGTATGATACGCTACACTGCAATTCCTACCTATACTAATAATGAACTTATGTGTGTATTATTTGATACCACATATCAAGGTATGCTAATGAACAGTTCCCTAGACAAGGCTGTACTACCTAAAATGAAAATTAATCTAGCTAAATTTACTACAAAAAAAAACATACCTGGCTTAATGAATTATTCTATAACGTTCAAAACTCAAATTCACTTTTGAACATATTATGTGAATCGCAAATTCCATAACCACAATAGATGAGATCTGTAGAAACTGTAATGTAGTTTATAATCCAATTAATAATGAATTCATTGTACATTGAAAATCATAGCTAGAGAGTCAGTCTATGCGCTAAAGTAAAATAAGTTATCATGGATCTTGGTAACACTTAGTATAATTTTTAACCCTTCAGCTAGATGAAATATTTAATGTTTTTTTTTAGTCTATATAAATTTTATCTCTTTGACTTTTAATAAATATTTTGTTAGTTTTTAATCTGTATTTGAGTTATGTTTCTTGTGCAACCCAAGCAGTATCATATGGTGGAGGCGCCGGGCATCAGTTGCGATATATCTTGTGCCTGCAATGAACTCATTATCAGCTGGATAGCGAACGATATTGCAGTGTGCACAGCAAATGATAGTTACTAACTTCTTTGAAATGTTACAATTTTCCCATTGTTATATTTTTCTTCATGCAATCATTCTCTCTATAATATACCAAATTTAATGATATTGTAACCTCGAAATTAGGTTATCGTTGGAACACGTCACGTAGACAAATAATCTTTATTGTCACTCTTGATAAATACAAGAAATCTGCTTCAACAAATTCACAACTGTCAAATACTTTACTTTGACGTTTGTCACTCGCGTTTGGCTGTTCAATACAAACTGACCCAGCGGCCGAGAATGATCTGCTTATATATAGGTTTTTTACAGTTCTCGAAGTTTCTGAGATTTCGAGAACGTGTCGAGAAACAAATAGAATATAGCCTGGAATATTCCGGAAAACGTCAAAATAAAGGCATCACAAAATTGTAAATTCTAACATAAACAGAAACGTAATTTACAAACTAATGAGGTAGGTGAGCTTCAATTATAAATTCTAACGAAAACAGGAACATAATTAACCAACTAAAAAGGTAGGTGAGCTTTCGTAACAATATTATTATGATATTCTTTTACTTATGCAAAATTTTGTTCTTAGATATAAATGTACCACATCTTGAAACAAGTTCTAATTTGTTTTTTGTTAGATTATCACATTATACAGGGTGATTTAGAAGTTATATAAAAAAATTTAACAAAGAGAAGACCTATACAAATACAATTTTGAAAAAAAATCAAAAAGAGCAGTTCGAAAATGATTTAAAAATGCACTTCTGCGAGGCACTGGAAACTGATCCACTGTAAAACCTGACAAGGCAAAACATGCAGTCGGCAATCGGATAAAAACCTGAAACAATTTTCCAAGGAAAAAATAAATAGCATCTAACACCTGTTTCATACAGTTTTGGCCGCTGTTGTTATTAATTATTAATAGAATTAATTTGTGGTTTTAATTAATAACATAGTTTGATTTACCTGATGTTACAACAACAAAATTTTGGGCTCGTTTTACATATAAAGCATATAAAGTTACAAGATCATGGCGACCATGGTACCAATTATTCTCGTCTAATCCCTTGGTATTAAAGCTTGGACACGCTCTACATGGTGCAGTAGGCCCTGGACTTCCATCCATTTCACGATTTGGTTGCAAATTCCCGTGTCACGCCCGCGTGGTACTACACTTGTACTTACTGCGCACCACGGCAAATGTAACTGCTTTTGGCACATACTTACCGGGAAATCGTTCTGCTAAATCAGTTCCATTTCACAATAAATTAAAACAATATTCATCAACTCCAAGTTGCTATAGATGTAACCCAGTTTTGACACGTGAAAACTAATGTAAACACTCGCATCACAAAAACATTAATACTATAAGAAATCGAATTTCAATATTCGGAACCGCCTGTCTAGAGACTGTAGTAGACCAGCGATGTAAAGGTTGAAAGTACTGCAACCACAATAATTTTTTTTCTCGGAAAGTATAAGGATTTAACCAATCATTTCTTTACAATATTTACTCATCTATTACCAATTTTTTTTAGATTAGTTGTAAATCACCCTGTACATACATAATATTTCAGAACTACTTCAGGTGTTAGTTGACCTCCAATTGATCATATTAAAGATATATTTTGTCTTCGCCCCAAGATTTTTCTAATGACAAGGAGTTACTATTAACTTTGTGTTCATGTGTCCTATTGAAAATTTAAGTTGTTGTCATGCGAGTATCTTAAAGGGTACCTTATATACGACATATCTGTCTCTAGTATAAGTAGAGTGACGATCATGTGCCGCATACGAAAACAGAACTGGTGTAGCAGAGCGGCTCTACCCTGCCTTATTTTAGACTAATTACGGTCCTTTGTTTCCTTTAACGATTTTTAACAGTACAGTGAAAGAAAAAAGGTTGAATAAAACGATTAAGTCTTTTGAGTTTCAGTTGATTATATTACTTTGTTAGGCAATTAGTTAGAATACTCGTTTGCTACCTCAAAGGCTATGTACACGTTTGAAAAGTTTACATATAGACAAGAATAAGGATAAATTAAACAAAACCAGCTCTAACTTTATATTTAATACTGCATACTAAGTATTTTCCCTTCTATTCAATAACTACTTTTTATATTTTTTTCTCATGTTTGTATTCCAGATTTTCTTTTTGTTTTCTTCTTTTTACATTCAGTAACATTCAATGGAAATATTAAAAGATATTTTACCAGTGCCTTCATTTTTTGATATATTGAGTATAAAGTAATGTCATGCCATTTACTTGGATGTAACAAATTCGTATCTGGTAACTTTATTGTTATTACGTGACTTACATTCATAAATAATATATTTTTTTAAATAAATTTCGACCTAAAAATAAAAACTACATTTTATTAAAATTGCTATTTCAATTATGAATTTTATTACCTTTGCAGCTAAATATATCTCTTACGGAGCATTTTCTAATTGTTTAACATTTTTTTCTGTAAAATTTGGATTTCTAAGCTACGTACTTTTTGAAAGAGCGCTTTAACAAAGTTTTTAATTTTTTTTATTTTGAAATATCGTTATCGTGTTTCACATTTATTGTTGCTTTTAGGATTGAATATATTTTCCATAGAGACAAGGGTTTTAATTTTTTTAAATCACCGAAAAATGGAATTAAAACACGAGTGCGTTATCTTTTCTTGTTGCAAATTCCTTAACAGTGCGGAATACTTTTCATATTCATGTCTTGACTTTTGCGGCAGCAGGTTTTCGCTTATATTGTTTGAATAATTTGTAATATCAGGTGGAGTAATATTAAAAACTGTATCTGATGCACTCGATTCTTCACTCATTATTTTATTTAAATTAAAGTTTGTCTGAAAATAATAATTTTACAACGCCGTCATTTACATTTGATACTGACAGTTTTGTCAGTTGTTTAGTTCGATTACGAAATATTGTTATACAGGGTGTCCGGAAAATAATGGGACCCAGCTTAAACATAGCTTCTTGTGATCAAACAGAACCTATTTAGATGAACTTAGTTTAGTCCAAAAGTACTTCATTTAGAAGTTATAGGGCTACAAAGAAAAAAATGTTTTCTTGTTATGGGTATTATTAAGAAACGAAACGTCCAATCATGTTGAAATTTGGTACAGTTATGTTTCATAAATACAAGCATTGCGAAGGTGTAAGTAGTGCTACATATCGTAGAGGGCGCTCTTGGCAGTTTTTTGTGCATTGGATCAATATGGAACAGAACTGTTCTACGCAAAATTAATTTCCCCATCATAATTTTCAGTCAAGCGTATCAGAATAGGATCAACAAAAAAGATACGATAATTACAAAAAAAAAACGCCAAGAGCGTCCTCTACGATATGCGGCAATACTTACTTTTTTGCAATGCTTGTACTTATCTAAAGCATAACTCTACTAAATTTCAACATGATTGAACGTTTTATTCCTTCATTATGCTCATAACAAGAAAACAATTTTTTTCTTTGAAGCCCTGTAAGTTCTAAACGAAACACTTTTAGACTAAGCTAAATTTGTCTAAATCGGTTTTATTTGATCACAGATTGCTATATTTAAGCTGGGTCCCATTACTTTCCGGACACCCTGTAGAATGAAAATACCTGCAAAACACATAGGAACCTTATATTAAAAATTATTTCAGAATTATTACATTCACTAATGGTCGTGGAGAAAATAAATATCTACCATACTATGATTTATTGTTTTATCTGAATTTATTTGTATATTGCTTTACCTCAATCCTCGATTCAGATGGACGTTAACAGTTAGCTCACTAATTGGTGACACTTGCAAGCTTAAATGGTTATTGTATCATTAAGTCGTTAATCATCAGTTGGCTCTACATATCGTCAGTGCATTGACCGTCAGGGTCCATCTGAAAAGGGGCTAACAAGAACTACTGTGGTATTTTGTGTGTATTAAAGTCGGTGAACCAGAGAATCATAAATTCAAGAAATAATTAACATTCTAAAATAACTACTGGGCATCTGGAAGACTTCTCTGGTATATGACATTTAACTTTAAGGTTTTACTTTATAAAATTGTCTCCGGTGGACGGGATATTATAATCGTACAGAGTGTTAAGTGTAATCCTAAAAAGTGTTATTAGGTATAAAAGTGTGCTCTATCAAAATTTTATAAAATATAAACGAATCATAATAGGATAATTTCCAAAAATAAAATTCTAAGCAACATTTTCCAAAAAGCTCCTTGAATAATAGATAATTCCTGAAATCAAATTAAGAATTGCCCTACAAAAATCAATTCTTATATACCGAGATATAGTTTACTGAATGTTGTACAATACTATTTATAAATATGATTCTAAAATTATTTTAGATTTCTCATTTGGATAGCAATAGACTTCTTCAATAGTTTAAGAAACAGAGTATTATTTTTTGTCCCCTCTATGCTATAACATTTTCGTTTGTACGTATATAATCATAATATACCTAGCTACATCTCATTTTAATTACAAGGATTAGCCCAGAAGTTGGAAGTTTGTACGGAAAAGTAGGAGACATATTATTAAGTATTTGTGCCCAGGAACAACTTACGTTGGTAGACCCTAACGACCTTGAGGGAAACCTAGAAAACGTCATTAATTAGAGGGACCACCCTACCATACCCGCAGAGAGGGTAAAAGTCCTCCCACAAATATAGCTGATCTATGGTCTACCGGATACAGGATTCGAACCTGCGGCAGGTGGCACAATTCATGATTTTATTAAAATACGAGATCTATGAGAATAATGTCAATATAGATAGAGAAACGGCTATAATAAAAATAACATGTTTTTTTCTCAATTTATAAAATGTATCCAAATAATACGATGGGTATGGCCCTTCCAAGGTGATAAAATTATCTTTCAGCTAATACAGGTTCTTCTAAAACTCTATGATAAACTTTGGCGATGGGTTAATGTCACTCATTTTTCCTTATATAAACATAGGTCCGATTCGTTTTTGTTTAGAAGTTACAAATATTAAAAAAATATATAATTTCATATTTCAATCAAAGTAGCCTGATAAATAAAAATGATGGTTACTATAATAATTATTGATTGTGTCATTTGGTCAGCAGCAGCCCGAGAATACCGACAAAGATACCCAAATAGACATCAACCTACCGATGTAGTCTTTAGTGCATCATTTCGTAGCTCGTGCCCCAAAAAATACCATTCGTTCTACTGAAGTGATTACAAAATAAAGAAGATGTTATTGACAACTCTTTAATTAGTGTTCAGCGTAGAGCAAGTAGTCTTCTTTATCATCAAAATTTGTATGACGTGTATTGAACAGATAAATGTTACACCGGTTTCATTACCAAAACATACAAGCATTACATGCTAGAGATGCTTCTCAGCGATTAGAATTATGTCGCTATTTCAACAACATGCACAAAATGATAAAGCGGGTTTAACTAGTTCTGTTAATTTGGTTAATATATGTTAACTAACGTATAAACTTTAAATACAAATAATAATTATTGTTATAGCAACCCTAATTTTTATTTATCAGGCTACCTTGATTGAAATAAGAAATTATATTTTCTAAAATGTTTTTAACTTAAAAATAAATCGGACCTATGTTCATATAATAATAAATGTTTGACACTAACCCAGCTAACATCTGCCAAAGTTTGTCATCGAGGTTGTAGCACACTTGTTACGTTCTTCAAATGATTACCTACTCGATATATTAATGGATTACCTTAATCGGATAAGTAGAACCAGCGGCTTGCCAGCTGCAGTGGAGATGCGCTGGGTAACATAGAATTTAATTTGGAGCGCCACTTGGTTTACGCTGATACCACACACTATACCTAGTTTAAACCAAGAATACTAAGGTACAGAGTCTTCACAAATGATTACAAGCCACGTGACCAGGACTGTGGTTCTCGAAGAGCAACTTGTATGTGAATAGATTTCTTGTCTCTCTCAATTGCCGTAGTGAGGAAAAGGATATTCGCATATGAATTGCTCTGCGATTGATTTGAGAATCTCGGTCCCGATCACGTGGTATGTAATCATTTATGAAAGCACTGTATAAATGTTCTTTATTAGTTCTCTTTTTTTTTGAAGGTAGGTAACTCGTTACTTGAAAAATCAAATTAATATATAATATATTCTAAAATATATCACTTTATTTGCCAAACATCTAATAGATCGTATGGAAAATTTATATGCTCTAGACAATTCAGCCTATTGTTATACTATGCAAAGAAGGTTTAAAATTGCACACGTATGTAAAAAAACATCTTTGTCAAATATATGATTTAATCAAATCAAATTTTAAAGGTAAAAGTGAAATATCAAAATGTAGGTAAGGATCAATAAGCTAAAGGTTAAATATGAATCTACATTAAAAATATATATATCTAATGTTGGTTAATGGAAATTGTTTATTTTTACGTCCTCTATTACTCCTTATTTGATTCTGCAGCACCATGTACAAACTAGTTTCTGCAGTGACGTTTTTTCTGGTTGAGATAGAAGTGCCAAGATAGACATTTTAACAACAATGCGTCAACACTTCTTTACTCATGCTGATGACTGACTGAATTAATGAATGAATGAGGAAATAAATAAATAAATGGTTAATGATTTACGAGATACGCGTCGATTTTGTTTGGGTTATAGAAAAAACTGCAGGTAATATTTTAGCACACAATTTTTCGATTAAATCATATTCGCTCAACTATTTAAGAGTCAAGTTCTGTATGCCATTCAGGGTTAAAAATTAACCTTTACCCAGTTCTTTGCTTCCGGCTATTTCCCTTTTTTTAATATTCATTTGCAGCCTATCTCGGTAGTCCCTTGGGATCTAGAAGGAACAATACAAGCATTAAATTCAAATTAAAAGCATCCAGGGTCGCGGCTGTGCCATAAAAGTAAGGTAAAATAATAAAGCGCTTAACAAGTTATTCTATTAAGAGTAAGACTGTAATCAAAACGAAAACAATACCTTGTCAGAATGGAAGAGCCAGCTTACGGAGGATTAAACTTAAACTCATAAAAGTTACACTACAGCATTTGAATAGCAAATAAGGGAAAAGAAAACTTTACACTCAAACAACATTAAGAAACATTTTCAATTTCTTCCTTCTTAGTCGCGTTGTGATTGCTTTTACTTTAATTTCGACAAACAATAGACTTCGTTCTTATTATAAAGCGCTAAAAGCTTATTCTCGAGGAATTCGGGCAGACCATTAACTACTAATAGCACTTTGTACCCGAGACAAATAATACCAAAACTCGGTTCTTTCCAAAGCAGGTATTTTATATGCGACACAATATTCGGAAGTGTTCACTTTGCGACCTTCACGTAGTCTGGTTGGCCATTGTTTTAATACAATGAGGCCAGGATCGCTCCTACGGAATTATTAACCTATTTCGGCAGTACATATTAGACAGCTACGGTTATCGTTATGCCCTAATAGGAAGGCCTATGGCGGGTAACATAAACGTGGGAAACAATTTCAGCAACAATACCTTGGAAAAATTGGATTCGCAGACGTATTGAATTTTCAAAGGGTTTTTGAAACGGAAATATTTATTTTTAGGCAAATATTATAATAGCATTCAGTTCGCTCAGTCTTGTATTTGATCTTAATAAATCAGTGGGATCAGATTAATATAGTTTCGTAGAAAACTGTGATCTTTATACAGGGTGTTTCAGGGGCTTGTGATTTTATTTTTATTGGGTACACTGATAAAAATTTGTCTGTAATTTAACATATAACTTTGTGAGCAGCGTAAAGTTATAGAATAATTTTGTAAATGAAATAAATACACTATAGTATTACAGAAATAAACATGGATACCATTCCATATTATTTTATGTGATTTTAGAACTATTATGTTAAACTTTATAATTTGCTACATTGTAATTTCTATATCGGAATTGTAAAATATATATGTAATTTTACCGAGTAGATAATTTAAATTTTCTTATATTTTATATATTACTTACCATTATAATTAACATTGAAAAATATGCTTAGAGAAAACTTTTTCAATAACTAATATTATTTCACATATATGAATGAATATTAATGTGTAAAAATTTGAACAATATGAACATGTTAAAAAATGTATATGCCAAAAAGTTCATCAGTTAGTTGAAATACTTACATTTTGTTTAACCTGATTAGTGTAAGAGAAGCCAATTAAAAAATGTATTATATTGTCACGGATTTCCCAATCCGACTTTTCTTTTACCAGAAAAACAATCCGTTAATTAATCACTTATCTTTATTAACTACTCTGTACGCTACTGAATACTAATTACAAAAGAACAAAACTCTATTTCACTTTGAAACTCCAGGAAATGTCCAACTAAACACTCCAATTCAAGACTGTCATTCAAAACTCTCATGCAATACTGACTGACTCGGCCGTCTATTCTTCTTTTATAGACGAAACGAATATTCCAGGTATTTTTTACCATCGCTAAATTCATTTCTCAAACGACTCTCGAACTCTTCTCGTCGATTCCCAATATTTCCAGTTGCGCCTCGATACACGGCATTATTTGTTTGTTTACCAGAATTGCGTATGGCCGATCGGGGCAATCTAGCATTTCGCGATACCACAGTCGTCGAATTGGGTGCGAGCGGGGCAAATTCTGTGAAAATATAATTTTTGTAGCCATATGGAGAATGTATTGACAGATGAAGTTGAAAAGATGGAAAACTTTTTACTTTTAATCATGGGAAAAAGTTTCTGCTTGTTAAAATGTACAAGTACAGGTTTAAGCTAGTCAATATAATATGCAGGATATCTCTTACTAACAAATTATTAGAAATACAGTATATTTTATTATTAGAATTCAGCAATAAATACACTATACGGTTTTTATTTCTAAATAGTTACCGTGTCAGTAGCAGAAATAACTGTGTAGGAAGATTTTTTTAGTGAAATTTGTCCATCCATCCTCTAAATGTGAATTATCCATCCTTCTCTGTAAAACTGTATTGTTCACTCACCATCTAAAAAGGCATTGCAATGTAGGTATTTTATTCGCATTAGAAAATGTTGAATATTTTCGCTACATACTTATTCTTGAAACATCAGTATATATTTCTTGGTTTGGTTTTTGCAGATATACCTACGTAGGTGTATCTGTGTAAAAATAAATATTTTTAACTCGAATTTTGGCTACAGTCAATTTATAATTAACGTAACCTACAACCAATGTTAATATCTGTTCTAAGCAATTAGTATTTTTACTAACATCGGAGACGGATTCTGATAAATTCCTGTAAATTTTTTTATAGAAATCTTTGTTGCATGATGATTTTGAGAATTTGCATATGCATCTTTCAATTTGAACTTGAACAACCTTGTACCTAGGGTCCGACTTCCGTCTACGTTTGCACTACATTTGCACTCACTGCACACTGTTGCAAAAGTACCTGCATTTGGCACAATCATGTTTACCGTGAAATCGTTTTGCTACTGCATTTTCGCTTCACCAAAAATTAAAACAATATCCATCAACTGCGAGTTGCTCTACGTACTTAAACCATTTTTGTTGTTTTAAAAACTAATGTAAATACTTGCGTTACAATAAGTTAATACGATAAGTAATCAGATATTTGAAATCGCCTGGCTAGAGACTACGGTAGCCCAGCGATGTAAAAGTTGAAACTACTAATTAAACTACTACCAAACTTTAATAATTTTTGTCTCGGAAATCCTGTATAAATTCAATGATTGAAACAACGTACAGTTTATTACTTAATGTTTTTCATTAATATTATAAAAATATATATTATTAAGCTTGTTTATTTAAAATTGATAAAAGTTTTCATATATTCAATTACAATATTCATTGAATATATGTAAATTCATTGCTTTAATCAATATCTTACATTGGGTAATGTAAAAATATTTATTAATACAATACATGCCAATACATTGGCTCAATGAACACAGTTATAAACTAAAAAAGAGTACGTTGTCTTAACAAATATAATCATTTATTTAATACTTTTGATCAATAAACGATATTCATTAATATTAAAAAGCATATTGTTCAGTGCAGTTATATTTTTATTTGATTGCAATTTAAAAAAATATTTTTTTACAGTAACTCTAATATAGTTATCAATTAATAATACAATATATTTTATAGCAGAGCGTTATTGAATATTTAGGATGATATATCGCTAACAAAGCTTTTTCTAATAATCGTTTTGATTACAAATTTGAACATATGTATACAAGCGTTTGATGTCAGGTGAAAAGGTTAATTAGTAAAATCTATATATATCTCTCCACATACTCGCAGTTTATACGTAAACATTTTCCATTTTTTAAATTTGCATTTTTGTATACACATTTTGCAATGTAAATGCGTATACCTAAAACCGTCCCTTACAAATACATAATGGATTTTTATCTGAACTGAAAATCATTTAAAAAACATCTAGAGACAACAAGAGAGAAATAAATTTTTGAAGGTAAATAAGCTAGTTAATTAGAAATTCTTAATTATGCGAAACAATAACTTATTTTTGAAAAATCGTGCAGACTTATTGTTGTTATTCACACTACTATGGTTTCTCGGGTAATGGTTCAGATAACTGGGCACACCCATGTGTTTAAGTTAAATAACTAATAAAAAACACTTTCTATGTAAATGTTTAATAGTTGTGAAATTCCTGAACTCATCTAGCAGATGATGTCTTTAGGATGTCCTGTTTTCATCCTTCATCATTCCATTGTGTCAGTACCTAGGACCTAATGATGAAGGATTTAACATCCCATTTGAAAGATCTGGCTTAATAATGTTATACCTCAAAATGTATTCAAGATAGCCAAAGTCGTCAGCGGTCTATCAGACATATACCTGTTTTAAGCTTATGAGCTTTCATCAGTATGCCATAGGTGAGGTAACTAACGAATAGCACTAGCTTTTTTATGTCTGTCTAACCCGACAGAAGGGAGCATGAGTACGCGAAACGTAGTCACTAGTCATCTAGTGGCCAGTAACAGCTACTCAATGTTGGAATCTTGAAACCAGTATATGATTAGTAGGCTGCTAGCGAATGAATTTGCTTGTTATAAGTTTCTCAACTGTAATTAAATGTTGGTCGGGGCATTAGCCTGTAGAGCAGTTGTTTCCAGAAATTCCCTTTTGCAAATATCGTTATTGCCGACACACGATAAAAATCGACGGTTTTCGATGCATGTAACATGTAGGACGCTTTATTGCTTCAGCCTGTCAAGTGCGGCATGGAGTAGTTAGTGACCACTAGGTGTAGCTTGCTACGTATCACGTATTTATTTAGTCCAGGAATATATAAATTACATATCTTATAAACTGTGAAATATCCTTTCGAATTAAATATGAATAATTATATTGTTACTAATAATTAATAAAACAAGTCGAACAAGTACATACATTTTAAATTTTACTAAGATAGATAGCTGCGATGTTTTGAAAATATCCCAAATTATCTCATTAGGACATCCTGCAGAAGTAATGGGAATGTCTCAGGACGTCCCACATATCCTAACAATAATATGTCTCTAAGATTTCTCCAGATTTACTTTTTGCTAGCTGAGAATGTTTAAAAATATACAGGGTGATTCAGTCGTAATGTCATTAATTTTAATCCCGTATTCGGAAGGCCTGATAAAGACAGAACATTTTGTACTCGACCTTTCAAGAGATAGCAAATCATCCCATAATAATCGGTAATACGACGCTCCTGGTACGCTACAAATTTTCTGGTGACGCGTACGAATATTAAAGCTATATAGAAATTCAGCAGCGTTGCCACTCAGGATCACATACATATAATAACAGCATGTTCGGTATTGAAGTGAGAGATATTTTTTTCTAATGACAAACTTCTTGTTTGCAATATAAAATGTATGTATTTTGTATATTCTTTGAGGTACCTTTAAAATTTTTTAAGGTATTCATTAAGCGTTTTGTCAAGTTTTGACGCAAAATTCATTCATCATGTCCTCGTAATGAAAGTTTAAAAGCTCAGCAAAACTGTATGCAGTAAATAATTTTGGATAAAGCAATAAAAACATACCTATTTTTTGTCAGCCTTTTGTTATGTTCTTGAAAGCAGAATCAAGTTGAGCTCGTATGTTTATATTCCCAAATAATGCAAATCGCATTTGATTATGAACATGAATCAGAATCAAATCAATTACTCATGATCAGTAGGTATTGATTGAATAACACAGACGCACTCGGAAAACACAAATACAAACATTTTTCAGTATTTCACTTTACCCAACTTGAATTGCATTTTTGTTCAGGCAAATAACAAATTTTATTAATAATTATAAACTACATTGGCGACAAAAACATACGAAATTCACCAACCTCTACCACGCGAAAATAATTAATGACATGGATAAAGAAGGAAGAAAAGTATTCAGCCGGTAACGTATTAAACGGAAATTTGAACTACCAACTTTTTAGCTGTGCTGAGTGTGCCGATTACAGCCTATCTGGTGTAGGCACTGATTACTGCGGTTGTCATTTATTATAAAATTCTCATGATTTCCTATTGCACTGAGTGTTTATAAAAATACAAATTTAATTATTGTTTGTTTCTGTTATTATTTAGCAGTTCTGCAGCTCTGCAGCGCTTGCCATTGAGTATACATTAAAAGCAAGATTATTGACCTAAATACGGTAGGTGAAAACTCAGATTGTCCGATTGCTGATCACTGAATGGGTATGTCGCGGACAGTTTTTTGTTGCCAGCACGAGGGCTTTTTGTTACTGTCTGTATTTAAATACAAAAAAAGTTCAGCCTCTCTTAATAATTTAACCTAGTTAGTATTTCATTTTACTATTTATGTAATGAAATGTGAATGATTTATTTTAATCCGTTTGAGTTTTATAATTTCAATATTAAATTTACTTTATGTTGAAACTTATGTTAATTGCATACTTTAAAAAAATAATTTATAGCATTAAATACATATTACAATAAGTAGGTACTATAGGAAAATATTTGAATTTGGCAACCTCGCGTCAGACCGACATTAAGTTGAATCGCCGCCAGCGTTCAGTGACAGTCTGACTAGGAGATATAAATAATGGTTTGAAAATATTTTTTCCGGCGTAAATATGCATTTAATTTAAATCGCGTATTCGTATTATACTAATGTTTCCCTTCTTCTCTTAAAATTAATGACATTATGAGTAAAATACCCTGTATATACCTATGAGTATCCACAATTAATACTCCTAAGATACTTCTAGAAATAAGTATGTTGTTCAGAAATAATTTTAGCATTCTGTGACTGCCTTTTCATTATAAACCTACAGAAAGGACAATCACCTACGTTTTTGTGTTAAATTAAGTACTAAATAGATATAGTTCAGTCTATTGGTCGTTATTTAAAATAGACTTCACGAAATATAAAACAAAGACAACAGGGTCAGACTTAAAATGTACGTGCGTGAAAACCCTGCACATTATTGTATCAAATTAGTAAATCTACAACAAACCGAAGGATTAGCAAAGGGCCGTTTTCGAAGTGGTCGTCTTAAAGCTACTATTAGACGGAGCGCTGTTTTATTATTCAATTAGCTGACAGAGCTCCATTAAGTGCTCTAGCTGTTGGACCGAATTTAAGCAATGCCACCATCACGATCCAGCAGTGGAAGTTAATTTGTGTAATAGACGTCTAGTGTTTGTCTATTAATGTGTTCTGGACGCAACACACTAATACATGGAATGCGTTACGAAATGTTATCTAAAACTAAAAGACGTAACAATGAAAAAATAATAATCAGAATAAAAATACATTAATTTTTTTTTAATTTTAGAAATTTGTAGGTACTATTAGGATCACACGCTCCCAAAGAGTGCTCATATGTGGCTTTAAAAGTACCATGACAAGTGATAAAAATGACTTGCCACAAGTAAATTTTAGTTGCATTTCACTCTTTCTTATATATTTTTCCATTGTAATTAACTATAGCTTAAAAATGAGTACATAAGTTAATAGGGTTGCCACTTTTTCATATCCTCAAATAAGGACACTTTTTGACGCTTTGCGGAGAGAGGATATCAATTCGCAAATATAGCTGGTCTACGGTCTACCTGCCGCAGAATACATCAATTGAATTAGGTATGATTTTTATTACTTAAATATATGTTTTTATATATTTCGTTACGTTGTCTTCTAATGATTAAAATTAATATGCACTTAAAAATATCCACCAAGTAAGAGTAAGAACGGATGGATATAGATACAGTAGTAAAGGTACGGATCGCTGGTGCGACTGCGGCTGCGGCTCGCGACTGCGACTCGTTGCCGGCCAATAGGCAGTCTAAATGCTGGAGTTGATGAGAACATTCAGACTGTCTATTGGTCGGCGACGAGTCGCAGTCGCAGCCGCAATCCCACCACAAATCCGTACCTGAAGGACTGCCCTTGGGGCTGACGGTAGCCGAGTGGCCAAGGCGGCGACACATAGTTACTGCCAGGGAAGCACGAGCGGCCGGAAATTGGTTCGAATCTAAAACGGGGCAGAATTTTTCTGTGCTACCCATGGATGTTTGTGATTGTAAAGGTGGAGGCCTAATTTCGAGTAAGCTCAGTACCTTTACCTTTAAGGACTGCCCTTACATAATAAGGACGGATGCGTACTTTCTGGGAGCGTACTCTTACGGGACCAAACCATGAATTGAATAGCACGTCATATCAAGTCAATGCTGCATCCGCTACATATCCTACAGCACCTACATGATGAAATATTAAATACAGTGGTGTTTGTTACACACCAAATTATTTATTTAACAACAACCACGTAATTGTAATAACTTAAAAATGAAGGCAAAAATATTATAATATTTAGACTGCAAATCAACTTTATGCTCCCACTTCAGATAAAGACCAAACCATAAACTGAATAGCACGTCATAGCAAGTCTATGTTGTATCTGTTACATAACCTACAGTACAGCACCTAAATATTAAATCAATGAAGTTAAAAATATTATAATAATTAGACCACACATCAACTTTATGCTCTCACTTCAGATAGCGCGCATTCCAATTCTAACTATCAACTCCTGTAATCATAACAATCAAAATACAATATCAACTCCTTTTTAATTTTTTTCCAACTACTGATGATAACAAATGCGTACTCTTCAGGGACGCGTCCTCTTAGGTTACCATAAATATGTTTACAGAAAATACCACTCCATAAATTAATAGTAACGCTAAATAGCTATAAAGCTACTTGTCCATTAAGAAGAAGCGGCGGGATGCGAAGAGAAGCGGTGCGAAGATTGGACAGACGCTGAGTATAAAATTATGGCAACGTTAATAAAACAAAGACTAGGAACCTATAGAGCTATAGATTGAGGAGTATCAAGCAGGTTTTAGAAAATGGAGATCAACAACGGATCAAATTTTCATGATGAAGGAAATCGTTACAAGATACTTTGAATATGAGATTAAAGCCATATGATTCTTATTTGTGGACTTGTGGATATGTGGAAAGCATATGATTCTGTCAAAAGGAATAATCATGTAAAATATTGAAACAATTTGGGATATCAACTAACAGACAGATTGAGGAAGAAGTTCAAGAATATGTATCTTTGGGGGCGCTGATAACAGGTAAGTGTGACGAGGAGCAAGAAATTAATAGGAGAATAGTAAAAGCAAACAGATGTTCCGTAGCAGTCCACTACTTAATGAAATTAAAAAATCTGTTCAGAGGTGAAAAAATGTAGAACGTACAAAACAATTTTAAGACCGACGAATATATATGGTAGTGAAACCTGGACCCTCAGTAAGAAGTCAAGAGAAAACCTGGAAAGGCGGAAAGATCTTAAGAAGGATTTTAGGGAAATAAGATAGAGAAGTGCAGTGGATAGAGCATCTAGCTTGAATGGAAGATAAAAGAACAGTTAAAAAATTGTAGGGAATAAACCTAACTATAAGAAGAAAAGAAGGAGACTGAGGAAGGAGAATGAGAAAGGCAGTGGAAATAGATCTAAGAGAGAAAAATATAACGGATTGTAAACGAACTGTGAGAAACAGAACGGGGAGGAAAATAACGCATGTATAAATGGCCTGTAAACAGCTTTATATGTATTATATATCCTCAGATACGTATTTTCCTCTTACTTTGTTTCTTTTGCTGAGTACAATTTTATTATGAACTTGTAAGGTGGGAACCTTATCCTCTAGTATCCAGTAACATTTTGTAGAATTTTGTAAAATACTCAAGTGGCATGACATAATTCCTATTATTTACGTAGATTATTCACTAATTACCTAACTGTTTAAAATTCTTGGTATATTTCAAGAATACAGCGTCCTTAACAAAAATGTTCTTACTCTACATCGTATAATAGCTTTGTTCGCACAACACGAGAATCAGTTTCCGTTAGGCGCATGCGTATTCCAACTAAAGTTATACATTATCAAACGTATGCTAACAGTATGAGTACAGTGCACGTACGTCTGACTATTGTAAACGGTTTACAACTGTTATGCGAACAGGGCTAATAAGTTTCAAAATTGAATTTGAAATTAATGTTTGAAGTATTAACGCTTTACCAGTCGAGTCGATAACCTTTCTTAATATATGATAATAATAAGATAATTTCAAAACAATAGATGATAGATAAAATTACGACTTGTGAAAATTTTTGTTAGTCAGCTAAACAGTTACATACAAATTTAAAATTATGATTGCAAAACATTGGAGTATTCCATTAAATTAAATTAATTGAAATTTTTGTAATAACACTGATTTTCCATTTCAAAACAATAAAAATGTATGAATTCCACAATTTTATCAATTCAGTGTCTAGTTTTCAGCTGTGTAATTACGTTTTAATTTTTCGCTGGATCAAACAATAACAAGAATTCGATATTTGCAAAATATTGTTTGAAATTGTCAATTTGCGATATATTCTGGCAAAGATACGCTATTTATTTGGATATTTTGCGCTCCAAAAAAATAGTTTAAATAAAGTTCCATTAAAAATTTCGTATACCTAATCAAAAATATCACACATAAATAAGGAGACAGCAACATAGGGCTACCAGCATGCATCATAACTTATATGTAGATAGCATAGTTTATTATTATTTTTTTACTATTAACTTGATAAATCGCCATTATTTACTTCACTGTTTCTCTCCTATGTAAATAATGATAATAGAAAAAGGTAAATAATGAAAAATGTTCCGTACTTTTAATGAAAAAAGCAGAAACTATTATTAACTTAATTACTAATTTGTACTGTTAAAATCAAATTTTAGGATATATCGATGTAGTCATGGACACTTTGTCAAACATTAATCAAAACATTTTTTGATTGCCAGCAGTCTCTAAGGTTGAAATTTTCCCTACTGAAAAAAAAGGTATCTTAGCAACAAAAGTATTCACTTTTAATCCTAGGAGCTAAAGTTGACACTTTTAATCCTTAGATTAAATGTTTCAACAAATTGAACCAAAACCAATCACAAATGAACTCGATTAGATGTCTGGTGTTTTTCTTTTAGCGTTGCCTTGCAGAAGGTTATTTAGTGGTGCTTGAGTTTGGGCAGCTTTGGGTAGGAATCTTCTATTAGAAGTTTAGCATACCCAAAAACTGTCGCAGCTTTTTCACGGTATCTGGTCGAGGATATGACACGATTGCCTCCACCTTATCGGGTAATGGACTGGTACCAGCTCCGGTCACTAAATACCCAAGGAATTTCACTTCTGGCTGACCGAAAACGCACTTAGTTGAATTGATAATCACACCGAACTTCTTTAGACGTTGGAACAGTATTTCTAGATGCCGCAAATGCTCATTATTGGAAGTTGACGCCACTAGGATGTCATCTATGTAGGCATAGCAAAAATCTAAGCTTTGTAGGACCTCATCAATGAATCTTTGGAATGTTTGGGCCGCACTGCGTAATCCAAAGGTCATAAACTTGAATTCAAACAGTCCAAAAGTTGTTGTAATAGCTGTTTTTGGGATATCTTCCTCGGCTACAGGAATTTGGTTGAACGCGCGCACAAGATCTATGGTAGAGAAAACGGTTTTACCTTGTAACAGCTATGAAAAGTCTTGTATGTGCCTCACAGGATAGCGATCCGGAAGTGTTCTCGCTTTCAAGGCCCGATAATCACCGCACGGTCTCCATTCGCCGTATTTTTTAGGTACTAAATGCAAAGGCGATGCCCACGAACTCTGTGATGGTCTCGCAATACCTAGGTGAGTCATAGCATTCTTTCTTGGCTATTTGGAGTTTATCTGGTGCTAAGCGACGTTGTTTTTGCGCCACTGGTGGTCCAGGTGTTGTGATAATATGGTGTCTGGTAGTATGGTTGACAAATTTAGGTGTTCCGCCTGGCCATGTTATCTCAGGAAATCGTTGGAGCAGTTGATGAAACTCTGATGACTCTCAGTCACTTCACCAGATGTAGGATGAGTGGTTTGGTCTAGTAGTCCACGATTTTGTATGTCTTACCAGGAGTCCATAATGCGCTAGGAAATCAGCACCTATGATTGGCTTGGAAACGTCAGCTACCACAAATGTCCAGCTAAATTGCCGCCGTAGACCCAGAGCTAGTGTTAGCGAGATTGTACCGTAGGTAGCGATAATTGTACCGTTAGTCGCGGAAAGTTCATAACTAGTCTTTTCTCGGGGTTTTGGCAGTTGACTACATGGGTATACAGATAAGTCTGCACCGGTATCGATAAGAAATTTTGTCCTTGTCAAACTATCGGTGACGAATGACTAATAAGCGATGTGATGTGGCTGGGTCGATGTCGTTTGCCGCCATTAACGACTGACCCTCGCATTTTCCGCACTATCACGGCTGAAACTACACGGTTTCTCACATTTATTAGCTTGTTCTCTAAAGCGCCAGTGATAACAACACACACTATGTCTTTTAGTTTGGCGATTTCGCGATCGCAAACACAACCGCGAATGTGAACGTGAACGGAACTTTACTTGCGCGCGGCGTAGTTGCGGAGCTTAGTTGCCACTTTTAATAGACGTAAGTTCTTTAAGTGCTGTGGTAAGTGCACCTTTCAAACACTGAATTCGCGCACCGAGAGTTTCTAGCTCTTGATGTGTAGCCATAATTGTCACTTATGCGCTGCACAAAGCACTAAAATAGTCCCTGGTAGCACGAAAAACTGGAGTCTGTTATTCTTATAAGTTTTTTTTGTAACTTAAGGAGCACTTTCTTGAACACTCTCCGATGCAAATCACGTCGGCCCTTGCGATTACGTCGGTGTTGCGAATCACGTCAGGGTCACCAATTATTGTGGGGTGGTGTGATTTCAATAAGGACAGTGTATTGTGTACTAATATTTATTATTGCTTGCAATTGGTTGGCACCCACAATATTATACGTTGAGTCGATGTGATTGACTGGTGATATATGAATGAAATATATACAAAAATAAATATGTTAGTTTATACAGGGTGTATAGAAATATATGAGTCGCCACATAGAAATATGGCGAGTAATGTTTGACAAAATATCCATGACTACATCGATATATCCTACTTACCTACTTTGCTTTATTATCCAAATTTAGTTGTAATGATTTCAAAGCACAAATTAATAATTAAATGGGGTATTTCGGTTGGAGAAAAAATAGCATGTTTTATTCGGATTAAAAGTGTCTTTATTGTCTCGCAATTTTGCATCTGCTCGCATACGCTACGCTTCGCCTCGCAAATTCAAAATTTGCTCTCCACAAAAGAGACACTTTTAATCCTAATATAACAATATACTATTTCTGTTATATCAACAGGTTGCTTTTTTCACACTAATTTTTAATTGAGTGCATGCATTCATGTACAATATCTTTGATTTTTCTAGCAACAAATTACTACTTATACTAATTCCTGCACCTCGGAGTACACACTTCCACCTCTAAATCACTGTCACTAAAATTTTGATCCATTTTCCAATTCAATTCACACGTTTTACCGAGAACTTTTAGATAGCGTCTATTTTCTGAAAACTACATTTAAAATTATATTGCATTAGTTTAATTTTGTCAGTTTGACAACTGAACTTCCAGAAAACTTGAAATTTCGAAATATTTGAAAAATGTAAGAAATGACTAATATTAAAATTTAATCAAATAAAATATGGCAATATATCAATTTTAGTAGTAAAAAACATTTATAATTCGGTTAAAAAGACCATTATAGACCTCGCAAATTATAAAAATACTCGTTAAGTAATAGCTAACTTCTGATCCTAAGTATACAGGGTGTCTCAAGTATTACTGGCATTCTTAAAAAGGGGTGATGTAAAGTAAAAATAAATGAGATTTACTCGAAAACTCTTCTTGATAAAACAACAATAATTATAAGGTTGCAATGAGATACCTTAGGTCTAATTATTCAGTATGTTTAACTGTTCCCGTTACCACTATTGGCGTAGAAACCCTGAGCCACTCTCATTTTATTTATAATAAAAATAGCACGTCACTGTCTTAGTTTAAAAAAAAATTTTGAAACTTTAAGTTTTGATTATTTTGAACAGCATTTTTCTTTAAAATGCATTGTATTGAAGTAATTATTATCATTTAAAATATATCTGCATTTCGTAGTTTGTGCATTTTTGTAACAAAATCTGAATGAAACTTGAAACTCCACTCTTAAAATTTTACACATCTGCATAATTTACCATATTGAGTAATTGTTTCAAGTAACATTATTTTTAGCGGAAAAGGCGCTTTACCTGAAACCAAAGCATTTTTTCCTCGGTACACTGAATAGTTCAAATATGATTATTTCGAAAATGGCTACTCCTAACGATGTATACCTTTTTCACATAAAAAATGTAAAACAATCGATTGTTTTAATAGCCAAATGTGAAAAAGACGAAAAGAAACATGATGTGCCATAAGTGGCGCCCTTTAGCGTCAAAATTAGAAACAAATTTGAATTTCTCGCCCCCAGAAACCTCCGATACAAATATCGAAAATACAATTTTTAGTGTGACAGTCTGTATCTTTTTAACCATCAACTTTTGACTAAAGTAAGTTTAGCTATATCGAATATTATTTTGTAGTCAGGAATCTACTCTTGTCTTATGGTGCATTAATTTCGGGACGCCCTGTATTACTGAACCATAATAGGTTTACCACGCACAAACTACGAAATGCAGAGTTATTTTTAAAGAACAACAAGTACGATGCATTTAAAAAAATAATTATTTGTTTAAAATAATAAAAATTTAAAGTATCTTACGTTTTTTTATAATTGAGACAGTGGTGACAGGGTATCTATACCACTGGTGATATTTAAACATACTGAATAATTAGACTAAAATATATCCCACTACAACGAAGGGCTTTCAAGTTAATAAAAGAATATAATAACAATTTCTAAATCTTTGACACTCTATATCTCGGAAACTTTTAGATATACAGGGTCGGAAATCGCTGATGGTCTATCTGCCTTTACATGAGAGCGACAAAGTAAAGTATAGAAATCCGTGCGATAGACAAGGATGGCTATAGGAAGACGTTTTATAAATTACCGAGCGAAGATGGCGATTGGTCGCTGAGATATAAGTGGGAGTGGATTTTATTTGTTGAATGACGAAACGGGCGGTGACTAGTTACATTTTGAAACGTCGTCAATATAGTCATCCTTGTCTATCGCACGGATTTTGACTGTACAATCACCCTTCCAAGGATGCCAGGAATACCTGAGACACCCTGTATAATATACTATTATTCAGTTATTATGTAAGGTAAATAAAATAAACTATCGTTTACAATTATTATCAATATCTTCAATTGAATTTTGAAATTAAAGAATTTTGGTAAATAAAATTGTATGAGTAAAACAGCTCTCCTACAAATTGCATTATACAAATTGTTTTATATTATAGGAATTAAGAAATTTTCAGAATCCAGTTTGATATGTGATGATGTTTCAATTGATTTATTCCAGGGATTTAGTAAATGGTTGATTAGACAATCACATCGTCATTTCCTATTATAGAGCACGCCATTGTAGAGCTTAATCTGCTTAACTCGTATTGACAATTAATTCCAACTAAAAAAATTAACTAGTCTACCTACCTAATATTTGACTTCAAATGTTCATTTGTGAAGAGCAAAAATTATTATAACTGAACTGAAAAAACAAACATGTGAATTGTAGACAATTAATATCTATACAAGGTATCCGGAATATGAGCGCCTTAACTTTGCCATATGATAAGTTATACCGAACAAAACAAATTTAACTTAATTTTTTTTCTCTGACCAACGGTAACAGAGTTATGTCAGCAATCAGGTCTTATATATGTGACAACATCGCTCAAATACTATCTTAGGATTGTTATGTTTTATACATAAGGTACACGTAAAGATATGTACTTACTGTGAATGGTTTTCTTAGAGCTCTTTTAACAGCACAGAATAATAGTTATAAGTGTTTAAAATGACTCCTGTTTCTTGCAAGAAGCATTTACTATACAAACGTCTCGTAGCCCGAGAGCTTTGCCTAGATTCACCGTAAACTAACATGCGATGCAGCTGGTTGTGGTTACTATACATTGTTCCAGTTTATTTGTACATTGTTTATGTACACTTACAAACATCAAAGAAAAATTAGACAAAAATGAATCGCACTAGCTGTACGCACCAATGTGACTAATATTACTTTTAGGTTATCACCAGCAGCCTAACACTGCTACGTTGTCGTACGTTACACTTATAACGAATTTCTCGGAAACTTCAATAGTTTACTTCATTAATACTAATTCAAAAATCAAATTATGAACAAATTACCTTACAGGTGCTTTTTCTTAACCTTAATTGTACCTTAGTTTGTAATTTCGGAACATAGTTTTGCATATTATTGCAGTTGTATTTCTATTTTTCGAAATGTATTTGTAGACAAACTATTCGTTTTAGACATTTTTTTCATGAGAGTTTTTTCTTGCATTTAGTCAGTTATTATATTATAGAAGGTTAACTATCAATAAGCACAAAAATTTCAATCACGTGCTGGAAGAGGCCTAATACAATAAAAATTTATACCGGAATTCTAGCTGAATGTTTAAAAAATTGGACAAAACTATCTTTTCCCTCGGATAATCGACGCCTATGACAACCATCGTTCGAGATGGCTTAGACCTGTCAACCAGAAAACTTGGAATTATGAAAACTTCTACGATTGCCGTAGCTCGGTTGGATTTCCCTTCGACTCTAGTAAAAGAAATAACACATAGTACAGAGCAAACCATATTATAGGGAAATATTTGTACTCGATATAGATTCCTTTATTTAATTAAATCGGTCAGTGGTCGCGCCGTTTAAGGCGTCAGTACTTGAATCGAGGTGACTAGATCGCTGTGGCTTCGACCCACGCAGCCGGTAGACCGTATATAAACTATATTTGTGGAGAGATTGGAACCCTCTTTGCGGGTATGGTAGGGTGGAAGAATGTTGGCTAGGGTCAATGAAAGAGATTGATACCGGTTGACATTTGACTACCCCCCTAATTAATGAGGTTTCCCTCATTCCTGCACTGAATGGTGGTTACGGCCTACCGACGTAAGTCGTTCCAGGGCGCGAATGCGGGCTGCTTAATAATAATATGCCACCCTCTCCGCACAAGTCTTCGACTTATGGGCTAATTCTCGTGATAAGAATGAGGGGTAGAGATATTATTATTACTATTATTATTATTATTAATTACTGTAACACGTTTCAAATTAAAATTAGTCACTAAAAACTGAAGAGCACAAAGTTTTAATTACGAGAACCAATATTATTATAGTTTAAAATAGTACTAATTATTTTATTAATTAATATTGTTGCTGTTATTAGTATTAACAGTATTTAATTCTCCAACAACATAAAAAGTTTATCGATGTGCATCAGAATCTCTCAAAGACAAAATATCGCAAATGGTGTTTTTCTGTATTTCTTCGCGTATTTAATTTTTCGCATATTTTTTTTGTGTATTTACAACTTGCCGTATTCACTCCGATATGATGTTAATTTATGGGAAGTGCGACAAGTGCACATGATCCTGTGGCAGCGTAGTACCGCAGACATTTTTCGAATTGACAAAATATTATGCGGAATCCTCTTTCAACCACATTGAACAACAGCGGTACTGCGTTGGCGGTAAACGTTTTATTTGTGTGTATGTTTTTTGTTACCCTTTCTAGTTTTCCCAACGGAGGGGATCCACCTGGTCATGGTCGTCGGACCGAGTACTTCTATTTAAACAAAAAGAACGGTCGAAGGAAGGGGAGGTCAAAAACAAGTACAAAAATCTGTGCATCACAAGTTTTAATGTAAACAAGTCAGAAAAAAGGAAATGATTCAACATTCTTGAAATTTTTCCAAATTTCAATCCAATTATTAAATAATCAGCGACTGACGGGTGGCCAGAGTCGTTGATAAGTGGGGGTTTAATATGGTTTGATTGTTTCCCCTTTATTCATATATATAAGTTTGGAATTTTTTTACTGGACGCTTACGTTAATTAATTTTTTTATGTCCTCTCTTAAAATGTTTGTCATAGTTAACCCCGTATATATTTTAAAATCTTGCACATTTAGGTAATTTCCTTTAAAGGAAATTAAGTTAATTACTTTGTATCACATGTCATATACCATAATATTATAATACCATAATCTAGAAAGAAATAGCTCCATATAGTCGCAGCAAGTTGCGGATTAAATAGGAAAAGTTCCGTACAAGATGGATCGGAATGCGGTTTTCTGCATTTGCTTCTAAAATTATTAATCCAAAATTCACCTAGGTGGGAATATGCCGAAATTCGTAGTTGCATCGCTGCAGCCAAAAATGCATTCGAAAAATGCATTTTTTGAGACGCCCTTTGGACGACTTAATAAATTTGTAAAAAAGAGTCGGAATTGGCCCAGAATGGGTGCCCTGGGGTTTTTAGGTCGCTGATCACGATTATGATGTCCAAATCGCCACCCTGACCACCTGGGGCTCAGAAACGCCGACGAAAGTCATCTCCGTGGAACTCTCACAAAATTCATCCCGGGAAGGAAAAACACTTGGTGCCCGGGGGTTTTTTGGGTCGCTGAATTCAAATATGGCATCGGCGAACACCCCCCAGACACCTGGTGCGTCCCAACCGGGACATGAACGTCATCTCCGTGGAACTCTCACAGAATTCATGCGGGAAAGCAAAAACACTTGGTGCCCGGGTGGTTTTTTGGGTCGCTGAATTCAAATATGGCATCGGCGAACACCCCCAGACACCTGGTGCGCCACAACCTGGACGTGAACGTCATCTCCGTGGAACTCCCGCACAATTCATGCGCGAAAGGAAAAACACTTGGTGCCCGGGGGTTTTTTGGGTCGCTGAATTCAAATATGGCATCGGCGAACACCCCCAGACACCTGGTGCGCCCCAACCTGGACATGAAGGTCGTCTCCGAGGCTTTCCAGACACACTCGAAAACGATGAACCGGAAATCGTTAAGGTGGGTTTTTTCGGTCGCCAAAGCAGAATTTGACGTCGAACAGGATCCCCCGAGCACCTGGTGCACCTAGACCTGAAGGTCGTCTCCAGGCTTTCAGACACACTCGAAAAAGACGAAGGAGAAATTGTTAAAGGGGGTTTTTTCGGCCACCAAAGCAGAATTTGACGTCGAGAAGGATTAAAGTTCAATTATGTATCCTGGAAAGAAATAAAGTGAAAAGAAAGTGGATTTTTATGTAATTGAGTTTCAGAAACTCTTTATTGATCTCAAATCAAATACAATTCAACCGTAACTTGACCTAACCTGCTTAATTCATAATTTCAACTCGTTACTAAATATCGGATTCTCCATCAAGTGACAAATCGTTAGCCTGTTCATTTTCTTTGTCATCTTTCTTATCTAAGGTCTCTTTCTCTGTCGCAATAATGTCTTCAACTGAATATCGATCGGTATTGCTGCAAGTAGCGCCTTCACAAATTTTACATGCAACATTGCAAGGGAGGCCGTGCTTCCGACAAGTACAGTTCATCAGATTACAATTTCCTGCACATCCACAGAATATTAGTTCCATAATGTTCTTGGGTTCAAGAATGACTGCACGGAGACCAGGTGACCATGGATGCAACAGAATGGGGGTGGAAAAAGGAAGGCGACACACTGATCCCTGTCAGAATGATAGAAAAACCTGCGCCCAAGAACATTATGGAACTAATATTCTGTGGATGTGCAGGAAATTGTAATCTGATGAACTGTACTTGTAGGAAGCACGGCCTCCCTTGCAATGTTGCATGTAAAATTTGTGAAGGCGCTACTTGCAGCAATACCGATCGATATTCAGTTGAAGACATTATTGCGGCAGAGGAAGAGACTTTAGATAAGAAAGATGACAAAGAAAATGAACAGGCTAACGATTTGTCACTTGATGGAGAATCCGATATTTAGTAACGAGTTGAAATTATGAATGAAGCAGGTTAGGTCAAGTTACGGTTG